>CM056502.1:33244572-33874096 GCA_029783415.1 Anisodus acutangulus | reverse complement strand
CTATATATATATAAGTATTTTAGTTTAATGTCAAATCTAATTAATAATTAACAAGTAAGATAATAAAACTTCTTTGAGTCCGATTATATATATATCATTATCTTTTTGGTAGAAGAGTATTTAATATGCATCATCTCTATAGGGGTATGATAATAAACATCTTACACTTTGTTACTTTAGTACTTTAAATAAGTTGATAAACATTTTTAATGTTAATTGTTATGTCATTTAGAAACTTTATGCTAGTGCTAGAGTGGCCCTGTGCAAGTACAATTATTTAATTTCTGATGTCAACAATTAAATTCGGGCATTGATTTGCCTTTTGATTTTTCCATTTGAAAGGATTGTTATTCGAAAACTCTGTCATTATAAACTATAAAAAAGACCGGATGCTTTTATTAGGTTTCTTTTTTGTTTGTTTTTTCGTATGTACTTTTTTCCTTTTAAATTTATATGTTTATATTTTAAATTTTAGTAAATTAAGAATTTTATCCCTTTTGTATCAATTGAATTTACAACTGATTAATTGTTCAACTTGTCCCACAATGTTTAGGTGATGGCTATTTCATTTTAATTGCATTCAAGGGCAGTTATCTTCTCCATAATAAAATATTTTAAAGGAGACTTTTTATTTTATAATAGTGATATCCGGTCTAGTAAGAGTGTATCTAAATTATTTATTGGATATTATAATTATCTTTTATTAATATATATATTTCGTAATTCTGCTCAAGACTTCAACAAATGAATCATTAAGATTTATGTTAAAGGAGAATTATTTTGCAACTCCAACAGGCGGCAAGTTTAATTGAAATTCATTCAGACATATGTTCTTTTTTCACAATCTCATTTTTCAATAAAATTTAATAAGATGAAACTCTTTCATAGATGGGGTTTAATAGCCCACAAGGTTAACGGATTTTTCCTCAGTCTATCGGTTCCCAGCAGTTTAAATGTTTCTAACCCGATAATTAAGTAATCAGTTTCGTTCCATAAAATTATGAGAAATTTTAATAAATAGCTATAGTTTAGTGCGTAATTACGAAATATCATTACAATTTGCGTATTTTGCGAAACATAGTTATAATTAATGTATCAAATGGAAGGGTTGTATCAGACAAATAACAATTGTATCAATGAAAGAGTTATATCACGCGGGTATCAATTCAGCTGTATCAGGCGAGTAACATCTATATCAGATAGATATCAGTTGTATCAACGCATACTATATTAGTTGAAAATCACGCGAAAGAGTCGTATCAACGCTGATAACTACGTTACTATTGACGGATTGGAAACCTAGTCTAACCATAATAGTTTTATGATAGAATCCTAGTCTAAGTATATTTGGTAAATTATGTTGGGATTAAATGATAGATTGAATGGGAAATGGAGGGAGTTCCCTCTTGCTCTATAAAATAATCATTTGTCCCACATCGGTAGTGGAAATAAAAGTGGGAGTTGTCCCACATCGGTAGTGGAAATAAAAGTGGGAGTTGTCCCACATCGGTAGTGAAAAGAAAAGTGGGAGTTGTCCCACATCGGTAGGGGAAAGGAAAGTTCTTCTACTTATAAGTAGAATTACTCCTTCTTGTCAGTAAAAGGGTTGAGGGGGCAAGGACCCCTCGCGCCATCGTCGTCGCTCGCTCGCTCGGCTCGGCCGGCCGGCCGGCCGGCCGGCCGGCCCGGCCGGCTTCGGCTTCGGCCTCGGCTTCGGCCTCGGCCTCGGCCTCGGACTCGGACTCGGACTCGGATTTGGTCAAATGATCTGATTGATTGATAATCTTTTTGGACCAAATTTTCTTTAATTTTTAATTATTTAATTAATTATTATTTAATTAAATTAATTAACTTATCCAATCCTACCCGTTAGTGACCCTGACCCGCGACGGCGGATTAAGCGACCCGCGACCGATTTCTTTCCCGCATTTAAATTTCCCACCGCTTTAGTGATTGTTCGTAAGGGTTGCAAACCTTGAAGCGATACTTCCATGGCTATAAATTCACTTGATTCTTGAATTTTACTAACTAATTTTCTGAACTACAAAATCTTCTTCTTCTTACGCACGAATAAATTATGTGTGATATACTCTTTGTTGAGTGGTTACGCTACGAGTTTGGAGTACTACTATTCTGGTAAGATAATCGTTCTATCCTGGGAGGGGATATTCCATCAACCTCGAGTACTGTGAGGGGAATAATTTCCTTAAGGACACACTTTGAACTAAGTGGGCTCGATTATATTCTGAAAATTATTCTTATTTTTGCAACACTGATTCTGTTTATTTTCAGTGTTTATTATTTACTGATTTTTTGGAATACAGATTACTAACAAATTATAATTATGATAGTTTTATTAGAATATAGTTTCCTTGTTAGACAGGGGAAAGAAGAACTTTTACCTCTATATAAAGAAGTCATTATTATGAATGAAAGAAAGAAAGAATTCTCCCAATATTTTTCTTCTCTCTAAAGTTCCGTCCACTCTTAATTTTAACATGGTATCAGAGTCATATTGAAAGAACACAAAAACCCTAAATAATGACGGCTGATGGAGAAACCGGCGATAAAAACAAAGGAATCGCCGGTAAAGAAAATAAAATTCAAAGAAAAACAATATCCCCATATGACATTACGTCAAACGATAATTCAGGAATTGTTGTGACACGAGTCCAGTTGAAGGGAGAGAATGATGAATAATGGGCTCGATCCAACTCTTCGCTCAACGATCTCGCATAAAGAGGAAGCGAAAGAATTGTGGATGAGCATTCGAGAGCGGTTTGCTGTTATCAATGGACCTCGGATGCAATAACTAAAAGCTGAACTTGAGGAGTGCAAGCAGAAGGGAAGGATCATAGTAGATTACTATGAAAAACTAACCAAGCTATGGAAATAATTGACAAACTGTGAACAGATTCCGACTTGCAAGTGCGAAAAATACATGTGCAATCTGGGGATGATATTGGAAACCAAAATAGAAGAAGAAAAAATGCATCTTTTCCTCATGAGATTGGATGAGGCAGTGTATGAAATAGTGAGATCGAACATACTGGCCTAGGAACCGTTGCCATCATTAAACAAAGTCTATTAAGAGATAATGCAGGAAGAATATGTGAGATGACTCACACAAAAAAGGGAGGAACGGGGCAAAACCATGGGCCTTGTCGTGCAAGGAAGAAATCCATATCGTGATGAAAGTGTAGGGAAGAATGATGGAGCATTCTACACACATTGCAAGAGATTCAGACACGTTATAGAAGGATATTTTTAACTTATTGGGTATCCAGAATGGTGGTCGGGGAATAAGAAATTAGATGAAAAATCCAGAGGGAGAGGATGAGGACAACAACAACAGCAGAGGGGAGGCCCGGGATCCGGTCACGGAAAAGGCAACTATCAGATTAACGTCATTTTTGTCAAGGATACATAGGCGGAGATAGAATAGATGAAAACATGCGGGATATGACCTCACAATCTGAGCGAGGAGATCCGAAAAATGGTGATTCACATGTTGACTTCACAAGAAATAAATTTGAATGGTAAGATGAACGGTGAGACCAAAAGCTCATCCTGGATTATTGATTCTGGAGCTACCAATCACGTGAAAGGTAATCTGGAGAAACTGAGCGATCAACGGGACATTCCTGAGTGTTCGGTTAGGCTTACGGATTGAAGTAGCTCGATGGCCACGAAAGAAGGAATGACCAGGCTAAATAATAGGATTTGGTTAAAGAATGTCCTCTATGTTCCAGACTTAACTTGCAATTTTATTTATGTATCATAACTTATTAATCATTTAGATTGTGATGTAAATTTTAATAAAACTATGTGTGTTATATAGGACCCCACCACGAAGAAGCTGCTTGAAACGGGTAAGCGACGAGGTGTACTTTACTATTTCTGAAATGTGCCGCAGATACGAGCTATGAAGGCGGAGGCAGTTGATTGGTTCGATCTTTGACACAAACGGTTAGGTCATCCTTCTGCAAAAGTGACAAAGTCTATTACGACATTAGGTAAGAACGTAGTGTTGGTTCGGATAACGAATGTGATGTTTGCCAAATGGAAAAACAAACAAGAAGTGTTTTTCCTTCGAGTGATAATATAGCTTCCGATATTTTTGATATGATTCATCGTGATTTATGGAGGTCATATAGAACACCTTTTTCTTGTGGTGCTTCGTATTTCTTAACTGTTGTGGATCATCGGTCGCGAGTTGTATGGATTTTCCTTCTAGTTGATAAGAAAGAAGTGTCCCATACCTTGAAAATTTTCTTCGCACTGGTGAATAGGCAGTTTGGTAAGAAGGTGAAAATTGTTAGAAGTGATAACAGAACTGAGTTAACATGTATGAAAACTCACTTCTTTGAACATGAAATTCTTTTCCAAACTTATTGCATAGGGATGTCACAGTAGAATGAAAGAGTTCAAAGAAAACACATTATTATTGTGGCGCGATCATTAAGATTTCAAGGTCATCTTTCAATCAGATTCTGGGGAGAATGTATTTTAATTGTGGGATACTTGATCACTAGAACATCATCTTCAATTTTATATGGAGAGGCGCCTCATTATGGTCACTTAAGGGTTCTATGATCACTATGCTATGCACACACGAAGGGAAGAACAAGAGAAAAGTTTGAGAGTCGAAGTCGTAGGTGTGTCTTCTTGGGATACCCCTACGGACAGAAAGGTTGGAGATTGTATGACTTAGAAAATGATAAATATTTAGTCTCAAGAGATGTAGACTTTTACAAGACTAAGTTCTCTTTTGCCATAGGAATAGGTAACTTGGTTGACAACATAGAAGTGATGACGAATGAAACAAAGAAAGAAAGGAATTAGCAAAATTTTGAAGAAGAACAGACAGATAACGTAGGTACGAACAAATCTCAAATAGAAGAAATTCGAACACCGGATATCGAACCTACGGATCAACTAGAATTAGACCGTACATATGCTAGTCCGAATAATAAAAACGTGGAAGAAATACAGACGGAAGGTACCCGGGCCAATGAAGAGCCACCGGAGGAACAATTGGGTTGGGGTAAACGTAAGAAGCATGACTCGATTTGATTACGTGACTATGTTACTGAAATATTTCAGAAAGAAAGTCCATCAATGAGTTCGTCCGATTCTCAGCAACCCTCAGGTGCGCCTTATCCTTTAGCTCACTATATATCATGTGATAATTTTCTCTCGCAACACCAAAATTTTCTTGCAACAATTACCACAAAAATTGAACCAAACCCCTTCTTGGAGGTCATGAAAAAAGAATGTTGGAGAAAAGCCATGTAACAAAAAATTCAAGCATTGGAGGACAATGGCACATGGACATTAGAAATATTGCCGCCAAATAAGAAAGTACTCAGATGTAGATGGGTGTACAAGATCAAATACAACTCGGACGACACAATTGAACGATATAAAGCTCGGTTGGTCATCTTCGGTAATAAGCATGAGTAAAGTATTGCCTATAATAAAACATTTGCTCCGGTTGCAGAGGTAGTGATCATTCGGACCTTCTTGACAATAGCGGTCGCTCGAAATTGGGAGTTGCATTAGATTAATGTTCATAATGCCTTCTTGTACAGTGAACTGGCGAAAGAAGCTTATATGAAATTACCACCAGGATTCCGTGTGTCTGATCTGAAATAAGTATGTCGTCTCCGAAAATCTTTGTATGGGTTGAAACAAGTCCCACGGTGTTGGTTTGCCAAATTATCAAGTGCCTTGATGAAGTATGGGTTCAAATAGTCATACTTTAATTATTCTCTCTTCACGATGCACCGGGCAAGTATACAACTGAACGTATTAATTTATGTGGATGACTTAATTATCTCCGAAAATGACCATGGTGCCTTTTCACGGTTCAAAGACTATCTCCGAACCTATTTTCACATGAAGGACTTGGGCCCCTTGAGGTATTTTCTAGGGGTTGAAATTGTGCGCGGATCAATCGGGTTATTCATTTGCCAACGAAAATATGCCTTAGATATAATCTTTGAGTCCGGGATACTGAGAGCAAAACCGATTAATACTCCAATCGAACAGAATCACAATTTGGCATTGGTCAAAGGGGCCAATTTGGAAGATTCTGAAACATACCGATGCTTGGTCGGTAGATTGATATACCTCAATTTTACGCGATCAGAGTTGTCCTATGATGTGCATGTTTTGTCTCAATTCATGCACCAATCGAATGGAAGCGCATTGGAAAGCCGCCCTACAGGTGGTAAGATACTTGAAGAAGAATCCTGGGCAAGGAATTGTATTAAGAAAGGATTGTGATCTCCGTTTGTATGAGTGGTGTGATGCGGATTGGGCTGGATGCCTTTTGATCCGAAAATCACTCACCGGATGGTTTATTTTCCTTGAAAATTCATCGGTATCATAGAAAACCAAGAAGCAATACACTGTCTCTCGCTCATCAGCAGAGGTGGAATACCATTCAATGACAATGACAGTTTGTGAATTGAAATGGTTGAAGGGAATCCTACATAACTTGGGCGTCGAATATAAATCTCCGGTTAAAATATATTGTGATAGTCAAACAACATTGTATATTGCATGAAATTTAGTGTTTCACAGACGGACTAAACATATTGAAGTCGACTGTCATTATGTCCGAGACGCACTCCAATCTGGTATAATACTTCCGAGTTATGTGTCAACCAACGAACAATTATCCAATATTTTTACAAAGGCTTTGGGCAAATCACAACATTAACATGTGCTTGACAAATTGGGCATTCAAGATCCCCATGCTCCAACTTGAGGGGGTATTTACAGATTGAAAACCTAGTCTAACTTTAATAGTTTTATGGTAGAATCCTAGTCTAAGTATATTTGCTAAATTGTAATTATGATAATTTTATTTTAATAGAATTTTCTTGTTAGACCAGGAAAATGTGAACTTTTACCTCTATATAAAGAGATAATTATTATGAATGAAAGCAAGAAAGAATTCTCCAAATATTTTTTCTCTCTAAAATTCTGTCTACTCTTAATTTTAACAGTTACTTTTTTTTAAATAGAATTGCTACGCTTAGTAATTTTTAAAACTATAATTACGTTTTGTAAATATAATCTAAATATTTGTCACGTCGCGTAATTTTTTCTAAAATTAACTCCATTGGTAGTTTTTCCTTTTTGGGTCAAACAGTGGTAGTATAAAACTATAATTACGTTTCGTAAATACAGTCTAAATATTTGCCACATCGTGTAATTTTTTCTAAAATTAGCTCCATTGGTAGTTTTTTTCTTTTGGGTCCGACACTGGTAGTATAAAATAAAAATTAATTTTCGTAAATACAGTCTAAATATTTGTCACATCACGTAATTTTTCCTAAAATTAACTCCATTAGTAGTTTTTTTTCTTTTGGGTCCGACACTGATAGTATCAATTATTCATCTTTTTCCTCTCTTCCATAAACAAAAACATAACCTAATATCTCAAAGATTTTCTCCTCTAATTCTTAACGGATTTTCTTCCATATTCCTGATATTCTTTCATGATTACTCCCACTATTCTCGCTTCTATCATCCAATTCTCAAAATACTAAAACACCTTAGTTTATTTTTTGTACAAATGGAGGTGTAGGTTGCACTGATTCGAAGTATCTAAATGAATTTCAATTTCTAAGATTCTTCAATGATTGGGTATCATTAATTTAACCCTACATTTTTTGTTAATTACTTTAATTCAACTATGTTTTTATAACAAATTCAAAGCCATGATTGACATGCCTCTTAAAATTATCTAAAGTTGTTTTTTAAGAATTTCAATTTTAGGTTGGACATGCAAACTGATTCGGAGTTGGATTATTAATGTTTGGTTCTTATCAATGTATTTGAGAACTTTCCACATTTTTAATTACTGTATTTGTTTTTTGCTATTATTCTTCGACATCCCATAAAAATAATGAATTTTATTTACATTACAAATTCACATTATCTGCAACAATGGTGCATGTAAATTATTTTTGTAATAATTTTTGTATACAACAATAATGACATACTCAGTGTAATTCGACAAGTATGACCTGGAGATGGTAGGATGGTTGCATGCTTTAACCGTGTGTTTATGGGGCAGATAGGTTGTTTCCGAAAGACACTCGACTCAAAGAAAGAAAAAGAGAAGAAAAAGAAAGGAACAAAAAGTAATTAGAAGAAGATACAAAAAGTATAGCAGCAAAACAACAAGATACACAAATGTTGAACAGATAGTAATGCACATCGAAGAGTAATAAACTACATGATTACTAAATAATATTGCTAATAATAACAAGAGGCAAAACAAATGCATCAACAAATGGTGATACATATCGAAGAATAATAGACTACGCGATAACTGAATACTATTACTAAAAGAAAATAAGGAGAGGATGACGCTAGCCCCTCTACACACACAGAATACCATAACACTCCACCACATACTAACCTTCTAACTCAATCCTTGATCTTCATATCTTCCTATCTAATGTAATGTCCTCAGTCAACTGAAGTTGTGCCATGTCTTGTCTAATCACCTCTCCCAAATTCTTCTTCGGTGTACCTCTACCTCTTCTAACTCATGCTACCACTAACCTCTCGCACCTCCTTACTGGAGTATTCTCACACTTCCTCTTCACCTGATCGAATCATATCAACCTCGTTTCCCTCATCTTGTTTGCCACTCCCACTTTGCTCGGTATAACTTCATTCCTAAATTATATCTCTCCGGATATGCCCACACATCCATCTGAGCATTCTCATCTCATCTACCTTCTTCTTCTGAATGTAAGTGCTCTTGACTAACCAACACTCTACTCTATACAACAACGTTGGTCTAACCATCACTCTATCAAACTTACCTTTAAGCCTAGACGACAAATTCTTATCACACAGTACCACGGAGGCGAGCCTCCATTTCAGCCACACCGCTCCAATACGATGTGCTACATCATTGTCAATCTCCTCGTCTCTTTGAATTATGAACTCAAGATACTTGAAGCTTTCTCTTTTGGGTATGACTAGTTCCTCGATCTCACTTCCACTCCTGCCTCATGCGTTACATCACTAAATATGCACTCCGGGTACTTTGTCTTAGTCCTAATTAACTTTAAACCTTTAAACTCTAAGGCCTATCTCCAAACTTCCAGCCTATCATTCACTCCACTGCATGTCTCATCAATCAATACTATGTTATTTACGAATAACATACACCACGAACCTCCCATTGAATATATCATGTCATTCCGTCCATCATTAAGGAAAATAAGAACAAGCTAAACGATGATCCCTGGTGTAACCCCATCATGACTATAAAGTGATCAAAGTCATCTCCCATTGTCCTAACCCGAGTCTTGACTCTATCATACATGTCCTTAATCGTCCTAATGTAAGTTATAGGCACACCAATAGCCTCCAAACATCTCCAAAGGACCTCCATCTGGACTTTATCATACGCCTTTTCTAGGTCAATGTACACCATGTGTAAGTCCATCTTCTTGTCTCTATATTATTTCAATAATCTCATAAAAAATGGTTGACTTCTGTAGTCGACCTCCCTGATATGAAATTGAATTAATTCTCAGAGATAGACACAACCTTCCTCATCCATGTATTTATCATATACTTGTTGGGATACAATTATTGTAGGGAACAAGAAGTAAGTAACTATTATAATGGTAGAAAGGATAAACAAACTATTGCAATAAAACTGGAAATCAAAACCTTAACAAACTGCTTGTGTGATTTTCTGAGTCGAGTGATGGCACTCTGTATTTAAGACAAGATTGCCCCATATATCTCCTTTTACGGTATTGAGCAATAGTCTCTCAAGATACAACAACAACTTAACAAATGAGCAAACGAAACTCAAGTGTTATTCTTGAAGAACTTTGAGTATAGTAACTTTTCTAGAGAGGAAGAAGATGAACACTGAAAATTCTGGAGTATTTTCTAAGTGTTGAGTGTTGTTCAATTGAGCCAAAGGCCTCAATTTATAGTGTATGTAGAAGACCCCTCAACTAGCCAACTAATGGCCTTCAATAGCCATGTAATTGCATTTGATTGAGGGGTTACATTCAATCAAATAATGGCTGAATTCATGTGCCAAGTAATGGAGAATCAATGCTCCAAAACCAGCCCAAAGGTCAGATTTTCCAACTTTCCGTCGTAGCTTTCTGCCTCCGAAGCGCCGCGGCCCTGTGAATTAGCTTCGCGGCTCCAATAACTGGCCAACCAATTTGCACTGCGACCCTTCCGACTCATTTCATTTTACACTTTGTACACTTCTTCCTTCATTTACCAACGTGGAATACTTTGTCATTTGGCCAACAACCGTCCATAATTCTATGTCTCAGACGTATACGTATCAATATCTCTTTCACTAATGAAATTTACGATACTTGGCACTACGTGTGCATGTGTGTGGAAATGACATTTCCGATGTGCGGGCCCCAATTATTCAAGTCATAAATTAATGGGATATATTTAATTCCACATTTAGTAAATTTCCAAAAATCTCCTCTTGAAAGAGATTTTGGCCCACACTTGGTTCCTTTTCCATCAATCTTTTAGCGGACCGATGCTGCATCTGGATAGGTAGCATACGCTTTGAACCTTTCATAGTTGAATACTATAGGACTTACTTACTGCACGGTGAACGTGATGTGTTGAACCGTCAGTGTTTAGTGTATGCCAAGTCAACGGTACCAACACAACAACTTCCTCTACTCAGGTCTTCGTAATGTTTTGTCCGTTGTGGCCCTGGACACTTCTTGGATTCTTAAGTGCATTCAATTTGAGGTGGCCTATCCTCGTACTTAAATAGGTGGTCTCCTATAAGATATCCTACTGTACCCCACTTTACAAGTGTTAGGAACCATTAAAAATTTCCCCAAACCTAACCTCAACCGGTGAGGATCATTAAAGGTTTTGGAAATTTAACCTTCACCCACACTGCAGATAGCACTTATAGTCTATTGAGGGAACGGCTTTGGATTTGGTGTTTCTTTACAGAAATCACTATCCGAAGTGTTCATGCTTCCACCGAAGCGATCAATTGAACCTTTACAACTTAGTTTTCCTATTGAAACTAATTCCTGGGATCTCCAGTCATTAAGGTTGGGTTACCACCATATTGGTCCTTATACCTTAGGTTTTAAGCCCATTCCCCTAGATATGCAGAACATCTGATCTTTGGGTAAACCCTATGTCAGCGAGTCTGCTATGTTATCTTTTGACTTTATGTAATCAATGGATATTATATATGTGGTGATCAGCTGCCTAACGGTCTTATGTCTCCGTCGAATATGACTAGACTTGCCATTGTACATAGAATTTTGTGCCCTTCGTAGAGTCGACTGACTATCGCAGTGGATCATTATAGAAGGTACGGGTTTGTTCCAACAAGGAACATCCTCTAAGAAGTTGTGAAGCCACGTAACTTCTTCTCCGGCTTTGTCTAAAGTGATAAACTTCGATTCCATCGTGGATCGGGCGATGCAAGTTTGCTTAGAGAATTTCCAAGACATAGCCCTACCACCAATTGTAAATACATACCTACTGGTGGACTTGGTGTTCTCTATGTCAGATATCCAGTTTTCATCATTGTACTCCTTTTGTATAACTAGATATGTCGAATAATGTAACCCGTAAGTTAGTGTGTATTTCAGGTATTGTAGTACCCGATTCAACGCCTTTCAGTAATCACTACTCGGATTATAGGTAAACCTAGCCAACTTGTTAACTGCATAAGCATATCAAGCCGGGTGCAGTTTGTTAGGTACATCAAACTACCAATCACCTATGCATATTGCTCCTGGCATATGGGTGTACCATGATTTTTATCAAGCTTTTGATTTCTATCCATTGGTGACTTTATAGGCGAACTGTCATACATCTCGAACTTTCTCAAAACATCATCGATGTAGTGAGACTGAGATAAGACCAGTCCGTCAGACGTCTTAGAGATTTTTATCCCTAAGATGACATTTGCGATACCCATATCCTTCATGTCGAAGCATTGTTTCAACATGTTCTTAGTCTCTAGAATTATGGTAGGACTGCTCCCTGTGATCAACATGTCGTCTACATACAGGCATATTATAACAAACGAGTCAGAGTTACATTTCATGTAGACACATTTGTCACACTCATTAATGACGAAACCCTTCGATAGTAGAGTACTATCAAATTTTTCATGCCATTGCTTCGGGGCTTGTTTAAGCCCGTATAGAGATTTGACAAGCCGACAAACTTTCTTCTTTTGCCCTTGAATCACATACCCCTCGGGTTGGTCCATATAAATTTCTTCTTTCAAATCACCATTTAGGAAGGCTGTCTTGACATCCATTTGATGTATCTCAAGGTCACGCAAAGCTGCGATCGCAATGAATACTCGTATGGACGTCATCCGAGATACCGGGGAGTACGTGTCAAAGTAGTCAAGACCTTCTTTCTACCGATAGACATTGACTACCAACCTGGCCTTGTACTTATCTATAGACCCATCTTCTTTATATTTCCGTTTAAGTATCCACTTACAACCCAATGATTTATTTCCCGGAGGAAGATCAACCAACTCCCAAGTATGGTTATGCAGAATGGAGCCTATTTCACTCTCAATAGCTTCTTTCCAGAGCGGTGCCTCTGGAGTTGACAATGCTTCAACAATTATCCTTGGTTCATCATCAACCAAATAAGCTACAAAGTCAGGACCGAAGTGTTTATCCTTCCTTGCCTTTTTACTTCGCCTTAGTTCCATCTCTAGAGTCTCCAAGTTTTGAGAATCTGGAACACTAGATTCTGGATATTCAGCCACTTCGAGATCCACTAGATCTGAACCATCTAGATCCGAACCATCTAGATCCGAGCCATCAGCAACACCCGGTTCCTGAGAGCTTTGTTCATAACTTCGTTTGTGAGAGGTTATGTCTTTTTCCTTTCTAGGAAATGTATCTTCAAAGAATTGAGCATTCCTTGATTCCATGATTGTACCCCCGTGGATATATGGAATATCTGACTTATGCACTAAGAAGCGATAAACACTACTGTTATTTGCATATCCGATGAATATGCAATCTACAGTCTTAGGCCCAATCTTGACCTGTTTTGGCTTGGGTACTTCAACCTTTACTAGACAACCCCACACTTTTAAATATTTATAGGTGGGTTTCTTTCCCTTCCATGATTCATATGGAGTTTTGTCTTTACCCTTATGTGGGACTCTGTTAAGAATCGTATTAGCGGTAAGGACGGCTTCTCCCCGCATATTTTGGGGAAGATCAGAATTGATGAGCAAGGCATTCATCATTTCCTTCAATGTGCGGTTCTTACGTTCTGCCATACCGTTCGATTGAGGTGAGTATGGAGCCGTCGTTTGATGAACAATGCCTTCTTGGGCAAAATATTCCTCAAATGGCGCTACATATTCTCCCCCTCTTTCTCTACGAATGGATTTAATTTGCATGCTTAGTTGGTTCTCAACTTCTGCTTTGTAACGTCGGAACGCTTCAAAGGCTTCATCCTTACTTTTCAACAAGTAAAGGTAACAATACCTTGTGCTATTATCAATGAATGTCACAAAGTACTTGTTCCCCCTAGTTTGTGCAAACTTCAAATCACATATATCTCTGTGAATAAGTTCTAGAGGAGTGGTATTTCTTTCGACGGATCAAAAAGAAAGCTTTGTGAGTTTTGCTTCTACGCACACCTCATACTTATGTTGAGGGTTTACATCGATAGACGGTAACAACTCCAACTTTACCAACCTTTGGATGGACTTGTAGTTGACATGTCCTAATCTATGATGCCATAAATTAGAGAACTTAAGCAAGTAAGAAAAAGAGGCTTCAATATTATTGCTTGTGCGTAATACATACATGGTGTTAACTTTGAAGAGACCTTCACAGATGAATCCTCTTCCCACAAACGTTCCATTCTTAGTGACTACAAATTTATTGGACTCAAACACTAGCCTAAAACCAGCATTAACCAATAAAGGACCTGAAATTAAATTTCTTCTAATCTCAGGAACATGCATCGCTTCCTTCAGAGTGAACTCCTTTCCAGAAGTCATCTTCATGACTACTTTTCCTACCTCCAGCACGTCAGATGAAGTGTCGATGCCCATGAACAACTTCTTATTTGTAACCGGTGTATAAGTGGAGAAGGCATCTCTATTGGAACAGATGTGTCTTGTAGCACCTGTGTCCATCCACCACTACATGGGATTCTCAACAAGGTTTGCTTCTAGCACCACCGCTGAGAACTCCTCAATCATATCGTCCAGAAACTGGTCTTTGACGACATTAACTTGTGTCTTGCCCTTAGCCTTGGCCTTCTCTTGTTGCTCAGTCTTGAGCTTGTGGCAGTCCTTGATCATGTGACCAGGTTTCCCACGGTGGTGACAGTTTCCTTTGAACTTCTCTGCTGCTTGGGTCTTGCCGTCTTTCTGAAACTTGCGCTTCTTGCTTGGGTTCCCTTTGGCCTCTGCCAGATTTGCCTTTGCCTCAGCGGGTTATTTACCCCTAGGCAAGGCCTTCTTATTATCTTCCTGAATTTGAAGTTTGATAATAAGTTCTTCAAAGGTCATCTCCTTTGTCTTGAGTTTTAAGTAACTCATAAACTCATTCCATGAAGGAGGTAACTTTTCAATCAGTGATGCAACAAAAAACTGCTCATTTGGTTTCATTCCTTCCAAATCCAGGTGATGTAGAATCATTTGGAATTCCTGGACATGGAACATTACTGTTTTATTATCCACCATTTGAAATTTCAGAAATTTCCCAACGATGAATTTCTTAGTACCTGCATCTTGTGCGTTGTACTTCTTTTGCAGCTTCTCCCACAACTCTTTGGCAGTGCCAACGGTGCAATACACCGTGTAGAGAGAGTCTGACAAACAGTTCAATATGTAATTCTTACATATGAAATCACTATGACTCTATGCATCAAGAACCATCTTCATGCCATTAATGGCATGGATACCTAGGCCCCTTTCACCTGTTTCAGAAGGAGAAGGGTCCATTTCATCTCCAGCTTGTGGAGGATCTTCTGTTAGGAAACGTGTCAGATAGAATAACATCTTTTGTTGTCATCTCTTGAAGTTTGACCCCATGAACTTTTCAGGGCGTTCATGGGAAATCCAGCGGGTGGAGGAACGTCAACATTCCCTTGAGCGGCAGTAAAAGCGTTGGATGAGCCTTGAACAACCGTAAAGGCATTAGGAGTGCCTTGAGCAATGGGGAGGGCAGAGGGATTGTCTTGAGCAGCAACAGGAGAATCAGAAGCAATTTGATCTATGCTAGTCATCTTTCTAACTTACTTACAACAAATCTTGTCTTAAACAATTGTTGTAGGGAACGAGAAGTAAGTAACTATTACAATGGTAGAAAGGATAAACAAACTATTGCAATAAAACTGAAAATAAAAACCTTAACAAACTGCTTGTGTGATTTGCTGAGTCGAGTGGTGGCACTCTGTCTTTAAGACAAGATTGCCCTTTCTATCTCCTTTTACGGTGTTGAGCAATAGTCTCCCAAGATACATCGACAACTTAACAAATGAGCAAAGGAAACTCAAGTGTTATTCTTGAAGAACTTTGAGTATAGTAACTTTGCTAGAAAGGAAGAAGATGAACTCTGAAAATTCTGGAGTATTTTCTAAGTGTTGAGTGTTGTTCAATTGATCCAAAGGCCTCAATTTATAGTGTAAGTAGAAGACCCCTCAACTAGCCAACTAATGGCCTTCAATAGTCATGTAATTGCACTTGATTGAGGGGTTACATTCAGCCAAATAATGGTTGAATTCATGTGCCAAGTAATGGAGAATCAATGCTCCAAAACTAGCCCAAATGTCAGATTTTCCAACTTCCCGTCGCAGCTTTCTGCCTCCGAAGCGCCGCGGCCCTGTGAATTAGGGCCGCGGCTCCAATAACTGGCCAACCAATTTGCACCGCGGCCCTTCCGACTAGTTTCATTTTACACTTTGTACACTTCTTCCTTCATTTACCAACGTGGAATACTTTGTCATTTGGCCAACAACCGTCCATAATTCTATGTCTCAAATGTATACGTACCAATATCTCTTTCACTAATGAAATTTGTGATACTTGGCACTACTTGTGCACGTGTGTGGAAACGACGTTTCCGACTTGCGGGCCCCAATTATTCGAGTCATAAATTAATGGGATATACTTAATTCCACATTTTGTAAATTTCCAACAATACTCGATATATTTGTATTATTACAATGAAGGTGGAGAGTGATCCGTCCCCGGAAATAGTTATTTTATGGAATTTTTAGTTTCTTATTTTGAGCGTGTTATGATGTTTTTTTGTTGTGTTTTTCAGATTTGTCGTGAATTGAGATAATGGTTGATAGAGGAAGCCTTTTTTGGGAGAAAGTTTATCATCTTTCTGTCCATTTTTGCTTTTTGTCCTTAATCGCCCTAATGTAAGTTATAGGTACACTCATAACCCCAAACATCTCTAAAGGACCTCTCTCTGAAATTTATCATGCGCCTTTTCTAGGTCAATGTACACCATGTGTAAGTCTCACTTCTTATCCCCATATTATTTCAATAATCTCCTAACAAAATGGCTGGCTTCTGTAGTCGACCTCTCCGACATAAAATCGAATTGAGTCTCAGAGATAGACACAACCTTCCCCGTCCATGTATTTATCATATACTCGATATATTTGTATTATTACAATGAAGGTGGAGAGTGATCCTTCTCCGGAAATAGTTATTTTATAGTTTTTATTTTCTTATTTTGAGTGTGTTGTGTTTTTTTGTTGTGTTTTTTCAGATTTGTCATGAATTGAGATAATGGCTGATAGAGGAAGCTTTTTTTGGGAGGAAAGTTATGATCTTTCTGTCCATTTTTGCTTATTATTATTAATTAGTTGGATGAGTTTTTGTTATAGGATAGAACTTTTGTAATAGCCACCGGCTGATTATTTGCAAATATTGTTAAGTCTTTCTAAAATGTATTTTCAACTTATATAATGATGAAAATTTTCGAAGGGGGAAATGGATTTTGATTTAGAAATATTGAGTAAACAAAAATTAGAAAATGGATAGAAAGGGCTTTATGAGAACAATGACATATCCATGAATGTTCACACGTGTGGGCAAATTGGTTCTTCTCTTTTACGCAAGTCATACAACCAAATGACAAAAATAGCCCCACAGTGTGATAGAACTAGGGATGGCAACGGATAGGATCTGGACCGGATCCTACTAGATCCAGATCCAGATCCATTTTTCATACATGAATCCAGATCTGGATCCAGATCCATCGGGTTCATAAAAATCATATCCAAATCCGGATCCATCGGATCCACCGGGTCCACGGATCGGATCTGGATCCACATGTAAAAAAAAATTGTCTTGCTAAGAATTTTTTTTTGAACTGACAAACGATTTTTACTTGGCTAACAGTTTACTGTGTTTCAATTTTGATATGTTCATATGAGATATTTTGTTCGTTATCTCGTTTTGATTGTGAGCTATTAATTGAAAATGTTGGACAATGACAATAGTTGTGGAAAATGCTGACTAGTATTTCCACAATGCAGAACTTTCATGTGCTTGGAATCTTCACAAATGAAGTGAATATAATTTTAACTACTTGTCTATGGAGATGTTAGTCATTCACTAATATAACATTGATTTTATTATCGAAGTTACCTCTTTATTTTTGGGTTTTTGAGTTAACGCGGGGATAAATTAAACTTGTTTTGAGAATTAAACTTGCAAGGATGTGCTTAGCAATTTTAAGAAAATACTTATAAAATTACATTCTAGGTTATGAATATACTTAATAAAAAACGGATCCACGGGTCGGATCTGGACCGGATACGGATCTCAAATACACGATCCAGATCCAAATCCGATCCGTCAGAAATGGATCCGGATCCGTCGAGTCCAAATTTTGAAGATCCATATCCTATAAAACGGATTTGGATCCATCGGGTTCAAGATCCATTGCCATCTCTAGATAGAACAGTTCAACAGAACAATCACATTAGTTACTTCACTACTTATTACCAAACAAAATTGATCATGGACCACACTATCCTAAAAAATGGTAAAATTTTATGTGCACGCACTAATTACCTTAAGCAATAAATGTAAGATATTTGTGAATTAGTACTAGAAAAAAAATCACTGAATCTTAATTATGTGATATACTTTCTTATTGTCATTTATGACTTTTAAAATCATGTGTAAGTAAGTATTTTATCCTAAAAAACTCACTCTGTTGCACGAATACTAAGAGTAGCACAAGGTAGTTTTATTAGATGCTAAAAAATCCAACAACTACGACCAATAATACTTAGAAACGGTGACGTAGTTACTTAAGCTGAAAGGTGATTAGTTAAACATCTTTCATTAGAAAATTACATATTGATTATCTGTTTGTAGAAAATTATATTGTATACATAGAAAATAATATATATATATATATATATATATATATATTGAAAGAAATAATTCCTTAATTATTTTCATTAATGAAAGAGTATATATACAATTTACAATTTCCATATAAGAAAATCATATTTCTATTCTACTCCCAAAACCTTATTCGACTTGTACAATAAAAATATAATTATGGAAAGTGTACAATTCTAACTTAACTACAACAAAACATCACCTAAAATAGACCACCAATCCGTGATATACACGGTATGTATACACCGTGTATATCACGGGTTTAACAACCCATATTTGCCTATTTAGCCCGTGATATACATGGCATATATACCGTGTGTATCATGGGTGTTTATCACACCCCTGCAGTCATAGCGGGCGGTCTTCGTACGTTGAGACTGTCCCTAAAATCTTCAAACAAAACGGAGGGAAGAACCTTCGGAAAGATGTCTGCAATTTGATATCTGGAAGGGACATATAAGACGCGTACTTGTCCACGAGCTACCTTTTCGCGAACAAAATGGATATATATCTCAATATGTTTAGTGCGTTGATATTTGACCGGATTTTCAGAAAGATATATTGCACTAACATTATCACAATAAACCAAGGTAGCTTTTGAAATGGTAAAGTGAAGTTTTAAGAGAAGATTACGTAACAACATGATTCAGAAACCACATTGGCCACCCCTCGATACTCCGCCTCGGCACTGGAGCGGGATAAGGTAGCTTGACGTTTTGCAGACCATGAGACCAAGTTATCACCGAGAAACATACAATAACCAGAGGTAGAGCGTCTGGTGTCCGGACAACCACCACAATCAACATCTGTATAAGAGACAAGTGTAGAGACTGACAATGGATATAGATGCAACTCATAATCAAGTGTGCCCTGTAGGTACTAGATAATGCGTTTGAGCGCATTTATGTGCTCAATCCGAGTGCTCAACACACTTGTTGCACAGCATACGTGATATCCAGTCTCGTGAAGGTGAGATACTGAAGTGCCCCTGCAAGACTACGATAATGGGTGGGATCCTCGCAAGGTGAGCCAACCACATCACCCAGCTTGGGTTTAGTATCAACTGGAGTGGAAGTAGACTTGCACGAGGACATACCAGCTCACTCAATGATCTCAGCAGCATACTTCCGTTGTGATAAGAATAACCCACCAGCATGACGAGTGACAGCAATCCCTGAAACGTAATTCAAGGGCCCCAAGTCTTTCATAGAAAACTCAGAATTGAGCATAGTCGTGATAGACTTTCGCAAAGCATCAGTAGAGGCAGTCAAGATAATATCATCCACATATAAGAGAATATAAGCCAGGGAAGTACCACGATAATATATGAACATTGAATTATCAGACATGCTGTGAGTAAACCCAATAGACGAAACATAGTCTGCAAACCTCTTATACCAAACCCGTGGGGTTTGCTTAAGTCAATATAAGAACTTTTTCAATAAACATACATAATGCGGATATATGGGGTCTCGAAAACCCAAGGGTTGATGCATGTAAATGGTCTCCTTAAGATCACTATGTAAAAAAAATATTCTTCACATCTAACTGATGAATGGGCCAAGCCTTCGAAAGAGCCAAACTGAGAACAGTGTGAATGGTAGCTGGCTTGACCACCAGACTAAATGTCTCACCACAATCCACGCCAACCTGTTGAGTTTTACCATCACTTACAAGACGAGTCTTATGTCTCGCAAAAGATCCATCAGAATTATCTCTATGAGTAAAAATCCACATAGACCGAATAATATTAACACCAGAAGGACGGGGCACCAACTCCCATGTCTTATTTGCAATAAGAGCATCATATTCATGGTCATAGCCTATTTCCAATTAGGGTCATTTAATGCAGACATTAGATTACGGGGAAGAGGGGACTTAAGAACATTAGAATTTAGATTAAAATGTCTTTTTGGTTTAAAAAAACCCCGTTGACTATGAGTGACCGGTCTGTAACTTGGGAGAGAATTGGGCGGATTTTAGGAAAAAATTCAGATGGGTGACGCACTGCCTGCTCGCCCAATACGGGAAACTGGATTGTGACGGAAAACAGTAGCAGGGGCGAAACTGGGCTGGAGAGTCGACCCAGTTTCTTAACTCGAGATAGGTGGGACTGGCCCACTGGGCAGAGGTGACGGAACAGGAGGTCCAGCGGGCAGTGGGCCCGCATGCAGATTTTGGGTGCGAGACAAGTCCGATAAATGGTGGATAATATAGGGGGAGACATCATCATCTAAAAAATTATACGAACTATGCCCGGGACTACTTTAGTAAACGGAAATTGGGATTCATCAAAAATAATGTGGCGACTAATTATGATTTTATTAGATGATAAATCAAAATATTTGTAACCACGATGATTGGTTGGATAACCCAAAAACACACAAGGGGTAGAACGGGCTTGAAGTTTGTTAATTGTAGTTGACGGAAATAGCGGATAACATAAGTACCCAAAGACCCTAAGATGTGAATACGAAGAAGTCTTATTATACAGATATTGAAGAGGAGATGAATATGACAACCCTTTAGTAGGAAGTATGTTAAGAAGATACGTAGCAATTTGTAGAGCATGATGCCAAAATGAAGGGGGTACGAAAGCATGGACCAATGAGGTTCGGACAATATTATTAATGGTATAAATTTTTCGTTTGGCTTTCCCATTTTGAGAGGACGTATAAGGACAAGAGAAATGAAAAACGATGCCATTATTTTCACAAAATTCCCGAAACAACCCATTATCATATTCTTTGCCATTATCACATTGAACATTTTTTATTTTCCGATCGAATTGGGTACGGATGAATGCTCGAAATTTTAAGAAAGTGAAAAAAACTTGTGATTTTTCGCTATCGGAAAGGTCCATAAAAAATTAGAATAATCATCCAAAAACATAACATAATAACTATGGCCCACCGAACTTAAAACGGGAGATGTCCATAAATCACTATGAATAATATCAAATGGCATTAAAGTACGAGAAGTAGAGGTTACAAATGGTAATTTAACATATTTTTATAGAGGACATGATTGACAAATTGGAGTACTACGCGTACCGTTACAAGAAATAAAATTATTTTTATGTAAGGAAAAAACAATAGACGATCCAGAGTGACCCAAACGTGCATGCCATAAGGAAGGAGCTAGAGCTGCAAAAGTAGATGGCAAGGCTTGACTCGAGAGTCTGGAGGCGGGCGTGATACGATAAAGATTTCTCCTACTATCACATCTCATGAGAGGAATCCCCGTTTTGGAATCCTTCACAGAAAACCCAAAAGAATCAAAATCAACAAAAACTCAATTATGAGGGGTGAATTTATGGACATACACTAAATTTTTAATTAAGTTAGGGGCATGAAGGGTATTTTTTAAGACAAGAAGTGGATGGAGGGGGGGCGGGGGGACACAATTTTATGATCGCAACCACAAATTGGAATTGAGTTACAATTATGTCACGATTGTTGCTCAAATTGGAATAAGATGAGAGAATACCTTGGTCGGACGTCATGTGAGTAGTGGCTCCAGTATCCATATACCAATTTGCGTCCGGAGGATTTAATCCAAATGTGTGCATGGCGGCTTAAATGTCGATAGGGGTGGGACCCGCTGCATGGTGGGCCTGCGGAGACCGAGGCCCAAGCACACCTGCTTGCTTCCCCGGCCCAGAACTGCCTCTCGGGTACCACTGCTGACTCGAAAAACTAGGTCTGTTAATGCTGGGAATTTGGGCCCAGTTTCCCAGGTATGAATTCAACGACGGGTAATAGGGGCTGTTGGGCCCAGGTCCACTGGTCCAATTCCACGACCATGGGCCCAGGGCTGTGGCAAGTTGGCTTGCGGCCCACTACCCCAAGGCCCATTGACACCCCCATTATGTCCACCTCGGTTTCCACCACGGTTTTTATCATTATTTTTGTGATTCTGACCCGTTTTGCCGCCACCGTTGTTGCAGTTTTGGTCGGAATTGTTGGAGATGGAGGGAGAATAATCGGAAGCGGTCATCATGACGACAGAAGGGGCCCTAGTGGCTGCCTTCTTAGCTAAGCCTGCTTCTTCTAGCGTGAGCATGGAACGGGCCTGCTAGAATTGCGGAACAGGGTTGCTCTGACGAAGAAGCGTTCCCACGCCACTATAGACCTCAAAGAGGCTTGCCACCATCTGAAGGACAAGACGATCATTGGTAATGGGCGCACCAACGTTGTGGAGTTGGTCCGCCAATTATTTCAACCTCTTGCAGTAAGCTGAAACGTTCGGGAAGTCCTCCATATTGACATGCGAGAATTCTTGCACAAGTGTAACAACACGAGAATTCTGATTATCTTGAAATATATCACGTACTCTATTCCAAGTATCCATCGCCGTAGTGTCTGGTTCGATAATCGTTTGCAATAGGTCGGTAGAGATAGTGAAGTAAATCCACTGAAGAACGGTAGCATCAAGGATCGTCCATAATTTGGGATCATCCTCGGGTTTAGGCACCTTCCTATCAGCAGGAGCTGAGAGAATTATGTGATGGAGGACTTGATGCGAGCGTTCATGAACTTTGAATAGTTCGTCCACGTCGCGTATTGGACGTTTTCTATTTCAAGAATGATAAGATATGGTTCTTGATGTTAGAAATTGTAAGGGCGAGGTTAAATGTGTTCTTAGCCATAACAACAACGCAAGACGTGACGTAGGGATTTGGAAGAAAATTTGGGAAGAGAGATAGGAACAATGTGCTCGGAAAACCAAGAGTAAGAACTCGGAAATCGAGGGACGAGAAGAGAGGTTTGGGAGAGGAAATATTTGACCTAGACTTCTGATACCATGAAAGAAATAATCCCTTGATTATTTTCATTAATGAAAGAGTATATATACAATTTACAATTTCCATATAGGAAAATCCTATTTCTATTCTACTCCCAAAACCTTATTCTATTTGTCCAGTGGCCCATTATACTGTCCAACAGCAGTCGAGCATCCTGGGCCAGTTCCCATGCCCAATACCGACTCAAGGCATGCCCCATCAGGCCCATTTTTAGCCCAACAACAGTAGTTTTCGGTGGGCCTAGCCCCACCGATTTGGGCCAGACCTTTAGCTCATTGAATATGCAGTACATGGATATGGGAGCCACATCTCACCTCACCCGCTCCTCAGGTAATCTCTCCCAATTGTCTCATTTAATGTATCCTCAATTTATTGTTGGTAATGGTCATCGCATTCCAATTCAGGGTTATGGTACCACATACACCAAACTGCCTCACCCACATTTCTCACTAAATAACATCATTTATGTTTCTAACATCATTAAAAATTTAATCTCTGTTAGGAAATTTACTCATAATAATTTTGTGTCTGTTGAGTTTGACCGCTTTGGTTTTTCTGTGAAGGATCTGCTTACGGGAACACCTCTTACGAGATGTAATAGTACAGGGGACCTCTATCCATTCTCCTCCACTTTCGCTACCAGATCCCGCTCACACACCTCTCTCGTTGCTATTTCTCCGTCAACTTGGCATAATAGGCTTGGACACCCAGGAGCTCCTGTTTTTAGTTTTCTTAGAACAAATAATTTTATTCGATGTAATAATGGGAAACTTTCCCAACATTGTTTTTCGTGCCCTTTACACAAACATGTTCGCCTCCCCTTTAAATCATCTTTAAGTGTTACATTTGCTCCATTTGATATTGTTCATGTTGCTTTATGGACTTCTCTCATTCCTAGCTCACTGGGTCATAAATATTATCTTGTCTTATTAGATGATTTCTCTCATTTTATTTGGATTTACCCACTAAAATTCAAGTCGAAAGTATTTGCCAAGTTTCTTGAATTTCGTATTTTTATCAAAACTCAATTTGAAAAAGCCATCAAATATTTCCAGTGTGATAATGGTCGTGAAATTAATAATTCTATATTTCATAAATTTTGCAAAAATAATGGCATGGTTTTTTGATTTTCATGTCCCCATACCTCCCATCAGAATGGCAAAGCATAACGAATCATCCGCACCATAAATAACATGTTCCACACTCTCATGTTTCATGCCTCGGCACCTCCGTCCTTTTGGATCTATGCAATCAAAATGGTAGAATTTCTCCTTAATATTTTACCCACTAGTATTGTTCATAACATGACCCCAACCGAAATTCTATACCGTCGGATCCCCTCATATGATCACCTTCGGATATTCGGTAGCCTTTGCTACGCTAATCTTGCCTCCACCATCCCCCCACAAATTAACACCCCGAACCACTCCGTGTGTTTTCGTAGGTTTCCTGTCTAATCATAGGGGCTATCTGTGCTATGACTTGTCCACTCGTCAAATTCACGTCTCTCGTCACGTCACATTTGACGAAACAATTTTCCCTTTTACAAATATCCAAAAATACAGAAACACGGACTATACGTTTCTAGTCGAGTCAGACACCTCCCCCGTCATACTAAGCAAACTCAGTCGTACCACCACCACAGCTCTCCAGTCACCGTCACTGCCACACGTGACAGTCCCTACGACTAGTTAGTCTACTAGGTCTCCGTCACCGCCGACTGCCCCTGCCATCACCGACAGTCGACCGACGGTCTCCCAAATACATCTCATCGTCACCTCTTCCACTCACCGGCAAACCCAACCATCGTCTTCTACGTCACCGCCACCTACCGCCCCAGATCCAGTCAACCAACCCATCCCAGAAATAGCACCATCCCATCAGTACAGTCACACCACCAGTAACCCAATCCAGATATCACCACCGAGAACCCCACACCACTCTTCCCCAAACCCACTATCCCCGGACCTAGCTTTGAGTCACGCACAATTACTACATCCAACCAGCTACCCAACCCTACCAGACTCATTGCCATCACCCAACATCACCAATCAAAACTCATACCTGATCCTACATCTTAACCCAGACCCGACACCCAATAAAAATACCCATACTGCCCCTGCCCCCACACACCGTATGGAAACCCATGCCCAATACGGGATTTCAAAGCCAAAGTCTAATTTAACCTATCTACGCAAACCATATCCCCGATTCCCAAAAACCCACAATTAGACAAACTTGACCCAAATTGGAATGCGGCAATACGTAAGGAATTTAATGCTTTAACGAAATAACACACTTGGGGTTTGGTTCCTCGATCAGATAGGGTGAATGTGATCCAATGCATATGGTTTTTTTGTCACAAATACAGAGTCAGTGATGACCTAGAAAGATATAAGGTGAGACTTGTGGCTAATGGTATTAATCAGCAAGAGGGTATTGATTATGGTGAGACATTCAGTCCGGTTGTTAAACTGACTTATATTGGAATAGTTATGAGTATTGTCATGTGTAAGCATTGGCCGATTCATCAGCTTGATGTGAAGAATGTATTTTTACATGGGGACTTGAAAGAAACTGTATACATGCACCAACCGCCAGGTTTTGTCCACCCTATAGCCCCTCATTATGTATGTCGTCTTTGTAAGTCACTTTATGGTTTAAAATAGCCCTCAGAGCATGGTATGATCGCTTTGCACAGTACATTATGCAGATTAAGTTTGTATGCAGCAAGTGTGATAATTCTCTATTTATTTTTCATCATGGTAGCAACATTGCGTATCTGTTGTTATATGTGGATGATATTGTCCTTAATGTCTCCTCTGATGTGTTGAAAAATAAGATCATTGCATTGCTTAAAACCGAATTTGCTATGAGTGACTTGGGAAATTTAAGTTACTTCTTGGGGATTTCAGTGACTAGATCTGCAGATACTATATTTTTATGTCAGCGTAAGTATGCAGATGAGATTGTGTTCAGGGCTAAAATGGCAAACTACAAGATCATGCCCACTCTAGTTGACTCTAAGTCAAAGCTTAGTGGTGTTGATGGTGATCCGGTGTCCGATCCTACTCTGTATAGGAGTCTTACAGGAATACTTCAGTATCTTACTTTCACCAGGCCTGATATTTCTTATGCCGTTCAGCAGGTGTGTCTGCTTATGCATGCCCCCAGGGAGCCTCATTTTACTGCTCTTAAACGTATCATTCGATACATTAAGGGCACACTTGATTATGGATTGCATCTATACCCCTATGCACCGACCAGGTTGTTATCATATACGGATGCAGAATGGGTAGGCTGTCCGGACATGCGACGCTCCACCTCCGGCTATTATGTGTTCTTAGGGGATAAACTCATTTCATGGTCTGCCAAGAGTCAAGCCACCCTATCCTGCTCGAGTGTAGAAGCAGAGTTTAGAGGCGTTGCAAATGTTGTTGTTGAGATATGCTGGCTTCGAAACCTTCTTTTGGAGCTTCAGTGTCCTTTACATAAGGCGTCTTTGGTATATTGTGATAACATATCCGCCATATATTTATCTCATAATCCGGTTCAGCATCGGCGAACCAAACACGTTGAGATGGATATACACTTTGTTCGTGAGAAGGTTGCTATCGGTCATGTTAAGGTGTTGCATGTGCCTTCTTCGTATCAGTATGCAGATATCTTCACGAAAGGACTTCCTAGACAGCTATTCCTCGACATCAGATCCAGTCTCAGCGTCCGGCCTCCTCCCGCTCCGACTGAGGAGGTGTATTAGCATATATTATAAAATATTCCCCATATATTTTATAATATTTAGTGTTGTATAATTATGGTAGATATAGAATCTTTATTATATTAGGACTCCACATTATACACACTATATATAATTATATTAATGATAAAGACTCCCCAAGGAAGATTAATACCATCTTACAAAACTATCAAAATTGAAAGTAATTATAAGTATAAAAAATGTGAGAAAAAATAAAATCAAGCGAGATCGTGGAAAATCCCGTTCAATCCCCATTAACTCCATTGCAATTATTGCTGAAAGAACGAAGAAATGCACAATTTTTGTTCTATAAATAAGAAAATCAACTTAATTTTCTAGTTTATATTATTTTAAGTTCTGTTTGTGTATATTTGGAATGGATGGGGAGCTGGCAGGTTTGTATTTAGTGGCCTGTGAGTACACATATATGTGATTTAAAAACTTATACATATAATGTTAATATAATTTTTTTAAATATTATTAGTGTATTTTGATTCACTATAACCATTTATATATTTTATTTTCCAAATTATTAGTTTCTTCTATCATACTTGTTTACCTCAAAAAAGATACAGTTAAATTTGTAAGTGATTTTAAGGATACGTGGATTGATTTGCAACAAAAAGTAAAACACAATTAACAATAAGTAAACAAATGAAAATAACAAGCAAGAAGGTTAGCTTGAAATGTGGTAATCTTGATTGAACTTATCCAATGAATTTGGTCCGATCCTTAGCTAA
This sequence comes from Anisodus acutangulus, assembly GCA_029783415.1. Lineage (NCBI taxonomy): Eukaryota > Viridiplantae > Streptophyta > Magnoliopsida > Solanales > Solanaceae > Anisodus > Anisodus acutangulus. The sequence continues at coordinate 33,846,338 of CM056502.1, read as the reverse complement.
TTTTCTTCGGGTCCGAGCCAATAATGAGAACTAAGAGTTGTAATTTCTATAAATAAATTGTAATGTATGAATAATGAGAATGAGATGCCCTTCCAACATGAAGGTTTTATAACTATCAATACAAAGTATTATGTCTGAGAATCATTCCTTAATTAAACACAATTAAATAAGAATAATGGTCACTTAATGATCAAAGAGTAACGGCATGCGTCATATCCGGAACAGGTATACCTTGAGCTCATTCGGTTCTCCAGTTAGTGCCAATTGGTTCGGTCACTACCCAATCTTGTTTTGATACCCGAACTCATCTTGATGCAACTTCATCCGATACAGAACTATGTCGCCTCCCTCAAACTCCATACTAAAAACCATGCCACATGTCGTGCCAGTTTTTACCGTATACAAATAGTCCCCACACTTTCTGGATTAAAGTTTACCGAAGTGATGGGAAGTAGAAATGATTTTTTCATTGTCTTCTCTTACGAGTTTCCTTTCAAATTACTCTGAAATAAGCGGGAAAATGAAACATTTCCAATTTCCCAAAATCTGACTCATGTCTTATCACTCTGCCACTTCGGACACGTGTCACTCTCTAATTGAACCATCACTTCGATTCATGAACCAAAACATTTCGTAATGATGACAACGTCCCTAAAAACCCTATTTTCTTTCACAATTTCTACTTTCTGCCAAATTTCCTAAAATCTTCACATTCAACCTTCAAATCTTTATATCTTCGTATCTGCATACCTTCAAATCTTCATATATTTATAACTTCAAGCCTTCAAATCTTCATAACTTCAAGCCTTCAACCCTTCATATCTTCATCATGATGACTAAAAACACTCGATATTCCTCAAGTCAGTCCTCTCCGAAAACTTCACCATGTGTCGGTGATGCCTCTGAAGTTCAAGCCGGCACCAAACCTAGAGCATTCGACATTCTTCCATCTACCTTTCATTTTGAAAGAGATTTTCTATTTCTATTACCTCTTCGAAATTCGATCGAGGTGAAGAAGATGATAGTTGGTCGTCCTTCATTCGCGCCTCTGCCCTTAACATAGTTCGAAATGACTGGCTAGACCAAGCTCTCCGGGATCGTTATACCCGGCTCGGATGAAGATATTACTACTTACAGATTCAGGTACTCCAATATATACACCTACCCTTTTACCTTAAAGCTTGACCCTCCGATTGACAACGTGATCCTCGAGATGTGCAGGAATTACAACTTGTATCTTGCACAAATTGGTCCGTCTGTTTGGAGGGTCGTTACTTGCCTTCGTTTCTTGGCCAATTTTGTCAACGAACCTTTTAATTTAGATCATTTGATTCGTTTATACATCCCAAGATTCTTTCGTGACGAGATCGTTCAAATCTTGAAATAAGGCAAATTTCCCATCCTCTCCAACATCAATTAAGATCGGGACTGAGGATGGATGGAACGCTTTGTTGCGGTTCCTACTGCAGAAATTATTCCAGTAAGGTTCATGCATTTCCCGGAAGAATGAAATTTGAACCATAAGTACCAACGACTACTCTCTTCGTTTCTTCCTCATTTCCTTCAATATATTCTAAGTTTCATATTGTCACTTTTACCAGCTGTTCGTTAGACTATGGCCCATATCGAGAATCTGCACGAATGGGTCGAGAAAATCATCGGCACTTATCCGCTCAAGAAGCGGACATGGAAAGTGCTTTCCAAAAATCGACAGACTACCCAAAATCACGGTTAGTGTCTTTCGAACTCTTTTTCCTACTACTAATTTTGTACATATTTTCACTTCTTCATTTTTCAAACACTTTGGTTTATCGAAGGGTACTTCGATCCCAAGTTCCAACCCATTGAATGTTCCAACTGTCCCCAATCTGGTACTCGATCTGGCCGCATCAGTTTGTCGTATCGCCAAGATACCGAGAAAAGAAAAACTGACAAATCCAAATCCTCAAAGACACTGAAGTCACCCTTAATTGCTTCAAATAGAAAAGAACTCCGGAAGTGGTTGGACCTTCCGGCATCTCCCCAGATGATATTTGGGTGAGAAAAACCACCACCACTCTGGTAGAAGATATTCCTACCGGAGGTAAAGAAAATATTGATGCCAAAGCTATTGTGCTAACATCCGGTGCCGCATCAACTACTGCCACCGACAACCGAACCAGTTCCTGTCATCATCGAGGATGACGATGACGATGAAGCCATGTATTAATAGACGTTAGATAAGAAACAAAAAACTTCAACTCCTCCCCGATCCACACAAACAACCCAAAACTTTAGGCAAAAAGACTTTGATCGCTTATTTGATAAAGTTGGAATCTCTGCAAACCCAGCGCCACAGGTGAACACCTCCGGGGTTGCTCACTTAACCATTCTCCAAAAACTTTCTAAATCCTCCCATAATCCAAATAATCATGCCAGCTCTCGATCAAAACTCATGAGTGACTTTCCGGCCTCAAGTGCAGATCCGAGGAGAATGAGAACTGCCACTCTATCCTTCCTCGAGGATACAAACTTCCTATCTCGGCCAATCAGGCTCGTCAGTTATTAGAGGCCCCTAATAACGGAGTCCGATAGGGAGAAGATAGAGAATGTCTCATGGCAGTGCCTCTTTAATGAGGGTAGGAATACATCGAACCAGGTATGTATCACCATTTCTTACATCAAGTTATGTACTTGACTTTCTGCTTTTATATTCTAACTTTAGTCTGGCTCACATCTTTGCAGTCATCCATTCCAGTCAACGAGGGATTCATCTGATATATGGATGAAAATGAACATCTCAAAGGGAAGTTGGACGCCCAAGACAAAGAGATTCGACACCTCAAAGGGCTTCTTTAACAGAAAGAGGCTCAGCTGCAACAAACCAAAGACTTGCCCACTATTAAGGCAGAACTGTATCGAGTCAAATACGAATACCTCCGAGCTGTGAATGACCTCTAACTCACCACCGAAGAGAACAAGGTTTTGGACTAGGAAAATAATGAACTCTACAAAAACATCCAAGCCTTAACCCTAGAGCTTGAGGATCGGGAAGAGTTTCTTAACGCCGAGATCGATCACCTCAACACCGAGCTTTTCGAGGTTAATACGAAGCGAGCTGTCAAACAGGTTGCTTTGAATGTGGCTCATAATCAGGACAACCAACAAACTCACACCATCGAAGAGCTAATAAATTAGATCGAGGCATTTGCCTAAAAGCATGCAAAAACTTCGGCCCAACTTACTTAAGCCTTGGCTGAACAAGACCAAGCTCTGGCTTATGTAGAGTCTGTGGTGGTCTGGATAGTGCTAAAGACCGAGCTTATAATTTAGAATGTCCAGAGATTTACCTTAGACCAGGCTCGAGATGGGATCGAGGACTTGGATGGCAAGATTTTTGAGGCTAAGGTTGTAGAGGATGAAGCCTTCCATCGGTTGAATAGTGATAGTATCAAGAAAGAGCCTGAAGACTCCATATCCGGATCTAGCTTACATATTGGCATTCGTGCCTTTGTATATCTTTTTTTCTTTTTGTATGTTTTGTTCTGAACATTTTCCGGCCTTGTTTATGAATGAAGATGTTTCAATCTTTCTTTTGTCTTAATTAGAATTTCTCTATCTTTCGCATTCACTGTTGCTTTCTCATTCTTGATAACTTAGCTAAATAAACCTTTAACCCAATTCAGGCTAATTGCCTCCGACTTCAGAGTTTTATCTAAACAAACCATCACTTAGTTTGTGTCGACTCGGAATGAACGCTCTCTTAGTCTTAAAAATAACTTAAACAAATTTTTAATACAAACCTTTACTTTAGTTTGCTTTACACCGGGCAATTTCTTCCGATTTTGGATCATCTAATGACTAAATATAAGGACCTTACTTTTATACTTATGAATAAGATGTCTCTTATTCATTTCGGACATGAATATTGGAACTTCATTTATTTCCAATTTTTAGACAATTCAAGTGTCTTTAAGAATAGGCTTGATTCATTTTGATCTGGTGCCTTAGAAACATGCTTTTGAAACATTATTTGTTTCGAATACTTTTATGACAACAATCCCCAGTTAACGACTTAACAAATTTGTTAGCTCGTAAGCCTATTGATTTTCTCAACCACCCGGAAACAAGCATATGTAAATAAATTCTCAAGACAAATTTCGGATAAAGTGCAATTTCATTCAAATTTTTGCTTCGGTCATAACAAATGGGCAAGATTCGTTCGATCTTTTTGCCTTTACATGATTTATCATAACACTAACACTACTCGGGCAAAATTCATTTGATCTTTTAGCCCTTACAAATATTTGTAATCCTAAAAACTTAAAAAGCTTCGAATTTTTTCATAGCTTTAAATTTCTTTATTCTGAACTTCTTTATCGATGATACGACAGTCCCATAGTATTTGTATTCAAAGCATGAGAATTCAAACACTATTTTCTCTTTGCTACCGACCAGTTCCCAGTGTTCACGTCCGATCTTCAACTACTTAGTAACACGCTTTACATTGTTGCTTCATTAAAAACCTTGCCGGAAAAATCCTTTTCAGAATAAAAATTGTGCTGAGGGAAAAAGCGTGCAACACGTATTTTCAGACCTAATTTTAACTCTGTCTGGTCTTTGAGTGATGACTCCGACTTTTTTCCTACAAGAGTTAGAAATATCGAAACAATAAAGTTCAAATAATTAATCAAACACAAACCTTAGCAGTAATACCGCTTTAAGAGTGCAATGTTCCAGTTGTTTGGCAATTTTTGACCATCTTCAGCTTCTAACTGGTCCGAGCCTTTACCAGTTATTCCTGACACTTTATAGGGACCTTCTTAGTTCGGGCCTAATTTCCCTTCATTAGAATTTTTGGTGTTGATGGTTACTTTTTGTATAACCAAGTCACCTACTTGAAAGTGCCTAAGATTAGTTCTCCGGTTGTAGTATCTTCCCATCATTTAATTTTGAGCCACTAACCGTAGCAATGCTAATTCACGGTGTTCATCGATTAAGTCAAGCTTGACGGTCATAGCTTCATTGTTTGATTCTTCGGTTGCAAGGCTGAACCTTAAGCTCGATTCGCCTTCCACCAGAATTAGTGCTTCTGCATCGTAAACCAAAGAAAATGGAGTTTCCCTGGTGCTAGATTTTGGCGTTATTTTGTATGCCCACAACACCTCCGGTAAAATCTCTATCCACTTGCCTTTTGACTCTTTTAGGCCTTTTCTCAAGTTCTGAATGATTGTTTTGTTTGTTGACTCTGCTTGCTCATTTCCACTCGGGTGATACGGAGTCGATACTATCTTCTTGATTTTCAATCCTTGAAGAAAATCGTTCACCTTCTTCCCAATGAACTGATAACCATTATCGCAAGTGATCTCTGTTGGTATGCCGAACCGTCAAATGATGTGGTCCCAAATAAAATTGATGGCTTGTTTTTCTCTAACCTTCTTGAAGGACTTTGCTTCAAACCACTTAGAAAAATAGTCAGTCATAAATAAAAAAATGTACCTTTTCGGGTGCCCATGAGAGTGGCCCCACAATATCCATCCCCCACTTTATGAACGACCATGGCGACAAAATCGGATGCATTAATTATGTCGGTTGGTGAATCATTGGTGCGTGCCTTTGGCATTCATCACACTTTTGGATAAAGTTCTTAGTGTGTTCTACCATCTAAGACAGAGTATCCGGCCCTGATCAATTTTTTTACCAACAACTCTGCCCCTGAGTGATTGCCACAAGTCCCCTCGTGGACCTCGTACGTCACATAATCAGTTTCCCCGGGTCCTAAGCACCTCGCTAAAGGTTCATAAAAGGACCTCCGGTACAACTAGCCATCAACCAAGCAAAACCTAGCCGCCTTTATTCGAAGAGCCCTTGACTCCTTCGGATCCGCAGGCACCTTTCCATCTCGAAGGTAATTAATGTATTTATTGTGCCAGCCCCAAGTTAAACTTATTGTATTCACATCGGCGTGGCCACCACCGATTGTGGAGTTTATTAGTTGTACAACTATTTCGTAATTAAATTCCTCGGCTTCCACAGATGACCCCAAATTTGCCAAAGCATCTGCCTCATTATTTTGCTCTCGAGAAACATGTTCAATGGTACATTCTTTGAACCGGTGCAATAACACTTGAGTTTTCTCTAAGTGTGACGTATTTTGAGGCTTCATTCTTTGCGACCTGTTCTGGTAGCGTTATCAGCTTCATTCTTTGTGACCAATTCTTGATGGTCGGATACTTATTTGAATAGCAAGGCGATTATGTCCTCGGAGTGTGAGTCATTTTGAGGATCTTGAGGAACAACACCCTTAATTAGAGCACCCTTGTTACGAGTATCCTCAAGAGTACCAGTCATGTTGGCTTGGTTGTCTTGGTTTAGGAATGCTACCACGACTTTAGATCTGGTAAAGTATGCCAGTGTTTCACCACAAATCGACCCTTTTTTAAGAATAAAAACAACTCAAAAGCAAAAGACGTTAGTCGGAAATTATAATACAAGATATCACATATAAGTTACAAACAAAGCACACAGACTCATGTATTCGATCCGAACTCTTGATTGATTTTTCCTTTCTGAGGGTATTTTGGTCATCTTGGATGATTTTGGTTTTATTAGGGTTTTGGTTTGAAAGTTTGTGGTTGATTTACCACTACGTCATCATTTGAACTTGAAACCATCCCATAAATAAAAGAAACAAAAAGGGGGAATTATAATTTATATAATATAGGAACCGACTCTTATGTAGACTGCTTATGTATCCCTCCTCATGAAATCAGGCCCTGCCATAGTTCGGGTTACATAGACATTATATCATAATTTCTATTACTCAAAACTTAATTTCTACCCTGACCATGCCCGATATGGGCTTTCCACGTATCCCTTATCGGGATATCAGGTCAGACGTGGTTTCGTTTATAAAAAAGTGGGAGGGAAATACTTTTAATTAAAAGTTGAAAAAGGGATGCCTAAACTACCCAAAATATGGATTCACCCTGAGGCCATGGCGGGTCGTCGTCCTTATGACCAAGCATTTTTCGACGACTTTTCTAAAAGTGGCATTATATCACAAGCCAGATCTGGCCATTGTTAACCAAATGCTCCAACTTGAACTTGAAGGCTTCACACTCTTCAATGTTATGTCCAGGAGCTCCTGAATGGTATAAGCATATCTTCGTCTTTTAAGTGCTTGGAAAGATTTTGTAGGTAGTCTGTAGAGGTCGAATCTTGCCGATGCGGCATAATAGTGAGAAGAGGTCGGCATACGAATCTTCTAAATTAGTGACATCGTAGCGCCAGAGCCGTGTGCCCGTGGTGATTCCCGCACCGGGCATGGAAGAGTCATGGACCAGTAGAGAGTGAGGTCCCCACAAGTGGCAGATGACTTTTGGTCGATCGGTCAGACGACCCTTTTCTTCAAGGCCACACATTCATCAATGTTGTGGTGGGGCTGGTTTTTGTAGTATGAGCACCTTTTGTGAGCAAATAGAGGTGTGCAAGTTAGGAGGACCTTATGGCTAGTTTCTGCCCTTCCGATGGCTTTCATCCTTCAAAAACTTCGATGTTGAGCACTTCCCTTGGTGCGACTCTAAATTAGGATCCACGAGCTTTGAGGGCAATCACCCACCAATGGTTCGCGGGAAAGCCCTTGTGGCATCTCACATTGGTCAACAGCTTCATTGATGGTTGGGACAACTCTATTGTGTTACCCAGTTTCTTCTCCCTAAGGCATTGAGTCGTCTTTTGGTGGTTGAGTCATAGGGATATAGTAGTCCATCATGGTTTGGACTTCTTCGAGAAGGCTTTGGTATCGTGGATTTCCTTCGGGAGACTTTTCAGTTAACTTCTCCATGAATTCCAGGGTACATCTGCTATTTGTTTTTTATAGGGTTACCATTGAGTGAGAAAGGGTGGGTTTTTTTGCGGTGTAGTAGCATTCCAGTGTCGTGGCAGCAATTATGTGGTTGGTGGTAGAGGAGAGGTTTAGACAGACGTGGTAACCTTAGTGGTCTGACGTCTATTGGTTTGGGTGATGGGTGATTTACTTGTTGTTGACAGGAGAAGAAGAATATGAGCGGATTGAGTGAGGGATGGAGAAGCAGATGTGCTTGTTAGATTGTTAGGAGCGGGTGTAAATGTACTTGAGCTTGACATTAGTGACAGGATATTCTGCAGTTGAAAGCTCATCACAGAGAGATCGGACTTGGTTGAGATAGTCCGTTACAGGAAGACTCTCTGTGATGAGACGGGCAAGGCGATCTCGCAAGCTGAATATGCGAGTTTGCGACTAATTTGCATAAGCAGTATGAAGGCCATACCAAGCTTCTTTAGTAGTGGTTGCAGCGGCAACAATGACATCAAGAGTTGGACCTACTGATGCTAAAATGACATTTTGAATCAACTAGGTTCTGATGAAACCCAATTAACATAATCGGGGTTAGCAATTATTTGGTTGTTTGTATGAGCATGGATTGTCCCTTCTAGATGTCCATAGAGGTTGTATCCTCTTATGAGCATGGACACTTGTGCCTTCTAGAGGAAAAAGTTATGGCTGCCAGCAAGTTTAATCGGAAACTGAGTAACCGAGTTGAATTGAACAATAGTGGTGGCGTTGATTGCATCAAAATTGGTAACAAATGGTGCCATTTGTGATAGGTAATAAGAAACTTGAAACTCCGTGAGGAGAAAAAAAGCTCTTATACCATATACAAATTTGAGATGTAGAAGAAAAAGATAACTTTATTCATGAATATGCTCTTTATATAGAGGCGATACAGAATTGAAAAGTCCTACCCCTAAGATACATAATAATCTGATAAGATACAGTTTAACAAAAATGTTAAAGTAGGAAACTATCGAAAGTCCTAAATGAATCAAATGAGTACCAGAATACATGAAACTATCTAGGTAATTGAACCGGCAGATAGCTAAAATATAGGAACTAACAACAAACTCCTAAACTAAAAGATAACAGATATTATCCGTTAATACTATCTACATTACACCCCTTATAGCGCGACTTCCCTGAACTCTGCTAAGGCGAAATGTTGTGCATCAGACTGCCCTCCTTAGCTATGGTAAAAATGCAATACTTTAGTTTCAGAAATAGAATACTACTTAGTTTATGTGACTATTCAAATCCCTTTGATTAATGAAATTTAAGAGAAGATATATTTTCAACCTTGGTGCTTTCACCTTTCAAAAAATCACATCGTTTCTTAATAAGAAATAAATAAGAATTAATTGGTAAATTACACCTTGTACTTAAATCTTTTTTTAAGACGTGTTAAAATCTTAAAACATACTAAAATGGGATGGAGAGAATAAATCTTTAAATACTTATTATAGTTCTTCTTTAAATAATTTGTTAGTCTAAGAATATTTTTATATTATCAGTATTATTCTTATTTAAGGAATTATTAATTTGAAGAGGCCACAAAGAAAGCACAATTTCTGAGCAGCACTGACAAAGGCCATGCCTGTTAGAGAGGGAAATATCCTCGCAGGAACACAAGGGCCCCCCCTATCTGTACAATTCTCTCATCTGAATTTTTGGTCTTAATGCCATTAACAACGTTAATTTTTATTTTATTCTGATTACTTAAACATATGGAATAATATTATAAAGTTGAAAAGAAAAAAAGGTAGAAGAATTGATTAAACCCTAATTAATCTCTCATCATAAGGACTTAAAGAGGCAATTAATTAATGAGGCAATGGAATCTCTTAATTAAAAATTAGAGAGTGATGGATCTACCCTTAATCGCACGTACGCGGAAACCTATAGAGACAAACGCTCTACTTTAGTGAGAGAAATTTTTAAGTAACACCTTAAAGAGGTTTGGAGAAGGAAAAATTCCTAAAGGGGGATACCAAATGTTTTATGAGAAAATATAAATATAAATATAAATATAAATATAAATATAAAAACAACATATCCAGTGAAATTTCACACCGTGTGGTCTGGAGAGGGTAGAGTGTACACAGACCTTACCACCAACTTGGTAGGTAGAGCAGTTGTTTCCGGGAGACTCTCGGCTCAAGACAAAGCATAATCACAAGCAAGACAATAAAAATAAAGCAAGAGTAAATAGTAAAGCAAGAGAAACGGCCAGACTCAGATAAGTAATTAAAGCAGTATAAAGTGCATTCGAACAAAAGGATCAATAGCTAACACAACTAAATAAGCTAAACAAAATACCCTAAAGAACACATAACATCAGAAATCAAACTACAGTGGATTATAAAACAATAATGTGCCTATAAGTGTGATAGGCTAATCGGGCCTACAGTAATTGTTGAAAATTTGTCTTTGGTGAGAGTTGCGTCAAACCATCTTTAATGACATAAACACTAGGGTTCCGCATGTTAGAGACTTAGATTCTTCACATGTGCATAATATACTAAGTAAGTGAATGACCGTAGGTCCAAGGATCGTCAAATTTCGTAAAGTCAAAGGATAATATAGCAGACCCGCACACAAAGGGCTTACCCAAGGATCAGATATTCTGCCTGTCTAGGGGAATGGGCATAAAACCCAAGCTTTAAGGACCAATACGGTGGTAACCCAACCTTACTGACAGGAGATCCCAGGAATTTGGTTCAATGGGAAAACTAAGCTGTAAAGGTTCAGTTAAGCGCTTCGGTGGAAGCAAGAGCACTTCGGGTTATAATTTCTGTAAGGAACATAAACCCAAAGTCGTTCCCGCGATAGACATTAAGTGCTATCTGCAGTGTGGGTAAAGGTTAAGTTTTCAAAACCTATGATCTTCAACGGTTGAGGTTAGGTTTGGGGAAACTTTTAATGGTTCATAACACTTGTGAAGTGGGGTATGGCAGGATACCTTGTAGGAGACCACCTATTTAAGTGCGAGGACAGGCCGCCTCAAATGAACACACTTAATAATCCAAGAAGTGTCCACGGCCATAACGGACAAAATATTACGATGAAAAGAGTAAGGGAATTTGTTGTGTTGGTACTATTGACATGGCTTAAACTAAACACTGACGGTTCAAGACATCACGGTCACCGCGCAGTAAGTAAGTCCGATGGTATTTAACTATGGAAGGTTCAAAGCTGAAGCTACATCTCCTTATGCAACATCGGTCCGCTGAAATATTGCTAGAAAAAGGCACCATGTGAGTGCGCCAAAATCTCTTTCAAGAGGGGATTGTTAGAAATTTGCCTTTGGCGGGAGTTGCGTCCAACCATCTTTAATGACTTAAACACTAGGGTTCCGCATGTTGGAGACTTTAATTCTTCACACGTGCATAATCTACTAAGTAAGTAGATGACCGTAGGGCCAAGGATCGTCAAATTTCGTTGAGAAATGAAAGAGATATTGGTCCACAAAGTGAGGTGTTTGAAGCATAAAAATGTGGTATATACCAATCCTCCCTCATCGGTGGGGGAAGGAAGATTTGTTTAGTTTAAAAGTATCAAAATTGGCTTGGGGTTTGTGACACCAAGGGGTAACCTATGTGTTTGAAGGAGGGAAGAGATGTGCTTTGGTTTGAGGCTAAGCCCACACGCGCGCCGCCGCCGCCAGCCCGTCCCGTCCCGTCCGGGCTCGAGTCACGGGTCGTGGGTCGTGGGCTTCTTCTGATACTTTCTTTTTGGACCCAAATTGCTTCATATTTACAGTTTGATCCCTGAAGTTTCAGATAAGATGAAATTGGACAGAGAACTTGTGCTCTCCGTTATTATGCACATCAATTCAGTCATTACTTGGCTGAATAACTCTCACTAATGGTCTAATCCGTTGCACTTTAATTGAGTCATTCATTTGGCTGAATTACTACCTCTCTAATTGCTATTACTTGGCCAGTAACATCAATTATGTGGGCAGTTGATAAGTTCCCTCCTTCAACTATATAATGAAGCATTTGCTCAATTATTGAGACTACAGAACACACAAATGAAAAATCATATTCTTCCTACTACTTTCCAACATCATTTCATTACACTAAGTTCTTCAAAGTAACACTTGAGTTTCCTTTGCTCATTTGTTGAGTTTCTATTTTATCTTGGGAGACTATTGCCCAGAATATAGAAAAGATATACACGGGGCAATCTTGTCTTAAAGACAGAATGCCATTACTCGACCCAGCAAATCAAAGTGCTTGTAATCTCAGTTTCTTGTTCCAGTTTATTGAAATTTCAGTTTGTTGTAATTTTATTTTCTTGTAATACTTAGCAGTTACTTATTTCCGTTTCCTGCACCATTGTAATCAACAATTTTAAGACAAGATTAGCTTGTTATAACTGCTTAGTAACATGACTGAAAACACTTTTGATTCCACTACTGCTGCTGCTGCCACTCAAGGCAACAATTCTGACATCCCTCATGTTGCTGCTACTATTCAAGGCAACTCCTCTACGTTCCCCGCTGCTGCCCAAGGCATGTCCAATGCCTTTACTGCTCCACCCTCCGCATTTCACCATGAACGCCCTGGAAAATTCATGGGCTCAAACTTTAAGAGATGGCAGCAGAAGATGTTGTTCTACTTTACTGTTATGGGGATGGCCCGGTTCCTAACAGAAGATCCTCCAAAATCTGGAGATGAAATGGACCATTCTCCTACTGAAACGGCTGAAGAGGGCCATGGTATCCATGTCATTAATGGCATGAAGATGGTTCTTGATGCATGGAATCATAGTGAATTCATGTGTAATAGTTACATATTGAACTGCTTGGCAGACTCTCTCTACACGGTGTATTACACCGTTGGCACCGCCAAAGAGTTGTGGGAGAAGCTGCAAAAGAAGTACAACGCACAAGATGCAGGTACTAAGAAATTCATCATTGGGAAATTTCTGAAATTTCAAATGGTGGATAGTAAGACAGTGATGTCCCAAGTCCAGGAATTCCAAATGATTCTACATCACCTGGATTTGGAAGGAATGAAACCAAATGAGCAGTTTTTGGTTGCATCGTTGATTGAAAAGTTACCTCCTTCGTGGAATGAGTTTATGAGCTACTTAAAGCTCAAGACAAAGGAGATGACCTTTGAAGAACTTATTATCAAACTCCAAATTCAGGAAGATAATAAGAAGGCATTGCCTAGGGGTAAACAACCTGCTGAGGCAAAGGCAAATCTGGCTGAGGCCAAAGGGAACCCAAGCAAGAAGCGAAAGTTCCAGAAAGACGGCAAGACCCAAGCAGCGGAGAAGTTAAGAGGTAATTGTCACCACTGTTGGAAACCTAGTCATATAATCAAGGAATGCCGCAAGCTCAAGACTGAGCAACAACAGAAAGCCAAGGCTAAAGGCAACGCACATGCTAACGTCGTCAAGGACACGCTCCTGGATGACATGATTGAGGAGTTCTCGACGGTGGTGCTTGAAGCATACCTGGTTGAGAATCCCATACAGTGGTGGATGGACACAGGTGCTACCAGATACATCTGTTCCAATAAAGATGCCTTCTCCACGTATATGCCAATCACCGACAAAAAGTTGTTCATGAGCAACAACGTTTCCTCTAACGTGTTGGGGGTAGAAAAGGTGGTCCTGGAGATGACTTCTGGAAAGGAGCTCACTCTGAAGAAAGTGATGCATGTCCCTGAGATTAGGAGAAATTTAATTTCAGGACTTTTATTGGTTAATACTGGTTTTAGGCTAGTGTTTGAATCCAATAAATTTGTAATCACTAAGAATGGCACTTTTGTGGGGAGAGGCTTCGTCTCTGAAGGCCTCTTCAAAGTTAACACCATGTATGTAATGCGTCCAAGTAATAAAGTTGAAGTTTCTTCTTATTTGCTTGAGTCTTCTAATTTACGGCATCATAGATTAGGACACGTTAACTACAAGTTCATCCAAAGGTTGGTAAAGTTGGAGTTGTTTCCGTCTATCGACGTAAACCCTCAACATAAGTGTGAGGTGTGTGTAGAGGCAAAACTCACAAAGCTTCTTTTTCGATCCGTCGAAAGGAATACCGCTCCTCTAGAACTTATTCACACAGATATATATGATTTGAAGTTTGCACAAACTAGGGGGAATAAGTACTTTGTGACATTCATTGATGATAGCACAAGGTATTATTACATTTACTTGTTGAAACGTAAGGATGAAGCCTTTGAAGCGTTCCGACGTTATAAAGCAGAAGTTGAGAACCAACTAAGCATGCAAATTAAATCCATTCGTAGCGATAGGGGGGGAGAATATGTAGCGCCATTTGAGAAATATTGTGCTCAAAAAGGCATTGTTCATCAAACGACGGCTCCATACTCACCTCAAGAACCGCACATTGAAGGAAATGATGAATGCTTTGCTCATCAATTCTGGTCTTTCCCAAAATATGTGGGGAGAAGCCGTCCTAACCGCTAATATGATTCTTAACAGAGTCTCACATAAGGGTAAGGACAAAACTCCATATGAATCATGGAAGGGAAAGAAACCCACCTATAAATATTTAAAGGTGTGGGGTTGTCTGGCAAAGGTTGAAGTACCCAAGCCAAAGCAGGTCAAGATTGGGCCTAAGACTGTAGATTGCATATTCATCAGTTATGCAAATAACAGTAGTGTTTATCACTTCTTAGTGCATAAGTTAGATATTTCAGATCCACGGGGGTACAATCATGGAATCAAAGAATGCTCAATTCTTTGAAGGTACCTTTCCTAGAAAGGAAAAAGACATAACCTCTCGCAAATGAAGTTATGCACAAAGCTCTCAAGAACCAGGAGTTGCTGACGGCTCGGATCTAGATGGTTCAGATCTAGTGGATCTCGAAGTGGCTGAATATCCAGAATCTAGTGTTCCAGATTCTCAGAACTTGGAGACTCCAAAGATGGAACTAAGGCGAAGTAAAAGGGCTAGGAAGGATAAACACTTCGGTCCTGACTTTGTAGCTTATTTGGTTGATGATGAACCAAGGACAATTGTTGAAGCATTGTCAACTCCAGAGGCACCGCTCTGGAAAGAAGCTATTGTGAGTGAAATAGGCTACATTCTACATAACCATACTTGGGAGTTGGTTGATCTTCCTCCGGAAAATAAATCGTTGGGTTGTAAGTGGATACTCAAACGGAAATATAAAGTAGATGGGTCTATAGATAAGTACAAGGCCAGGTTGGTAGTCAAGGGCTATCGACAGAAAGAAGGTCTTGACTACTTTGACACGTACTCCCCGGTATCTCGGATGACGTCCATACGGGTATTCATCGCGATCGCAGCTTTGTGTGACCTTGAGATACATCAAATGGATGTCAAGACAGTCTTCCTAAATAATGATTTAGAAGAAGACATTTATATGGACCAACCCGAGGGGTATGTGGTTCAAGTGCAAGAGAAGAAAGTCTGTCGGCTTGTCAAATCTCTGTAAGGGCTGAAATAAGCCCCGAAGCAATGGCATAAAAAGTTTGATAGTACTCTACTATCAAAGGGTTTCTCCATTAACGAGTGTGACAAATGTGTCTACACGAAAGGTATCTCTGACTCGTTCGTCATGATATGCCTGTACATAGATGACATGTTGATCACATGAAGTAGTCCTAGGGTAATCCTAGAGACTAAGAAGATGTTGAAACAATGCTTCGACATGAAGGATATGGGTATCGCAGATGTCATTTTAGGGATAAAAATCTCTAAGATGTCTGACGGACTTGCCTTATCTCAATCTCACTACATCGAGGATGTTTTGAGAAAGTTTGAGATGTTTGACAGTTCACCGATAAAGTCACCAATGGATAGAAATCAAAAGCTTTATAAAAATCGTGGTGCACCCGTATGCCAGGAGTAATATGCACAAGTGATTGGTAGTTTGATGTACATAACAAATTGCACCCGACCTGATATTACTTATACAGTCAATAAGTTGGCTAGGTTTACCCGTAATCCGAGTGATGATCACTGGAAGGTGTTGAATCGGGTGTTAAAATACCTTAAATACACGCTAACTTACGAGTTACATTATTCGAGATATCCAGCTATACTAGAGGGGTACAGTAATGCAAACTGGATATCTGATATAGAGAACACCAAGATCACCAGTGGGTATGTATTTACAATTGGTGATGGGGTTGTGTCTTGGAAATCCTCTAAGCAAACTTGTATCGCCCGATCCACGATGGAATCGAAGTTTATCGCTTTAGAAAAAGCAGGAGAAGAAGCTGAGTGGCTTCATGACTTCTTAGAGGATGTTCCGTGTTGGAAAAAACCCGTACCTTCTGTCATGATCCACTGCGACAGTCAATCGGCTCTAGGAAGGGCACAAAATTCTATGTATAATGGCAAGTCTCGTCATATTCGACGGAGGCATAAGACCATTAGGCAGTTGATCACCACAGGTATAATATCCATTGATTACATAAAGTCAAAGGATAATATAGCAGACCCGCTGATAAAGGGCTTACCCAATGATCAAATATTCTGCATGTCTAGGGGAATGGGCTTAAAACCCAAGCTTTAAGGACCAATACGGTGGTAACCCAACCTTATTGACTGGAGATCCAGGAATTTGGTTCAATGGGAAAACTAAGTTGTAAAGGTTCAGTTGAGCGCTTCGGTGGAAGCAAGAGTACTTCGGGTTATGATTTCTGTAAGGAATATAAACCCAAAGTCGTTCCCGCGAAAGACGTTAAGTGCTATCTGCAGTGTGGGTAAAGGTTAAGTTTTCAAAACCTTTAATGATCCTCAACGGTTGAGGTTAGGTTTGGGGAAACTTTTAATGGTTCCTAACACTTGTGAAGTGGGGTATGACATGATACCTTATAGGAGACCACCTATTTAAGTGCGAGCACATGCCGCCTCAAATGAACGCACTTAAGAATCCAAGAAGTATCCACGGCCACAACGGACAAAACAATACGAAGAAAAGAGTAAGGGGATTTGTTGTGTTGTTACTATTGACTTAGCTTACACTAAACACTGATGGTTCAAGACATAACGTTCACCGCGCAGTAAGTAAGTCCGATGGTATTTAACTATGGAAGGTTTAAAGATGAATCTACCTCTCCTTATGCAACATCGGTCCACTGAAATATTGTTGGAAAAAGGCACCATGTGAGTGCGCCAAAATCTCTTTCAAGAGGGGATTGTTAGAAATTTGCCTTTGGTGGGAGTTGCGTCCAACCATCTTTAATGACTTAAACACTAGGGTTTCGCATGTTGGAGACTTTGATTCTTCACACGTGCATAATCTACTAAGTAAGTAGATGACCGTAGGGCCAAGGATCGTCAAATTTCGTTGAGAAATGAAAGAGATATTGGTCCACAAAGTGAGGTGTTTGAAGCATGAAAATGTGGTATAGACTAATCCTCCCTCATCGGTGGGGGAAGGAAGATTTGTTTAGTTTATAAGTCTCAAAATTGGCTTGGGTTTGGGACCCAAGGGGAAACCCATGTGTTTGAAGGAGGGAAGACCTAGATGTGCTTTGGTTCTAGGCTAAGCCCACACGGGCGCCGCTGCTTCCCGCCCGTCCCATCCCATCCAGGCTCGGGTCACTGGTCATGGGTCGTGGGCTTCTTCTAATACATTCTTTTTGGACCCAAATTGCTTCATATTTACAGTTTGGTCCCTGAAGTTTAAGATAAGATGAAATTGGATAGAGAACTTATGCTTTTGTTGTTGGTTTTGAAACGTTAACCTCCATTATTATGCACATCAATTCAGTCATTACTTGGCTGAATAACTCTCACTAATGGTCTAATCCATTGTACATTAATTGAGTCATTCATTTGGTTGAATTACTACCTCTCTAATTGTCATTACTTGGCCAGTAACAACAATTATGTAGGCAGTTGATAAGTCCCCTCCTTCAACTATATAATGAAGCCTTTGCTCAATTACTGAGACTACAGAAGACACAAATGAAAAATCAGATTCTTCCTACTACTTTCCAGCATCATTGCATTACACTAAGTTCTTCAAAGTAACGCTTGAGTTTTCTTTGCTCATTTGTTGAGTTGTTGTTTTATCTTGGGAGACTATTGTCCAGAACGTAGAAAGAATATATACGGGGCAATCTTATCTTAAATACAGAGTGTCATCACTCAACCCAGCAAAACAAAGTGCTTGTAATCTCAGTTTCTTGTTCCAGTTTATTGAAATTTCAGTTTGTTGTAATTTTATTTTTTTGTAATACTTAGCAGTTACTTATTTCCGTTTCCTGCACCATTGTAATCAATAGTAATAACACTACTACCATCAATTTGTAAGCATAAGTAGGACTACGCTCGAGTACCTACTACTCTTCCACCCTAATCAATGTCCTCCACAACCCCCTATCTAAGGTCATGTCCTCAGTAAGTTGCACCTGCACCATATCCCTTCTAATCACCTCTCCCCAATCTTCTTCGGCCTACATCTACCCCACTTGAACCAGTCCATAGCCAACTTCTCATACCTCCGCACTAGGGCATATGTGTCTCTCCTCTACACATGCCCGAACCATCTCAATTTCGCTTCCCGCATCTTGTCATCCACCGAGGCCACTCCCACTTTCTTCCATATATCATCATTTATAATCGTATCTCTCCTTGTATGCCCACACATCCATCTCAGTATCCTCATCTCCTTAACTTTTATCTTTTATATGTGTGAAGTCTTGATTGGCCAACACTTCGCCCCATACAACATAGTCGGTCTAACCACCACCCTATAGAACTTGCCTTTTAGTTTTGGTGGCATCTTTTTGTCGCACAAGAATCCAGATGTGAGCCTCTATTTCTTCCACCCTACCCAATATGATGTGTGACATCGTCATTAATCTCTCTATTCCCTTGGATAATAGACCCTAGGTACTTGAAGTTTCGTTTATTTGGAATGACCTAAGTACCAAGCCTTACCTCCAAATATTTTCTAGGATTTCTCTCGTTGCTGAACTTACACTCCAAATATTTTGTCTTGTACTACTCAACCCGAACCCTTTAGACTCCAGAGTCTGTCTCCAAACCTCCACCTTGGCGTTCACTCCCTGCGAGTCTCATCAATCAGGACTATGTCATCTATGAATAACATACACTATGGTACCTCCCATTGGATTTGTCGCATCAGTCCGTCCATCACCAAGGCAAATAGGAATGGGATAAGAGGTGATCCGTGGTGTAGCCCCATCATCACTAGAAAGTACTCTGAGTTTCCTCCTACTATCCGTACTCTAGTTTTGGCTTCATCATATATATCCTTGATCGCCCTAGTGTACGCCATAGGTACACATCTAACCTCCAAACATCCCCATAGAACCTCCCTAGGGACTTTGTCGTATGCCTTATCGAGGTCGATGAAAACCATATGTAAGTCTTTCTTCATCTCTTTATACTGCTCCACCAACCTCCTAATAAGATTAATGGCTTCGATAGTCGAACGCCTCGGCATGAATCAAAACTGATTCTCAGAAATAGACACGCCTCTCCTAACCCTCGTCTCCATGACTCTTTCCCAAACTTTCATAGAGTGGCTCAGCAGCTTGATATCCCTATAGTTGTTGCAACTCTGGATATCACCTTTGTTTTTGTACAAGGGAATCATTGTACTCCACCTCTATTCTTCGGGCATTCATGTCGTCTTAAAAATGACGTTAAATAACTCAGTTAGCCACTCCAAACCAGCCCTGCCTGCGCTCTTTCAAAATTCAACTAGGATCTCATCAGACCTAGTCACTCGTCCCCTACGCATCCTGCGAATAACACCCATAACATCCTCAACCTTAATGCTTCTACAATACCTAAAATTCTCGTGCCTACCAGAATGTTCCAGATCTCCCAACACAATGTCTCCATCTCCTTTTTCGTTTAAGAGTTTGTGAAAGTAAGATTGACACCTCCGCCTAATCTGAGCTTCCTCCACCAGTACTTTGTCATCCTCGTCCTTGATGAACCTCACTTGATCCAAGTCACGGGTTCTTCTCTCCCTTGTCTCGGCTAGTCTATACAACTTCTTATTCCTTCATTTCTTCTCTATTTCCACATACAGGCGTTCGAAAGCTGCCGTTTTCGCCGCCGTAACCGATAGCTTTGCCTTCTTCTTCGCCATCTTATATAGTTCTCTATTCGTCCACTTCTCCACCTCATCTCTTCTTTCTACCAATTTTATATACACCGCTTTCTTCGCTTCCACCTTCTCTTGAACTTCACCATTCCACCACCAGTCTCCTTGATGTCCACCACGATAAAAACGCGAGACTCCTAGCACTTCTCTGGCTACCTCATGAATGCAACTGGCTGTCCTGTCTCACATACTTGTCACATCCCCACTACTCCCCCAAGCCCATTTGGCCATCAACTTCTCCCCCATATCATTTTCACTAGCCATGGTCAAACTCCCCCATTTGATTCTTAACCTGTTATCCACAACCCTCTTCTTCTTCTCCAACTTGATCTCCAAATCCATCACCAAAAGCTTATGTCGGGTTGTAAGGTCCTTCTTCGGAATAACCTTACAGTCTTTACAAAGACTTTTGTCAACCTTCCTAAGGAGCAGAAAGTCTATCTGAGTCTTAGCCACCGAACTATAGAAAGTCACCATGCGTTCTTCCTTCTTCAGGAATCTAGAATTGGCTATCACCATCCCACAAGCTCTAGCAAACTCCAAAAGTGAGACGTCTCCCCCATTCCTGACCCCGAGTCCAATCCTTCATGCACGTCGTCATAACCCCCTGGAAGTGACCCGATATGTCCATTGAAATCCCCTCCTACAAATAACTTCTTAGTGGCTGGTATACCTCTCACCACTTAGTCTAAATCCTCCCAAAAGCATATTTTCTCCTCCTCGTCTAAGCCCGCTTGTGGCGCATAAGAACTAATAATGTTCATAGTGAATCCTCCAACTACCAAATTAATCGTCATCATTCTGTCATTGACCCTCTTCACCTATACCACCTGATCCCTTAGTTCGCTGTCTACCAAAATGCCTACCCCATTCCTATACTTCAACTTACCCGAGAACCATAATTTATACCCGTCTACATCTTTAGCCTTAGGTCTTACCCATTTAGTCTCCTAGACACATGATATATTAATCTTCCTCTTCTTAAGAATCTTAACTAGCTCTATGGCCTTCCCCGTTAAAGTCTCAATATTCCAAGACCCTATTCTCAGCCTAGCATCTCTCTTACCCCACTTACCCCCCAACCCCTTACCCCCGTCCCCGACCGAGAACATGACCCTAGTCTACCATCATTCACCAAAGCCACTAGAGCAAAGACACAAAGAATACTAATCCAAGGTTAATGGTAACACACACGGGAAGCAATACTAGAGCACAAGTTAGCAAGAATCTAGAGGTAAATCAGGCTACTACAGATCTGATTGATAAAACAAAGGGCAATAAGAATACATGCAAGAATATAAAGTCCAGATTCAATAAACGCAACATGCAAAATTGAACAACACGGATAAGAACAAATATTGAGTACAGACAACTGGAGGTACTAACTAAGAACAAACTGGAAAACACTATTCACTGCCTAAAATCATTGTTCCTACCAGAAACCACTATTCTCTGCCAGACGACATCACAGATCTAGTGATACCTGCATAAAAAAAATAAAAAAACTGCTGGAGACTGCCTGCCAGCGTCTGAACTGCTGAAAACTGTCGGAGATGGGATGGGTCAGATAAAAAAAGGATGGCGAACACCACAACAGTCAAGATATGTTGAAATATGGTTTGTGACAAAATATTATGCAGAACAACCACCGTAATCCAGAAACTCTCACCGGAAAATAGAGAAAGTCGTCGGAAACCCGTAGAGCAAAAATTATATTTTTACAAATAATAACAGTTGATAGAGACGCGAGTTAATCAGAACTCCAAATATAACCCTTTAATTAATCAGAAAATAGAAAATATATTCCTATTTGAATTTGACTACAAATTCTATTAAGAAGAATCTAAAATGACAAAAATGAGACCGGGACACTGTCTTTATACAATATCAATATACTTTTAATATTTACTATTATTTTATTTTATTGTGGATGGTTTCGAGAGGTAGATGTATGATTTAAAGTTTATGAATCCGAAATTTTAATAAGAAGGTGCCACAAAAACTTAAAAGTAAGTTCTACAGAGTGATAGTTAGACAAAACTAGTATGTTATATGAGGTGCGTGTTGACCAGTGAAGAACTCTCACGTTCAGAAGATAAAAGTTATGGAAATACGAATATTGCGATGGATGTGTGAACATACTAGGAGAGATAGAATTACAAATTATGATATTCGGAACAATGTGAGAGTGATAAGATGTGAGAAGCGAGACTTAGATAGTTCAGACATGCACAAAAGAGATGTCGGATGCCCCAATGTGGAGGTGTGAGAGGTTTGGTATGGAGGGTTTCAGGAGAGGGAGAGGTAGATGTAGACTGAATAAGTATTGGAGAGAGGTGATTATACGGAACAAGACGTAGGTCCAGCTTACCGAGGAGATGACCTCAAATAGGAGGTCATGGAAGACACAGATTAGAGTAGAAGATTAGTACGTACTTGAGCTTTGTCCTACTTATCATTTCATACTAGTAGTCGTAGTTTTTTGTACGTCGATTTCTGCTACTATATGTTGTTTCTTAGACTTTGATTATCGTATTAATTTATGGTAGTTACAACTCCTTTTTTTTTAGACAATTTTATCATGTTTTTGTATATTTTTCCATGATTTTTATACTGATTTTCCTTGTGCCGAGGCCTACCGAAAATAATTTCTTTACCTCTCAAGATAGAGATAAAGTCTACGTACACTCTATCCTTTCCGGACTCCACTTTATGGGATTTGACCGAATATATTGTGGTTGAATTTGAAATTTTAGTATGAATAGAAAGATGTCATATTTTGAAAAAGAAAGTTTCTACATAAGTACTTGAAGGACAAATATCAAGAGAGATTTTCAAGAAAGGAAACAAAACATATGCTAGTTGTTTGAATTGTTGCAGAGTCGAAAAAAAGATAACTTTTCTCTGCATTATTACACATGATAAGCAGAAATATGGTACAATCTATCGAGAGATTAGATGATACATTTTATAAATATCATTTTTTATCTTTCACAAATGACTTCAATGAAATTCTTACCAGCTCCTCATTCTATGTAGGCTATTAAATTTAGTCAGTGGTAATTAAAGGAAGTCGTTTGTGGTTCTTTGTTACTACATATAGGCTGTTGGCTAAGAACCATAACTGTAAAAAGTTCATTCTTTTCTTTGTCCAACAGTTCTTACTTGATTACTGCATAACATTTCTCTTTTGAGTAGTTATATATAGTTATTCTCTCCCTCCCAATTTATATTTCATATTTTTTTAATCAATCTAAAAAAAATATTTTTTTATATAATAATTTAACTTTAAACTTTACATTCTATATTTAACGAGAGAATTTATAATACTAGTAATCGTAGTATTGGTCTATGATTTCTTGTCCTTTGATACCTGCTACTATCTGTTGTTTATTGTTCTTTGATTATCTAATTTCTCTATGGTAGTTACTAGTCATCTTTTCCAAACTGTTTTACTATGGCTTATTCGTTTTCGTTATTCATTTTCATATTTCTTTGAATTATCTGTCCTTATCTGACATTTTTTATGCTTTCGTTTGAGCCGAGAATCTTTCGAAAACAACCTCTCTACCTTCCAAGATAGGGTAAGATATGCGTACACTCTACCTTCCAAGATAGGGTAAGATATGCGTACACTCTATCTTCTCCAGATCACACATTGTTGGATTTTACTGGGTATGTTGTTGTTGAGATGATTTATAACCAAATAAATATATTTGACTTGTTTTAAATCATAAAATTCAAAAATCTTCCTTTATTTCTTAAATTTCTTGTCCATTAAAATTATATCATATAAATTGAAACTCGGACGGCGGGAGTACTTTCTAAATTTTGATCCCCATTTAGATAATTTTACACAATAAAAAATACTCCCTCCGTCTCAAATTATTTGTCGTGATTATTAAAAATAGTTGTCTCAAATTATTAATCGTTTTAGAAGTTCAAGCCATAATTAATTTTTTTTATTTTATCTTTTATTATTAATAAAGATGATACATAAATAAAATAAATTTTTAATAAAAAGAGATTATAATTTAGATATAAATAAAAATAAATTATATCATATATTCTTTCTAATTAATATTGTTTGAAGAACGCGTAAAAAAACGAAAAATAATTTGGAAGGGGAGGAAGACCATGCAATTATAGACAGATGAAACCAAACTTCAAATCAATACTTTTAGACTTTTTTATTTTTAAAAATACATATTCAGAGAGAGAGCTGAAAATATGGGTCACATGGCATGTGGTGCACCAGCTGTGTCCACTCTTCTATCTCTCTGCCCCCCGCCCTTACTTACCCCCTCCCCCCACACCACAATCCAAAGTTCTCAAAATTTCACTATACATACCCTTCTTACCTTCCTAACCCTGGCTTTTGACTCTCTTAACATTCTACTACTTCTCCTCCTCTTTGTTTGTTAACACTCCACTAATCCTATCTTTCAATGGAACCTCAAGAACTGAACCTCTAGAACTCAAGAAACCAACCTCCATTAAACCTTAAAAAGCTCAAATCTTTAAAGATGAAAGCTCACAAAACTATAATCTACCACCACCCTTTTAGCTTAAGCAACCTTTTCTTGCTTAAGTTTTATCTACAACCACTCTTTATCCTCCTCCTTATCATCTTCTTTCTTCCACCATCTTCACCAGCTTCCATTAATACCCTTTACAAAGACTCCCAACACCTTCTTTCCTTTAAATCTTCACTTCCCCCCACCACACAAACATCCCTTCAAAACTGGTTGTCATCAACTGACCCTTGTAAGTTCACTGGTGTATCATGCAAGAACTCTAGAGTTTCATCTATAGATCTTACCAACACTTCCTTAAGTGTTGACTTCACTTTGGTGTTTTCTTATTTGCTTGGAATATCTAATTTGGAGTCTTTAGTGTTAAAGAATGCTAATCTTAGTGGTTCTTTAACTTCGGTTGCTAAATCCCAATGTGGGGTTTCTTTAAACTTTATAGATCTAGCTGAAAACACAATTTCAGGTCCTGTTAATGATATTTCTAGCTTTGGTGTTTGTTCAAACCTTAAAAGTCTTAATCTTTCCAAGAATTTCATAGACCCTCCTGGAAAAGAGCTTAAAGGTTCAATCTTTGGCTTGCAACTTCAAGTTCTTGATCTTTCTTTTAATAATATATCAGGCCAAAGTTTGTTTTTATGGCTTTCATCTATGGGGTTTGGTGAGCTTGAGTTCTTTTCTGTTAAGGGTAATAAACTAGCTGGGAGTATACCTGAATTGGATTTCAAGAATTTGTCATATTTGGATCTTTCTGCTAATAATTTCTCAACTGGTTTCCCTTCATTCAAAGATTGTTCCAATTTGGAACACTTGGATTTGTCATCTAACAAGTTTTATGGTGATATTGGTGCTTCACTTTCATCATGTGGGAAGTTAAGTTTTCTCAACTTAACCAATAATCAGTTTTCTGGTTTGGTCCCTAAGTTGCCAAGTGAAAGCTTGCAGTTTTTGTACTTAAGGGGGAATGATTTTCAAGGTGTTTTTCCAAACCAGGTTACTGATTTGTGCAAAAGTATGGTGGAGTTGGACTTGTCTTTCAATAATTTCTTAGGTATGCTTCCTGAGAGCCTTGGTGGATGTTCTAGTTTGGAACTTCTTGATATTTCCAATAACAATTTCTCTGGTAAGTTTCCTGTTGATACCCTCTTGAAGTTGAGTAATTTGAAGACTATGGTTTTATCATTCAACAAATTTGATGGTGTTTTGCCTGATTCTTTCTCCAATATGCTGAAATTGGAGATTTTGGATGTGAGTTCTAATAATCTCAAAGGGCGTATTCCTTCTGGGATTTGCAAAGATCCTATGAATAGCTTCAAAGTGTTGTACCTTCAGAATAATTTGTTTACAGGCCCTATACCCGACAGTTTTAGCAACTGTTCACAATTGATGTCACTTGATCTCAGCTTTAATTACTTGACCGGGAAAATACCATCTAGTTTAGGGTCATTGTCAAAGCTGAAAGATCTTATCCTTTGGTTGAATCAGCTTACAGGTGAAATCCCACAAGAGCTTATGTATTTGCAGGCTTTGGAGAATTTGATTCTTGATTTTAATGACTTAACTGGACCAATCCCTGCAAGTCTTAGCAACTGTACAAAGTTGAATTGGATTTCTACGTCGAATAACCTGTTGACCGGTGAGATACCGGCTTCTTTGGGTGATTTGTCCAGTCTAGCCATTCTAAAACTTGGTAACAACTCAATCTCAGGGAATATCCCTGCTGAGTTGGGTAATTGCCAGAGCTTGATATGGTTGGATCTCAATACTAATTTCCTGAAAGGCTCCATCCCGGCGTCTTTGTTCAAGCAATCTGGAAATATTGCGGTGGCATTGCTAACGGGCAAGAGTTACGTGTATATCAAGAATGATGGGAGTAAGGAGTGTCATGGAGCAGGGAATTTGCTGGAGTTTGGAGGGATTAGACAGGAACAGCTGGATAGAATCTCAACCAGGCATCCTTGCAATTTCACAAGAGTTTATAGAGGTATCACTCAACCAACATTTAACCACAATGGCTCTATGATTTTTCTTGACTTGTCTTATAATAAGTTGGAAGGTAGTATCCCAAAGGAATTGGGGTCTATGTACTATCTTTCAATATTGAATTTGGGGCATAATGATATCTCTGGTCCGATTCCTCAAGATCTTGGAGGGTTGAAGAATGTAGCAATTCTTGATCTGTCATATAATAGGCTCAATGGAACGATCCCGAATTCCCTCACCAGCCTCACGTTACTCGGAGAGATTGACCTGTCAAACAATAATCTCACTGGGATGATTCCTGAATCTGCACCATTTGATACATTCCCGGATTATAGGTTTGCGAATACTTCCCTCTGTGGGTATCCTCTCCAACTTTGTAACTCAGGGCCTAAAACAGATGCCAATCAGCATCAGAAATCTCACCAGAAACAAGCATCCTTGGCGGGGAGCGTTGCGATGGGTTTGTTGTTCTCACTCTTTTGCATCTTTGGTTTGATTATTGTTGCCATAGAGACAAAGAAGAGGAGGAGGAAGAAGGAGGCTGCTCTCGAAGCTTATATGGATGGTCATAATTCGCATTCCGCAACTGCAAACAGTGCGTGGAAGTTCACGAGTGTTCGTGAGGCGTTAAGCATCAACCTCGCAGCATTTGAGAAGCCTCTCAGGAAGCTCACATTTGCTGATCTTCTCGAAGCCACCAACGGTTTCCACAACGATAGTCTTGTGGGGTCCGGTGGTTTCGGTGATGTCTACAAAGCTCAGTTGAAGGATGGCAGTGTTGTAGCCATCAAGAAGTTGATACACGTCAGCGGACAGGGTGATCGGGAATTCACTGCTGAAATGGAAACTATAGGGAAGATCAAGCACCGGAATCTTGTCCCTCTTTTGGGATACTGCAAAGTAGGGGAAGAAAGACTACTGGTTTATGAATACATGAAGTATGGAAGTCTTGAAGATGTCCTGCACGATCGGAAGAAAATCGGGATCAAGCTCAATTGGCCTGCAAGAAGGAGAATTGCAATCGGAGCGGCAAGAGGGTTGGCTTTCCTACACCATAACTGCATTCCACACATTATTCACAGGGACATGAAATCAAGTAATGTCTTGCTTGATGAAAATTTCGAAGCTAGAGTATCTGATTTCGGAATGGCAAGGTTAATGAGTGCTGCGGACACTCATTTGAGTGTCAGCACCCTTGCAGGCACTCCCGGATACGTTCCTCCTGAATATTACCAAAGCTTTAGATGTTCGACAAAGGGAGACGTTTATAGTTATGGTGTCGTTTTACTTGAGCTTTTAACTGGCAAACAGCCAACGGATTCGGCTGATTTTGGTGACAATAATCTTGTCGGATGGGTGAAGCTGCATGCTAAAGGGAAAATAACTGATGTCTTCGATCGAGAACTATTGAAAGAAGATCCAAGCATTGAGATGGAACTTCTACAACACTTAAAGGTTGCTTGTGCTTGCTTAGATGATCGACATTGGAAGCGTCCTACGATGATTCAAGTTATGGCAATGTTCAAGGAGATACAAGCAGGGCCGGGGATGGATTCCACATCCACAATCGGAGCTGATGATGTCAATTTTAGTGCAGTTGAAGGAGGGATAGAAATGGGCATAAATGAAAGTATAAAAGAAGGAAATGAGCTGAGCAAACACCTTTGAGATATTGCCAAATTTTCCCGGCAGAAGAATTATTTGGCAAAGAATGCAACTAAACAAGCTCCCAAATTATTCCCCCCCCCCCCCTTCACCATACCACTTGCGAAAAAAAAAAGATTGCCAGTGCAATTTTTGGCCAATTATTGTATGTATGTACCAGTAGTTCCCTCCATAAAATCTTGTGTTATTATACATAAAAAGAAGGTTGTTTTTAACTTGTAACAGTGTTGTATATAAATAGTTCTATGAGAGTGTTTTTGCTACTTTTAGGTTTCATCAGCTTGATTCTTTTTTTGTTGAGGTACATAGCACATTTAGATTCAGATCTAATCTTTAAAAGCAGCTGTTAGATTTGTGACCTCAGTGATGGTGACTAAGTGGAGGGTATTTTTGGACCTATCTTCAAGGCTTTTTCATGTGTTTCCTTCCTTTTTCCTTTTTTTTTTTATCTTCAAATTTATTACATTAAAAAATTGGAACACGTCAATGCATGTCTCTTGTTCAAATTTATTTTTGTAGGGCATTTTAGGCTCTTCTTCTTGCCTACTCCCTAACTATTAGTAATTCTTTTAAGTTTTTCTTTTCTTGTAAAACTGCTTTAAATTGCTTGTTCGTGTGTTGACCTCATTTTGTGGGACTTCACTCGTATGTTGTTGTATGAATTTTAAAATTGATTGGTTATTTAAATGATAACTATTGTTTATAAATGTCAAATTAGTAACCTAAAAAAATAAGTTAAAAATATACTGATATTCTATGTTTGTTCCTGTTCTTCAAAAATGTTTCAGCAATTTTGTCAATCAACTTGGCTACATTTTTCAGCAATTAAACACAAAAATGACTTTCGTAGCTTATATATGTTTGCGATAATCCATTTGAAATACTTTCTAAATTGTAAATAACATAGATTAGTGATTAGTTTCTTTTGCAAAATATTTCTCAAAAAATATCTTTCAAAAAAACATTTTCCATTAAATGCACCCTTATTGTTTCAAAATTTCTTCTCCAATAATTAATGTCTATATTAAAAAAGGAAAACAATATACCCCTCCATCACCTCAATTTCCCTAATACAGACAGCTAGCATGGCTTTGACCATTGAACTACCTTCCCTCTAATGTATTTCCTCATCACATGATTGTATAGTTTATTTCTATCTTAATGAAAAGGAAATTGGAAAATCATTTGCATTTACCATGCCCCACCCACCCCTCATCCACACACAAGAAAATAAATTTCCCCCCTTTTTATTTTCAGAATTATGATTTTGAATTTTTGGATTCTGAATTTTAGAAAACTACAGTTTACTATGTTCTTGATTATTGATTTATATATATAATTTAAATTTTTAAATACAAATAAAAATTTTAAACTAAAACTATTGAATTCTGTCATAGCTAAAACTATAGCTCCGCCCTAATTTTTCCCCATCTTTTCGAAACGGATATTCTTCTCAGTAACTTAATTACATTCTCACAAGCATCTTCTAGGTAAGGAAAGAGGCAATCTTTTGTAGTTTACAAGTGAAGCATGAATGTTTTTAACAATTTAAGTTATATAGATGTTGTAAAAAACCGTTTATATCATGTGTATTTTTAATCTGTTATAATATGTCATTTATTATTTATTCGAAGTCATTAATCAATATGTGTGACAGAGAGTTACTGATAATTGCTTTTTTGATCATTTCATTATGTTAATATTTATTACGTCGTTAGCTGATAGAACATAACTCCATGTTTTAGTTGTTCTTCCTATTCTGCTTAAATTTAACTTATATTCTCTGACAGTGCAATTTAATATATTATAAAAGATTATTTGTTTTACTCTAGTTTATGAATTTTACTTATCATGTGTGGTTGTCTCACGTCTGTAATTACCTTTAAAGTGATCTAATAACGCAAACAAATTGAATTACCCCTTTATTTTATTTTTCAGTTTCTCTTTTATTATTGTGAATCGCAGTCAATTTCGAGTATAATTCCCAATTATCAATGTAAGTATTGAGCTGCCCAAGTGGCTCTTTCACTAAGATAGTTGTAAGTATTTAAATAGGATTAGTCACATTGTAATCTTAAATTCTACTTTTAAGATGACTATGGACCTCTCATTTCGTTGATTTTTTTCCCTTGCTCTCTTCCTGTAATGTGTGCATGCGTGCATGTGCACGTGTGCTCTTTGCTTGAAGAATATGCAAGTCCCATAATAAAAGCAATAAAAAGGGGATTTTGCTACATGTCCAAAGTGGTCACAACACACACGTATAGAAGTTGTAAAAACCTACAAAAATTATAGGTCCTATTTGCAAGATTTGGAGCGAAAAATCATGTAATTTGCTCCCTTAAAAAATAATTTAAAAATTGGTCGATTGGAATTTGCATAAGTTTATAAATTGGTATCAGTTTATAAAATTTTTTAATGAGTTTTTATGTTTAGTGTTAAGAGTCCCATATCGAATATGGAATGTGAACATGAAGTCCTTAAATGTACTTGAACAATCCTCACCTTACAAGCTAGTTTTTGGGTTGAGTTAGACCCAAGATCCATTCTTTAAATGGTATCAGAGCCAGACTCATTCCAATTATTTGTTCACCTATGTTAGGCCCCCAAAATTATATTGTACACGCTCCAGTTAACAAGGTCTGGGCGTGCGGGAGAATGTTAAGAGTCTCACATCGGATATGAAATGGAACATGGACTCCTTATATGGACTTGCACAATCCTCCCCTTACAAGCTAGCTTTTGGAGTTGAGTTAGACCCAAAATCCATTCTTTACGTTTAGTAACACAAAAAAAACTCGTAAGGCCAAAAGCATAAGTTTATCGTTCATAACTTCTTATTATTAAACTTATAAGCACTTAATCAAATTTTCTATTATTTCATCCCTAATCCCCTTTCAATTCAAT
Organism: Anisodus acutangulus; assembly: GCA_029783415.1. Classification (NCBI taxonomy): domain Eukaryota; kingdom Viridiplantae; phylum Streptophyta; class Magnoliopsida; order Solanales; family Solanaceae; genus Anisodus; species Anisodus acutangulus. The sequence continues at coordinate 33,815,289 of CM056502.1, read as the reverse complement.
CACCATAATTCGTTTTAATTTAGAAACTCTTCTAAAATATACTTTTTTCTTTAAAATAGCCTTGAGGGCATTTAATTCATCTTAGCAAATTAGTATACTTAACTACATTTTCTTAGCAAACACTCAAATGATTTATTATCAGCTTCAACACTTTCATCTAAACATATAACTATTTATTTATAAAATCAAGCTAACACTTGACAATATTTTTTCAACATTTGATGCTTATCAACTACCCTGACTGTTTGATTAGACAACTTAAACATAAAAAAAAAGTTTTGATCTCCTGCGGGAATGATTTGAAAGATCCAAAACTAAAAATAGTGATATTTGCTAGCAACAACATAATGGAGGCGGTCACTCAATATAAATTGATCCAAAATTTGATTCAAATCCAATATAATACCTATGAGTACATAAGAAATGTATTGAATCGGTTCTTTTTAATCAATAGATCCCATCGCAATTTCGATTACATAAACTAGTAAGTATACTACTATAACCCCAACCCCTGGCTACCTTCTCCCTACCCATAGCAAGAATTTATAAAAAGATACTCCCTCCGTTTTATATTACTTGGCCACTTTTTCTTTTACGCGCCTCTACGTTTATCTCTCTTCAATTAATTACACTCTAATCAATATTAGTTACTTTACAAATAATTAATATTAAAGATAAAATAAGAAAAATTTAATTAATTCTATATTCTTTTTAGAAAGTGGTCAAATAATTTGGAATGAATACTTTTAGTAATGTGACCAACTAATATGAGGCGGAGGGAGTAGAAATATTCAATTCCAAGGGTGGACCAAATAAAATAAGGTTCCCCTTATTAAAATTTCGATGCATGCACGCAAAACCAATTGGATGTTTATAAATGTCACTATGCTTAGTTTGGATTACAAATTTTCATGTTCATTGTTTAATAAATTACTGAAATTTAAAATTTGTCCCCTTCATATGGACAACTTACCATCACCCATGCTCGATGTTATGTGCTTTGTGTGTGTCTGTGTGCTCTAAAACCTATACGATATAATTTTCTAGAATTCCTTTTATATAAAAAATGATACTATACATATATTGATATCGTAAATATCATACTAATGTAGTTCAATCGATTTTTAACATGTAATTTGATTTATTTCTAGATTACTAGTTCTAGTTATTATGAACGACTAGTTATCAGTGACTTGATAGTATAAATATCTTGAAGTTGAATTCAAAAGAAAAAGTGTTTCTTTTGTTGTAATTTGTATATATGAGATCGTACACACTTTTTAAGCTAAAAGTGTTAATTTTTTTAAAATGAAATTTGCAAGATAGAATAACATGTTAAACACAATTTTGTTTTTATATTTTAAGTAATTTAAAAATATACTAAATTACTTTCTGGTTTTTAGACAGAGAATTTCTTCCCTTTCTCTTTGTTTTTTTCCTTTTTTCTTGTTTGGCTTGGAGAGTGTGGGGGTGTTAGGTCACTTTTTTTGTGTAACGTATAGAAGTACTTAAAGAATTATATCAGCCACTTCCCAAGGTTTTTAGAACTTCAAAGTGTTTTGGGGGGGGGGGGGGGGTAAAACCTTGACTCTTCTAAAACAGTCAGTACTGTACTATATTAATTACAACTACCTAAGCCATGGATGTACTATATTAATTACAAGTTACAACTACCTAAGCAATGGATTAAAGTATTTATTTCAACAAAATCGATGTGTTTTATATTGCTAGTGTTCACATGCTTGAAAACTTCACTTTTAATAAAGTCTATTTGATTTTTTAAATTTTGCAAGTTGATTTTCTTTATTAATAAGCCTATTTTCCGAGAGGTGCATTATGGCTGTTTCTAAATGGTGTAGAAATATTACTTAAATAGTTTTGATTTGAAACGCAAATACTAGATTTATATATTACTATATTTTTTTGGTTCTCACTCGATATCCAATATTCATTTTGAGGTCTTGACTAATCCGAATTTGCACCTCATTAGGCCTATTAAAGAGTGAACACTCCATATCAAAATGTACTTCAAATTGTTTCACAGATTGTCCTTCAAAAGCATTGATTTTTAATTTTTGTCCCTCTTATATATGGTATTTCATTTTTGCACCTTCTGCTCATTTAACGAAAATTGGTAAACGAAGGTACCCTTAGCTATTCAGACCTACGTTGCTCGGCATAAGTTCTGTGTTTGTTATCTTCAGAAACTGAACTTTTGTTCCTGCATAAATTCTGTAGGAATTAAGTTATGGAATATATATTGTATAGTATTTACAAAATTTGTTGTAGTGTTCAGAAATTAGAGTTATGCTTTTTGAGCATATATTATTTATCCCTTTTAGAGAAAAAAATTGGGAATGTGCATGGGATGGTAGAGTATTGTGTTTGTTTTTTATAAATACATTATGCCCTTCCGACATAAATTGTGTAACATTTATATAGTTTTTTTAAAAAAAATCTGAAACCGAACTTTTGCTTCGCTTGACATAAGTTCTCTAGAAATTAAGTTATGCAGCGTAAGTTGTGTAGTATTTTAAAAGTTTTATCGTCCCGACATAACTTGTAAAATATTATGATGCAAAAATATAAACTTATGCCCTATAAAAAACTGTTTGTTATTTTAGTGTCAGAGGTACTTGCGGCCTATTTCTTTTTTACTTAAAAGTGTTGAAGGACAAAAATTAAAGACCATCCCGAAATAAGAGTATTTGTGCAATGGACCAGAATATCTTTATTCCCAAACAACTCTTATAGGTATCTCCAATCAGAATAACGAAGAAAAAGATATCCGGATGTATTTCGACTCCAACTTGAAGACTCTTTGACGAGAAACATTTTTTGACACAGAGGCCAAGTCTTTACGGCATTAAGCATCTACTAATCCAAACATCACAAACGTGCAATAATCTGTCTGACCATAAAAAGAAAAAGGAAGAAATGACAAATTGTTTGATTTGCTCTTGAAACAATTCAATGAATTCAACCATGGAAATTCCCCAATCTTAAGTACAACTCTTGTTCATATTTGGACATCTCACCCTAAATCACAGATACATGAAGAAGGAACAAAAAACAGTCATAGGAAAATCATTTTCTAACCACTCAATTATGTTTATCGCGAGTTAATTTTCAATTATCGTGCACATACCATCTATACCACTACTCTGTATAAAACCTTATCCTGTGATTTGAGAAGACTTATATTTTTAGTTTAATCATTCGGTATTTGAAGTTTAAATGTTATTTCTTTTAAAGGTACTAGGGACGGGAGCCATACAGACTATTCAATGCTTCTAAAGTTCGCTTATATCAAATTATTCAAAAGCTTATTAAAATTTCCAGAGGGATGATTTTTTTAGTTTAATCATTCGATGGTATCAGAAATTTATAACTTTTTAGTTCATTTGAGTACAAGTCGGGTTCTTTTTTTTAAGGTCCGAACCTGAAATTTCTAATTATTAGTGAAGAGATCTCAATTATCTCACCACACTTTCGTCAATTTTGACTTTCTATTACATAAATTAGAAATAACTTCTCTAGTATAAACATAAGTTGAGTTCTTACCTATATTACTAGTACATAAATCTACAATCTACTTGTGACTAGTTTTTTTTTTCCTTTTTCCTTTTGAAAGAAATAATCCCCTTGATTATTTTCATTAATTGAAAGGTATTTATACAAGTTACAAAATAGGAGAATCCTATTCCTATTCTATTCCTAAAACCTTATTCTACCATAATTCTAACTATACAATTATGGTAAGTGTATAATCCTAATTTAGGTAACAAATACATTACAATATTCCAATAATATTTACCATATATACACCAATCAGCCAGCCCGTGATGGGCCACTGCCATGGGCCTCATCCGAGACTGTTGTGCTGCTTTGGTCCATTTGCCCGTTATATACACTTTTGTATATTGGGTGTATATCACGGGTATATTGCATTTTTTAACACACCCCCGCAGTCATAGCGGACGGTCTTCGAACGCTGAGACTGTCCCTAAAATCTTCAAAGAGTACCGAGGGAAGACCCTTTGTAAAGATGTCTGCAACTTGATATCTTGACGGGACATGACATACGCGTACCTGCCCCCGAGCAACCTTTTCACGGACAAAGTGAATGTCCATTTCGATATGCTTAGTGCGTTGGTGTTGAACCGGATTACCTGAGAGGTAGATAGCACTAACATTATCACAATATACTAAGGTTGCCTTCTGAATGGGCCAATGAAGCTCTAAAAGCAAGTTACGTAACTAATATAATTCTGAGACCACATTAGCTACCCCTCGATATTCTGCCTCGGCACTTGAGCGGGATAGAGTCGCCTGACGCTTTGCAGACCAGGAGACCAAGTTGTTGCCAAGGAACATACAATATCCTGACATAGACGGTCTGGTGTCCGGACAACCACCCCAATCTGCATCTGTGTATGAGACAAGTGTGGATGTCGATGAAGGATACAAATGTAAACCGTAGTCTAGTGTACCCTGAATATACCAAATGATGCGTTTGATTGCATTCATGTGCTCAACTCTGGGATCATGCATAAATAAACACACCTGCTGAACAGCATACATAATATCCGGTCTGGTAAAAATAAGATACTGAAGGGCCCCTGCAAGACTGCGATAGTGGGTCGGATCCTCGTAAGGGACGTTTGCCGCGACACCAAGTTTGGGCTTAGTATCAACTGGAGTGGAAGTGGGCTTACAGGATGACATCCCAGCCCTCTCGATAATCTCAACAGCATACTTTCTTTGAGACAAAACTAAACCATCTGAATGACGCATGACAGCAATCCCCAAAAAGTAACTCAAGGGCCCTAAGTCTTTCATAGCAAACTCAGAGCTGAGCATGGTCATGATAGACTAGCGTAAGGCATCGGAAGAGGCAGTCAGAATGATATCATCCACATACAACAGGATGTAGGCCAAGGATGAACCACGCCGGTAGATGAACAAAGAATTGCCGACCTGCTGTGAGTGAACCCAATGGTCGAAACATAGTCAGCAAATCGCATATACCAGGCCCGTGGAGACTGCTTAAGCCCATATAAGTACTTCTTCAATAAACAGACATGGTGAGAACGTTTGGGATCCCTGAATCCCTACGGCTGATGCATGTAGACTATTTCCTTGAGATCGCCATGTAGGAAAGCATTCTTGACATCCAGCTGATGAATAAGCCATGTCTTTGAAAGAGCCAAGCTAAGCACAGTGCGAATGGCAGCCGGCTTGACCACCGGACTAAACGTCTCACCACAATCTATCACAACCTGCTGAGTCTTACCATCACCCACAAGAGCGCATTATGTCGAGCAAATGACCCATCTAAATTCTCCTTATGAGCAAAAATCCACATAGACCTGATAATATTAATACCAGATAGACGGGGTACTAACTCCCACGTCTTATTATCAATAAGAACATTATATTCATCAGTCATAGCAATTTTCCAATTCGGGTCGTTTAAGGCAGACACATGATTACGAGGCAAGGGGGATTTAGAGACATTAGAATGTAAATTAAAATATCTTTTAGGTGTAAAAATACCCCGCTGACTACGAGTGACCGGTCTATGACTCGAGGAAGAATTGAGTGAATTATGGGAATTTGCTGGGCTCGGTACTGCCTGCTGGCCCAAAACTGGACGCAGAAGCTGGGCCGAGAACGGTAATTGGGACTGGACCGATTCGGTGGTCGGATCGCCCAATCACCAACCGCCCAGTGAGAGGAATGGACAGTGCTGACCGAGACGTGCCAGTGGGACCAGCGGGCAATGGGCCCGCTGGAGAGTTTTGGGTGTGGGAGATGTCCGAAAAATGCCGAATAATATACGGAAATATTTGGTCATCCAAAAAATTATACGACCTAGGCTCAAGAGTATGAACTTTCATAAAAGGAAATTGGGTTTCATCAAAAATGACATGTCGATTAATTATGATTTTCTTGGAGGATAAATCAAAGCATTTGTAACCATGATGATTAGACGGATAACCCAAAAACACACACGGAGTAGACCGAGCCTGAAGTTTATTAATTGTGATGGATGAGAATAACGGATAACACAAGCACCAAAAAACCCGAAGATGAGAATAAAAAGGGTTCTTATTAAATAGGATTTGGAGGGGGGAAGAATATGTCAGACCTTTGGACGGAATTATGTTAAGGAGATATGTTGCCATTTGCAGAGCATGATGCCAAAAATATGGGGGTACGGAAGCATGAAGTAAGAGAGTGCGGACAATGTTATTTATGAAATGAATTTTGCGTTCGGCTTTCCCATTTTGAGAAGATGTATGAGTGCACGAAAAGCGAAAATTGATCCCATTATTATCACAAAACTCCTGAAACACCCTATTGTCATACTATTTTCCATTATCACACTGAATATTTTTATTTCTCTTTCAAATTGTGTTCTAATGAATGCTCTAAATTTTATGAAGACAGAAAACACTTGAGATTTATTGGCAATTGGAAACGTCCACAAAAATTTAGAATAATCATCCAAAAAAAGAACATAATATCGATGACCTAACGAACTTAGAACATGAGACGTTCATATGTCGCTATGAATAATATCAAATGGCATTGAAGTATGAGAATTTGATTCCACAAATGGCAACTTAACAATTTTTCCTACCGAACAAGATTGACAAATTTGAGTACAACTCGTACCCTTACAAGAAATAAAGCTATTTTTATCTAAAACTGATAAAATAGAAGATCCCGGATGACCAATGCGAGCATGCCACACGGAAGGAGAAATGGCTGCAAAAGCTGAATGCAAGGCTTGACTCGATGGACTGAAACCGGGCATGATAGGATAAAGATCCCCCTACTATCACACCTCATAAGATGACTCCCCGTCTTGAAATCATTCACAGAGAAACCAAAAGGAACAAATTCAACAGAAACGGAATTGTCAGTGGTGAACTTTCGGACAAACACTAAGTTTTTAATCAATTTGGGGGCATGTAAAGTATTTTTCAAGATAAGAGGTGGATTGGGGGGAGACAACGTTTTCTGACCATAACCCTTAATTGGAATAGAGTTGCCATTACCAACAATTATACCCCGAGGGTTGCTCAAATTGGAATAAGATGAGAGAGTACCTGAATCAGAAGTCATGTGAGTGGTGGCACCGGTGTCCATATACCAATTTGGGTCCGGTTGAATCAAACCCAATGTATGCATCGCGACCTCGATATCTGTCTGAGTGGGGCTTGCTGCGTGGTGAGCTTGCAGAGGTTGGGGCCCAAGTATTCCAGGACTGGGCTGCACTGTACCGTAGCTACTGGTTGTTGCGTTCTTGGGCGATGGCCGATGGCCGCCACTGCTGATTATTGGGCCTGAAGGTCGCCACCACCGGGCTGTTGGGAGTCAGCTGAACGCAGGGGCCGCATATGGCCCATTGCCCCAGCCCCACTTCCATAGGCCCCACTGCTGGGACCAGTAGGGTGGTGGGCCACTGTTCACTGGACGGGGCCTACTGCCTTCTTGCTGACCACCGGAACCACCACCGAAACCGCCGCGTTTGCCCCACGGTTTTTGTTATTATTCTTACGATTATTTTTGCCGCCACCATGAGTACGGTTTTGGCCCGAATTATCAACAAAACCTGAAGAACTTGGGGAGGACGCCATCATGACGACGGGGCTTGCTCCGGTAGCCGCCTTTTTAGCCAAATCGGCTTCTTCCAAAGTAAGCATGGAGCGGGCTTGATAAAAGGCGGGAAGAGGGCTGCTTTGACGAAGGAGAGTTCCAACGCCATTATAGGCCTCCGAAAGGCCGGCAACCAATTGTAGAACCAGACGATTATTTGTTACAGGTGCGCCAACATTACGGAGTTGATCCGCCAACTCCTTGAGTTTCTTGCAATATGCCGATACGTTTGGAAAGTCTTCCATGCGAACTAGAGAGAATTCCTGTTCGAGTCTGACGGCACGTGAATGTTGGTTATCTTGGAATATGTCACGCAATCTATTCCAGGTAGCCATAGCCGTGGTATCCGGCTCAATAATCGTCTGTAAAAGGTCAACCGAAATAGTGGAATAGATCTACTGGAGAACGGTAGCATCAAGCGTAATCCATAACTCTGGATCCTCCGCGGGAAGAGGTGTAGCGGGAGGAATTATATGATGGATAACTTGATGGGAGATAGCGTAAATTTTAAACAATTCTGCCCACGTCGCATATTGGACGTTTTCCATTTCAAGCACAATAGGGATACTGTTCTTGACGTTAGAAACCATGAGGGCAGGATGATAATTGTTCTTAGACATATTGAAAGAACAAAGAAGGAGGGGAAATTTAAGAGAGATTTTTTAGAGCGGAAGATGAAATTTGAGAGAGAAACCCGAGGGGGGGGGTCTCGGCCGAGAGAGGGTACAAAAGTTTGGAGAGAAAACTTTTGTTTAGACCTAGTCTCTTGATACCATGAAAGAAATAATCCCCTTGATTAATTTCATTAATTTAAATGTATTTATACAAGTTACAAAACAGGAGAATCCTATTCCTATTCTATTCCTAAAACCTTATTCTACCATAATTCTAACTATACAATTATGGTAAGTGTATAACCCTAATTTAGGTAACACGTACATTACAATATTCCAACAATATATACCATATATACACCAATCAGCCAGCCCGTGATGGGCCACTGATTTTGTCCGTGTTGGGCCACTGCCATGGGCCTCATCCGAGACTGTTGTGTTGCTTTGGTCCATTTTCCCGTGATATACACTTCTGTATATTGGGTGTATATCACGGGTATATTGCATTGTTTAACACCTTTATAGGTACAACAATTGTAATGTGCGCTATGTCGTCTCACTTGCATGATCGGATTTGCGTGTGTGTGTGTGTGTGTGAGCTAGTAGTAATTTATGTCCGCATCATCAAGCAAAGTACTATAGATTTATGCATGAATTAATTATGAACGATTTAGTTATTCATGAATAAATTATTCTATTTTCTATTCGCATAAAATAATACATAAATTCTCTGATTACTTATATATGTATTAGTTATACGAGATTTTTAATTGCTAACTAAACACCGTATTTGATGCGTTAGATTTTATACCACAAAAATGATATCAAACATGGTACCTAAAAATTATGCGAATTTAATATATGAGTAAATCACATCCTAACCGATCACCAAACTATCCTAGGTTAATAGCGTTCAATACTACACCTTTATAAAAGAATTATACCTTGATATTGATAAGTCATTTTTGCATTTAACGTTACTTCTTAGATTGATTTTGCAATCGCATTAATTATAAGATTGTTGCACCAATTTTCCAATTTGGAGTACTGGCGTACAAAATATCTATTATTCATGTATGCTAGTAAATGACAGATCCTAGGAAGGAAAATTATTTTGTTTTTCTCTCTCTCACTGACAGCTAATCTAAATCTACTTACCAAGATATTTAATGGGATTATTATTAAGTAATTAACTCAAGTTGTCTTTACATAAATTAACAAAACTCTTCTTCAAGCATGCCACACGGCCATCTATTGTCGGAAAAAAAGGATATGAAATTAATTTTGAGAGTGAGTCATGTGTGGGTGTGTTTTTGTCTAATCATGTGGGTTACAACTTAATTAAGTTTAGATAATTCATTGACTAGGCTTTTAAGATCAATTTGTTATCTGTCAATTGGATCACTGAAGCTACTATACGGCTGTCCTTGTACACGTACGTACAAAAATAGTACAAATTGTTCTCTATCTCTTTCTTAATTCTAATATTACAATGTCTATCGCAATAAAATTGATAATTCGAAAGATGCCTTGGAATTAGAGATAACAACTATTACCTGATTAAAATTTATGAATTTGTACTAATTCTAGTCCCCAAGGAGACTACACAGTTTACAGGTCACAACTCACAATACAAAGTACAACGTCACAAGTTTAAATCCCATGCTATAGTTGTTTGATAAGACTTTCCATATCCTTTTATTAATTATATATCAAAGGAAAAATATGTAATGATAAATGAACCATGTCCATTCGGTTATTAAGGTCAACAATGCATGCCATTAATTATCATGACCAAGAATTGTGATGAGATGAATCGTATTTCTCTATCATTGATCAGAAATCTCAAATTTAAATATTGAGAATGAAGAAATTTTTGATAGTGAAAGTTTTTTCCTTATATCTTAAGACGACACGTGAATCCGATTGATGTCCACCGTCCAAAGTAGGTACCAGACATGGTGAAAATAAAAATTGTTAATGCTACTAAGCTACAAACGACAACACTTTTTTGGGTGTGTACATGGGGGTTAATTGGAGAAAACATTTTCTCGCGTTTGCTCTAATTAAGTTTTCAAATTTGAACCATGCAAGTAGTTTTTAGTTTCAAAATAGGCCAAATTCAACTTAATTGTCACTAAAGGAATATGTTCCATGTCTTTTCATTTATTCTTGTGTATAATATATAGTAGTACATGTTTATTTACAAAGCTATAAGTTAGGCTACAAACTAGGTAATTAATTTGACTAATTACAATTAGAATATTAACTAACCAAATATAAAAGATATACAAGGTTATTCTATCAATTATTCTATCACACCCCCGCAGTCGAAGTGGGAGGTTCTCGTACGCTGAGACTGACTCGAAAATCATCAAAGAGTATGCGCAGAAGTCCTTTAGTTAATAAATCAGCAATTTGATACCAAGAGGGACATGAAGGACACGAACTTGTCCACGAGCAACTTTCTCACGTACAAAGTGAATATCTATTTCAATGTGTTTAGTGCGCTGATGTTGAACATAATTTCCAGAAAGATATATCACACTTACATTGTCACATTAAACCAATGAAGCCTTGCAGATTGGGCAGTGAAGTTCCAACAGAAGGTTACGTATCCAACACGACTCGGAAATAACATTTGCGACGCCTCTGTACTCGGATTCGGCACTGGACCGAGGCAGAGTGAGTTGTCGCTTAGAGGACCAAGAAAGCAAGTTATCTCCAAGGAAAATACAGTAACCTGAAGTGGATCGTCTGGTGTCGGGACACCCACCCCAATCAACATCAATGTAGGAGGTGAGACCGGAGACTGAGAATGTAGAGTACCTTGTACATATCGCAAAATTAGTTTGAGAGCATTCATATGTTCATCATGTGGGTCATGCATATGTAAGCATATTTGTTGCACGACATAGGATATATCTTGTCTCGTGAAAGTGAGATATTGTAATGCTCTTGCAAAACTACAATAGTGATTGGGGTCTTCATATGGAGAACCCGAAGAGGCACTAAGTGTAGATTTAGTGTCAACCGGTGTTAGAGCAGGTTTACAAGAAGTCATGCCGGCTCGGTCAAGAATCTCCTCGACATACTTTCTTTGATAAAGAAATAAGTCACCTCATATCTCGTAATGGCAATGCTTAAAAAATAGCTTTGGGGGCCCTAATCCTTCATAGCAAATTCTGATCAAGGAGTGACATAATAGATTGGCGAAGTGCATTAGAAGAGGCAGTGAATATGATATCATCAACATATAATCGAATGTATGCCATGTCAGTAACATTGTGATAGATAAAAAGTGAATGATCTGATTAGCTATGTGAAAAGCCAATAGAGGATACATAATCAGTGAACCGTTGATACCATACACGAGGATCATGTTTCAGTCCCTAGAGTGATTTCTTCAAATGACATACATAATCTGGATGAACCAGATTCCTGAATCCCATAGATTGATGCATATAAATGGTTTTATGATGTTCGCCATTCAAGAAGGCATTTCTAACATCAAGCTGATAAATGGGCCATGATTTGGACAAAGCAATACTCAGAACAATTCGAATAGTTTTCGGTTTTGCCACTGGACTGAAAGTTTCATCACAATCTACACCAACATGTTAAGACCCACCATCACCTACAAGACGGGTCTTATGCCTATCAAAAGAACCATCACAATTATTTTATGTCAAAAAATCCATATAGAACGAATATCATTAGCATCTGGAGCACGGGGCACTAGATCCCATGTCTTATTTTCAATAAGAGCATTATATTCGTCTAACATGACAATTTTTCAATTTGGATCGGACAAAGCATATTTTGGGTTGCGAGGAAGATGTAAATAGGTAACTAAAGTTGACAAATTGAATTATCATTTCGGTTTAGAAATATCGTGCATAACACGAGTTTTCATGGTCTGTGAAGGTGTCGTATGGGGCTGGATTGGTGTAGTTTGGACGGGTTGTGGCTGGGCTAGTTGCAGTTATTGAGAGTGCTTCGTAGGACTGGTTGTGGATGTGGACCGATAGGAGCCAGACGAGCTGGGTTCAGGAAATTGGGGTAGTGCCGCAGGCTGAGAAGAGGCAAGGGTAGGGCTGGAAAGATTCATACCTCGAGCGAGACCCGGGATGTGTCGTGTTTCCTTTGGCTGGGTTTGGTGGTCCACCTAACACTGAACGGTTGGAGTTGGGTCGGACTCCGGTAGGTGTGGTGGTAACGGTAACGATTGAGATGAATCAAAAGGGGATTGAGGCCATCATTTAAGAATTCATATGAATCAGGAGGCGGAGAATGCTGCTTGGCAAAAGGGAATTGGAACCCATCAAATATGACATGCTTAGAAATGATTATTTTTTGGCTTGATAAATCGTAACAGTTATAACCTCGATGATTAGATGGATAACCAAGGAATACACACGGGTTGGAATGAGGTTGACGTTTATTAATTTTGGTGGAAGGATGAAGGGGGTAGCATAGACACCCAAAAGTTCGTAAGTGCCTATAGGAAGGATCCCGAAGATAGAGAACTTAAGTCGGAGACTTGTGTTTGAGAGACTTGTTTGGGAGAATGTTCAAGAGATATGTTGCCATTGATAGAGCGTGATGCCAAAATGATGGGGGAATGGAGGCGTGGGCAAGGAGTGCACGAACTAAGTTAGTTATGATTTTTATTTTTCGTTCGTCTTTGCCATTTTATGGAGAGAAAAACAAGGCCATTTTTGGCACAAAAAAGTTTGAATTGTTTCTTGTCGAATTCCCTCCCATTGTCACATTGAAAACATTTGATATTCTTCTCAAATTGTGTCTTAATGAAACCACTAAAGGAGGAGAAAATAGAATAGACTTGGGATTTATAGCCAATAGGAAATGTCCACAGGAAATTAGAATAATCACTCAAAAATAAAATATAATATCGACGCCCAGCCGTGATTAAGATAAGTCCATAAATCACTATGTATGATATCAAATGGCATCAAAGTGTTAGAGGTTAAAATGGCAATTTGACATGTTTCCCAAAAAAACAAGATTCACAAACAGCAGGATAAGAAAAATGTTTACAATCAATAAACTTATTTTTTCTAAGGAATCGTAAGACAGAGTCTTTCGGATGTCCCAATCTATTGTGCTAAAGAACAGAGAAAATAGTTGCAAAGGTTGATAAAGAGGAGACGTGATGGTTGATGGTGGTGGTGATAGGATAAAGATCCACAGTGCTATCACATTTCATTATTTGCATCCATGTCTGAAGGTCCTTCACAGAAAGCCAAAAGGATCAAATTCAAGGGAAACATTATTGATTGTTGCGAAATGACGCACATAGGTTTCGGGGCATGTAGGATATTGTTTAAAGGTAAAGGGGATGTGGTGGGGAAAGGGATGATTGTCCATAACCTCAAATGGGAATGTCTTGTCCACTACCAACAATAATATTACGATTTAAATTGCTCATATTGAAATAAGATAAGAGAGTACCTTGAGATGCTGTCATATGAGAGGTTGCACCTGTATCCGTGTACTAATTTTCCTCCTGAACATTGAGAGACATTGTGGGCATTGCCGCTTTAATCTCCGTTGGTGCATAGGTTGAGGGAGGATAAGTATGTGCACTGTATTCTTGATGTGGACGCACCCCAAGAATGTCAGGCTGGGGCTATTGAGCTGGAGGATGGGCCCATAAGGAACTCGGATAGGGGCATGGTGGAGCAGCCCAAGCCTGTTGTCCCCACATTTCCCACGGCAGGTACGCATCCTACTAGAGAGGCTACGTCCACTGTGGATGCTGCTAGGAGTGGCTGCCAGACAGCGGCGCCTGTCCCTTCCCTCCACTATTATTGTTGCCACCATGACATTTGCCAAATTTTTTGTCTTTGTTGTTATTCCGGATACGTTTACCTCATTTCGGATCATAGATGTGCCGATGATGCTGGCCATAAGCTGAGCCCCTTTCGTCGGTAGGTGAGCCATCAACGGTAAGGAGGGTGGTGTTGACGGTGCTAGCGTTAGCCGCTGCCCGCTTGGCTTTTCGGGTTTCTTCAAGGATAAGTCTCGAATGAGCCTCATAGAACAGAGGCAACAGAGTGCTTTGTTGGAGGATTGTATAAACACCATCATAATGTTCATTTAAACCCGCAATTAGTTGCATGACCAACCGTTAATTTGTGACTGGTGCACCAACGTTGAAAAGTTGATCGGCAATCAATAACAACATACCTAGTGAAATCTTACAACGTGGCAAGAGTTCATCGGCAATCATTTTAAGTTTTTGACAATAGACCGACACATTAGGAAAATCATCCTGTTAAATGTCCTTAAATATTTTCTAAATACAAGATATGTTGTGTCTTGTTATCATGAAAAATGCTTTCTAATCGCTCACATGTTTGTCGTGCAGTAGCGTCGGTTTCAATGACTGTATGTAAGAGGTTGTTCAAGATTGTGTCGTAGATCCATTGTAGAACAACCACATCTAATCATGACCAAAGTTCTTCATAAAAAACATCACGTTTCTCCTTGAGTTCGTCAGTGGGCTTGGGTTTAGGAGGGATTATGTGATCGATGACTTTGTACACACAATAATGAATGTTAAATAATTCTGCCTAAGATGAATACTGAATTTTTTCCATTTCAAGAGTTATGTGAATGAAATTCTTGATATTGTTAACTGTAAGAGCAGGATGAAATTTAGGTTGTGCAACCCTTGGGAAAAAAAGGGATGGGGAGAGAGAGGGTTTTCGAGAAGAAGAAAAGGGAGGAAGGCGGCAGAGTAAGGCGACGGTGGGAGGCGACCAACGACTTAGGGTATTTTTAGGTTATGGGTTTGGCTGATACCATAAATGAATATGTTCTATGTCTTTTCATTTATTTTTGTGTATAATATATAGTAATACATGCTTATTTACAAAGCTATAAGTTAGGCTACAAATTAGATAATTAATTTACTAATTACAATTAAGATATTAACTAACTAAATATAAAAGATATAGAAGGATATTCTATCGGTCACATCCAATTTTGTCACTATCGAAACTATTAAGCAATTTCCTTTTTGTCACATAGCATATATAGTTAGAAGAGATGAAGGCTTTATTTATGCTTTCAAATCTCTCTTTTTTCAATATCAAGAAATCTTTGCATATTTTCAGGGATATAGTTTGGCTATTTTCAAGATTTTTCTTAGGTTTCCTCACAATATTCATTGTCTGTATCTAACAACTTCTATCTAGATCAATATGATAAATTTACTTTAGCTCTACGAAATGGACATTGACTTTTGCCAATTCTTGCAATTCTTTTGAACAAAAAAGACTATAAATGGCTTATAAATGAAAGGGATAAAATATATACACACGTGCACACAAATTATATATAGCTAGAATTAATTAGACAGCTATATCTTGCCAATCTTATGCACCTAATTTTAATGCCAATCTTATGCACCTAATTTTAATGCCAATCTTATGCACCTAATTTTATATATAACAGCTGGAAGCTTATAATTAATATTGGGAAACCTCTGGACCTTTAATTTGGTGAGACATGATTAAAGATATAATCTTGACATTTTCTCTTAGGCCTTGACTTTTTCATACGGAAACAATAATAACAATATGTTCTAGTGATTTCCTTTCTTAAATCTATTTTTATAATTGTTATATTTTTCATCAATAGTTAGAAACAAGCACGATTGTAAAGTGCATCTTTTATATCAGAAAATTAGCAAATCATATTAAAATTAAGGTTACACTTAGACATGGTGAAACTAAGCTGCAATAAAGATTGCTGATGTGCAAAAAGAGGGCCTTAATTATTAGCAAATGAGAAACCACTACTTTTTATCCCAATGATAGAAAGTAATTCAACCAATCATAACTGTCGGATGTGTATAGAGTGAGTGGTAAATTACTACTATAATGATTGGAAAGAAAAAATACACTTTTTGTCATTCAAGCGAGCTGCTCTTTAATTTCGGTCCTTCAAGTGAGCTGGTCTTTAATTTTTTCCCTTCAAATGAGTTGGCCTTTAATTTTTATCCTTCAAACTTGAACTTATGCCTAATATGACTTAAGTTAAGGACGTGAGACATAACTTGTGAAATATGATGATGCAAAAATATAAACTTGGTCTCACTCAGGGGGGAATGTGCCTTCATTAAACAAAGAAGTTGAGCAATTGACATCTTGATTGCAAGGAAAGGAGCGGAAGGCCACTTGCGCTTTCCTTTCTCATACTCCCACTTCGGGAAGGGAAGTGCTAAAAGGAGGGCATGCTCGACTGCTTCTTACCTCTTATTTTATTGTAGGAGATAATTGGAGAGAGAAAATTCTATCCCCCAAAAATATTATTTGTTACGAGGGACACAAATTAAAGACCAACACAAGATTGAGACAAAAGTGTCATGACCCGATTGAGATCCCTCCTGCCTTATCTAGGGTTTCCGAATACAAACTATGAAAATTCACATCTTGGTCGATGATTTACACAAATAACCGCTTTTGTGGCCTTGTCTTTAGGAGTTTTTTTTCTTCCAATATTAAACCACTGGTTTGAAGTTTCAAAAGTATCCACTTGATTTGAAATTTAAAATTCAAGATTAATATTCATACCAATGTCTAATTTCGAAAAGAAATGACCAATTTCTAAATATAAGAGGGAAAAGTGGTCATTTTATGTAAATAACACCATATAGGTAAGAAGCCTTTTATCCTTTAGTAAACTTACTTACTCCGTATGTTACAAAAAAATTACATTAGTTAAATCAGTAAATTTTGAATATAATATTTGAGGGGGGAAGAGGTTAAAGGAACAAACAAAATCATACGGGACAGAGTTGTGTTGAGTTGTGGAGCCTAATTCATTTACCGACACTATGAAGACCCTACGCAGAGGGTTGGAATCAGCCGATTGGAATTAGCTGATCGTGGGGAGTTGGCGTTAGTCAGTGTAATGTTATTAGTGAAGGGTAATTTGGGAATTTTAGGCTTGTATTATGTTCGCCCTAATTTTCTCTATATATAGTCTAGGGCATCGTCTTTCTCTGGTGTGGTTGTCTTAGTAAGTTCTTTGAGCGTGGTCGAGTAGCCAACAAAGAGAGAAGAGAGAATTGTAAACTCAAAACTCCATTATAGTAAAATCTGCAGCGGCAAAGTGGACTAACTCTCGCATTGAGGGTGAACCACTATAAATCTGTGTGTTATTTGATCTTCGTTTATTTTACTGTTTTCTGATTAGGTAGGATTTGAGACGTAAATTCTAACAAATGGTATTAGAGCAACAGGTTGTGTTGCGATTCAGAAAATAATGGGAGGCGAAGATGGTTCGGCACACGACATTGGTAAATTCGATGGTACATATTTTGTGTTCTGGAGAATACAGAGTGAAGACTATTTGTACGACAAAAACTTCATCAACCGTTGAGCCCGAAGCCAGAGGAGATGAATTATGCAGATTGGAATCTCCTTGACAGACAGGTTCTGGGAGTAATCCGATTGACGCTGTCGAAGAACGTTGCTCACAACGTGGCAAAGGAGAAGACCACCGCTGGCATGATGAAGGTTTTGTCCGACATGTATGAGAAACCTTCGGCTAACAATAACGTATTTCTCATGAAGAAACTCTTTCATCTAAGATAGAAGAAGGTGCTCATGTTGCAATGCACGTGAATGAATTCAACACGATTGTTAATCAATTGTCATCGGTTGCAATCGAGTTTGATGATGAAGTGCAAGCCCTAATTTTGTTGGCGTCTCTACCGAACAGTTGTGAGCCGATGAGAGCAGCGGTTAGTAATTCTGTCGACAGTGATAAACTGAAATTCAACGATGTTAGAGATCTAATTCTTGCTGAGGAGGTTCGCATGATAGATTTTGGAGAAGCATCGACAAGTTCTGCCTTGAATGTTGAGAACAGAGAAAGAAATTATGATAGAAACTAACCGAAATAAGGGCAAGTCGAAGTCAAGGAATGGCAGAGGTCAATCCAGATCCGGGCGAACACTTGAGTGTTGGAACTGTGGGAAACAAGGTCACATCAAGAAGAATTGCAGGGCACCTAAGAAAGAGGACAACAAGGGGAATGGAATCAATGCTGCCACTGAAGACATTGGTGATGCGTTGTTGTTGTCCGTTGACAGTCCGATCGACTCTTGGGTGCTTGACTCATAAGCGTCTTTCCATACCACCCCACATCGTGATATAATGACGAATTACGTTTCTGGGAATCACAGTAGAGTTTATTTGGCAGATGGTGAGCCTTTAGACATTGTTGGTACTGGAGACATTAATTTGAAGATGTCAAATGGACACTTGTGGAATATCACAAAGGTCAGACATGTGCCGAAGCTGATGCATAATCTGATCTTAGTTGGTCAACTTGATAATAAGGGACATAATGTTAACTTTGGTAACGGGTCCTGGAAGGTGACGAAAGGTGCTATGGTGGTTGGTCGAGGTAAGAAAATTGATACTCTTTATATGATGATGAGTTGTCGTGATACGATCGCTGTTGTTGACAACATAAAGAATACATAGTTGTGACATTGCAGGCTGGGGCATATGAGCTAGAAATGAATGAAGCTTTTAGTGACTAACGACATGATTCCAGAGCTGAAGTCGGTAGACCATCATATGTGTGAAAATTGCATTCTCGGAAAACAAAAATGAGTAAGTTTTTCAAGTGCATGTAGGGAATTGAAGGCCGAGAAGCTTGAATTGGTGCACACTGACGTATGGGTACCTGCCATTGTCCCCTCACTTGGAGGATCACATTACTATGTGACCTTCATTGATGATTCAACCAGAAAGTTATGGGTCTATTTTATGAAAAATAAATCCGACGTGTTCATTGTCTTCAACAGGTGGAAAGTCATGGTCGAGAATGAGACAAACCTCAAGTTGAAGAGCCTGAGGTCCGACAATGGTGGAGAATACGTTGATGGTGACTTCAAACGGTATTGTGATGATAATAGGATCAAGATGGTGAAGACTATTCCTGGAATGCCCCAACAAAATAGAATTGCGGAAAGGATGAATCGAACATTGATCGAGCGTGCATGAAGCATAAAAATACACGCTGGACTGCCCAAGGCATTCTGGGCAGATGTAATCAATACGGCAACCTTCTTTATTAACAGAGGACCATCTATTCTTTTGGGTCTCAAAATTTCAGAAGAGGCTTGGAGTGAAAACGGGTAAATCTTTCTTTTATAAAAGTGTTTGGTTGATTATCCTATGTTCATATTGATGCTACTGCTAGAAGTAAACTTGATCTAAAATCTAAAAAGTGTTATTTTATCGATATGGTGACATCGAGTTCGGTTACCGATTCTGGGATGACCATAATCGGAAGATCATCTGAAACATGAATGTGGTCTTTAATGAACATGTGTTGTACAGGGACAAGTTGTGGGAGAGTTCAGAATGTAAGAATAAGGAATCGGAAACAGCCAATTTGAGAGAAATAAGGCATTGACTACACAGAGATCTTCTCTCCCGTAGTCAAGTTGGTGACAATCAGAAGTGTTCTTGGGCTGGTAGCTAAGGAAGATCTGCATCTTCAACAGATAGACGTGAAAACTGCTTTTCTTCACGGTGATTTAGATGAGGAAATCTACATGAAAAAATCTGAGGGATTTGAGGTCAAAATGAAAGAGAATCCGGTGTGCAAGCTTAAAAAGAGCCTGTACGAACTGAAAAAGGCTCTAAGACAGTGGTATAAGAAGTTTGACAATTTTATGAAGAAAGTCGAGTTCGTAAGGTGCGAAGCAGATCACTGTTGCTACTTCAAGATATTTGAAGACTCCTACATGATACTGTTTCTTTATGTTGACGACATGCTGATCGTAGGGGCAGACCTACATGAGATTGATCGGCTGAAAAAGAAGTTATAAGAAGAATTTGCAATGAAGGATCGGGGAGCCGCAAAGCAAATCCTTGGGATGAGAATCATCAGAAGTAAGAAGGGCCTCAAGCTCTCACAAAAAGAATACGAGAAGAAGGTTCTCAAGAGGTTCAAGATGGATGATGCCAGGCCAGTCAGTACTCCCTTGGATGGACACTTTCATTTGTCAAAAGATCAGTCGCCGGTGACCGAGGATGAGATGAAGCATATGGACAAAGTACCCTATGCCTCGACTATTGGCAGTCTTATGTATGGGATGGTATGTACGAGCCCAAACATTGCACATGCAGTGGGAGTTGTTAGTAGATTTATGAGCAATCCAAGAAAGCAACAATGAGAGGCTGTGATGTGGATTTTCAGATATCTGAAGGGCAGCTCGAGTTCAGCTTTGTGTTTTCGAAAGTCAGAGACAGGATTACAGGGATATGTTGATGCTGACAATGGTGGTGATGTTGATAGTACAAAGAGCACATCCAGGTATGTTTAAACCTTCGGAGGTACTGCGATTTGCTGGATTTCAAAGTTGTAGAAGATAGTAGCTCTCTCTAGTTGTGAGGCTGAGTACGTTGTCGTGACGGGGGCCACGAAGGAGATGATGTGGCTATAATATTTTCTGCGGGAATTGGATCAAGACCACGAGGGAAGTGTGATATACTGTGATAGCCAGAGTGCCATTCATTTGGCAAAGAACCCGGTTTACCATGCTCGCACGAAGCACATATAGCTTCGAAACCACTTCATCCGATCAGCTTTGGAAGATGGAGTGTTAGTGCTTGAGAAGATCCCAGGGAGTCAGAATTCAGTCGCCATGCTGACGAAGGCCGTGCCGAATGATAATATGAAGTTGTGTGCAACTTCAGTTGGACTTCTTGGATGAGAATCGGAGTCGCCGCCGTATATGGAGACAGATAATTGAAATTAGTCTCCAAGTGGGAGATTGTTGAGTTGTGGAGCCTAATTCATTTACCGACACTATGAAGACTCTACGCAGAGGGTTGGAATCAGTCGATTGGAATCAGCCGATCGTAAGGGGTTGGCGTTGGTCGGTATAATGTTATTAGTGGAGGATAATTTTGGAATTTTAGGCTTGTATTATGTTCGCTCTAGTTTTCTCTATATATAGTCTAGGGCACCGTCTTTCTCTGGTGTGGTTGTCTTAGTAA
Organism: Anisodus acutangulus; assembly: GCA_029783415.1. Taxonomy (NCBI): domain Eukaryota; kingdom Viridiplantae; phylum Streptophyta; class Magnoliopsida; order Solanales; family Solanaceae; genus Anisodus; species Anisodus acutangulus. Next base: position 33,793,943 of record CM056502.1, on the reverse strand, counting down.
GTTCTTTGAGCGGCAAAGTGGACTAGCTCTCGCATTGAGGGTGAACCACTATAAATATGTGTGTATTATTTGTTCTTCGTTTATTTTACTGTTTTCTGATTAGGTAGGATTTGGGACGTAAATCCTAATAAGTTGTGTGGTTGAATAGAAGAAGAAAAGTGAGAGCGGTCATTCAGGCACATTCCGCGATTTACTGGTAGTAGTGTTGAGGGACCGGTACTACTATCTCCAGGATCCAGGAAGCTGAATAGATAAAAAAAAAAAGTGAGAGGGTTTGGGGGTGGAGGTGGGGGTGGATTGGGTTATCCCAAACACATGGGCCAATGTCATTGCTGGTTTTGTCTGATGGTACCCTACACAAAAAAATTCCTAACTAACCTCCCTTCTCCTCCAACTATTTTGCTCTCTATCTTTCTTCTTCTTCACAATATGCCAAACCTACAACTACCATAGGTTTCTTATATTTACTTTTTGCTAATTTTGATACACACAAATATTACTTCAAAATGAGAATTTTAGATCAAAGTATCATGAGACTCATTAGTACTTTCTTTTGTAATATTCCATATATTTTAATTTATGTGTCTTAATGACAGTTCTATAATTTAAAATCGTAATTTTTTTTATATTCTTAAATTTCGTGGTAAGTCAAATTAAATCACATAATATGAAACGAAGGGAATAATAGAGCTGAGTTATTACAAATTTATACTTTAAAATTTTAAAAATAAATTAAATATGTTTGTGTGTGTGTATATATATATATATATATATATATATATATATATATATATATAATAGACCCGTAATAAAAGACCTACAATCAATCAACACATGAGAGTAGAGAAAAAAAGAAGGAAAATGACCATATCGCGGTACAAGTAATTTTTTACAACGCATGACATTGAGAAAATTCTATTGTGATAAAGAAAAGGCAATAGCATGTGACGAACTATCAAACCCTAAACTCGATCCTGTGGTTTTCCCAACCTTATTTTACCATAAAGTATGAACAACAAAATTTATATAAAATCGATCCGTACCAACATAATATCTACTTGGGCCGCATAGGGGCTTTTGGATCAAATCATAATTCTATTTTCAGGGTAAATATTCATAACCAAAACGAAAAAAGACAAATAAAAACGAAAACACACACACACGAAATACGTAAGATTCATGTCGTGTTTGTGCTTTATAAATTGAGTCTTAACCATTCAAATTTAAGTATATGTCCGGACCAAAATAAAATCTCCCTAAACAATCATATTTCTTTTAATTTTATATTTAAACAGTACCTAATTTGTATTACCCCTCGAACTATAAAGTTTAGGAGCTAAATCCCTTAAACTATTATATTTTTATTAATTTCATACACCAACTTTATTTAGTTTAAATTACCCTTGAACTATAACTTTCAGGTATTAAAATCCTAAAAAAACAAAGTATGAACTCAAGTATATTGTCAGCTATTTTTGGACAAAAATAAAAATCCCAAACAAATCTACTCTCTCCAAATAGTACTATATTTTTTTTCACATTTTCACTAGATTTTTCACCTTTGCAAAATTTAGTACAAAAAATAAAAAATCATGATTGTCATTAAACCCCAAAAATAAAAAGTTTTTCATAGCAAATTTTGAACTGAGAAGGGACATGATAGACTTGCGCAAATTATCAGAAGAGGCAGTCAATATAATATCATTTACATACAACATAATGTATGCCGGAGAAGTACCACGACTATAGATGAACATAGAATAATCAGACCTGTTGTGAGAAAACCCAATAGTAGACACATAATCTGCAAACCTCTTATACCAAGCCCGTGGGGCCTGATTAAGCACATATAAGGGCTTCCTGAGTAAACAGACATGATTAGGATAATCTGGGTCTCTGAAACTCAAGGGCTGATGCATGTATGCCGTCTCTTTGAGATCACCGTGTAAGAAATCATTTTTCACGTTTAACTGATGAATGGGACATGTTATCGAGAGAGCTAGACTGAGAACAGTGTGAATGATAGCCGGTTTGACTACTGGACTAAATGTTTCTCCACAATCCACGCCAACCTATTGAGTTTTATCATCACCTACAAGATGTGTCTTATGTCTCTCAAAAGAACCGTCAAAATTTTCTTTATGAGTAAAAATACACATAGAACGAATAATATTAACACAAGGCGGACGGGGGACCAACTCCTACGTCTTATTTTCAATAAGAGCATTATATTCATCATCCATTGATATTTACCAATTCTGGTCATAATGGCCAGACATTGTGTTACGTGATAGGGGTGATTTAGTGGCATTAGAATGAAGATTAAAATGTCAATTTGGTTTAAAAATACCTCGTTGGCTACGAGTAACAAGTCCTTGACTCAGAGTAGAAATTGGCTAGGACGATTCTCGGGACTGGCCAGCAAGTAGTGGGCCTGCTGGCGGAGATACGGGACTGACGAAATTCAGAGTTGGGCTTGTAGGCTGAAATATAGGACCGATACTGGGTGAGGATATCGGGCCAGTAGACAGTGGGCTTGCTGGCCCAGAAACTGGAATAGGCTACCTGGAAAATTCAACGGGAATGGACATGGAAGGAGAAGTAATTGGGCTAGCAGGCAGTGGACCTACTGGCTGAGAAACAATTGCTGATTCGATAGAAAATGGGTCAGGGTCACAGGATTGTTGGGCCCACTGATGGATGATATACAGGGAGATCATCATCCAAAATATCATACGAACTAGACACAAAATTATACAATTTAGCAAACAGAAATTGGGTTTCATCAAAAATAACATGGCGACAAATTATGATTTTATTTAAAGATAAATCATAACATTTGTAACCACGATGGTCATACGGATAACCAAAAATACACAAGCGGTAGACCGGGCTTGAAGTTTGTTAATTGTAGTAGACAAAAAAAGTGGATAGCACAAACACCCAAACACCCTAAGATGAGAATACGGGGGATCTTTGTTGTAAAAAAATTTAAGCGGGGATTGATATGCTAATCCTTTGTTAGGGAGAATATTAAGAAGGTAGGTAGCCATTTGTAATGCATAATGCCAATAAGAAGGAGGAAATGAAGCATGAGCTAACAAAGCTCGGACAATATTATTAATGGTATGAATTTTTCTTTTGGCCTTCCCATTTTGTCAAGACGTATGAGGACAAGGAAATCGAAAAGAGATGCCATTAGTGTCACAAAATTCTTGAAACGGCACATTATCATACTCCCTTCCATTATCACATTGAATATTTTAAATTTCCCGTTCAAATTGGGTACGGATGAATGCTCTAAATTTAAGAAGGTTGAGAAAACTTGAGACTTTTTAGAGAAAGGAAATGTCCACAAAAAAATTAGAATAATCATCCAAGAATAACACATAATAACGATGGCCCAAAGAATTTAAAACGGGAGATGTCTATAAATCACTATGAATAATGTCAAAAGGCATCAACGTACTAGAAGAAGAGGCTACAAAAGGTAATCTAACATATTTTCCTAATGGAAAAGAAGGACAAATATGAGTACTATGCGTGCTCTTACAATCAATCAAATTATCATTTTGAAGAGAAGAAAGAATATACAACCCTAGATGACCCAAACGTGCATGCCACAAAGAAGGAACAAGGGCGGCAAACATCGATGGAGTGGCTTGACTCGAAGACATGGTGTTGGAGGTGATTGGATAAAGCTCTTCCCTACTATTATATCTCATTAGAGGTATCCCCATCGTGAAATCCTTCACAGAAAAATCAAAGGGGTCAAAGTTAACAGAAACCCAATTATCAGTGGTGAATTTTTGGTCAGACACCAAATTTTTAATTAAGTGAGGAGCATGAAGGACATTTTTTAGGACTAGAGGTGGATGTGGGGGGGACACATTTGTGTGACCATAACCATGAATCGGAATTGATTTGCCATTGCCAACAATTATGCCACGATTATTGCTCAAATTGAAATAAGACGAGAGGGTACCTTACGCAGAGGTCATGTGAGAAGTGGTTCCGGTGTCCATATACCAATTTGCGTTCGGGGGATTTAATCCAAGTGTATGCATCACAACCTCAATATATGTAGGTGTCGGACCAGAAACTGGGCCCGCAACAGTGAAGGCCTGCTGAGGCCGAGGCCCAAGTAGACCAACCTGCTGCCAAGGCCTAGTCGATTGCTTGGGCTAGGAGGTCTAGAACTTGGAATTGGGCCTCTGGCCAGCCTAATTCGCTGGATAGGCTGGAAATCCTGGATATGCCATGTTGGGCTACTGGCCACCGGCCTAGCAACCTCACGACTAGTTTGTATTGGCCCAAGGCGATGGTCAGGGGTGTTGTGGCCCAGCTTGCCCACTGCCATCACGACCACCACTGCCGCAACTGCTCCGACCACCGCCACTACCACTACCGTTGCCGCTGCCACGATTCTTGCCACCATTTTTTCAATTCTGACCATTTTTGTTGCCACCGTAGTTACGATATTGACTAGAATTATCCGAGAACGAGTGAGGGTCAGCGGACGTCGTCATCATCATGACGGAATTAGCTTCGATAGCCGCCTTTTTAGCCAAACTGACCTCTTCTAACATGAGCATAGAACGGGTCTGGTAGAACGGTGGAAGAGGATTACTTTGACGAAGAAGCGTTCCAACGCCATTATAAGTCTCGAATAGGCCTGCAACTATTTGAAGAACAAGACGATCATTTGTGACAGGTGCACCAACGTTCTTGAGTTAATCCGCCAATTCCTTCAGCCTTTTACAATAGATTGAGACATTCGGAAAACCCTCCATAGTGACATGGAAAATTCCTGTTCAAGAGTGACGGCACGTGATTTTTTGTTATCTTGAAAGATATCATGCACCCTATTCCAAGTTTTCATCGTCGTGGCGTTGGGTTCAATAATCGTCTGTAATAGGTCCGGAGAAATAATGGAATATATCCACTAAAGGACTGTAGCATCAAGAGTCGTCCATAACACAGGGTCATCAGCGGCGGTAGGCACATTCTCCTTGCCTGTATCCGAGGGGATGATGTGATGAAGGACTTGATGCGAGCGTGCGTGAACTTTAAAATAATTCTGCCCACGTTGCGTATTGGATATTTTCCATCTCAAGATCGATACGGATATGGTTCTTGATGTTGGAGACAGTAAGGGCAGGATGAAATGTGTTCTTTGAGGTAGATATGACAAAAAAGCAAGAGGAAAATTGGGGATTTGGAAGAAAAAATTGGGAGGGAGGAGATATTCGGCTGGTGGCCGATCGTCGGAAATTGAGAGGAGGACGGCAGAAGGGTAATTGTGGAGTAGAAAAATTTGCCCTAGACTTCTGATACCATGAAAGAATATAATGCTTTGATTATTTTCATTAATGAAGATGTATATATACATGATATACAATATCTAAATATGAAAACTAAATCTACTTTCTCCTAATACAAGACTAATACATTTTTCTAATACAATATTAATATAATAATTACATTTGTACAAGAATTCTATAAATATAATAAATTAACAATATAATTTTCAGTCCAATGATATACACGGTCACCCTTCTATCAATATCCAATAGTAACAAATTAAACAGACCAATACAGCCCTACAAGTAGGGATGGCAACAGATCGGATCTGGACCGGATCCTACTAGATCCAAATTCAGATCCTTTTTTCATACCTAGATCCATATCCGAATCCAGATCCATCTGGTCCATAAAGATCAGATCCAAATTCAGATCCATCGGATGGGTCCACGGATCGGATCTGGATCCACATGTAAAAAAATTTGCCTTGCTAAGAATGTAACATTGCTAAGAATTTTTTTTTTAACTGAAAAATTATTTTTACTTAGCTAACAGTTTACTGTGTTTCAATTTTGAAATGTTCATATGAGATATTTTGTTCGGTGTCTCGTTTTGATTGTGAACTATTAATTGAAAATGTTGGACAATGACAATATTTGTGGAAAATGCTGACTAGTATTTTCACAATGCAGAACTTGCATGTGCTTGGAATCTTTACAAATGAAGTGAATATAATTTTAACTACTTGTCTATGGAGATGTTAGTCATTCACTAATATAACATTGATTTTATTATCGAAGTTACCTCTTTATTTTTTGGTTTTTGAGTTAACGCGGGGATAAATTAAACTTGTTTTGAGAATTAAACTTGCAAGGATGTGCTTAGCAATTTTAAGAAAATACTTATAAAATTACATTCTAGGTTATGAATATATTTAATAAAAAACAGATTCACTGGTCGGATCTGCACCGGATACGGATCTCAAATACAAGATCCAGATCCAGATCCGATCCGACAGAAATGGATTCGGGTCCGATCCGGATCTATCGGGTCCAAATTTTAAAGATCCATATTCTATAAAATGAATCTGGATTCATCGGGTCCAGGATCCACTGCCATCTCTACCTACAAGTTTTCAACTGAGCAAATGTTGACCCCACATAATTTTACACAAAAATAGACACTGCATATATGCATGATGTGTCGAGTCAGGGATGCCACGTCGTTGAAGTTAAATGATGTCAGGTGGAAGGTTAGAGGGTGACACGTAAGCAGCATCTTCTGCATGGCCCCACGTCAGCGTCCTCTCTCTGCAATGGCAAGAATGGCCTTATAATATTGTCAGCTATTTTGATCCAATTCATAACGAATTATCAACCCTATTACTTAAGCTACATGGGGCTGGGTTCCAGGGATTATGGCGGCTTGCTTAGCTAGACTTCTTGATTTTATACGTCATAATCTTCTTATTCCATTTTTTAAGGATAAAAAAGCTAATAATTGAATTCATCCAATTGGATAAAATGGTCAATTTGTTCTTGAAGGGCAAAGGCATCCATTTTGGATTTGAACTTCAAACCAGATTTAACATTGAACTTGGAAAAGCAAATTCCAATAAAGGTTAATTTTTCAAATAAATTATGTTGCATTTATTTTATGTCGACTTATTTGATTGGGCAATGAATTTAAGAAAAAAATCTAAATAAATTAAATTTTATGATTTGAAGCATGTTATTAGATTCATGATGGTGAATGTTCTAATCCCACGTTATAATTCCCTCCTCATTTCTCCTTTCCCTAACTTCATGTAATAAAATAATTTTTTAACAAGAACTTTCAACCCGAAGGTTGCGAGCTCGAGTCACCAAGAGAGTAAAGGGGAGAGCTACTGGAGGGAAGGGTTAAAAAATGATTTGTGTAGGTATAAAATCATGTTGTTAAAGATAAAATAAAAACCTAAAGTTTCACTAATTTGAAATATAAGAATATATTATTTTTTGGATATTAAAAATAATGCCACATAAAACAAAATAGATGAAATAATAGATGGATGGCATTTCAACTAATTGTGTCTTTAAGTATTTGAAAACTAACATAATTGAAAGAAATAACCCCTTTATTATTTTCATTAATTGAAAGGGTATATATATAATTTACATATTTCCATAATAGGAAAATCATTTTTCTATTCTACTCCTAAAACCCTATTTTAATAGTACAAAACTTCTATAATTATGGTAAGTATACAATGCTAAGTAATACAAATATTCTACACTAATTACAATCCTAAAATGGACCAAAGTCCCTTGATATACACTATGTATATCACGGAAATATACATTGTCTAACATACCCCGCAATCATAGCGGGCGGTCTTCAAATGCTGAGACTGTCCCTAAAATCTTCAAAAAGGAACGAGGTAAGACCCTTTGTAAAGATGTCTGCAATTTGATACCTGGAAGGGACATGACAGACGCGTATTTGTCCACGAGCTACCTTTCACGAACAAAATGAATGTCCATCTCGATATGTTTAGTGCGCTAGTGCTGAACCGGATTCTCAGACAGATAGATGGCACTAATATTATCACAATAAACTAATGTAGCTTTTTGAATAAGACAATGAAGCTCTAAAAGAAGATTACGTAACCAACATGATTCAGACACCACATTGGCTACCCCTCGATACTCGGCCTCTGCACTAGAGCGTGATAAAGTTGATTGACGCTTGGCAGACCATGAGACCAAGTTATTACCAAGAAATATACAATATCCAGACATAGACCGTCTGGTGTCTGGACAGCCACCCCAATCAGCATTTGTATACGAGACAAGTGCTGACGTCGAAGAAGGATATAAATGCAAGTCATAGTCAAGTGTACCCTGAATATATCGAATGATGCGTTTGAGCGCATTCATGTGCTCAACTCTGGGATCATGCATAAACAAACACACATGATGTACATCATACGTAATATCTGGTCTCGTGAATGTAAGACACTGAAGGGCCCATGCAAGACTGCGATATCGGGTCGGATCCTCGTATGGTGCGCCGACCGCAGCATTAAGCTTGGGCTTTGTATTAACAGGAGTAAAAGTGGACTTACAGGATGCCATCCCATCCCTATCAATGATCTCAGCTGCATACTTCCGTTGAGATAAGAATAACCCTCATGCATGACGAATGATAACAATCCCAAAAAATAACTCAAGGGCCCCAAGTCTTTCATAACAAATTCAGAGCTGAGCATTGGCATGATAGACTGGCGTAAGGCATCGGAAGGGGCAGTCAAAATAATATTGTTGACACCCAATTTTGTCCCATCTTTTTGGATTTTATTTGCAATTTTTAATATTTTTGACACTTTAAAACAATTTTAAAATATAGGCATATATGTGTGTATATATCATTATTATCATTTATTAATTGCATTTTTACTGTCATTTGCATTTTTATATAACAAGCATACTTTTTTCTTAATATTATATGTTATTTTATTTTCGCAAAACGGCATTGCATTTTTATTTTTATTTAAGCATCAAGCATTTCACAAATATTATATTTTATCATATTATCATCTTTATAATTTATAAATTTTGCAAAGCTTTCTTTTTATATAATAAAACCTCCTTTTTTATATTTTAAACCCATAACATTTTTTTATTTCCTAACCCAAAATAATTTTTACCCAAAACCCAAACCTCCATTTTCTAAGCCCAACCGAACTCCAATTCGACGGGCCAACCCAGTCGGCCCAACAGCACACCCTTTATTCTTATACCCTCCACCCAAAACACAAACCCTAAAAACAAAAACACACCCTCACTTTCTCTCCCCACCAAAACCCTTACTCTCTCTCCCAAAATCACCGTCACACACCTCAAGACTCCCACACCACAATTCCCATGTCGCCGGCCACCTCGCCGACGCGACCCTACACCCACATCACCACCACGACAAATGGACACCGTCGCCGACACCAACCACCCCCATACCACGACCACGCCGCCGATCGACTCACCACCGCCACATCGCCGACCAACTCACCACAACGCCGACACCATCACTTCACCCATATCTACACCCCTAAAACCCAAACCCATCTATAAATACTCCCCTTTGTTTCTTAACCTTAATCCAAAAATACTCCTACTTGTTTTATAATTTTCAATCCAAAATCATATTTCATTCTTCACATTTTTGGTCGCTTTATTTTGTTTTCGTCGTAAAATCCGGGTAGGGTCAACTCGAGGCTAAATATCGAAAAATCAAGCCGGAAGCAAAAAATCAACGCATTTCGGGTCACCGTTCGATCGAGTCACAATCCTGCCTGACACCTTTGCCTGACAAAAATCTCCAGGTTTGTTTTTTATTTTGTCAGCGGTTATCTGTAATTTGAGAAAATCGATCCTCGGCCCGTCGACTCTGGTCGTTAATTTCCGTAGTTTTGTATGTTTATATTGTGTTGTTGGTTATCTGCGGATTTGGAGAAAATCGATTCGTTGAAAAATATCCGATTCGCCTAAGTCAATGATCTGTCGCCGACTTCGATTTGGTTAAATTTCCAGATTAATTGTGTTTTATATTCGTTGTCGACCAAAATAAAAAATGATTCTGGTCGGGCCATCAATCCCGACCGGTCGGTCTTCGAACTCGATTCGGCCTGGCCACCGATCAAGTAAATTTCATTTTTGGCGTATTTTTGTATCTTTGTTGTTGGTTATTTGAAAATAAAAAAATGATTCTCGGGTCATCAATCAATCCCGATTCGTTCGGTCGTCACCGATCAAGTAAATTTTGTTTTTTTGTATCTTTGTATCTTGTTGTTGGTTATCCAAAATAAATAAATAAGAATGTTTGATTCCTGGCCCGTCACTATTCGTAATCTGGTCGCATAATTTAATTCGCAAATCATATTATTTTGGTATTTAAATATCCATACACGATATCCCATCGCTTATCGCTTTTGGCCGATGAAATTAAATTCGAGGCCTCGCTTTTTGTTTCGCTCGTTTTCTGCTTTTAAACATCCGTGCAACTGACATCGCTTTTTATTGTTTTAACTAATACTACACTTAGGCCGATGAAATTGAATTCGAGGCCGCACTTTTTTCATTTCGCTCTGCTTTTCGCGTTTACATTTTAAGTATCCGCAAACGGATATCTTATTGTTCTCTGCTTTATTGCCTTATTTATATCGCATTTAGGCCGATGAAATTGAATTCGAGGTCGCTGCTTTCATTTCATCGCTAAAGATCAAGCTTTAAACATCCGGCAAATAATATTTAATCGCTTTTTTATTTACTAAACATCCCGCCTTCTCGAATTGCCTCTCGCATCGCTTATCACATTGCTACGCCGCCGCAGATGAGCTTCAATTTTAATTTTGCCGATTTGAACACATACTACACAAGTCGATGAAAATATCCGCGATTTTTGAGGCCTCCAGCATTGCAAAGACGGAAAATAAAAACTTCGGGCAAGGATGAAACTTAAATCTTTTTCACCCGAGAGACCAACATGTTCGAGTAGGCAAGGCAACTAAAATGACCAACGAAGTCATATGTTCGCAACCACGACGTGATTGGAATGATCTTTTCAAAATTTAAGTCCGAGCCCTCCGTAATAAAAACATTTATTGTTTTGGATACGGATTCAAGTTATGTATATTTAATTGTTTCTAACCGCTTATTCTTGGACAACTTGCAAAGATAAAGTCAAAGAAGGCAAATAACCCCTGAGATTATTTATTTTGTTGTTGTCATTTACTTTCTTAATTCAGCTTTATTTCATTCTCAGATTGTAATATTATTGTACTATGGAAATTATTGAAATGTTTAGAATAGGCAAACATAGAATTAATTAATAGGTAGTCTAAAACTTGAAATCCATTGCTAGTTCATTTATTTTTAGGCTCTAAGCTAGTTTTAAAATTGTTAATCGCTAGTTTATCTATTTTTAGGTCTGTCCCATAAGAAATCACATTGCATACATCTTTATCAATTTTCATACTTAATGCATATACATGGTCGCTTAGCTTTACATGTATATTATTGTCATACAAATGCATGCTTGTACAAATGCATAATTTCATTAAATACTTGCAACATTATTTTTATACTTGTAAAACATGCACTTTTAACATAATTATTAACCCGAGTTTGATCGATAATCCAAAGTTAGCGGATCTTAAAGGATGCCTAACCCTTCCCTTTAGGATAATAAAGAACTCTTACCTAGAATCTCATTAGCTTCAGAGATCATAAAATTGGAGTTATTTTACAGCTTTTAGTTAGTATTTAGGTGCCCTAATTCACCTTAGAATAATTAGGTGGCGACTCCTCAAAGCAAGCATTTTATTCAATCTGCAGAGGTGATCGACGCCAGCGCCGCTAAGCCCGCAGTCAAAATCAAAAGTGCGACAAAGATGGCGACTCCTGGGAATCGTGTTCTTAACTATTGCAAGTTCAGGTTAATTATTATTGCGCTTTATTTTGCTTCTTATTTATTCTAGTGCTTCTAATTGTTTTCTTTTTGAAATTTTGTATGTTTTAACTTCTTTAATTGCTATATTCTTTATTGCTTTCCTTAAATTGGCATTCCGCCATATTTCTTCCACTATGGAAAATTGACACTATCACACATTACACGCGAGGTGTGTTTTATGACCAAGAAATTCTTTTTAAATTATCAAATTTTATGAGAGTTGGCGATACGAGTGTCCTGACCATCCTGCTGGTCACAGAGTTTTCTCACTCGAGCAAATTCGCTGAACCTTGAGTCCGAAAGCCTAATCTTAGTAAATTTATGATAGAGCTATACCCTTTTATTTTTAATCATGCATACATACACCATAGGTGGGTCGATCCTTGGCATCGACTCCACAATTAAGAAATTCACCAAAATTGTCGACTGTCTCGCTCCCCAACGACCATCAACATATTATTTGTAGCGTGATAATGATGGACTAATCCAAGCCTAATCATGACATGTCGATATTGGAAAATGTACATACATTTTGTCTTCATTTCCAACAAAAGCCCTCAGAGTTTGACAAATTTGGATTATTCTCGCCATAATCTCTCATATTTGGCGTTTAGGCCCACCTGCATAAGAGAGGCTGCGGCATGATAGGACGCAGTATTTAATTCCCGCCACTTTGTTTGCTATTTTTCTTTCTTTTATCTCGCATATTATTTAATGCAATAATTAGTCGCCTAATTTTGTACATATTATACCATGTCGCTATGACTTTGAATGCAGTAAATTGTGTCATCGCCAAGGATAAAGCGTTTTGAACATCATGACTTGATCTCGTGAAGCAATCAGGAGTTTTTGACCATACTTTCACACTCTTACATTTTATTATTCTTTTAGTGACTTTCACCCTATGGTTTTATTTTTTGCAGAAGATCGCCCTCGAACAGCTTGGGGGATCGTTTAAACATTATTTCGATATACTCAGAAAGAACAAAGCCAAAGGCTTTCACAAAGATGACCGAAAGATGTTTTTGACTGGAAAAAGTCACCAACACCAGATTCAACGAGTCATCACTTTAATTTGTCTATACTTTTGTTTTGTTACATATTTGCAAATTCAGTTGATATGTTCAATTTTCGTTACATAATTTTTTTATATCATACCATTTTACAACATATCGCTATTTAACTACGAGTGTCTCGATTCTCACCATACGATGTGATATGTAGGTAATCTTCTCAGTGCGACACTCTAAAAATCAAATCAAAAAAAAAATGAAAAAATAATCCCGGATTATCAATCTTTTTTTTTTTCATTACATCCACACCAATTTTAATTCATTACATCCTATCGCTGGATTATTATTTTTTTCATTGCATTCATCCTAATATGGGCAATCACTTTTTATTGCATACGCTTTTACTTTACTATTCTATCGTGATAAATTCTTTTTCAATCATACATTTTTATAACCTATCTCAATTTAACTACGAGTGTAACCGATTCTCACCGTTTCTCGCAGGATACGAGGTAGCCCTTCTCGTTCGACAAACACTAAAAATAAAAATAAAAAGAAAGAAAGAAAAAAAGACACTTCCTTGTCCACCACAGGGACATATCTCGTTTATCAATTTTTTCATTCATCCTATAATGGATATTCATTTTTTTATTTACATGCATCCTATCGTGGATAATCATTTTTTCATTGCATTTATTCTATCATGGACAATTATTTTTACTTTGCATTCGTCTCATAGGGATAATCATTTGTTTTATACAATTTTTACTTTTACTATCCTTGCGTGGGATGAATTTTTTTATAAACATACATTTTATATATACTTTCAAGACTAACTACGCACACCCGATTCTCGCCAAAGATGAGATACGTGAGGCACTTCTATTCGGTACCTGCACTTTTATTCAAAATACAAAAAAAAAAAAAAAAATTAAGAATCATTGATGGATTTGGTTGATACCAACACAGTTAGGAGGTGCATAGGAAAGAACAAGTGGAGAAGATTGTCTCGTGGTAAACCATAGATTCTTCTCGTACCTCTCATTCACCTGTGGTTGACACTTAAAAATTGTTTTTCATGCTTCCAAGATATGAACAAAGCCAACCTCATCAAGCTTCATGTGCATTGTGTGGTGAATTTTTAGAATAAGTTCAATTGCATTGCATTGTGATCTAGAACTTGGCTCAATGTTTGTTGAGGCGAAATCCTCGAGTAACACTTCGTATAGGAAAGGATCGAGGCTTTGATCCGCTTTGAGCCTTTCCAGCCTACCTAAATAACATTATCCGTAGCATTTCCTTGAGCCTCAAGCCTATTTTTTTTTTTTTTTGAACAACCACATCTTATGCCTATATTCTTTCCGAAAGGTGCAGTACGCCGCTTATCCCTCTTTGGCCCGACCTCCTGAAGCGCATCGTAAATATGCAAATTGCTGAAAATGATTCGAGTTGAAGTTGCAATGTTCCCAAAGAGGAAAAAACAAACAAACCAAAGGACGACTTCACACAAAAAGGAAGTTAAAAGTCCCGACAATATAAAAAGAAAAAGAAGGAAATAACTCCAAAAAGGGGAAAAAGCTTCAAACTAAATATTCAAAAGAAGCCTGTGACAAAACAAAAGTGGGCAAAAGAAGCAAATCGAATCAATGCACACAAATACCAAGCACGGACATATTCCAAAGCTCAAGGAAGGATTAGTCACTCTTTACCCAAATAATATCCTTTCTTTCCCAAACCTACATTACAAACCCATAACAAGCCCTACATGATCCTATACCGGTGGTTCTCACATTAGTGGATACTCACATGACTACTGCCTATGGTATCACAATTAAATGCATTGAACATCTTTTCGAGGGTGAGTGTACTTTCAGACGTCCCAAAGTTCAAAATACTGAAATACATGTGAGGAAGGGACTTTCTTTCTGAGGGCATTTGAAACACGAGGATGGCATATATGTCAAAATCTTGGCTTAGCAAGTGTCGATACTGTGTATGTCCGAGGTAGCATCTCAAGTCGCAGGGAATTACTCTTGAAGTCCTGGCTCTCGATTTGACATAAAGCAAATAATGAAAACTCCTAAGCACAATACTAATTGTTGGTACCAAACCAAGTCAAGACGTGATTATGTCTTTTTCATATTTTCACAAAAAAGAAAAAAAAACAACAACAAAAAAACCTTGCAAAATATATTGCATCATTTTTCAAACTCTAGTCACTTCTTTACAAAAAAACATTCTACAAATACAAATCTCTTTTTGCCGCATGAACTACGTTATGACCTCGATTCCCTTGGCGGATACGTGAGCGCCACATCGCCGGTCTCATTTTTAGAAAACCCTTACAAAATTTCTTTTGCTTGCATGAACTACGTTATGACCTGATTCCTCGACGGATACGAGGCAGCCACATCGCGGTCCCATTTTGGAAAACTTCACAATCGCCATTTTACTTGCAAATAACTACGTTATGACCTCGATTTTTATCGAATAATCGAGCGCCTATATCACTTCGCACACCATTGGAAATCTTTCTTCCATTATCTTGCACACAACGCAATAGGTACATGATTGCTTAACAGACAAGCAAGCGTTGCCCGACAAACTCGATTTTGTCCAGCTTGAAAGTTCAAAGATCTTCATATATATCGAACCGGGCATATTTTAAGGGTTCACTACAAGAATATGCCAATGGACTCGGAAAATGCCAGGCAACCAAGTCTTCAATCTAAACTGGCCTGAGCTTGAAAGCGCCAAGGGCAAAAACTACAAAGTCAATGCCGAATCAACCGCCCCTCCCCAAACTCAAATTTCTTTAAGTGCATCTTGGAGGTTGACAAAGGCAGAAGCCGCAAACATGTGTCCTCAATTTGGCAAAGACGTCGATCACATTTTTTCGTCCTGGCAAGGACGACATTTCAATTCACAGTCCCACGTGAGTTTGAATCGCGTAAGATTCAACACAACGTGGAATCATATTACGGCAAACTAACGGCATTTAACGCTATTTACATATTTCACAAAGATTACAACATCAACAACACGCCCATACAACGGGCGTCTCAAGAACACGCCCATACAACGACGCTATTTCAACCCATGCGGGTCACAAACGCATCACGTCAATACAACGACGCAATGTGCGCCCCACCTCTATCGCGGTCGCGCCCACCTACTAACGCGGCGCCCACCTCCCACGCGTATTTTATTTTCACCGCCAAACACCTCCCACGCGGGTATTTCCAATTTCGCTTAGGCCCACCTCCTAATGCGCGCGTATTTCATTCGTCAGCCCACCTCCTAACGCGGGTATTTCATTTTCACCAAGCGCACCTCCTAACGCTGGTATTTCAATTTCACCAGCCCACCCCTAATGCGTATTTTAATTTCACCAGCGCCCACCTCCCATCGCGTATTTAATTTAATCACCAGCGCCCACCTCCTAACGCGGGTATTTAAACTGGTCAGGCCCACCTCCCACGCGGTATTTAATCTCAAATCAGCCACCCACCTCCTAACGCGGTATTTTAATTTGACCCCCAGCACCACCTCCTAATGCGGTATTTAAATTTCACAGCGCCCACCTCCACGCGGGTATTTAAATTGTCAGCGCCCACCTCCCAATGCTGGTATTTAATTTCAACAGCGCCCACCTCCCATAACGCGGGTATTTAAATTTTCAAGCGCCCACCTCCCACGCGGGGTATTTAATTCCAACAAGCGCCCACCTTCTAATGCGCGGGTATTTAACCTTCAGCCCCACCTCCTAATGCGGTATTTCAATTTCGTCAGCGCCCACCTCCTAACGCGTATTTTAATTCTCTCACAGCGCCCACCTCCTAATGCTGGTATTTCACTGTCAGCGACACCTCCTAACGCGGTATTTTAATTTCGTCAAAGACACCTCCTAACGCGGGTATTTCAATTCTGGCCGCACCCACCTCCCACGCGGTATTTAAATTTCCGCGCCCACCTCCTAATGCGGGTATTTAAATTTCAGCCAGCGCCCACCTCTAATGCGGTATTTCACTTTCGCCAGCGCCCACCTCCTAATGCGTATTTCATTCACCAGCGCCCACCTCCTAATCGCGGTATTTCAATTTCAAGCGCCCACCTCCTAACGCGGGTATTTCATTTTCAACAGCGCCCACCTCCTAATGCGCGGTATTTAATTTTCGGGCCAAAGGCCCACCTCCTAATGCGGTATTTCATTTCCGCTAGGCGCCCACCTTCTAACGCGGGTATCTTAATTTCAATCACGCCGGCGCGACGCCGCTTAACCGTGATAACGCCTAAGCGACGACGCCACCTCATCACGCCTATGATATATCAATATCTCCGTGACGGGAAGTTCTTCGAACATCGCTCAAACCCTTCCCCAAGATCTCGCCACATCCGCAACCTGTCATCATAAGCTCGACACCGGGCATTATTTCTTGAATCGCACCATCTCTTACAACTTCTCCCTGATTCTATTTCTTACCATGCATCTCTAATCTTCCTCGAAGTCCCTGATCGTGACAAAATTGGCTAATTTACCAACTTCTTTGGCCGAAAACTTTTCATCGCTCAAGGCCAAAGAGGCATCTGTTGACACCCAATTTTGTCCCATCTTTTTGGATTTTATTTGCAAATTTTTAATATTTTTGACACTTTAAAACAATTTTAAAATATAGGCATATATGTGTATATATATGATTATTATCATTTATTATTTAGATTTTTACTGGCTATTTGCATTTTTATATCACAAGCATACTTTTTACATTAATATTATATGTTATTTTATTTTCGCAAAACGGCATTGCATTTTTATTTTTTATTTAAGCATCAAGCATTTCACAAATATTATATTTTATCATATTATCATCTTTATAATTTATAAATTTTGCAAAGCTTTCTTTTTATATAATAAAACCTCCTTTTTTATATTTTAAACCCATAACATTTTTTATTTCCTAACCCAAAACAATTTTTTACCCAAAACCCAAACCCTCTATTTTCTAAGCCCAACCGAAACCCAATTCGATTGGCCCAACCCGATCGGCCCAACACCACACCCCTTTATTCTTATACCTCCACCCAAAACACAAACCCTAAAAACAAAAACACACCCTCACTCTTTCTCTCCCCACCAAAACCCTTACTCTCTCCCAAAAAATCACCGCCACACACCTCAAGACTCCCCACACCGGCGACCCATGTCGCCGGCCACCGCCGACGCTGACCCTACACCCACATCACCACCACGACGCCGACACGCCGACACCAACCAAATCCCCCATACCGCTGACCTCACGTCCGATCGACTCACCATCGGCCACATCGCCGACCAACTCACCACAACGCCGACACCATCACTTCACCCATATCTACACCCCCTAAAACCCGAAACCCATCTATAAATACCCCCTTTTTGTTTCTTAACCTTAATCCAAAAATACTCCTATTTGTTTCATAATTTTCAATCCGAAAATCATATTTCATTCTTCACATTTTTGGTCGCTTTCGCTTTGTTTTCGCCTGTAAAACTGGCCGGCCGAACTCGTGAGGCTAAATATCGTAAAATCAAAGAAATCGAAAGCAAAATCAACGCGTTGCCCGGGTCACCGTTCTGACGAGTCACAATCCGGTCGGGACACCCTTTGCTGGACAAATATCTCCAGGTTTGTTTTTTTTATTTTGTTGGTGGTTATCTGTAATTTGGAGAAAATCGATCCAATGTCGAGTCGACCTGTCGACCGTCGGTTAATTCCCGTAGTTTTGTATGTTTATATTGTGTCGTTGGTTATCTCAGTGATTTGAGAAAATCGATTCGGCTGAAAATATCCGATTCTCGCCTGGGTCAACGACCCGGCCCGGGTCGACCGATTTGGTTAAATTTCCGATTAATTGTGTTTTATATTCTCGTTGTTGGCTATCCAAAATAAAAAATGATTCCGGCTCCGTCATCAATCCCGATTCGCCCTGCCTCGAACCTGATTCGGCCTGGCCACCTGACTCAAGTAAATTTCATTTTTGGCGATTTTTGTATCTTTGTTGTTGGTTATCCAAAATAAAAAAATGATTCCGGTCGGGCCATCAATCCCGATTCGGTTCGCCTGGTCACCCGATCAAGTAAATTTTGTTTTTTTGTATCTTTGTATCTTTGTTGTTGGTTATCCTAAAATAAATAAATAAGAATGTTTGATTCCTGTCAGTCACTATTCGAATTCGTCGCATAATTTAATTGCAAACCGTTAGTTATTTTGGTATTTAAATATCCATACACAGATATCCATCGCTTTTATCGCTGGGCCGATGAAATTAAATTCGAGGGTCACGCTTTTTTGTTTCATTTTCTGCTTTCGTTGCTTAAACATCCGTGCAATCTGATTACCGCTTTTATTGTTTTAACTAATACTAACTTAGGCCGAATGAAATTGAATTCGAGGCCGCACTTTTTCATTTCGCTCCTCTCGCTACTTTACATTTTAAGTATCCGCAACGGATATCTTATTGTTCTACTATTTTATTGCCTTATTTATATCGCATTTAGGCCGATGAAATTGAATTCGGTCGCTGCTGCTTTCATTTCACCGCCAAAGATCGCTTTAAACATCCGGCATGAATATTTACTATTTTTTTTATTTACTAAACATCCCATCTTCTCGAATTGCCTCTGCTTTTGCCATCGCTTATCGCCGCTTTGGCCGCCGCTGATAGCTTCAATTTTTAATTTTGCCGATTTGAACACATACTACATCGGGCCGATGAAAACTATCCGTCGATTTTGAGGCCTCCACGCTTGCAAAGACGGAAAATAAAACTTCGGGCAAGGATGAAACTTAAATCTTTTTCACCCGAGAGACCAACATGTTCGATAGGCAAGGCAACTAAAATGACCAACGAAATCATATGTTCGCAACTACGACGTGATTGAAATGATCTTTTCAAAATTTAAGTCCGAGCCCTCCGTAATAAAAACATTTATTGTTTTGGATACTGATTCAAGGTTATGTATATTTAATTGTTTCTAACCGCTTATTCTTGACAAAATTGCAAAGATAAAGTCAAAGAAGGCAAATAACCCCTCGGAGATTATTTATTTTGTTGTTGTCATTTACTTTCTTAATTCAGCTTTATTTCATTCTGTATTGTAATATTATTGTACTCGTGAAATTATTGAAATATTTAGAATAGGCAAACATAGAATTAATTAATAGGGTAGTCTAAAACTTGAAATCCATTGCTAGTTCATTTATTTTTAGGCTCGGTTAGTTTTAAAATTGTTAATCGCTAGTTTATCTATTTTTAGGCCCGTCGCCCATAAGAAATCACATTGCATACATCTTTATCAATTTTCATACGAATGCATATTCATGGTTTTTTTTAGCTTTACATGTATATTATTGTCATACAAATGCATGCTTGTACAAATGCATAATTTCATTAAATACTTGCAACATTATTTTTATACTTGTAAAACATGCACTTTTAACATAATTATTAACCTGAGTTTGATCGGATAACCGCAAGTTAGCGGATCTTAAAGGATGCCTAACCCCTTCCCTTTAGGATAATAAAGAACCCTTACCTAGAATCTCATTAGCTTCGTAGATCATAAAATTGGAGTTATTTTACAGCTTTTAGTTAGTATTTAGGTGCCCTAATTCACCTTAGAATAATTAGGTGGCGACTCCTCAAAGCAAGCATTTTATTCAATCCAGAGGTGATCGACGCCATAGCGTCGCGAAGCCCGCAGGTCAAAATCGGGTGCGACAAATATCATCCACATATAATAGAATATAGGCCAAGGACGAACCACGGCGATGGATGAACAAGGAATTATCCGACCTGATGTGAGTGAACCCAATAGTCGAAACATAGTTGGCAAACCGCGTATACAAGGCCCGTGGAGACTGCTTAAGCCTATATAAGGACTTCTTCAACAAACAGACATGATGAGGATGTTTGGGATCCTTAAATCCCAAAGGCTGATGCATATAGACTGTTTCCTTGAGATCATCATGGAGGAAAACATTCTTTACATCTAACTGATGAATATGGCATGCTTTCAAAAGAGCTAAGCTAAGCACAGTGTGAATGATAGCCGGCTTGACCACCGGGCCAAACGTCTCACCACAATCCACACCAACCTGTTGAGTCTTACCATCACCCAGAAGCCGGGCCTTATGTCGGGCAAATGAACCATCTGAATTTTTCTTATGAAAAAAAATCAACATAGACCTAATAATATTAATACCAGATGGATGGGGCACCAACTCTCATGTCTTATTATCAATAAGAGCATTATATTCATCGCTCATAATAATTTTCCAATTTTGGTCATTTAATGCAGACACATAATTACGGTGTAAGGGTGATTTAAAAATATTAGAATGTAAATTAAAATGTACTTTTGGTTTAAAAATCCCCCGTTGACTACGAGTGACTGGTCTATGACTCGGGGCAGAGGCGGGTGGATTTTGGGAATTTTCGGGACTTGGGACGGACTGGCCAGAAACAGTACCCGAAACTGGGCCAGAACTGGGTAGAATAGATGGCCCAGTTGCTGAACCCAAATTTGAAGACGGCGTGTTTAGAGGACCCGGTAGGCGATGGGCCATTGGCGGAGTTGGGAGTCTTTGGACACGTCCGAAAAATAGTGAATAAGTTTCGGGGAAATACTATCATCCAAAAAATTATACGAACTAGGCACGGGAGTACTAACCTTAGCAAACGGGAATTGGGATTCATCAAAAATTACATGGCTACTAATGATGATTTTATCAGAAGATAACGCAAAACATTTGTAACCACGATGATTGGACGGATAACCCAAGAACACGCAGGGGGTAGAACGGGCCTGAAGTTTGTTAATTATGGTGGACGGAAAGAGTGGATAACACAAACACCCAAAGACCCTAAGATGTGAATACGAAGGAGTCTTATTAAATAAAATTTGAAGGTGGGACGAATATGTCAAACATTTGAAAGGAATAATGTTAAGAAGATATGTAGCAATTTGTAGAGCATGATGCCAAAAAGACGGGGGGGGGGGTATGAAAACATGAATTAGTAAAGTGCGGATAATATTATTAATGGTACGAATTTTGCGTTCGGCTTTCCCATTTTGTGAAGACGTATGAGGGCACGAAAAATGAAAATTGATCCCATTATTTGCACAAAATTTCCGAAACAACCCATTGTCATATTCTTTGCCATTATCACATTGGATATTTTTTAATTCACGTTTGAATTGGGTTCTAATGAATGCTCTAAATTTTAAGAAGATGGAAAAAACTTGAAATTTTTTTGCTATTGGAAAAGTCCACAAAAATTTAGAATAATCATCCAAAAAGAGAACATAATACCGATGACCCAAAGAACTAAGAACCTGAGACGTCCATAGATCACTATGAATAATATCAAATGGCATTAAAGTATGAGAATTAGAGTCTACAAATGACAACTTAACTATTTTTCCTAAAGAACAAGATTGACAATTTGGAGTGCTACGCTCACCCTTATAAGAAACAAAATTGTTTTTCTCTAAGGAAGACAAAATAGACGATCCCGGATGACTTAGACGAGCATGCCACAAGGAAGGAGCAAGGGCTGCAAAGGCTGACGACAAGGCTTGACTCGATGGACCGGAAAATGGCGTGATAGGATAAAGATCTCCCCTACTATCACACCTCATGAGAGGACTCCCCGTTTTGAAATCCTTCACAGAGAACCCAAATGGATCAAATTCTATGGACATGAAATTATCAGTGGTGAATTTTCGGACAAACACCAAATTTTTAATCAATTTTGGAGCGTGAAGGGTATTTTTCAAAATAAGGGGTGGATGAGGGGGAGACAATATTTTATAATTACCAACAATTATACCACGATTGTTGCTCAAATTAGAATAAGACGAGAGAGTACCTGAATCGGATGTCATGTGAGTAGTGGCGCCGGTGTCCATGTACCAATTTGGGTCCGAAGGATTTATTCCAAGCGTGTGCATCGCGGCTTTGATGTCGGTAGAAATGGGACCCGCTGCATGATGGGCCTGGTGGGGCCTAGGACTGCCTCCCTACTGACCCGGTGCCCCATTGGATCGTTGGACCGAGACTGGGCTGGAGTAGTTGGGCCGAAAAGAAGGCTGAAATTGGGCCCAATTACCGTGGGCTGGAGGCGTTGAAAAATCGAGATTATTGGGCCACTGCCTACTGGTTCAGGCCCACGTCCAGGGGGCCCAAGGCTGGGACCAGTGGGGATGAGGCCCACTGTTGATGGGGTGAGGCCTATTGCCGCAGGTACTGCTGACGTTACCACCGCGTTTGCTACCGCGGTTTCTTCCATTATTTTTCCTATTATTCTTGCCGCCACCGTGAGCACGATTTTGGCATGAATTATCAACACACCCTGGAGAATTCGCGGAGGACGTCATCATGACCACGGGACTTGCCTCGGTAGCTGCCTTCTTAGCCAATCCGGCTTCTTCCAACGTAAGCATGGAGCGAGCTTGATAGAACGTTGGGAGAGGGTTACTTTGACGAAGTAGGGTCCCAACGCCACCAAATGCCTCAGAGAGGCTAGCAACCATCTGTAGAACCATACGATCTTCACTAACGGGCGCACCAACATTGCGGACTTGGTCCGCCAATTCCTTCAACCTTTTGCAATACGGTGAAACATTCGGAAAATTTTCCATGGTGACGTGGGAAAAGTCCTGCTCAAGAGTAACAACTCTTGAATTCTGATTATCTTGGAATATGTCACGCAGCCTATACCAAGCAGTCATTGACGTAGCGTCTGACTCAATAATCGTCTGCAACAGGTCAGTAGAGATAGCGGAATAAATCCACTGAAGGACGGTGGCATCAAGCGTTGTCTATAACTTAGGATCATCCTCACGTTGAGGCACCTCCGTATCCTCAGGAGCCGCGGGGATTATGTGATGGATGACTTGATGCGAGCGAGCATGAATTTTAAGCAACTCGGCCCACGTCGCGTATTGGACGTTTTCTATTTCAAGAATGAGAGGTATGTGATTCTTGATGTTAGAATCAACACAGGCATGATAAAACGTGCTCTTTGTCGTCGACATAACGAAAGAACAATAGGTGATTTTGTAGAAATTTGGGAAGAGAGGAGATAAAATTTAACACGAAATCTGAGGAAGAGGCACGGAAATCGATGCAGTTTTTGGCCGAGAAGGGGCACGGAAAACTGAGAGAATTTTGGAGAAGAGCGGAAGCAATTTAGTCCTAGACTTCTGATACCATGAAAGAAATAATCCCTTCATTATTTTCATTAATTGAAAGGGTATATATACAATGTACATATTTCCATAATAGGAAAATTATTTTCCTATTCTACTCCTAAAATCTTATTCTAGTAGTACAAGACTTCTATAATTATGGCAAGTATACAATGCTAAGTAATACAAATATTCTACACTAATTACAATATGTATATCACGGGAATATACATTTTCTAACCATAATAGAAGGGTATGAAAAGGTTATATTAAGAAATACAGTAGTATTTTTTCTCCGATTCTAAATATGATTTTAGTAGTAAGAAACCCCAAAATCATCTTGTAATAAAAGTACCTAAATGTTAATGAGTTCATATTTCAAATGAATGCTTACTTTGAGTTAATTATTTTCTAAGTGGTGTCGCCTGCTATATATGTACATATTATTTTGATAAGAATTTTTTATTGTACACTATATAATTTTATTTTTGTTGATAAAAATTTGAAAAGAAAAATATTTTAGGAATTTAAATGCACACATCGTGAGGAAGAATATTATATACACATTTGTTAATAAATTATCCAAGATGATTAAATAAAACTTAAGCGTTGAGTCAAACCAAAAATTATGTATTTCGTTTATGTAATACTCTAGTAAAATAATATAAATCAAACTTATGAGTTGGGTCAAACCATAAAGCACTGAAACTCTTTTTCTATAGAAACAAAGGAGATAAAATATTTCTATTATGCTCGCATAGTTTCATTACTAGGAGTACTATTTTTGAATGAACTCAACGATGGTACAGGTGTGAAGGACATTTTCCTACTTGTATCTTTCTGGAATTAATAATTGCTACTTAGATCGGATCAATCATAAATAATAATTCGCCATAATACTAATTTGTTAATCATGAAAGATGTAGAATTGTATTAATCTCTTTTGATGAAAATTTCTCATTAATACAAATATATATAGTGTACAATAGGGAATCCTACTATAATAAGAATCTTATATCTACCATAATTATACATCACTAAATATTACATAATATATGACATATATTCTAATTATGGTAATGATGTACACAGTTAATACACCCCCTCAGTCTGAGCGGGAGGAGGTCAGACGCTAAGACTAGATCTGAAGTAAAGGAAGAGTTGTCTAGGAAGGCCTTTCGTGAATATATTTGCATAGTGATATGAAGAAGGCACATGCAATACCTTAACATGACCGAGAGCAACCTTCTCACGAATGAAGTGGATATCTATCTCAATATGCTTGGTTCGCTTATGCTTAACCGGATTATGAAATAAATATATGACGGATATGTTATCATAATACACCAAAGACGTCTTACGCAAGGGACACTGAAGCTCCAAAAGAAGGTTTTGGAGCCAACAGATCTCAACAACAACATTAGCAACGCCTCTGTACCCTACTTCTGAACTCAAACGGGATAATGTGGCTTGTATCTTGGCAGACCAAGAAATGAGATTATCCCCTTAGAACACACAATATCCTGAGGTGGAGCGTCGCGTGTCCGAACAGCCTGCCAAATCAGCCTCCGTATATGATAACAATTTGGTCGGTGTTGAGGGATATAGATGTAATTCATAATCAAGTGTGTCCTTAACATATCGAATGATACGTTTAAGAGTAGTAAAATGAGGCTCCCTGTGGGCATGCATAAATAAGCATACCTGCTGAACAACATAACCGATGTCAGGCCTGGTGAAAGTAAGATACTGAAGTGCACCTGCAAGGCTCCTGTACAGAGTGGGATAGGACACTAGTTCACCATCAACAACACTAAACTTAGATATAGAGTCAACCAGAGTGGACATGATCTTGCAGTTCGCCATTTTAGCCATGTATACTATCTCTTATGCATACTTGCGCTGACGCAAAAACATAGTATCGGCAGAATGAGTCACTGATATCCCAAAAAAATAGCTCAACTTTCCCAAATTAGTCATAGCAAATTCGGTTTTGAGCAGTTAATAATCTCATTTTTCAATATATTAGACGAGACAGTAAGAACAATATCAACCACTTACAATAACAAATACGCAATGTTACTACCTCTATGGAAAATAAACAGAGAATTATTACACTTGCTGCATGAAAACCCAATCCACATAATATACTGTGCAAAGCGATCATACCACGCTCTAGTGGCCTATGTCAAATCATAAAGTGACTTACGGAGATGACATACATACTGAGGGCTGCTGGATGGACAAACCCAGACGGTTGGTGTGTGTAAACAGTTTCTTTTAAATCCCCATGTAGAAACACATTTTACGTCAAACTGATGAATCGATCAATACTTATCCATAGAAATGCTCAGGACTGTACGAATTGTAGCAGGTTTAACAACCGGACTGAATGTCTCACCACAATCAATGCCCTCCTGCTGATTAGTACCATTAGCTGCAAACCTGTTATTATATCTCTCTAAGTCACCACTATTTTTGTACTTGTGACGAAAAAGCCACATACATCAAATCAGATTCACCCTCATGGGTCATGGAACCAAATCCCAAGTATGTTATTTCGTTAAGGCATTAAACTCCTCACACATGGCCGCATTCCAATTGAGATCTAGTTTGGCTAATTTTAGGCTTTTGGGAATTGGTGATATGGTTTGTGTAGACATGTTAAATTGGACTTTGGATTTGAAATATCTGAATTGAGCACGGGTTTCCATATGATGCGAGGGTGTTGGTTGCTGTGTTTCGGGTCGGGTTCAATATTTCGATTAGAAATTGGGTTGGGTTCACTGTTTGGGTACGGTGTCAGTGGTGAGAAGGGAACAATGTTCTGGTTTGGTAGGAGGGACCTGGTCAGACGAGGTAGGTTACCAGTGGCTGGCGTGGTTGTGGGGTGGTATTGGGGTTGCGGTGACGATTCAGATGTGGGGATGGGGACATGTGATGGTGCTGAGATTGTAGACCAATTTTTGGTGGTGGTGGCACTCGGCGGTGTCGGTGACAGAGAGCAGGCAGGTGGCAGAGATGGGTTGACTATGACGGGACTGGTCTGAGGAAAAGGGAATCGATTATCGGCGGTAGCGGTGGCAATCAGCGGAGACCGAGAGTGACCTGCAGTGTTGGTGGCTACCAGAATTTGGGAGGCAGCGGTGGGCAGGGATGACGCGGGTAGTGGCAGACTCGATGGTATAGTAACCCGAGGACTGAGCAGGTGGATGACGACGGGGGAGGGTTCGGACTCCTCGAGAAATGTGTAATCGGTAGTCTGGAATTTTTGAAGATTAGTGAATGGGAAGATTGCCTCATTAAACGTGACATAGCGGGACACGATGATCTTACGGGAAGATAAATCATAACACAAATACCGCTTATGATTAGGTGGGAACCCTAAGAAGACACACGGGGTGGTACGAGGTGCTATGAGGAGCAGTGGAGGAAAGATTTGGGTAGCACAGGCAACCAAAAATTCTAAGGTGATCATAGGAAGGGGTCCGACGGTAGAGAATTTCAGTGGGGTTTTTATTGTGAAGAATAGTGGTAGGTAAAATATTAATGATGTATTATACCATTTTGACTTCATAGACTCAAAACGTCGGGGGGAGAGAGGCATGGAAAAGAATGGTACGAACCATGTTGTTGATAGTGCAGATGATTTGTTCGGTTTTTCCATTTTTAGGTGAGGTGTGGGGACAGGAGAAACGGAAGACCATGCCATTATTGATTCAAGACTTATGAAACACAGAATCATTAAACTCACGACCGTTTTCACATTGGAATGATTTGATGGACTTTTCAAATTGTGTTTTGATAAAGTTATGAAACTCGAGAAACTTGGTAAAAACTTCAGACTTGAATTTTAGAGGGTAAATCCAGGGAAAGTGAGAAAAGGCATCTAACAACACAAGGTAAAATTTATGACCAGTGAACTGATGATATGAGATGTCCATAAATTTGCATGAACAATATCAAACGGAGAAAACGTAACGCTTAAAAGAAGACTGAAAAGGGAGGCGAACGTGTTTGCCTAAAGGGCATGAAAAACATTGTTGGGTAGGCTTCCCACTAGAACAACGAATTAAATTATTGTTCTGAAGAAAATTAAAGATAGAAGCTCCTAGGTGTCCAAGTCTATTGTGTCAGGTTGACATAGAGATTGTTGCTAAAGTGGTGGGAGGAGTGACATGTACAGTTAGAGATGTGGGAGGGGTGACACTAGTAGCGGATGTGGATAGGAAAGGATAGAGGTCCCCTTCACTATCACATATCGTAAGGAGTTTCCCGGGACATAGGTCCGTTACAGAAAACCCAAACGGGTCAAAACTAATTGATACAAAATTATATGTGGCAAAGTTTCTAACTTAGATTAGGTTCTTGATAATGTGTGGGAAATATATGACGTTATTTAGGGAGAAGTGGGGATGCGGTGGTGGGGTTAGAGTGTGTCAAAAACATTGAATTGGAATGCGGTGACCGTTTCCGACCATAATAGATTGTGGAGTATATAAATTTTGCATTTGAGGAAGATTACCAAAATTGTTGGTGAATTGCGACATGATGCCCGTATCCATATACTATGCATTATCGGGCTTCCGATGAGTAAATGGGCCGAAAGCCTGGCCCAAACTGGATTGGGGATGGCGTGAGTAGGGAAGTGGGCCCTAGGAAATTAGGCCTGACTTCTGTGGGTCATTAGATGTGATCCTAGACTACTGGGTCGTTGATGGGCTGAAGGATTGTGGGTCGGATGGTTGTGGCTAAACAGTTGGTCTGGGGTGAACTGCATTGGTGCTGGAAGGTGGGTCATAGCTTCTAGGCTGTGTCTGGTGGCCACAGCTGCTGGGCTCTGTCTGGGGGCTCCTAGGCCCAAGCTAGAAGCCCAGTTCCCAGCTCGACCCTTGCTGCCACTGCTGCGCCTCTGTCCACAGCCGTATTCGTGGTGGTTTCCGACCACGGTGGCTGCCGGAGATCGGGTAGGAGAGAGAAAAAATAAGAGAGGAGTTTTGGGATGTATACGGACCGTATATGAGGTAGAAACAACCATATTCGAGGTGTATAACCGCTTAGGAAGGTGGTATACGAATAGTATATAGTGGCAGAGAGTTATATCAGTCGTATACAGAGTGTATATCAGCTTGTATAGGCTGTATACAAGGGGTATACGACATGTTAAAGAGATAGGGAAGGTGGCAGGGCTGTATATCAGCAATATACCATGGATATACAGGGCTGTTAGCAGAATGTGAGGGTTGGGTAGCTATATATTTAGTGTATATCGACTGTATACCGATAGTATACAGTCGGTTCGGCGCCGGAAAAAGAGGAGAACGGTCAGCTGAAATTAGGTTTTGGGTTGGGAATGATTGTTGGCTTCTGATACCATGTAGAATTGTATTAATCTCCCTTGGGGAGCCTTTCTCATTAATACAAATATATATAGTGTACAATGGGGAATCCTAATACAATAAGGATCATATAATCCTAATACAATAAGGATCATATATCTACCATAATTATACATCACTAAATATTACATAATATATGGCATATATTCTAATTATGGTAATGATGTATACATGTCGTATATTATGTAATATTTAGTGATGTATAATTATGGTAGATATATGATCTTTGTTATATTAGGACTCCTCATTATACACTATATATTTTTATATTAATGTGAAAGGCTCCATTACAAATATTTTCCATGCATGAGCAATGAATCATGCAAGCAGGACCTGGGCTCCCATTTTACTGGTTAAACTTTGACATCCAGTAGAAAATATTTGCTTAGAATAATAGCATAACACTTGCATGGATTAAGTCACATTCTGTATTTTGGTTCAGTGATTCATATTGTGCCTAACAGAAGAACTTCTACCACAACAATATATCCAGTATAATCACCATGGAAGAACCCTAAGTGAAATCTATGATAATAGAAGAACTTGTATTTATTTTTGTTTTTTTAAAAAATATTATCGAATCTTTTCTTATAATTGTATATAAAAAATATTGTTCACTTCTTTATTCATTTAACATCCTTTAAAGTGGTATTGAATAATTGGGTAGGTTGAGTGCATTTCAACAAGTAATATTAATGTTTATGAAAATAAAATATAACAATGGAATATGTACATATCTTGAATAATCAGAGGTAATCATGAATAAAATTATGCTTGTCATCTGTCTTTACAACAAAAATAACAATATATTTAGTGAAATTATATAACGTGGGGTCTGAGAAGGATAGAATGTACGCAAACCTTACCCGTATCTTAGGAGGTAGAGAAGTTGTTTGCAGTAGACCCTTGGCACAAAGACAAATAATAAGAAGTATAAAATGTTATTGTAAAATACTAAAGAAAAACATTATAAAGATGTATGAGAAAAAGGAGTAACTATCAAAAATTAATATGATAATCGAAGTACAAGAAACAACAGATAGTAGCAGAATTTGAATTACAAGAAACTACAAGAATAATATTACGACTACTAGTATGAAAGGGTGAGTATGACAACGTTCAACTACCTACTAACCTTCTACCCTAATTTGTGTCCTCCATACTCTCCTATCTAAGGTCATGTCCTCGATAAGCTGGACCTACACCATGTCCTGTCTAATCACATCTCCCGAATACTTCTTCCGCCTACCTCTAGCTCTCCTAAAACCGTTCATAGTCAACCTCTCACACCTCTGCACTTGGGCATCCATGCATATTCTCCTCTGCACATGCCCGAACCATCTCAGCTTCGCTTACCTCATCTTATCCTTAGAGACCACTCCGAATTTGTCTCAGATATCTTCATTTCTAATTCTATCTCTCCTAATACGCCCACACATCCAAGATCCAACACAAGATTCTATCTGCATTTTCCTGAATTTTCATTTTAGATAATATATTCATATCTCCTTAAATTTGTCAGTAAATTTTATTTAGACACTCGACCTATGACTTGTTCTAATTGAGCACTTGAAGATAAATTGTTTCTATTAGACACTTTCGATTTGAATTTTAAAATTTTCGCACATATTTTGAAGTGTCAATTACATAGATAAGTTAATCACTTATAATATGCATGTCACCTGCTTTAATTATTGCCTCAATAATTCGTAAATCCCTAACCTTTTTGTAATTGAGGTTGATGGTATAATTAAAGGAGATGTCATATTTTATATAGTTAATTTAACTACTTTATAAACGTTTGAGAACACATGCAAAATTTGAACCTAAAGTGTCTAATCTAGGAAAACACTTTATCACGTGTTTAGGTGTTCAACTGGAACAAGTCACAGTTCAAATATCTAAATAATATCTTATGGCAAGTTTTAAGTGGCAATTAATGTATTAAGCTTTTTTCTAAAAATGAGCAAGAAATAAATAATTATTTTAAATGAAATAAAAACATTTCTTTTTCTTGTTACCATCAATCAAAGGCAATAGACAAAAGAGACACGCGTGGAGTTGGTGTGACGCACATAAATGGTTGAGGTTGACCGCGCACGTCGGAGAGTGACCGCAAGAGTTACGGGCAGCAGATAGCTGACGGGCAGTGTATGGAGATCGAAATCGAAATTTAATGGAAAAGAAATACTCCGGTCCTATCAAACTATTTATCATTTTTTTATTTTTGACTCTTTAAAAAATATTAACTAACAGAGATATTTGACTATTTTTATCCTTACTTATATTTAAATTATAATTTTTTATGAAATATTTATTCTATTTATGTATTATATTTATTAATAACAAAAATCTAGTAAAAATAAAATTAAAAAAATAAAATTAATTTTATTTTAAATTTCTAAAAAAATAAATAATTTAAAATAAATAATTTTAATAATTATAACAAATAATTTGAGACGATATGAATATTAAAATAATTAATTAAAATGAACAGACTCATAGGTAAAATAAAAACAAAAGTGAAGTTGATTTCAGCCCACGTGAGTGGGTCCCCGTTACTGGATAAATGATGGCGAAACGACCTTTTTAATTTGCTTTAGATTTAGCTTTTGAAAATTTATTTTTTGTTTCTGGCATTTTAATGAAAGCATTTGATTAAATACAGAATTTCAGATATTAAATTTAATTTATATATACGTATATATTATTAGAAATATAAAAATCATAAATGAAAAAATATTTTAAATAAGAAAATATTGCATTGAAGTTTAACTAAGTGTTTGGTCATGAAAATCAAATATTTTTTACTTTATTTGAAAGTTTGAAGTTGGAGTTGGGGTTGAAGTTGACACAAATATCTATATTGAGTATTTATTTTTCCGTCAATTTTTAGTGCTTTAATATCACCTTTGATTTAATAAGTGTTATATTTGAGCTTATGCTGCTTTATTTGTGATGTCTAGGTACAACTAACAAGATTGAAGAAATTTCGAGTGTTTTGGTGATGATTTGAGAGTGTCCTGCACAAAGACGAAAGTTAGGATGAAGCAGTTGCGGTGGACATGAGTCACAAGAGTGGAGCAAGCTACTCTGATTTTTGAAGAATTTTCGCACTCTTGTGCCACCCTTGCATCCCAAGGGTGTCGCGAGGATTTGAAGTTCTGAAGATTATATTCACTCTTGTGCCACCTTTGTGACGCAAGGGTGGCGCGAGTCCGATAGTTTTCCTTCTTCGCTGGGGATTTGGTTTTAATCGTCCTAGGCATTACCCTATATAACTACAAAAAAAGGTAAAATTCGACGGCCAAAAGCGACGGCCTGTGTCGGTTTTTTATAAAGAAATCGACGAAAAATCGATAGAAAATGGTCCGTCGGTTTTCAACACGTCTCTTTTCGAAAATCGACGGACTGCGTCATTTTTTCCATCGATTTTCACAACAAAAAAAACAACAACAGCTAATTGATGCATATTCTTCTGCCACACCTGCACAAACCAACATTTAAATGCTTCCAAATCAATTCTAAATGAGCTACAACACATATAATCATCCTAAGTAACAATCAAATATGGTCTAAACACATCAAATATGATCTAAAAAGATCATCAAACACAAGTCCAAAAGTTTAAAACACGACCAGTTTTAACATAAGTCCAAAAGTCTAAAACACAAGTCCATAACTTAAATCTAAACTAAGGCATCTCATCATCCGATGTCCGGGCTACGAATTCACCGTCCTCATCCATGTCTTCATCATCTTCTGGGTCGGGAGGGGGAGAAGGGGGCACACCAAATTGTCCACATGCAGTGTGACTTTTAACTTGTGCTTGGAGTGCTTTGAGGTTCTCTTTCATCACCCTAGTTTCCTCAAGTATTTGTGCCTCGGTCTCTGCTAATTTTTTATTAAGTTGTTCAATTTGATGTGTCGTAGCTGCGACCTGAACACCATAAACTCCCTCGACCTGTTGAGAAGACCCTTCACCGCGCAATCCTGACTAAATGAGACTTAAGTTATTCTTTAGGCCTAGACCGTACACTCTACCATTTTGTACTCCCCCAACTGTTCACCAAAATTATATCTCTAATTCTGGTGGAGGACGGCTCGACTGGCTTTCAGGCTGAGTTTGGTTGTACTACGACACTTGTTGCATAAATTGATTATGTATATTTAAAAATAAAAGTTAGTATATAACAAATATATTATAATTAGACTTATATAGTTACTTAAATAAAATTATCACTTACATAAGAATTCTCAGCCCTA
Source organism: Anisodus acutangulus (assembly GCA_029783415.1). Lineage (NCBI taxonomy): Eukaryota > Viridiplantae > Streptophyta > Magnoliopsida > Solanales > Solanaceae > Anisodus > Anisodus acutangulus. The sequence goes on along the minus strand of CM056502.1, from coordinate 33,760,239 downwards.
TTCTCAACCCATATGATCAGATCTGACTCAGACTTCTTCTTTTTAGTGTGAGTCTTTAGGAATAGCTCACCTTGAGTCAACATCTGTCTCGTCGCCTCTTTCTACAAAAAAAATTAAAGATAGAATTAATATCTCAATAATGATATATTGATCGTATGTAACTTTAAAAGTATAAAATTACTTATCATTTTCCTAGCCATGTGCCCCTGACTTCTTGCACCTACAGTGTGCAAAAAGCCTATTTTTTGGGACGCACAGACAACATTTGCCTGCTCAGACTTAGCAATAAACTCAGGAGTTGTAACACCTCATACCTTTAAACTAAGCCATATCTATGACTCAAGGATGTAGGAAATCAAAACAGGGAATTAAGTCGAAAAATCAATTTCAGATTCTGCAGAACTATTTTGACGGTAGGTTCTACGGACCGTCAATTATTCGATGACCCGTCAAAGTGAATCGTCAATTTCATTTTTGAAATTGACGACCTGTTGGTCAATTGTACGGACCTTCAAATTATTGATGTCCCGTCAACCTTCACCGTCCCAAGAACTCCAGTTTCATATTTCTCTTATATCATGTGTTCTTAAGTTGCTTTACATACAATACAATTTAAATGTACTAACGTCCCTTTGCATGGGGCCTGCACTTCACGGTGCAGGTGCTGAGTTTTAGGGAGACAGATCTGCTAAATAGGATTGCTTTAGTACCAGCTATTTCGGTGAGCCTAATCTCATTCGGAGTGTCAGTCTAGTATCTTATGATTATATTTTATTAGTAGAGGTATGCCAGGGCCTTGTCCTGGCAGACAGTTTTACAGACTCATGTTCAGAGGTTTCATAGACTAGTCAGTATCATGTCAGTATCATGTCAGTATTAGATCTTTAGACTTATCATATTTTACTCAGATTATTTCCACTATGATTATTAGAGACTACTTCTAGCATTATGTTTTACATATTTTAAATCATTATTTTAGTATGTTTTGATGCCCATGTCACAAGCAAGCCATGTGGTTCACTTGATCGCATGCAGCCAGACACCAAGTACCGTGTTCTGCTCAAGCCATAGTTTGGAGCGTGACAAAGCTTGGTATCAGAGCCCGATTCTATTGTCTTTGGAAGTCTATGAAATCGTGTCCAGTGGGGTCACATTTATATGTATGAGGGCCCCACACATATAAACAGTTGGCCACCAAGACATCTAGTATTGTCTCACTTATTTGTACTATAGATCATGCAGTTAGAGCTATACCTTCAGGATATCCTTCTAACTTGTGCGTATTCATATTTGAGAAAATGCCTGCGAAATGGAAAATGACCACAAGTAAGAGAGTTGCTGCTAGTGCTGCTCGTGAGAAAAATGCGTAGGCTTAGGGAGCCAATTCGGGTACAGCACCACCTGATACCATAGGTCATGTGGAGATCCCAATTTCGCCGCCCAACACTACTGACTCTGATCTTAGGGGAGCTATTCAGCTGATCACCCAGCTTGTGGTTGCTCAAGCCCAATATCAGGGAACGACTCCAAGTACGGGGATGAATGGAAAGTTATTCAGTTTCAGGACTTGTGAGTTTCTTCGCATGGACCCTTTAGTGTTCACATGGTCTTGTAAGAAAGAAGATCCACATAACTACATTGATGGCGTCAGGGGATCTTTCATGTGATGAATGTTAATGAGGTAAAGGCAGTAGAGTTTGGAGCTTATCAGTTGTAGGATGTTTCTAATATATGGTATGAGTCTTGGGAGCAGTCCCGTGGGGAAGTTGCACCTCTGACGACTTAGGATGTGTTTGCAGATGCCTTCATTGAATACTTTATACCAATAGAGGTCAGACAGGCTAAGGTTGTGAAATTTGAAAAGCTCAGGCAAAATGGCAGGACTGTGCAGGAGTAATATCTTCAATTTGTCTTTTTGGCAAATTATGCTCCACATATGGTCAGAGACATGGGGACCAGTATGATCTTGATTCCCATTTGTACGATGCAGCTAATATCACAGCTTAGAACAAGGAGATGACTATTACAAAATGGTTGCTTTCGTACAGGGTAATGAGAGTAGGTTGAAGAAAGAGAAATCCTTGCATAAAGAGAAGGACAGAGAATTTAACAAGAGGGCTAAGTCTTCAGGTCACTTCAGTCATGGGGGAAGAGAAAGCAAACAGTTCTTCAATAACATGTCATCAGGACATGCTCAATCTTCAGCAAGTGCCCTAGCCCCAAAGTTTAGAAATGATAATAGGAAGCAGAACTTTAGAGTATCAGGCTCTCAATCATAGGCCAACGTGGGTCAAAGTTCTTTCAGTAATCCAATTTGTGCTAAGTGTGGTAAGAGGCATCAAGGGAGTGTCGCCTGGGTATAAATGCTTATTTTGGGTGTGGCCAGTAATGTCACTTTCAAAAAGATTGTCCATCAGCGAGACAAGGTACATGAGGTAATGTGACTCAGTCCACGAATTCTACAGTTCCTTGTAATTCTCATGCCCAATTAGGGCATGGACCATCTAAGTCAGGTAACACAGGCGGAGGCCCAAATCGCTTGTATGTACTATCAGGTCATCAAGATACAGAGGCCCACACAGATGTGATTACATGTATATTAACTATTTTCACTTTTGACATTTATGCCCTTATGGATCTTGGATCCACTCTGTCATATGTAACCTCATTTATTGCTAAACATTTTAGGATAGAACTAGAAAATTTGCATGAACCCTTTGAAGTATCCACTCCAGTCGTTGAGTCAGTTATAATAGACATGTATATAGGAGTTGTCCAGTTAAAGTCTATCACCGCGTTACCGTAACTTATTTGGTAGAGTTATAAATGGTAGACTTCGATGTAATCATGGGTATGGATTGGTTGTCTTCATGTTATGCCACAGTAGCTTGTAGAACAAAATTGTCAATTTTAATTTTCCGGTGAACTAGTCATAGAATGGAAGGGAGATGCAGTAGCACCCATGGGTAGGTTTATTTTCTGTCTTAAAGCTAGAAAGATTATATCCAAAGGGTACATCTACCATCTAGTCTGGGTTAGGGATGCAAATACCCATACTCCAACTCTTCAGTCCGTACCAATTGTCAACGAGTTTCTATGGGATCTTCCCAAAGTTCCTCCCGATAGAGAGATTGACTTTGAAATTGATCTACTTCCCGGCACTAAGCTGATATCTATTCCTCCATACATAATGGCTCCAGTAGAGTTATGAGAACTAGAAGCCCAGTTGAAAGATCTCCTTGATAAGGAATTCACTAGACCAAGTGTCTCACTATGAGATGCACTAGTCTTGTTTGTTCGGAAGAAGGATGGGTCCTTGCGTATGTGCATTGACTATAGACAGTTGAACTAGGTCACCATTAAGAACAAGTATCATCTTCCTAGAATCGATGATTTTTTACCAACTTCAGGGTGCTCAGTGTTATTCTAAGATTAACCTCATATTAAGGTATCATCAGTTTAAGGTTAAGGAATTTGATATTCTGAAAATCACTTTCAGAACTCGTTATGGTCAATTCGAATTTTGTGTCATGTCGCTCGGATTGACAAATTCCCCAGCTGCTTTCATGTATCTTATGAACAGGGTCTTCAAGCCGTATCTTAATCTTTACGTTATTGCCTTTATTAATGACATTCTAGTCTATTCACATAGTGATGTTGATCATGCAAAACATCTCAGAATAGTATTGCGGACACTTAGGGACTGCGAGCTCTATGCAAAATTTTCCAAGTGTGAATTTTGGCTTAAGTCAATGGCATTCTTAGGCCATGTGATTTCAGGCGAAGGCATCCAGGTTGATTTTCAGAAAATAGACGTTGTTAAGAATTGACTTAGACCTACTTTTGCTTCAGATATTCGGCGTTTCTTGGTTCTAGCAGGCTATTACAGACGATTCATTGAGGGTTTTTCTTTTATCTCAGCTCCATGACCAAATTAACTCAAAAGAAAGTTAAGTTTCAGTGGTCAGATGCCTGTGAGCGTAGTTTCGAGGAATTAGAAATGAGACTGACTTCTGCTCCAATATTGATATTTCCAGAGGGAACCGAGAGGTTCGTTGTTTATTGTAATTCTTCGGGTATTGGTCTTGGGTGTGTTTTAAAGCAACATGATAAGGTTATAGCTTATGCATCTAAAAAGCTTAAACCTCATGAAAAGAATTATCCGACTCATGACTTAGAATTGGTAGCCGTAATTTTTGCACTCAAAATATGGCGTCATTATTTGTATGGAGTTCACGTTGATATTTTCACAGATCATAAGCCTTCAGTATATTTTCAAGCAGAGGGAGTTGAATCTCAGATAGAGGAGATGGCTTGAATTGATAAATGATTATGATGTAGATGTTCTCTATCATATAGGGAAGGCGAATGTGGTAGTCGATTCTCTTAGTCAGCGATATATGGGAAGTTTAGCTCATGTTGAAGAAGGTAAGAGAACCATGACGAAGGAGATTCATCGACAAGCCAGTCTAGGAGTTCAACTCTTGGACTCTGAAGATGGCGGTGTTGTTGTTCAGAACAACTTTGAATCCTCCTTAGTAGCCGAAGTGAAGGAGAAGTAGTTTAGTGATCCCTACTTGTTACAACTGAAAGATGGGACTCACAAGCATAAGACTACGACTTTCGAATAAGGGGGAGATGACAATACTCTGAGGTACTGAGGCAGATTATGTATTCTAGATGTACACGGACTCAGAGAATGAATTATGGAAGAAGCATACCATTCTAGGTATTTTATTCACCCAAGTTCTACAAAGATATATCATGATCTTAAGGAGGTTTATTGGTGGAACGATATGAAGAGGAATATGACATATTTTGTAGCCAAGTGTCTGAATTTTCAGCAGGTGAAAGCTAAGCACCAGAGGCCTGATGGGTTGGCTCAGACCATTGATATTCTTTTTTAAAATGAAAGATGATAAATATGGACTTCATAACATGTCTACCTCGCTCAGCCCGAAGGCATGATTCAATTTGGGTGATTGTGGAATGACTGACTAAATCAGCTCACTTCTTGACAGTTAAGACTATAGATTCAGTAGAGGATTATACTAAGTTATATATCCGAGAAATTGTTAAGATTTATTGGACCCTAGTGTCTATTATTTCAGATTGTGGTGCTCAGTTCACAACGTATTTTTGGAAGTCTTTCAAGAAAGAATTATGTACCAAGGTAAATATCTACACATTTTTTCATCATCAGACAGATGGCCAAGCAGAGCGCACCTATTCAAACTCTTGAGGATATATTAAGGGCATGTTTTCTCGATTTTAAAGGTAATTAGGATGATCATTTGCCTCTTATTGAATTTGCATATAATAATAGTTATCATGCCAGTAATCAGATGACATCGTTCAAAGCCCTGTATGGGAGAAGGTGTATATCACTAATTGGTTGGTTTGAAGTTGGTGAAACAGAATTGCTAGGACCAAACTTGGTCTATCAAGCTTTGGAAAAAGTCAAGTTGATTCAGAAGCGTTTGAAAACAGCCCAGAGTCGCCAAAAATCTTATTCAGATGTGAGGCGTAGAGACTTGGAGTTTCAAGTTGATGATTGGATATTTTTGAAAGTATTACTTATGAAAGGTGTCATGAGCTTTGGAAAGAAAGGGAAGCTCAGTCCCAGATATATCGAACACTACAGAATTTTGAGGAGAGTCGGCCAAGTGGCTTAGGAACTTGAATTACCATAAGATTTAGTTGATATTCATCTAGTGTTTCATGTGTCCATATTGAGAAAGTGTGTGGGAGACCCGTCGCTGGTTGTTCCTACCGATTTTTTTTCAATTAAGGGTGATTTGACCTATGAGGAGGTCCTTGTGGATATCTTGGATCATCAAATTTGAAAGTTGAGAATTAAGGAAGTCACCTTAGTGAAAGTGTTGTGGAGAAGTCAAAATATTGAGGAGTCCACATGGAAAGGTCCAGATATCCGTATTTATTCGAGGAGCAAGCAAAAAATAAACAAGGTAAATACCCTTGCGTATTCATGTCATGTCCCTTGTGTATTCATGTCTCATGTCCTTGTTTTCATTTAATCATGTTAGCTCATTTTTCGTGTTTCATGTCTTGTTTGCACACACTCATGTACTCATGCTATGTCCAGTCTCATTTCTAACCATGACCTATCATTAGAGGATGAATGATCCCAAGGGGGAGAATTGTAACACCTCATACGTTTAAACTAAATCATGTCTATGACTCAAGGATGTAGGAAACCAAAACGGGGAGTTACGTCGAAAAAATAGTTTCAGATTCTGTAGAACCATTTTGACGGTAGGTTCACTGTCAATTATTCGATGACCCATCAAAGTGAACCGTCAATTTCATTTTTGAAATTGACGGCCTGTTGGTCAATTGTACTGACCATTAAATTATTGATGGCCCGTCAACCTTCACCGTCTCAAGAACTCCAGTTTTACAACTCTCTAGAAATTTCAAAAAAATGATAGTATTGTCCGATTATATGGACCGTCAAACATTTGACGAACCGTCAAAATATTGACGTCCCAATCTCAGACTATCAAAAATTGATGGACCAACGAATTAACCGTCAAACTTCCTCGATAGCAATCACTATAAATACGAGATTTGATTCTAAAAATCAGTTTTCATAATTCCCAAGCCCAAGAATGAAGGTTCTCTCTTGCCAACCATCTCCTACATCAAGGTAAGTCATTTCCATGTATTTCCATGCGATTCTATCATAGTACAATCAATTCCTAAGTGAATTCCACTATTCTTAACATAGGGTTTTCAAGGTAAATCTAATTTAGGTTTCAAGGTGCAATCTTTGGAGTTCTTCTTCAAAGTCAGAACTTTTAATATAAGTTTGGAAGCAAGTCAGGTATCTAAAGTTTCTATCCACATGGGAACATCATTGTTCTTCCCCCATGCCACACGTAATCCATGAAACAAGAATTCTTTAAACCTAGAGTTTTGCTCAAGTTCATATTGACTTTATACATGTTCGATTATACATATTTATAACATGTTGTCATTCATTATATTCATGATGTGTCAATTATGATTGTCATGAACCTATCCGTAATCCATAAATCCATGCTTTGATTTCCATGAATTCTTAATTATCAAGTCATGAATTATTATTATTTAACCTATGAAGTTATACATGTTTTCTCACAAATTATTTCATGAAATTCATGGGCTTACAAGCCACTAGTTTCAAGTACATATTTTGGGAGTGTATAGTTTAACGAGAAGGCTCAGATAGTCTGAAACTACGTATGCCACCATAGGATAAGGGTCACTCCGACATAGGACGATACCTTTAGATTGCAGATTGGATCCTTTCATGTCATGTTCATGTCTCATATCCCGGCAAGGTATGGGAAAGCTCTACTGGTCGGACCAGGTACCAGGCTCCATGTACTTACGTGGAGTTTCAAATTGTCGGTTATACTACTGCTTTCCCCACGAATATATAGTTATATATATACAAACATACAATTTTTCAGACTTTACTCCTGTTACTATACTCATGTTCATATTTCAGTTTCAGTTTCATATTTCTCTTATATCATGTGTCTTCTTATTTCCTTCAGTTGCTTTACATATAATACAATACAATTCAAATGTACTAACGTCCCTTTGCATGGGGCCTGTACTTCATAGTACATGTGCTGAGTTTCAGTGAGACGGGTCTGCTCAATAGGATTACTTCAGTGCCAGCTATTTAGGTGAGCCCCATCTCATTCAGGGTGTCAGTCTAGCATCTTATGATTATATTTTATTAGTAGAGGTATGCCATGACCTTGTCATGGCAAACAATTTTACAAACTCATGTAAGAGGTTTCATAGACTAGTTGGCTGGGATCTGAAGATTTGATAGGAAGGACACGAAATGTCGTATTATTCATTCCACAGGACATTGGTTGAAGGTTACGAAGTAAAGAGTCCTTAGATTATGAGACTTTGATGGATCTTGGACCAACGTATGGAGCTGAATAGTTGACCCATCCCCTTGTTGTTTGAAGAAACCCACTACTTCAATTAGTATTTTTTTCACGAAAAGCAGACATGAGATAAGAAATTCAGTATTAGATATTCAGACTTATCATGTTTTACTCAGATTATTTCCGCTATGATTATTTCAGACTACTTCCAGCATTATGTTTTACATATTTTAAATCATTATTTTAGTATGTTTTGATGCCCATGTTGACAAGCAAGTTATGTGATTCACTCAGTCATATGCAGTCAGACACCGAGTATCTTGTTCCGCCCAGACCATGGTTCGAGTCATGACAAAAGTTTTCTTATACACTTTATGTTGCTCCCACTGTCCATTGGTCAACCATTCGGGCTTCTTCATATGCTTGTGAGCCCTCGAAAACCAGTCAGACAACTTTGCACTGCCCATCTTCTCAAAGTTCGCAGCAACCCTTTTATTGTACTGGATCCCACGTGCACAACATCTGCAAATGAAATATATCATTGATCCCATCAGTCTCTCCATGATCAGTCCAAACAAAATATCTCTCCTTAAATCCATGACTATATAAATGAAGTTTAATCGTTTCCAGTTTCAAATACTTCTTACACTTGAAACGCGAACAAGAACACCTAATTACCCCTTCATTTTGGAAAAGGTGAAGTGACATTGCATGTATGATAAACCATTTAACACCTTCAACAAATTCATCATTCACACCCACACGATCACTATTATTCATATTATACATCCACATACGATCCATTTACAAATATAGACACAAATTATTGAGGTTATAGAAATATTATAACTTAAGAATTCTAATTTAAAATATAACTTAAGAAAGCACAATCTCAATCAATTCTAACTTTGAATTCTCAATAACAATTCTAGCTTTAATAACTTATGGATTCTAACTTTAATATAACTTTGAAAAGCACAATCCCAACCAATTCTAGAAATTGAAAAGTAAAAGTAGCCAAATAAAGTCTACATTTTAGTTTTGAGGTAATAGAAATATTATAACTTAACAATTCTAACTTTAATATAACTTAAGAAAGCACAATTCAACCAATTCTAACTTTGAATGCTCAATAACAATTCTAACTTTAATAATTTATGAATTGTAACAAAAGGCACAATCCCGACCAATTCTAAAAATTGAAAAATAAAACTAGTTAAATAAAGTACACATTTTTGCACAATTTCAACATCAATAATATTACAAACGATGTTAACTAAGCTAACACAAATACATTAACAATGAACATAAAATATAGCACAATCTCAAGCAAAAAAAAATGAAAAGTAAACTAGTCAAATAAGGCTTACATTTTTTCACAACTTCAACATCAATAACATTACAAATGATGTTTAACAAAGCTAAAATAGACTAACATTGGGTGTAAAATCTACAAATAAAACTAACATTGAAAGAAATTTAAAAGCCCTAATTTGAGTACTAACCTCATTTTTTAAATAAAAAAACGGGGGCTGGGTGGCGGGGTGGGCTGCGCAGTTGGCGCTGGGTGGTCGACGGCGGCTAGGTGTGATGGTCGGCGCAGGTGGTTGGGTGAGGGTTTTTTGTTTTTTGGGGAAAGAGGGAAATGTGAGGAAGACCCGTGTGGGTCTTCATGTATTAAAAAAATGGACAGACAAAACCGACGCAGTCCGTCGATTTTTTTTAATACTTTTGACCCGAGTTTGACCAAAAAAGAATTTTTTTAAAAAATTAAAGAACCCACGTAGTCCGTGGGTTTCTTTAAAAAATCAAAATTATATTTTTTTATTAATATTTTAAATTAAAAACAAAATGAATTATAAATTATTTAATATATTTTTAAAATTAAAAACGACTTAGGACGTCGGTTTTTAATTATTTAATTTTTATTTTTTTTAATAAACTTGTTGTAAAACATTTGGCGGAATTATAAGCGCCAATTTCCGCGAAAAAAAATGACGCGGTCCAATCGGTTTTTTAATTAAAAATGAAAAATAATTACAAATATTGAAAACCGACCGACTGTGTCGGTTTTTCATCGGTTTATGGAAGCGACACAGTTCGTCGGTTTTTTCTCCATCGGTTGTTGACAGTGCTTTAGTAGTGCTACCTTATAAATATGTTATTTTGACGGGAAAAAGACGCCTTGGACTATATTGTACGCAGAGCTAGGGTGTTGAGCAACTCTTCACAAAGTTTATCTATTTTCTTTGTAATTTCATCGTTAATTCTTGTAAGTATCATGAATTTGTAGTGTTACTCGAATCATGAGTACCTTAAAACGTTCTAATTTTGGGGTTGTGGTATAACCATCAGGGCCGTCTCAAATATTTTGGGGGCCCTGTTCTAATTCGTAAAAGTGGGCCCTTAATATAAGTAAATATACAATTTCAATAATTAGAAATTATTTTAAATTGTAAATAACAACCCAATACAACTTCAAGTTAATCAACCCCTACTTACAAAGAGCTATCCTTCTAACACTTTTTGAGGCAAATTCATCAACGAAGTCCTCATATGGTATACTCTCCAAAATTTCATTCTCAATTGCTACCAATGCTAATCCGTTAAGCAAATTATCACCTACTGTTCTACTAGAAAGTGTCTAGGCCTAATAGGTTTGATTTGAAATTTAATTTTGGGCCTCCACATGCGCGCGCCACTGGAACTGAATCACTTTACTTAGATTGAGCTAAGACCTGCGAATTATGGGCCTTTACAGTAAATTCTGGCTAATACTACTTAATAAAAAATGAAAAAAGGGCTCCTCAGCTTGCACGGGTCCAAAGACAGCCCTGATAACCATGAATATTGACGTTTGAAGTTTATTTCTCTTTTATTTTGAGTTATAAAATATGATTGTTTCTGTAATCCTGTGTTTAATTGCTTGATCATATGTGCACAACTAAATTCTACTAACTACCTAGTATTCATACTTGGAAAAAATGTTGTTATAAGGCTTAAAGAGGAACATGATCTAATTCTCTAAAGGCAAGGCAAATATTTGCGACTAGAATAGGATTATACCTAGCTGCCGCATTCAATTTCTCACCGTAAACTTATTGCATACATAATAGGTCAGTTCCATAGAAATATAGGTGTTTAACTATTTTAAATACGCGAATAGTAATTCGGAAAGAATACTACGAGTATTCACAACCCGGTAATTAGCAATCATCGATAATTCAGATTAAGGGCAAATAGTTTGATAACTTAATAGGATTGGTGAATCAACCGCAATCCTAGAACATTCATCTCATTGACAATATAAAAACTAGCTTTTTCTTGATTGTATTGGAGACAATAAAATAGGTTAGTTGTGCAATTAGTGGGAGTTTTGTATTACAATTAGTTAAGGGGTTAGAAAGTTAATTGGTTATTAGAGAAGTAGTTAGTAGAGGTCGGTGGACAGTGTATATATCAATGTAACAATGTACAGATGAAGCTAATTCCAATTTCTTCTTTCTCGTATATTTTCTCTCTTCCTGCATTTCTCCATCATTTTTCATTTGTCAACAGATCGAAGTGATTATTTTTTCCCCTTTATTTTAGTTAGTTGATAATTAAAACTTTGGATTTTCTTTCTTGTTTAGATAATTAGGATCGTTTAATTTAGTAAATTGTTAATCACAAGTCTATGTGGGTTCGACATCCGACTTTTTAGTCACTATATTACTTGGTGACCACGTATACTTGCATGTGCGTTTGGGAGCAACGTGTTTGGTTATAGTTTTTGTAAATAATATGTGTTTGTGTGAATGTACTGGAAGTGAAAAAAGTGAAGAAGAAAAAAGAAAGTGAAAATAGAGTTTTAGGTGTTTTTCAAATTTCAAAAACAAATTTCAATTGTATTTAGAATTTTCATAGTCAAACGCTGATTTTAGGTTAAAGTGACAAAAAATCAGAAAAAGGTGAAAAAATAAGAAAAAAGTAAAAAATTCTTATGGCTGAACATGTCCTACATTTGAGTAATTTAATTTATATTTGGTGAAATTAGCATGGAAATGGAAATGTGTCATTTATTACTTTTAAATATACACAATATACACAACAATATACATGTGTATATTGTGTATATTTGGCTCTCGTGGCTCTCGGATTTCCCCCCTTTGTACCGTGTAGTTTAGGTAGTATTTTGTATCCTAGTTTAGGTAATGTTGTAATGTAATTAGTATTGTACACTTACCGTAATACTTGTATTACCATAAATGTATATTTAGTATTCAAGTAGAATAAGGTTTTAGGAGTAGAATAGGAATATGATTCTCCTATTATGGAAATATGTAACTTGTATATATAGTCTTTCAATCAATGAAAATAATCAAGGGATTATTTCTTTCATGGTATCAGAAGTCTAGGTTAAATTTTTCTCTCTAAAAAACTTCCTCCTCGTGCACCGTTTCCGAGACTACAACCTCGGTTTCCATGACTTGTTTCTTCCCCAATTTCTCTTCCTAATCCCCCAATCACATATTGTTCTATCAATATGTCTACATCATGAAACACGTTTCATCCTGCCCTTACAGTTTCTAACATCAAGAATAACATCTCTCTTGTTCTTGAAATAGAAAACGCTCAATATGCGATGTGGGCCGAACTGTTCAAAATTCATGCACGCTCGTATCAAGTCATCCATCACATAATCCTCGCGGCTCCTGAGGATACGGAGGTGCCAAAACGCGAGGATGATCCTAAGTTGTGGACGACCCTTGATGCTACCGTCCTTCAGTGGATATATTCCACAATTTTTACCGACCTTTTGCAAACGATTATCAAACCTGACGCTACGGCGCATACAACTTGGGATAGATTACGTGATATATTCCAAGATAATTAGAATTCTAGAGTTGTTACTCTTGAGCAGGATTTCTCACATGTCAATATAGAAGATTTCCCTAACGTTTCGGCCTATTGCAAAAGATTGAAGGAATTGGCGGTCCAACTCCGCAACGTTGGTGCGCCGGTTTCGAATGACCGTTTGGTCCTCCAAATGGTTTCAGGCCTCTCCGAGGCCTATAGTGGTGTTGGCACGTTTTTTCATCAAAGCAATCCACTTCCGCAATTATCAAGCTCGTTCTATGCTTACACTCGAAGAAGCGGACATGGCTAAATAGGCGGCTACCGGTACTAGTCCTGTAGTTATGATGACCGAATTCACTGCCCATCCTCCTGGTTCCAACAACTTGGACCAAAACCGCAACAACGGTGATGGCAAAAAGGGAGGAAATAAGAAAAATAATGGCAAGAATCGTGGCGGCAACAACGACGACAGCCGGCAGAATGGTGGTGGCGGTGGGGGTCCTCGCGGTGGTCGGCGGCGGCGGCGGCGATTCTGGGCCCACGGTGGGCCCTATCTGATGACGATGGGCCCCACAACCGCAGTTTGGGCCCAGTCAGTTTTCGCCCAACTGGTAGTGGGCTGCCCAGCAGCAGTCCAAGCCCAATTCGACCTGGCCCACGTACAATCAATCATCTGGGCCGAGGCAGCAAACAAGGGTACTTGGGCCTCGGCCCCCGCAAGCCCATCACGTCGCGACACCCACGTCTACCGACATCGAAGCCACAATGTACACGCTTGGTTTAAATCCTCCGGACCCAAATTGGTATATGGACACTGGTGCCACTACCCACATGACATCCGATTCAGGTACGCTCTCGTCTTATTTCAATTTGAGCAACCCTCGCGGCATAATTATTGGTAATGATAATTATATTTTAATTCGTGGTTATGGTCATAAAACTTTATCTCCCCCCCCCCCCCATCCACCTCTTATCTTGAAAAACACCCTACATGCCCTCAAATTGATTAAAAACTTAGTCTCTGTCCGTAAATTCACTACTGACAATTCCATTTCTATTGAATTTGATCCTTTTGGTTTCTCTGTGAATGATTTCAAGACGGGGAGTCCTCTCATGAGGTGTGATAGTAGGGGAGATCTTTATCCTATCATACCCAGTTCCAGTCCATCGAGTCAAGCCTTGCCGTCCGCATTTGCAGCCCTTTTTCCTTCCTTGTGGCATGCTCGTCTTGGTCATCCGGGATCATCTATTTTGTCATCATTAGATAAAAATAATTTTATTTCATGTAAGGGTATGAATAGTACTCCAAATTGTCAGTCTTGTTCTTTAGGAAAAATTGTTAGGTTGCCATTTGTAGACTCAAATTGTCATACTATAATGCAATTTGATATTATTCATAGCGACTTATGGGCGTCTCCTGTTCTTAGTTCTTTGGGTCATCAGTATTATGTTCTCTTTTTGGATGATTATTCTAAGTTTTTATGGACGTTTCCGATAGCGAAAAAATCTCAATTTTTTTCCGTCTTCTTAAAATTTAGAGCATTCATTAGAACCCAATTCGAACGAGAAATCAAAAATATTTAGTGTGATAATAGCAAAGAATATGACAATGGATTGTTTCGGGAATTCTGTGCTAATAATGGGATCAATTTTTATTTTTCTTGTCCTCATACGTCTTCACAAAATGGGAAAGCCGAACGCAAAATTCATTCCATAAATAACATTATTCGAATTTTATTAATTCATGCTTCCGTACCCCCGTCTTTTTGGCATCATGCCCTACAAATGGCTACCTATCTCCTTAACATAATTTCTTCCAAAGGTTTGACATATTTCCCCCCCCCCCTTCAAATTTTATATAATAAAATTCCTTCATATTCACATCTTCGGATTTTTGGGTGTTTGTGTTATCCATTATTCCCGTCCACCACAATTAACAAACTTCAGGCCCGGTCTACTCCGTGTGTGTTTTTAGGTTTTTATGAATCCCAATTTCCATTTGCTAAAGTTAATACTCCCGTGCCTAGTTCATATAATTTTTTGGATGATAGTATATCCCCGTATATTATTCACCATTTTTCGGACGTCTCCCGTACCCAAAATTCTCCAGCGGGCCCACTGCCCGCTGGCCCCACTGCCCCGTCATGGACGACAGTACCCAGTATAATCACTGGGCCTGTTTCAGGTCCAGTCCAGCCCACTCCCGCAACTAGTCCAGTCCATGTTCACCGTGTTGGGCCAGCAGGCCCACTGCCTGCTGGCCAGTCCGTCCTGAGGCCAGAAAATTTCCGAAATCCATCCAATTCTTCCTCGAGTCATAGATCGGTCACTCGTAGTCAACGGGGTGTGTTTAAACCAAAAGATATTTTAATTTACATTCTAATGTCCCTAAATTACCTTTACCCCGTAATCCTGTGTCTGCATTAAATAACCTGAATTGGAAAATTGCTATGACCGATGAATATAATGCTCTTATTGATAATAAGACGTGAGAGTTGGTGCCCCGTCCATCTGGTATTAATATTATCAGGTCTATGTGGATTTTTGCTCATAAGGAAAATTCAGATGGTTCATTTGCCCGACATAAGGCGCGGCTTGTGGGTGGTGGTAAGACTCAGTAAGTTGGGTTAGATTATGGTGAGACGTTTAGTCCAGTGGTCAAGCCAGCTGCCATTCGCACTGTACTTATCTTGGCTCTTTAAAAAACATGGCCTACTCATCAGTTAGATGTAAAGAATGCTTTCTTACATGGTGATCTCAAGGAAATAGTCTATATGCATCAGCCTTTGGGATTCAGGGATCCCAAACATCCTCATCATGTCTGTTTGTTGAAGAAGTCCTTATATGGGCTTAAGCAGTCGCCACGGGCCTGATATACGCGGTTTGCAGACTATGTTTCGACTATTGGGTTCACTCACAGCAGGTCGGATAATTCCTTGTTCATCTACCGTCGTGGTTCATCCTTGGCCTATATTCTGTTATATGTGGATGATATTATTTTGACTGCCTCTTCCGATGCCTTACGCTAGTCTATCATGACAATGCTCAGCTCTAAGTTCGCTATGAAAGACTTGGGGCCCTTGAGCTATTTTTTGGGGATTGCTGTCACTCGTCATGCAGGTGGGTTGTTCTTATCTCAAAGGAAGTATGCAATTGAGATTATTGAGAGGGTTGAGATGTCATCCTGTAAGTCCATTTCCACTCCAGTTGATACTAAGCCCAAGCTTAGTGCCACGGCCGGCGTACCATACGAGGATCCAACCCGCTATCGCAGTCTTGCAGGGGCCCTTCAGTATCTTACATTCACGAGGCCAGATATTACGTATATTGTCCAGCATGTGTGTTTGTTCATGCATGATCCCAGAGTTGAGCACATGAATACAATCAAACGCATCATTCGGTATATTCAGGGTATGCTGGACTATGGTTTGCATTTATATCCCTCCTCGACATCCACACTTGTCTCGTATACGGATGCTGATTAGGGTGGTTGTCCGGACACCAGACGGTCTACGTCTGGTTATTGTATGTTTCTTGGTAATAACCTGGTCTCATGGTCGACAAAACGTCAGTCAACATTGTCCCGATCCAGTGTCGAGACCGAGTATCGAGAGGTAGCTAATGTGGTCTCGAAATCATGTTGGTTACGTAATTTGCTTTTGGAGCTTCATTGTCCCATTCAGAAAGCAACCTTGGTTTATTGCGATAATGTTAGTGTCATCTACCTTTCTGATAATCCGGTTCAGCACCAGCGCACTAAGCATGTAGAGATGGACATTCATTTTGTCCGCAAAAAAGTTGATCGTGGTCAGGTACGCGTCTGTCATGTCCCATCAAGATATCAAATTGCCGACACCTTTACAAAGGGTCTTCCCTCGGTCCTTTTTGAAGATTTTAGGGACAGTCTCTGCGTTTGAAGACCGCCCGCTATGACTGCGGGGGTGTGTTAAATATACATAATATACACACAATATACATGTGTATATTGTGTTTGGCTCTCACGGCTCTCGGATTTTCTCCCTTTGTACCGTGTAGTTTAGGTAATATTTCGTATCCTAGTTTAGGTAATGTTGTAACGTAATTAGTATTGTACACTTATCATAATACTTGTATTACCATAAATGTATATTTAGTATCCAAGTAATATAATATTTTAGGAGTAGAATAGGAATATGATTCTCCTATTATGGAAATATGTAACTTGTATATATAGTCTTTCAATCAATGAAAATAATTAAGGGATTATTTCTTTTAATTACGAAATGTTCTAAATAAAATTCCATTAATTTTTGTGAAAAGTCTATAGATTAATTTTTTTTAAAAAGCATTTTAGTATCAATCAATATACTATTGGATTATTTACTCAAATGATCCCTTTTTGGATCAGTGACTATATTTTATCTTTATTTAAAAGTAATATATTAATGTAGTAATCGCAACACAATCGGGAATCGGAATTACTGATAACTTAGATCGTGGTTTATAGTTTGATCATAATTTGCCTATAATTTTAGATCATCGTTCAAAGTCTCAATTAAACTTGTGTGAATTCAATCTTACGTAAAATTTAGACCGTGATTTGAAATTTATTCATAAAACTTCTATAAATAGTTCTGTTTCTTCTGTAACTTTAATTTTAATGTAGAATTTAAAGCGAACTCCTAAACTGAATTTTTTATTTTGATATTTTGATATCTATGAATATATATGTAAACCAGAAGAATTATCAACAAAAGAAAACCTACATGCTTCATTTGAATTCATATATCCATGTGACACTTCTCACATTCAATACGGGGGTCCATTTGGTACCAAAAAGATATAAAATGGAGTCATTTACTAAATACTGGATTCGAAAACGGTCATGGGGTGAAAATTTTATCAAAATAATTACTCCCTCCGAATAAAAAAAAAATCCACTTAACCTTTATTATTTTTATATAAAAAAAGTGTTCACTTACCAAATCAAGAAAAAATTAACCTTTCTTTTTCATATTTGTATTTATTAAGTATTAGGTAACCAAATCACAATACCTATTTAATTAAATGTATTTTAGTCAAATTACCTACTTTTACCTAGAAGTTAGTATTTTTTTAAGGGGTGTGCAGACGACTAAGTGGACACTCTTTTTGATCCGGAGGAAGTACAAGGTAAATTTCATAAATAATCACTTTTCAGCTCATTAAATAACAATTATCATGAAATTTCAAATTCCACTAATGATACTCTAGTATATTACTCCTTCCGTCCCAACCATACATGTCGCATTAAGAAATCAATAAATACAAACTACCCCCTACTTATTAAATGTTCTTGAGAATTGAGCAATATTAAAGAGGATTATTTCTTTAATGCTAAGAGTATAGGTGGAAACACTTATCTATTTTTATTTTGAATTCTGACACTTATTTTGAGATAATTTTTTTACTAAGGTAATAGGACGGGGGAGTATTATGGAATTTCAAATCCCCCATAGTTGAAATTCCACTCCCCATAGTTGAAATTCCTCTCCGTTGGCTAGTTTTTCAATTATTGTGCCAAAAAATGGTTAGATTGGGCCATTTATAGTTAGTTTATTAGAGCTGAAGGAAAAGCCCAACCACAAGTTTCAGATACAGATCCAACGTGACAAAGAGGCCTAACTTTTATGAGCCCAGGTTTAATTTTCTCTGTTGATTTTATTTTTCTTACATTTTGCATTGTAATATAAATATGGTCTTGAGAATATTCCAATGAATGAGACAATTCATTCTGATCGACTTCTCACTTCACTTATTTACATACACATCAATACAACTACTTCAAATCTTTAATGCTCATATATGAACTTTTAAGTTTTATCAATAAACATTACTGACTTTGTTTTGATACTTAGAGGAAAATCAGAAAAAAGCTCAATTAACACGTACCCAAGGAGGAGAACCGCTATAAAACAAAAGAAGAAACTCAACTTAGATGTATTGAATACTTCGACCCAATTTTTTTGTTGGCTACTCAAGCATAATCCAACATCATAAAAATTGCATCATTTGCAAGAGAGATGTGACAAGAGGTCATTTTTTTTTTCAAATTTCACCCGATGTTCGATATTCGATATTCGTTTTGAATTCGATTAATTCAGATTCATTATGAAAAGTCCGACATGTTATGAACGGCCTTTTGACATCCACGTAGCAAAATGCACCATTTTTATTATTAGTATTATTTATTTATTTATTTGCAAAATGCACCATCTAGTATAGTGTTAGAGAAATAATCAGATATTAAATTTTATTCATATTTACAAATACAAATATATACAAAAAAAAAATATACAAAATTGATGCCAACATAACTAGACCTGATAAATTGAAAGAGCAATCCATCAAATTAAATAACCTCACATCATTTGGGATTAATCGGAGCCTCCTTATACTCTTTCAAAAAAAAAAATTGCAGTAAAAAAATTACAAAAAAAGAAAAACAAGAAACTCGAAAACAAAAAAATAAAGGTTTTTACCTTATGTATCATCATAGCCATTTTTAATGTTATTGTTGTGTCATGAGCAATCAGCTTTTCTTCAAACGCACCCAGATAAGAATATTTACAATATTGTTACTAAGGTGACATGAGAAGCCAAACAGTAAGGTGGTAGAAATTGAGCAAGATAAAAAAATTTAATTGAAAAACACGAAAATGTCAAGAAGAAATTAAAAAGGGTCAGAATTGAGAAAGCAAAAAGATCAATCAATCAAAGGTACAACAGAAAAATAGATGCCCATTATGTTGTCTTGTTTGATTTATATATTACAACCATTAAACACTTCACATTCCATATGAATACCATATTTAATATACATTAAAATCATAAAAATGGAGTGGGAAAATAGTGTAATTAAGAGTAATTAAGGACTTTAAGAAAGTGACTTTTTAAATTGTTAGTAACGTAATAAGAGTAATATTTTATTTGAGGAAGTGGGTAATGAAAATTAAATAGAGAAGTAAATGCTTAGAATATAGTGTCAAAGTAAATGGAGTACACAAAAAATGGAAGAATAACGGCAACATTACTTCTTTGCGCAATGAATTGGACAATTATAGACTTATTGATAGAGTAATTTTAATTTTCAACAAATATTTGAGGAAAATATAAGAGAAAAATGTCAAAAAAATTGACAAAAAAAGATAAATATCATTCTTGGCTTTAGAGGCATGCCACATCACCTCTCTCATTCCTAGCTTTAATATATATATTGACTGATACTAAGGAGGGGTGTGAGTTATGGAGATGACTTTTTAAAGTAAAATAAAATAATTTAAAATAATATAAAAATCCAAAATAAAAAAGAGAAAAAGAAAATCTCATCATCTATTCTACAATACTCTCCATTTATTGGAATGAGAATACCATGTTAGTGTGATTTTATTTAGGTGTCATAACTTGTATATTAAATTAAAAATTAAAAATTAAAAATTAATTACTAATACTAATTAAGAGTAGAAATTATTAAGATGAAGGGATGTGAGTTATGGAAATGACTTTTAAAATAAAAATAAAATAACTAAAAATGATATAAAAAGGCAAAAAAGGAGAAAAAAGATAAATAAAATCATTGGCCATAAAGAGGTGCCACATAGCATTATCTATTCCTAGCTTTATATTATATATTGATTATTAATAATACATTCTTTCATACTAAAAAGAATATTTTGCCGTCCCCCGGGGCATAGCTGGATGACAAAGGAGGTGAACTTAAAATCCAGCTGAAGGCCTACAGCGTGGGTTCGAATCCTGGTGGGAGCACATTGCTCTCTTATGGGATAGAACCTTATAGGTGATATCAGTTTCTCTGTTCTCAAACCCTGGTCATTCAGTCACATCCCGCGAAAGAGGTATTAGAATCGCACATATGATAAACAGTTTTTCAGCTATTATTTGAAGTTCTATTAAGGATAGAACCTTGTAGGTGATATCATTTGTTCTGTTTTGAAACCCTGGTCATTCAGCCACATCCCGCGATTTACTGATAGTAGTATTGAGGGACCGATACAACTATTTTCAGGAATAGTCTGACATAAGTCAGAAAGCTGGATATCAAAAAAAAATTTGCCTGCCAATATATGTTTGACTTTCACTATTACTATACGTTAAACCATGTATCTTAATGAAAGAATTGAACAAATATCAAGAAATCCCAGTTAACTACATGTCAAAAACCCGACACCCGCCGAAAAATAGGAAATTAGAAAATGTCTATAAAATATGTGTTTCTTGTTATTGGTCTAACATACTATTTTGCTTTAGTTACTATTTTTTTCCTCTCTTTGATCTGCTTTGTTTTTGTTTTATTCTAAGCGTCGGTCGGAAACAACATTTCTAACTTTCAAGATAGGGGTAAGGTCTGCGTACAATCTACCCTCCCAAACCCCAGTTATAGAATTACACTAAGTATGCTATTATTGTTTTATTGAAATATTTGTGAAATTGCTCTACAAAAGATATTTTTAAATGCAAAAAAGTAAAATGTGTTATATGTATATAGAGCCTTGGTTCATATTTCTTTTTAAGTTTGCACCAAACTAAACTATTGCTGGTTTTCCAGGATTTGTATCAGATCGTACTAACACAAATTATATACTAATTCTTTTAAGTTGATATTTTTCGATTCTTTTTTATTAACTTTGATACACTCACCCTCCGAAATTTTATTTTTTTGACTTCAAATAAGGATTGCTAGAGTTAATTTTGATAATCTAGCTCAAAAGTGAATTTAGGTAAGCCTATTTAGATTGTCTCCGATGCAGTGCCAGCTAAAGCCTCACTTGCTTTAGGCCCCAACATTTTTAAGGCCCCAAAATTACTAAACTTAATTTTAAAAAAAAATAAATTTCATGTCAAATTAGGTATTTTTGTACGATTTTAGTCAAATATCTATTTTTTCAACTTCAACCAAATATGGTCCAAACGAGCTGTAAATAATTTGAAGTATATATTTATTCTTTTGTATGTTTTTTGTCAGATTATCACATTATGCAAAGACATATATGTTTCTTCTCAAATACTCCCTCTATTTTAATTTAGGTGTCGTAATTTCTTATTTAATCTATTTAAATATGCATCTTTCTATATTAAAAAAATATTCTAATCCTACTTTATGTTTTAGCTTTAATGACATTTTCTTACAGGACTAACATGACATATTTAAGACCATAAGATTCAAAGAATATTTTTGATATGTTATATACACCTTTAATTTAAGATAATTATATTAAAAATCCTTTATATGTCTTAAACTTCATGCCGAGTAAGATATAAAAAATAATATGAATGATATATATTTTAAGCCTTTTCCAAAATTTGGCTTTAGGCCACATATTCCGTTGAGCCGCCCATGCTTTGATGGCTTCAAGTCTTCAACACATTTTGGACCTCCATAGAAAACTAGACCACAGGGGCTAGATTAAATCAACACAAAACATTAGGGTGCTAACTACAATTCATTTTTCTCTTATAAAAGAATAAAAAGTGTAAAAGAGGGGTCAAAACTTAACCTAGAAATTAGGGTTTCGAACGTGCGGGTCACGAGGCACCAAGTGGTGGGTCGATAAATTGGCCCCAACGTGGGTAAATTCAAGGAAACACATAGTTTTTACTTTTTACCAGCTTTCCCATGTGGACCCCACTTATATATATATATATATATTTATATATATATATATATATATATATATTGTTTTCCACCCGATGTCCAGTACTCATATTGTAGCCAGACTATATTTGAATTTGCGTTGGTATGCCTCATGTCTGAATAAAGCGCTTCATACCAAGAATATTTCCATACTCAATATCAAACCCGAGACATCTGGTTAACGAAGAAACAACCTATCCACTGTACATATATATTTTTAATTTTTACTTTGCTTAGTCTATTAACTTGTGAAAATTACAATAGTATCAATTATGAAAAAGAAAATGTAATTTCAAAGACGATTATTTTGGAAGTATGTAAATGAAGCCCCATAACTTCGTCAAGACAAATGGAGAGATTAGTAGGACTCACGTGCTAGCTTTTAGATTTTCTTAAAATAAGGTTATTTAAAATAGGTTTTAAGAACCTAAGTACGAGACTTGCTTATTTAATTAATTCATTATTCATTCAATTGATTCCATGCATTAGGATAAGTGTTGGGTTCCAAATAATCAAGGCGTTATGCGGAAACTTATAATTGTAAATCATGAACGACGATAAATTAGGAATAAATAAAATATATTAAAAAGACATAATATTATAATATGATTTGATCAAGTAACCTACATATTAAAAAAATAATATAAGAAAAACATAAAATCTATTGAGAGAATAATCTCTCTATAAACAAGATTCTTTAATAACCAGATCTTCTATTTATAGAAGTCCAAAACTTTTCCTACAAGAAAATGATAAATATGGTTGTCCTTTTTTACAAGAAACCATTTCCACCAATTTTTTTTATGGAGTAAAACACAATTATGGTAAATCCAAATAAGGTAGGAAATTCAGGGCGAACCCTAACAAATCTCCATTTGGCCTGAATTTTCTGCAAACTGATCTTCATTCTCCATATTCATACAATCTTCATCACTACTGCTTGATATGTTTTAAAATGGAGTCATTTCAGATTTAAAGTATTGGAGCCCTTACGGGTTAAAAGTGAGTCCTTTGCGAGGCTAAAATTGAGCCCTTTGCAGGGTTAAAAAAATGAGCCCTTACAGGGTAAAAATGGTTTTTGTTTTTTTAAAGATATCGCAGCAGGATTGTTGAAAATATCATTAAAACTTCTTTTTTCTCTACATGTAGTAGCTCAGATTTCCCCCCTCTTATTTGATAAAAAATCTTCATTATCGTCAATAGGCTGCAACTTGATATGAATCTATCTTGAACTTGTCTTCAACCTCGTTAAACCATTAGCTGAATCATTGGCTCTGATACCACTTGTTGAAGACCAAAATAATCAGGGCGTCATGTGAAAGTTAACAATTGCAAATCTTTAATGGTGATAAACTATACTAAAAGAAGCATTATATTTAAAATGATTTGGTCAAGTGACCTACATATTGAAAAAACTAATATAAAAAACATAAAATCTATTGAGAGAATAATCTCCTCATAAACAAGACTCTTTAATGACTACATTGTGGATGCTATTGTTTTATATCTGAGAATAAAAGATCTTCTATTTATAAAAGTCCAAAACTTCTCCTATAAGAAAATGATAAATATGGTAGTCCTTTTCTACAAATAAATCATTTCCACCAAGAAATATTTTTGAATTAAAACACAATTATAATGAAATTCAAATAAGGTAGAAATTTAGGTTAAACCCTAATAATAAGGACGTGCATTTTGCCTTTAGCTTCAAACTGAATATTTGGGTGTTGATGTGATTACTATTAGAATAATTATGGGCAAGTCCCATAATTATATTTATTCTCCATTAATCACGATATTGTAATTTGGGTTTATAATCAATTAGTCAATTAGGAGGATTGTAAGTAATTGCATCTTATACTTTAGGAAAACTTAGATTAATACTTGAACCTATGATTGTATATATTTCTTAACATTGGAATGAAATAAGCAAGGAATCAATTTCCTACATAGTATCAAGAGCCAAAGATCCTTTGCCATAAACCTTTTTCTTTCTTAGCCGAATTTTTCTTTTTTTCTCTTCTTATTGTTTTTCGGCTACCTTAGGTTTAGTAGTCATAAACCCTAAATCTAAACACCTCCTCAAACCTAAACCTAAAATACACCCTAGCCGACAAATACCCCCCCTCGGCTAGAACTTGTTTTTCTTCCAAAAACTCTAACTAACATTTAGGGTTCTTCCGTCCACTTCCATCAAAACACCACCTACTTCTCTTCTTCTTTTGTTTCAAAGTGGAACCTATGGTAGAAAAACAAAGCTTTCATCTTGTTCTTGTCGTTAATAACGTCAAGAACTTTATATCCATAACTCTTGAAATAGAAAAAGGGCAATATACCTCTTGGGCGGAGTTGTTCAAAATTCATTGCCGCGCTTATGAGGTAATCAACCATATCATCTCATCCTAGTCATCGTCGGATAACACTACAGTGGGCAAAAAACTATGGTCCCGGTTAGATGCTATAGTCCTTCAATGGATTTATGGCACAATTTTGAATGATCTTCTCTAGCCTCTACTTCGAGCAAAATTTTTAATGTGTGTATCCGCGATAATCTCATTTCTTTTGACGGAGAGACATTGAAATGTATATCTTATTTGTCCGCGAAAAGGTTGCCCGTGGACAAATCCGTGCTCTCCATGTACCGTCCCGCTATCAAATTGCAGATATCTTCACGAAAGATCTTCCGCTCGTACTTTTTGATAATTTTCGGGACAGTCTAAGCATACGTGAACCTCCCGCTAAAACTGCGGGGGACTATTATAATAATTATGGGCAAATTCCATAATTATATTTATTCTCCATTAATCATGATATTATAATTAGTAGTATAATCAATCAGTCATCAATTAGGAGGATGGTAAGTAATTAGCATCTTATATTTTAGGAAAACTTAGATTAATATTAGAACATATGATTGTATATATTTCCTAATATTAGAATGAAATAAGCAAGAAATTAATTTCCTACAATTACCAATCAAGTTCGGATTATCTTACAAGAAGAGTGTAATTTATATATATATATATATATATATGCACGTGTCAGCTTAAACTCGAAAACAAGGCTAAATAATGCAAAATGAAATTGAGTTCCACTAGGCTATAAGTAGTTTATTGATAAGTTAAACAAATATTAAGTTGACATATAGTAAGAAACAACAATAAGTACTCTTAATTATACATTGACGGAAGCGATAATCTAGAGTAGTGAATGTAAAATGAGAATGATCTTATTATTTGTATGTATTTTATTTTTATATATTTATACATAATCCTAGTCAAAATTAACGAGTGCAGTTAGACGTATATAACTTGCTCAAAATCCTGACTTTGTGTGTTGATACCATGCATGATTTGTCAATGTACTCCCTTGCTAAGATATTTTTGTAAGAGAATAATCCCTTGATTATTTTTATTAATGAAAAAGTATATATATAAATGATATACAAAATCTAATTAAGGAAATTAAATCTACCTTTTTCTAATACAACTCTAATAGCTTTTCCTAATACAAAACTACTACCATAATTATACTTGTACAAAAATTCTACAACTTATGGTAAATTCTATACAAAATCTGCAACCATGATATACACGGTATTAAGGCCATGTATATCGGTCTTTGACACCCCCACAGTCATAGCGGGCGGTTAACGTACGCTGAGACTGTCCCTAAAATCTTCAAACAGGACTAAGGGAAGATCCTTAGTAAAGATGTCAACAATTTGGTACCGTGAAGGGACATGCAAGACACGTACTTGTACACGAGCTACCTTTTCGCGAACAAAGTGAATATCCATCTTGATATGTTTAATGCGTTGATGTTGGACCGGATTGAAAGTATATTTATGTCTTAGAGACAATTTGTATTAGGACAAATATACTTTATACACATTCGTATTATTATTAATGAAGATTAATATTTTGGCATTTGCAATTATTGAATTATTAATTGATTGTTTGTAATATTCTATAATATGCATCCCTGGAGGTTGCGATGTTATTAATAGTGTAAGATATTAATATTATAACGTAACTCTTAAAATAGCCTCGACTAATAATCATCGAGAATGGGATATTGATGATATGTGATAAGTCGACATGTGGTCTACATTACATCCTTAGAGGATGTAGTATGTCTCACATGCTACGAGTAATGGCTACTCGTGATGGACACATGGATACTTTGGAAGTATTGGTATACCCTGCTTATATAATGTTTGTTATACTTGTCTAAAGTATGATCAACGTATGGGAGATAGAAGTCCTTAGACTTGAGATCAATCCGTGTCTTATCTACAAAGTAATGTACTTTGATCCCGTCCTAAGCTCAAATGCCTTATAGGTTGAGATACGACTTGTATTGGGTACATTACGATGTGGATTAAAGGTGGTAGTTGAGCCAAGATTAGGATTCATTCCTCGAATGTATATTTGAGAGAACACTCGGATTCTCAGTGATATTAGGTTGACTAAGTCATTGGCCAACGCAATAGATATATTTAGAATATGGTCTAGTTGTCAACTAATATAGATGAGATACAATGATTAAGCCATTTGGATAGACACTTGACAAATCCTAAGCTTGATCGGGTGTGTCGTGAATGAAAGGATTTTATCTTATCACATAGAGGTTAAGTTTACTAGATTCATGTAAACGTACATCACATATTGAGTTCGTCTTGCGGCGCCGTCTAGGAGTTCCACGTGGACCTTAATTTGATTAATATCGATATGTGAAGGCATGTAGGGTCACACTATGTCGATTGTCCTTTCAATCTAAGGATGTATTGAGAGAGTAATTAAATATTCGATTTAGAATCGAGATATTTAAATGAATAATGATTATTTTAATTAAGTCAAAATTGGATTTTGGATTTAATTAAGAATGCGCAGAAAATAAATTGAGACAGTGCAGGAACACGTCTAGCGCCGCGACGCCTCTGCCTCGATTTTTGGGCCAGGCCCAAGGTCAAATCCTAATCCGATTTGACCTAATTTTCACCTATAAATAGTGGCATTCTCTTCATTATTCACATACTAATTTTCAGATTATCATTCTAAGCCTTAGAGACTTAGAATTAAAATACTCTCTCAAACCTCTGCCGGATTTCCTAGCTTTTCGAAAGAGAAATACATTGAAGCTTGGAGGTTGCAGTTGAAATGGCAATCGCGTGTCTCCCTATAGTAGATAAATATTCCAGATAGTATAACCTGTAAGTTTTATGCCTTATGTTACATGCTTTGATTGTTGTATAACCATACCATAAAAGTTGTTGGGGTAAGTAAGAAATAAAAAAAAATTAAACTTCCGTTGTGTCTTACTTATGTGTTTTCACCTCAACAAAATCCTACAGTGGTATCAGATCCCAGGCGGGTTCAATGGTTATATAACAATTGAATAAAGTAATAATATGGGTTAAACATAAAATTGGATTAAAATGAGGTTTCTTGAAATACTACATGTCTTGACCGAATGTTAACCTTTTGATATCACCGTAAATTATCTCCTACTCTAACTCGAGAAAGTCATTCCGCTCTAACTCGAACTAAGCCAAAAGTGCGTTGTCTGGCTCATTGCACGGTGCACAGCTAAGAACTGTAAGAACGGATGATGGTCAATATGGGCGTTATTGATAATGGTGGGTGATGATAAAGGGTCTGTGATTTGATCCTTAAATTGGATTTAGGGCTCGAACGATTTTGAAAAATCAACACAGAAACACTTGTCAGGACATCGGCGCCGCGACCCTATGGTAGGGCGCTGCGATGCTTGCTAGGGTTTCAAGGCGGCGCCGCGACGCTAATGCTTCGTTTCAAAACTTGGACTCACTGGAAAATAGACGCCGCGGCGCAAATGCATTTGCAGAAACCGAAAGGTTTCTGCCTCTACAGCGTCGCGGCTCCATGGTGGAGTGCCGTGGCGGTAATGAAATTACAGAAGCAGAAATGATTCTGCCCTTGCAGCGCCACGGCGGTAATGCATTTTACAGAAGGCGAAAGGCTTCTGCCACAGTGGCGCCGCGGCTCTAATGATTAGCGCCGTGGCCCCACCTGTCCAAAAAAAAAATTCAGAGTTCAGAATGTTTAACCCAAGATTTTTATTATATGTTATATTATTTGATAAGTATACTGTTTATGTGCTAAATGTCAAAATATTTGTCATTTACATTTCTAGAATATCGTCCGCTATAACTGTCTGGGCAGGCGGCGCCCAGTATTTGATTAAACCATTTTATATCATGCATATTGGGTTGACGGTTCCCAACTATATGTGCCATTAGTTTACATGATGTTAATATGTCATAGTGGATATGGTGTAAAAGAGTTGATCTTGGTTAAACCGTGAATTAAAATGTTCCCCAAAACTTTAAATACAAGTCTAAATTAAAACGCGTCGTCCATTATAATTGTTAGAGTGTAAAATCCTTTTCGGCGATACGAGTATTTATGCCAAAGCATTTGCTCTAAGTCTACGAGGACCCAGACTCTTTCATAGATGTGTTTTTAATGTAAAGGTAACCGATAAACTTTTGTGTGTATTTAGACCAAAGTGTTTGCTCACAAAAGTCAAATTTGCTTAGATACATAAACGCAGTCGTGTAATGGGGTTGACTTGCTTAGACAAATCTTGGCGCCAAAGTGTCGGACTAATCTAAGGACGCAAGATTAAATGTAATATTTGATCAACCAAGAGTTGCAAATAAGTTTTGCAATTGGTTTAGAACCTACCAAGGTGTGTTATTGAATTTATCAGCCAAAGCAAACGCGGAGATAACATAGGCTTAGATCTTTACCCATTATGACCTCAATTAAAATAGGTCTGTATTCTACCATGGGGTCGTAGAAGTATGTTAAAATAGTGGGAGCTAATTAAATAAAAGACCATGTTGATTAGCCTAAATGAATGTGTATACTAGGAAATAGATTTTGAGTTTGATTTCCAGTCTATCTAATTCTTTAGATTATAAAAGATGTCGAGCTTATCTGAAAATGTTGATTGAGATGAACAAACTTACTGGACCGAACTGCCTTGACTGGCTAAGGAATTTATGAATAGTGTTGAGACAAGAGAAAGTAGAATACGTGTTGGACACAGTGTTCCCAACAGTCCCTGCGACAGACTCTGCTGAATATGCCTCTTTTGATAAGGATGCTTACCAAAAACACCTAGATGATGCCACTTCAGCGCAGTGCGTGATGTTATCTTCCATGTCTATGGAACTTCAGAGACAACATAAGAACATGGGCCCCAATGAGATGTTCGAACACTTGAAGAGTCTCTATGACTCACAATCCCAGACTATGGAATATGAGTTACTAATAGAACTCTTTAAGTGTAAGCTCAATGAAGGGGGACATGTCTCGCAGCATGTGTTGAAGATGATAGGGCTGATAGAGAGGCTTGCTTCAATTGGAACGAAGCTTGAAAAAAATATCGCTACCATCCTCATCCTGAACTCCCTCCCTCGTTCTTTTGAGAACTTCATAGTGAATTTCAATATGAATGGAACGAAGGCGACTCTGCCGGAGCTGCACAACATGCTCAAGACCGTTGAGTCTTCCACTTCCAAAGGCAAAGTTGTGCTCATGGTGAGCTCTTTTAGCCAACCCAAGCCGAAAGGCAAGAAATGGCAGAAGAAGAAGGGTAAAGCAGTTGTTGCGCCCTCAGGTATGAAGCCTAAGGGAGGTGTGAAGAAGAAGGTAAATCCGACTAAGGATGAATGCCTCAACTGCCATAAGAAGGGGCATTGGAAGAAGGACTGCACGCCACCAGGAGAACAAAAAGCACCAGGTACTCCTGCCTTTAGTGGACAAGGTATGTACGTCATTGAAATAAATAT
This sequence comes from Anisodus acutangulus, assembly GCA_029783415.1. Lineage (NCBI taxonomy): Eukaryota > Viridiplantae > Streptophyta > Magnoliopsida > Solanales > Solanaceae > Anisodus > Anisodus acutangulus. Next base: position 33,729,971 of record CM056502.1, on the reverse strand, counting down.
GTCTATAAATAACTATCATTCCTGGGTATTGAATACCGCTTGTGGCTCACACATTTGTACAAATGTGCAGGGGCTAACTGATAGCATGAAGGTTGGACCAAGGGAGGTAGACCTATGCGTTGGAAATGGAGTACAAGTAGATGTTGAGCGCGTAGGGACTTATAGATTAAATTTACCTTCTGACTATCGTTAACGAGGAATATCATTTCTATCTCAGTTTTGGACATGAAGGGTTTTTCCTCGTATATTTATAATGGCAGTCAAGTACTGTCTTTTGATAATATTATATATAGAACTGCTCCTCTTGTGGATGGATTATATATACTAAACTGTAGTCAAGAGATATTCAATGTACAAAATAAATGAGCCAAGATAAGTAATAGAAACTCTACCTACCTATGGCACTGCAGACTTGGTCATATCAACGAATCAATGATAGAAAGGTTGAGAAAGTTAGACTACTTCGAACCATTTGACTTGGAGTCTTATGGTAACTTCGAATCTTGCTTGAGAGGAAAGATGACCAATAAACCACTTTCTGGGAAAGGTATGCGAGCCAAGGAGGTGCTTGAGTTGGTCCATACTGATGTATGTGGGCCATTCTCGACTCAAGCTAAATGAGGCTTCCCATACTTCATCACTTTTACTGACGACTTCACAAGGTATGGATATGTGTATCGTATGAGACACAAATCCGAGGCTTTTGAGAAGTTCAAAGAGTACAAGCCGGAAGCAGAGAAGCAACTTGCAACAAGTATCAAGTCCCTTCGATCGGATCGAAGACTTGAAAAGTTCAAGAACCACAAGATAACACATAAGTTGAACCCTTGTCGAATGACCTAAACAAGTATTCAGTGGGAGTATCTAGTGAAGATTGGGTACTCAGAGTACACCCTTAAGCTAGTGGGAGTGTTGTGAGAGATAGTGCAGAAATGCAAGACTCTCATACACAACCAATGGAAGATGATACAATGGTTGTACATCATTCCATTCAGGAAATACATGAAAATGACATCCCTGAAAGCTCTCAAGGTGATGGATTTTCTAACACACAAAGACCTTCTCACAATCAGAATGCAACAAGCACTGAAACGCAGAATAATCAACTTCGTAGGACCACTAGGACTCATCATCCGCCTGAAAGACTTAATCTCCTTGTTGAAACACAGAATGAGATAGATATTCCTGATGACGATGAACCTACAACCTACAGCGAAGCTATCTTAGACATTGATTCACAGATATGGCAAGAAGCCATGCAATCTGAGATGGACTCGATGTACATAAATCAAGTTTGGAACTTGGTTGATTTGCCAACATGGGTTAGACCCATATGATGCAAATGGGTCTTCAAGAAGAAGATTGATGCATATGGCAAGGTACATACTTATAAAGCAAGACTGGTGGCTAAAGGTTATAATCAACGGCCTGGGGTCGATTATGATGAGACCTTTTCACATGTTGCTAAGATTAAGTCCATTCGGATTTTGCTTGCAATAGCTGCATATTATGACTATGACATTTGGCAGATGGACGTCAAAACTGCTTTCCTCAATGGTAATCTAGTTGAGGAGGTGTATATGAAACAACATGAGAGTTTTTCACTTGAGTCCAAACCAAATGTTGTATGCAAACTACAAAAGTCCATTTATGGGCTTAAGCAAGCCTCGATGAGTTGGAACATTTGCTTTGACAAGGCTATCAAGTCATTTGATTTCGTCAGAAGCAAATAGGATCCACGTGTTTATAGTAAACGCAAGAATGAGAGTATTGCCTTCATTATCCTATATGTAAATGACATATTAATAATGGGAGATAATAAGACTCTCCTGCAGTTAGTCAATGAGTGGTTGTCCAGTACCTTCATGATGAAGGATTTAGGTGAAGCCTGCTACATTCTGGGAATTAGGATCTATAGAGATAGACCTAATAGATTGTTGGGGTTGTCACAGTCAGTCTACATAGACAAAGTTCTTAGACGTTTTTCTATGGAAAATTCTAAGAAAGGTGGTCTACCTATGGGACAAGGCAGCAAATTATCTAAGAAGGATAGTCCTTCTAATACTATAGAACTTGAACACCTAAAAAGGATCCCATATGCTTCGGCTATAGGATCAATCATGTATGCCATGACCTGTACTAGGCCAGATGTGGAATTTGCACTTAGTATGACTTGCAAATTCCAGCAGAATCCTGGGGAAGAACACTGGAAGGCAGTCAAGAGTATTCTTAAGTATCTTAGATGAACTAAAGATTACTTCTTAGTATATGGTGGGGAAGAAAAGCTAGCTGCTATTGGGTACATTTATGCTAGCTTCCAGACGGATCTTGATAACTTCAAATCTCAGTCTGGGTACGCGTTCATTTTCAATGGTGGAGCAATGAGCTGGAAAAGTTCCAAACAAGCTACAACTGCTGATTCGATAACAAAAGCTGAGTATATTGCTGGATCAGAAGCTGGTAAAGAAGCTGTCGCAATTTCTGAGTTGTTGAAGGAACTAAGGGTAGTTCCGAGTGCCAGTTTTCCAATAACTATTTATTGTGACAACACTGGTGCGATTGCACAGGCTAAGGAACCAAGATCAACCAACAGAAATAAGCATGTACCAATGAAGTACCACATACTCAGGGAGATGGTGGAGACTGAAGAGATTAGATTAGACTATGTTCTCACAGACGATAATCTAGCTGACCCATTCACTAAACCATTAAGCTTAGTCAAGCATAATGGTCATTTTGAGAATATGGGCATTAGATATGTTGGAGATTGGCTCTAGGCCAAGTGGGAGATTGAAAGTATATTTATGTCCTAGAGACAATCTGTATTAGGACAAATGTACTTTATACGCATTCATATTATTATTAATGGAGATTAATATTTTGGCATTTGCAATTATTGAATTATTAATTGATTATTTGTAATATTCTATAATATGCATCTCTAGAGGTTACACTGTTATTAATAATGTGAGATATTAATATTATAACATAACTCTTAAAATAGCCTCGACTAATGATCATCGAGAATGAGTTATCGATGATATGTGAGAAGTCGACATGTGGTCTGCATCACATCCTTAGAGGATGTAGTATGTCTCACCTGCTACGAGTAATGGCTACTCGTGATGGACACATGGTTACTTTAGAAGTATTGGTATACCCTGTTGATATACTGTTTGTTATACTTGTCTAAAGTATGATCAGCGTGTGGGAGATAGAAGTCCTTAGACTTGAGGTCAATACGCGCCTTATCTACAGAGTAATGTACTTTGATCCCGTTGTAAGCTCAAATGCCTTATAGGTTGAGATACAGCTTGTATTGGGTACATTACGATGTGGATTAAAGGTGGTAGTTGAGCCAAGATTAGGATTCATTCCTCGAATGTATATTCGAGAGAACACTCAAATTCTCAGTGATATTAGGTTGACTAAGTCATTGGCCAACACAATAGACATATTTAGAATATGGTCTAGTTGTCAACTAATATAGATGAGATACAATGATTAAGTCATTTGGATAGACACTTGACAAATCCTAAGCTTGATCAGGTGTGTTTTGAATGAAATGATTTTATCTTACCACATAGAGGTTAAGTTTACTGGATTCATGTAAACGTACTTCACATATTGAGTTCGTCTTTCGACGTCGTCTAGGAGTTCCACGTAGACCTTAATTTGATTAATGTGGATATGTGAAGGCCTGTAGGGTCACACTATGTCGATTGTCCTTTTGATCTAAGGATGTATTGAGAGAGTAATTAAATGTTCGATTTAGAATCGAGATATTTAAATGAATAATGATTATTTTAATTAAGTCAAAATTGGATTTTGGATTTAATTAAGAATGCGCAGAAAATAAATCGAGACAGTGCAGGAACACGTCTAGCGCCGCGACGCCTCTGCCTCGATTTTTGGGCCAGGCCCAAGGTCAAACCCTAATTCGATTTGACCTAATTTTCACCTATAAATAGTGGCATTCTCTTCATTATTCACATACTAATTTTTAGATTATCATTCTAAGCCTTAGAGACTTAGAATTAAAATACTCTCTCAAACCTCTGCCGGATTTCCTAGCTTTCCGAAAGAGAAATACATTGAAGCTTGGAGCTTGCAGTTGAAAGGGCAACCGTGTGTCATCCCTATAGTAGATAAAGATTCCAGATACTATAATCTGTAAGTTTTATGCTTTATGTTACATGTTTTGATTGTTATATAACCATACCAGAAAAGTTGTTGGGGTAAGTAAGAAACAAAAAAGTTTAAACTTCCGATGTGCCTTACTTATGTGTTTTGAACCCAACAAAACCCTACACGAATTTCCAGAGGGATAGACTGCACTAACATTATCACAGTAGACTAAGGTAGTTTTTTTAATAGGAAAGTGAAGCTCTAATAGAATATTACGCAACCAACATGACTCAGACACCACATTGGCTACCCCTCGATACTCGGCCTCCGCACTGGATCGTGATAAAGTACTCTAGCGTTTTGCCAACCAAGAGACCAAGTTATCACCAAAGAACCAAGTTGTCTAGAATATACATGTAGCATTTCTTTTCCTTTTTTTAAATTTGTAAATTTTTATGTTTGTTAAATTCAAAAGCATACATCAATTGGAACCCTGATATTATGTCCTAACCTCAACTGAATGAGCCCTTAGTATTAATAAATGCGAATTTCCGAAGTATTTCTTGTGGGAATGCCTTTGAAACTATGATATATTTAGACACAAAATCCATCGGAAATGTTTCTGATGACTATGGCTAAGCGAAGCTAATTTGCACACAACCTTGTCATCAGCAATACATGGAGTATTTTAGAAGACTCATTTAGATATTTCACAAAGATCATATTTATAATTATGTTGATGATCTATTTATTATGTAATCGTGTGATAAAATAAGTTGGTATAGTGCTTTCTTTAGGTGTTGTTATCAATTGGTTATGATATTTTTATGCATGTGATGAATAGTAATTCATTAAAAGTATGGATTAGTACGTAGTAGCAGTAATAACTAGGGCTGTCCGGTGGGCCGGGCGGCCCGGTCCTGACCCGGCCCAATTCCGGCCCGGCCCGATCCAATCACCCAAAATAAAATAAAAATTTATCGGGGTCGGGGTTCGAACTCGGGACAGGGCCTGGGTTCGTCCCGCCCGTCCCGATCCGACCTGCCCCATCCCCACCTCGTCCCGTCCCGTCCAGATTCCGACATGTCCCCCTCTCCCTTTATAAAAATAGCCGTTGTGCAACGACTATAACGGTCATTTTTTCCCCCAACCCATAAATCCCCCTACCCCCTTAATATTTATTTTTAACTCCTAAGTTAATATATTTACACTTTAACCCTATTTCTCAACTATAAATAACTCATTTTCCTCTTCATTTTTCTCACAAATCTTCCTACCATCTCTCTAATCTCTCAATTTATCTCTCTATAATTCTACAAATCTTCCTACTATTAGTATTAAATATTATATCAAAGTTAAAAAATTGGGAGTGAAGTTGGCAACTAGCTTGAAGATCATCGAGCAAAGTTTCAATTTTCAATCTCGATTACACGTCGACGTTATGTCGGAGTTTGGTACCTTCATTCCTTCTTTAAACTATTATTGTTACTTAATTTTAATTATCGCACTTAATTTTATTTACTTTAATTAGTTATTTGTATAATTAAAATGGAAGGATTGAAACGTATGATTACGGGTAAGGGTAAGGGTGCTTCTTCTAGTAGGGATAACAAGGGTAAGTGTACTTCTAGTAATCCTATTCCTAGTCCCGATGATTTGATTGATTTCAGTCATATTGATGAAATTACTTTTTTTAATGATATACCATTAGATGATGAAGTAGATGAACCAGACTTTAATTTAGACGATAATATAAATGACACACCCACAGGTGCACCTCAACCTCAGGATCAGAGTCAGACTGAGTCTTAGCTTGAAACTGCAACTGCAATGCCTCATATTTCCCCTAGTATGAATCGAGGCCCCACAAAATGAAAATTAAAATCAGATGCATGACATTTTTTTGATAGGGACGAAGAGAATCAATTGGCTAGATGTAAATTTGTAAAAACGTTTATAAATTTAAAATCGGAAAAGGTCAAGGTGGGACGGGAGGTTTACTGAGACATGTACAAGGCGAGCACACAACTAGGTGCAATTTATACCTGGCTAAAAAATCGGGTGTGTCAATGTCATCTGAGTCGGGACAAGGTTCACATAGTGTCCCCGACCTAGTACAGGGTCAAATTAACCCGACGACGGGGGAATGTTTTGTCCTAAATATGATAAAAACAAAGATAGGGAAAATATGGCAAAATTAATTGCGGTGGAGGGTTTGCCTTTTTCATTTCCTTCATCTCCTTGTTTTATTCATTACATTCGAGAAACATATATTTCCACTTTTAATGGTTTTCCTAGATCAACTGTTAGAAGGGATGCTTTTAAATTTGTAAGTGAATATCAACAATATTTACGTTATGCACTGTATCATTTTAATGGCAAAGTGGCTATCACTTCTGACATAGGTCGTAGTACTAACGGTAATGATTATTTAACGGTAACATGTTATTAGATAGATCAAAATTGGTCTATGAAAAAACGTATTTTAGCACATATATATATATAGATGATAGGCACAAGGGAAGTTTTATTGCAGAAAATATTCATGAAATTTGTGATTACTATGGAATAATTAATAAAATTATGACTATTACAATAGATAATGTTTCTTCTAATGATTATGCTATAAGACTTTTAAAACTTAGATTAACTCTATCTTTTTCTGATCATTTTCATATAAGATATGCGTGCCATATTTATAACTTAGTTGTAAAGGATGACCTAAAACTTTTTGAAAACATTCTTGATAAAATACAATTTGCTATAAACTTTATTTTTAAAGGTAAAAAAATATAAAGACGCAAATAGTATAAAAACATGTCATGATTGTGGATTACCTTATAGAAAAATTGCAGATGAAGTTTCGACTAGGTGGAATTCTCTGTATGAGCAACTACTTGTTGCTTACGATTATAGACAACCTATAACTTTATTATTTAACGCCCATAATAAAAATCCAAGGGATATGCTTGTAGATAATGATTGGGATAAAATTTTAGAACTTATGGATTTTTAGAGAAATTTTATCAAGCTACTAAAGAATTTTCCGGTATTTATTATCCTACTATTTCAAATATGTTATTTTATATAGAACTAATATTTTTGTTACTTAATGAATATATGCAAAAACCAACTTACAAGTCATCTATTGAAAAAATGTTTAAAATTTTTTTAAAATACTTTTTTCCTATCCCCACTTTTTATATTGTTGGTGTTGTATTAAATTTAACTATTAAAGTAGACGGTTGTAAAACACTTGTAGAAATTATTTATGACTGTATCGAAGTACTTCCAACAGACCCAACTGAAGAACCAATTCACAAACCAACTAAAGAAGAAGTTACGTCTAGCATACACACCGAATGCAAACAAGTATATATGTATTACCAACAACGAAATGCAAATAATAAACCGACTTCTATACCATCTTCTACTACTTCGCTGCAACCTTATAAAAAATGTGCAGTTTCTGTTGCCAGTATTCAAGGTCTTAGAAATAAAATGTGTAGTAGTTCAACTTCTTCACAAGTTAGTGAATTTGATGTTTATGTTTTGCAGGGTGTTGTACAGTACGAATTAATTGTCAATGATGAAGGACAAGAAAACTTGCTGAAATACTGGAGGCAGAATGAGAATACATTTCCGACACTAACAAAGATGGCCCGAGATATGTTGAACATTCAAGCATCATCAACAACGTCTGAAAGCGCTTTTTCTGCAGGAAGATTTCAAATAGGAGAGCACAGACATTCATTGGCGGGAGACACATTGGATATTACAGTTCTATTCAGAGACTGAATTCGTGCGGAGCGTAGAAGGTGCAGTCAACCGGAGACCAACAAAGAAGAAGACTACAACTACAACGAAATCTTGTCCGATGGAGTAGGAAGCGACGTTGAAGAATTTGACAATCAAATTCCAATTCCAACAGAAGATCCTTAAGACATTGTGAGGAAATTCGAAAAAGTATGGTTGAATATGTAATTTTTTTAATTACAATTTTACTATGTCATTTTTAACTTTTGAACTACACCACAAAGTTGCAATTTTGAAATTGTATTACAAAAAAAAAATTATATTTCTATTAAATAATATAAGATGCACAAAAACAGCCTTGAGATATTTTTATTACACTGTTCAATTATTGAAGTGTTTGTATATATTATTTTTTTAAATTAAGTGGCAAAAAAAAAATCTCGAGTCCCGACCCGCCCCAACCCGACCCCGTTCCGACAGGATGTGGGACGTGACCTCTTCCCGTCCCGCCGGAACCCGAGTCCCGACCCTCTCCCCCGTCCCTCCGGGACCCACCCCGCCCCGTTGGACAGCCCTAGTAATAACTGATTTCTACTAACTAAACGCTGGTTAATGGTAATATACTTGATTTATTATCAAGTATTTGATCGAAAGGAGCATGCTAAGTTTATATTGTTAGCTGCTTTAAAGGGTATCCATAGATTATTAAGCCTTTTGGTTTCATAAGGGCCCATTTTTCTTCATATGTTCAGTCAGAGCGTTTGATTTCTTTTGGGAACATGAAATCTTGGCCGATGTATCTGGCGGCTCGTATTGTTTGTTGATCATAATTTATGTATTCGGTTATCATAGGGAGCATATTTAGAATATCTATAAAAAATATTTTATGTTTGTTTCTTTCTTTATCTCCCGTTTAGCCATATATTTTGGGTGTATATTTTGAAGATTTATTTTTAAATCTTTATTTGATCATAAAATTTTGACAGATTTTGAAAATAAATCATCAAATTTAAATTTTGGCTCAAACCTGTTTTTGAATCAAGATCTATGTTTTGGCCTTTTAAAAACTTTTAAAAATTACCCAAAACTTTTGTATTTTATAAAAAAAACTCCATCTATTTATGACCCAACTAATTCTATCTACCATGTTCCTCTATTAAAATCGTATCTATCATGTTTCTACAATTACATCAGTCTATTCTATAAAGTGAACGAGCTAAGTTGTGCCCAAACAGTAGAAGAAGAAACCCTAGGAAAAATTGCTCTGCAAACTATAAAAATCCGTTGCAAAGATAAAAATAGATCTTTGTATTGTAATTTGAATTGTAGTAGCTACTAAGTGTGTTATTAACAGTTGTTATTAAAATATAACGTTCTGCATAATTTGGGATTAGCAAGTATGTATGTTTTGTATGATTGAGTATTCTTGATAATTTTTAAAGCTTATGGGTATAAGTAATGTTTCATGTTTTTTAAAACAAAAAAAGTGAAATATGTTTTGAAAAACTATGACCAAATACATTTTTCAAAACTTAAAAAACTTTACCCAAATCAAAAATTTTAAAATATTTTTGGGAATCTATAGCCAAACGCTAGCTTAAATTGGTCTCTTCAACTGATATCAAGGGTGATTTTTTTAAAAAAATGATCTTGTAGGTGAATGGTCTTGAACTTTTGACCTCACTTGCTCCCCGAAAGAAAACTTCAAGGTCAACACATTTTTCCTTTTTAACTTGAAGATTTGCCCGTACCACGAGCAAGGTTGACAATTCGAAACCCTCCATTTCGAAGATCATAGGGTAATTTCCTAGATATATAAAGGGGAAATTGGCACCCTATGTCCGGTCGACCCACTAAATGACACAAAATAAACTACTTAGACATATTTTTGACAATGTCACGTTTAAATTAAACAAAAATATTTGGTATTCTATAGACGCTCTCAATCACCCATCCTCTTCATCGTCCATCACCCCCTCCACTGCCTTCCTTTTCAAGGTAACGAACTGAATTGGAAGCTTTGTTTGAGGTTAAAGAATCAAACTGAAACTTGCAGAGCTTTCATGGAGATCCGTCGCTACGTTTGGGGCCGAAAATTTGAGATTGGAATTGGACGGGTTGAAAAATTCAAGTTGAACCTTATTTGTTACTCTCTCCGTCCCAATTTACGTGATATAATTTGACTGAACACAGAATTTAAGCAATAAAGAAATACTTTTGAATTTGAGGTCTAAAACAAGTAAACGATATTTGTGTAACTATAAATAATTTCGCTAAGCGTAAAAGCTAAAGTTTAAAGTTAAATTGTTGTCAAAATTAAGGAAATGTATCATTCTTTTTGGGACGGACTAAAAAGAAAAATATATCACATAAATTGAAACAAATGAGGTATTAAAATAATCAGTGAAGTACTATTTGGTGCTTGTAATGAGAATTCTCTAGTAATTTGGGAAGAAGAAACTTGAAGAAGGATTGAAAATACTATTAAAGACCATTGATGTTTCGTTCAAAGTTTTTGATATGTGTAATTATAATTTTTTAGATTGGGTGATATGAGATTTTGTTTTAAACATCTTAAGGAGCCTAGATTTCAATTTCGGAAGTGTTTGGAGACAATTTTGAGGTGGGTTGGGCTAATTTTCAAATTCAAAACGCAAGGTTGAATGACGCCTCTATCTTCTTCTTTCTTTTCTTTTAATTGAAATGGTGTTTCGTATTGTTATGGCAAAATGGTGGTGTATATCCCATAAATATTTGTGTACATTCCCGTGTGTACATGCATCCTTCCGTGTATATTAGTGTACCTCCCGTATATAATGTATATCGGTGTAAATTCATAAGTCTGAGGGTGTTTGAATTGGTTTTTTAAAGTGTCTTATAAGCTAAAAGCTAAAATTCGTAAGTTGGTCCTACCCAACTTATGTCATTTGACTTATTTTGTACCTTTTTAACCTAAAAATAAATATTTAAAATATTTTTTATTTCACTCAAACACCTCAAAAAGTAGAAAAGAGCTTAAAATTCAAAAACACTTAAAATAAGTCAATCCAAACATCCTCTAAGTGTGATGTACGTTGATATATACATGTGATATACTTTTTGCAATGGCATTCCTGTAGCTCTGAATTTTGATTCCATAACAGTCCAAGTCACTAATATATCTCAAATTTTGTATATAGCCTTATCTAGGTGTTCTAACTAATTCCAACACCCATTAAAAACAGAGATACGTATTTTTTGATGGATAAGTACACTCAATTTTGGACAAACAAATATGTATGGAATATGACTTTCTGGCGACCTGCCATTTTTTCGATAGAGTACCTTGAAAATTTTATGGGTTTAAGTAAAATCAGGGTCAAAATATTCAGATCATAGTATTTTTTACGTCTATTTCAAAAGATTGACTATGTTGCCAAGCTTAATTTTTGGCTAATCTGGGGCCAATAATTGCTATGGCTGGTATATATGTGTCCATGATTCTATATAAGGTATAATATAAAGTGGATCATTTATGGGCTTGAAAATACCAATATAGTGTTGGAAATTTACTAAATGTGGAAATAAGTACATCCCATTAATTTATGACTCGAACTATTGGGCCCGCAAGTCGAAAACATCGTTTCCACACACGTGCACACGTAGTGCCAAGTATCGCAAATTTCATTAGTGAAAGAGATATTGGTACGTATGTAATACGTTTGAGACATAGAATTATGGACGGTTATTGGCCAAATGACAAAGTATTCCACGTTGGTAAATGAAGGAAGAAGTGTACAAAGTGTAAAATGAAATGAGTCGAAAATCGCCGCGGAGCCGTGAAGGGCCGCGACGCCACAACCGTCGGAGCCGCGGCGCCTCCCAGGCTGCGCCGCGGCGCAAATTGGCTAGTCAGCTACTGGAGCCGCGGCGCTTCGGAGGCCGAATGCTGCGACGGAAAGTTGGAAAAATCTTACGTTTGGGCTGGTTTTGGAGCATTGATTCTCCATTACTTGCCACATGAATTCAGCTATTATTTGGCTGAATGTAACCCCTCAATCAAGTGCAATTACATGGCTATTGAAGGCCTTTAGTTGGCTAGTTGAGGGGTTTTCTACTTACACTATAAATTGAGGCATTTGACTCAATTGAAACATACTACACTCAACACTTAGAAAATACTCTAGAATTTTCAGAGTTCATATTCTTCCTCTCTAGCAAAGTTACTATACTCAAAGTTCTTCAAGAGTAACACTTGAGTTTCCTTTGCTCACTTGTTAAAGTTGTTGTTGTATCTTGGGAGACTATTGCTCAATACCGTAAAAGGAGATATACGAGGCAATCTTGTCTTAAAGACAGAGTGCCATCACTCGACTCAGCAAATTACACAAGCAGTTTGTTAAGGTTTTGATTTCCAGTTTTATTGTAATAGTTTGTTTATCCTTTCTACTATTGTAATAGTTACTTACTTCCCGTTCCCTACAACAATTGTATCCCAACAATTTTAAGACAAGATTTTGTTGTAAGTAAGTTAGAAAGATGACTGGTATAAATCAAACTGCTTTTGATTCTGCTGCTGCTGCTCAAGGCAATCCCTCTGCCTTCCCCACCGCTCAAGGAAATCCTAATGCCTTTCCGGTTGCTCAAGGCTCATCTTATTCCTTTGCTGCCGCTCAAGGGAATATTATCGCTCCTCCACCCGCTGGTAGAGATGGAAATGGATCTTGGACCCGGTCTGGATCCATATCCATTTTGTAGGATATGGATCTTTAAAATTTGGACCCGACGGATCCGGATCAGACCCGAATTCATTTCGGAGGGATCGGATCTGGATCTGGATCTTGTATTTGAGATCCGTATCCGGTACAGATCCGATTCATGGATCCGTTTTTTATTAAATATATCCATAACCTATAATGTAATTTTATAAGTATTTTCTTAAATGTTTTTTATAATTTATGTATTGGGTAAAGGGTTGAACCAGGATAAGGCACAAGTCACACAACCATGTAATTTGTCTTTGAAGTTTCATTTCTTTTACCTATATGCTCTCTGCAGTTTTCCATATTTTCATTTCTACAAAAAGAAAAAATTATCACTCTTCTTTAAATTTTTCTTTCTTGAATCTGCTAGCCGTAAGCTTTAAGTATCTTTCTCTCATTTGTTTGATCATCAAAAAAAAAAACAGGGACTTTTGATATATGACTGACATTGTTTTATGTTGTTTAATGAAGTCAATAAGTAGAACTACAAGTGGAGCATCACTAAAGCCTCCAAAAATTAGCTCAAAGTTGCAACATGTTTAACATCACTAATGAAGTCAATCGTCTTTATTTTCTTGTGATGCTAAAACTTTGTTTAGTATTTTGAAAGAATGGTGTCATGTTTGTGTAGGTTGATTGAATGAACTCAATCATTTTTTTCAATCAGATTGCGTTTCATTTTGTCATAAAAGTTTCAACATGTGGGAATATTATTCAAGCCAAAAACATTTACATGTAGATCCAGATCCGATCCGTGGACCCGGTGGATCCGATGGATCTAGGTCCGGATCTGATTTTTATGGACCCGATGGATCTGGATCCTGGTATGAAAAATGAATCTGGATCTGGATCTAGTAGGATCTGGTCCAGATCCGATCCGTTGCCATCCCTACCCGCTGGATTTCACCATGAACGCCCTGAAAAGTTCATGGGGTGAAACTTCAAAAGATGCCAACAAAAGATGCTCTTCTATCTGACTGTTATGGGAATGACACATTTCCTAACAGAAGATCCTCCACAAACTGGAGATGAAATGGACCCTTCGCCTTTTAAAACGGGTGAAGGGGACCTAGGTATCCATGTCATTAATATCATGAAGATGGTTCTTGATGCATGGAGTCATAGTGATTTCATGTATAAGAATTACATATTGAACTGCTTGTCAGACCCTCTCTACACGGTGTATTGCACCATTGGCACTACTAAAGAGTTGTGGGAGAAGCTACAAAAGAAGTACAACGCACAAGATGCAGGTACTAAGAAATTCATCGTTGGGAAATTTCTGAAATTTCAAATGGTGGATAGTAAGATAGTGATGTCCCAAGTCCAGGAATTCCAAATGATTTTACATCACCTGGATTTGGAAGGTATGAAGCCAAACGAGCAGTTTTTGGTTGCATCACTATTGAAAAGTTACCTCCTTCGTGGAATGAGTTTATGAGCTACTTAAAGCTCAAGACAAAGGAGATGACTTTTGAAGAACTTATTATTAAACTCCAAATTCAGGAAAATAATAAGAAGGCCTTGTCTAGGGATAAACAACCCGCTGAGGCAAAGGCAAATCTGGCTGAGGCCAAAGGGAACCTAAGCAAGAAGCTCAAGTTCCAGAAAGACGGCAAGACCCAAGCAGCGGAAAAGTTCAAAGGAAACTGTCACCACTGTGGAAAATCTGGTCATATGATCAAGGACTGCCGCAAGCTCAAGACTGAGCAACAAGAGAAGGCCAAGGCTAAGGGCAAGACTCAGGTTAATGTTGTCAAGGACCAGTTTCTGGACGACATGATTGAGGAGTTCTCAGCGGTGGTGTTAGAAGCAAACCTGGTTGAGAATCATATACAATGGTGGATGGACACAGGTGCTACAAGACACATCTGTTCCAATAGAGATGCCTATTAAATTATTAAATTAAATAAAATTCTTATTATTAAAACTAATAAAAGAAACCCTCGAATCTCCACTTATACACCGGTTACAAACAAGAAGCTATTCATGGGCACGCTTCCTCTGACGTGTTAGGGTAGAAAAGGTAGTCCTGAAGATGACTTCGGAAAGGAGCTCACTCTAAAGGAAGTGATGCATGTTCATGAGATTAGAAGAAATTTAATTTCAGGTCCTTTATTGGTTAATGCTGATTTTAGGCTAGTGTTTGAGTCCAATAAATTTGTAGTCACTAAGAATGGAACGTTTGTGGGAAGAGGCTTTGTCTGTGAAGGCCTCTTAAAAGTGAACACTATGTCTGTATTACGTAAAAGCAATAATATTGAAGCCTCTTCATCTTACTTGCTTGAGTCCTCTAATTTATGGCATCATAGATTAGGACATGTCAACTACAAGTCCATCCAAAGGTTGGTAAAGTTGGAGTTGTTGCCGTCTATCGACATAAACCCTCAACATAAGTGTGAGGTGTGCGTAGAGGCAAAACTCACAAAGCTTTCTTTTCGATCCGTCGAAAGGAATACCGTTCCTCTAGAACTTATTCACACAGATATATGTGATTTGAAGTTTGCACAAACTAGGGGGGAACAAGTACTTTGTGACATTCATTGATGATAACATAAGGTATTGTTACCTTTACTTGTTGAAAAGTAAGGATGAAGCCTTTGAAGCATTCCGACGTTACAAAGCAGAAGTTGAGAACCAACTAAGCATGTGGATTAAATCCATTCGTAGCGATAGAGGGGGAGATAATGTAGTGCCATTTGAGGAATATTGTGCCCAAGAAGGCATTGTTCATCAAACGATGGCTCCATACTCACCTCAATCGAACGGTGTGGCAGAACGTAAGAACCGTACATTGAACGAAATGATGAATGTCTTGTTCATCAATTCCGGTCTTTTCCAAAACATGTGGGGAAAAGTTATCCTTACCGCTAATACGATTCTTAACAGAGTCCCACATAAGGGTAAGGACAAAACTCCATATGAATCATGGAAGAAAAAGAAACCCACCTATAAATATTTAAAGGTGTGGGGTTGTCTGGGAAAGGTTGAAGTACCCAAGCCAAAGTAGGTCAAGATTGGGCCTAAGACTGTAGATTGCATATTCATCGGATATGCAAATAACAGTAGTGCTTATCGCTTCTTAGTGCATAAGTCAGATATTTCAGATATCTACGGGGGTACAATCATGGAATCAAGGAATGCTCAATTATTTGAAAATACCTTTCCTAGAAAGGAAAAAGACATAACCTCTCGCAAACGAAGTTATGAACAAAGCTCTCAGGAACCGGGAGTCGTTGACGGCCCAGATCTAGATGGTTCAGATCTAGTGGATCTCGAGGTGGCTGAATATACAAAATCTAGTGTTCCAGATTCTCAGAAATTGGAGACTCCAGAGATGGAGCTAAGGCGAAGTAAAAGGGCCAGGAAGAATAAATCTTTCGGTCATGACTTTGTAGCTTATATGGTTGATGATGAACCAAGGACAATTGCTGAAGCATTGTCAACTCCAGAGTCACCACTCTGGAAAGAAGCTATTGAGATTGAAATAGACTCCATTCTGCATAACCATACTTGGGAGTTGGTTGATCTTCATCCGGGGAATAAACCGTTGGGTTGTAAATGGATATACTCAAACGGAAGTATAATGCAGATGGATCTATAGATAAGTATAAGGCCAGGTTGGTAGTCAAGGGCTATCGGCAGAAAGAAGGTCTTGACTACTTTGACATGTACTCCCCACTATCTCGGATGACGTCCATACGGGTATTCATTGCAATCGCAGCTTTGCGTGACCTTGAGATACATCAAATGGATGTGAAGACAGCCTTCCTAAATGGTGATTTGGAAGAAGAAATTTATATAGACCAACCTTTGGGGTATGTGGTTCAAGGGCAAAAGAAGAAAGTCTGTCGGCTTGTCAAATCTCCGTACGGGCTGAAACAAGCTCCGAAGCAATGGCACAAAAAAATTAATAGTACTCTACTATCGAAGGGTTTCGCCATTAATGAGAGTGACAAATGTGTCTACATGAAAGGTAACTCTGACTCATTTGTTATGATATTCCTGTATGTAAACGACATGTTGATTACATGGAGCAGTCGTAGCATAATTCTAGAGACTAAGAACATATTGAAACAATGCTTCGACATGAAGGATATGGGTATCGCAGATGTCATCTTAGGGATAAAAATCTCTAAGACGTCTGACGGACTAGTCTTATCTCAATCTCACTACATCGAGGATGTTTTGAGAAAGTTCGAGATATTTTACAGTTCGCCGATAAAGTCACTAATGGATAGAAATCAAAAGCTTGATAAAAATCATGGTGCACCCGTATGCCAGGAGTGATATGCACAGGTGATCGGTAGTTTGATGTACATAACAAACTGCACCCGACCTGATATTGCTTATGCAGTCAATAAGTTGGCTAGGTTTACCCGTAATCCGAGTGATGATCACTGGAAGACGTTGAATCGGGTATTACAATACCTAAAACACACGTTAACTTTTGGGTTACATTATTCGAGATATCCAGCTGTACTAGAGGGGTATAGTGATGCAAACTGGATATCTGATATAGAGAACACCAAGTCCACCAGTGGGTATATATTTACAATTGGTGGTGGGGCTGTGTCTTGGAAATCCTCTAACCAAACTTGCATCGCCTGATCCACGATGGAATCAGAGTTTATCGATTTAGACAAAGTAGGAGAAGAAGCTGAGTGGCTTCATGACTTATTAGAGGATGTTCCTTGTTGGAACAAACCCGTACCTTCTGTAATGATCCACTGCGACAGCCAATCGGCTCTAGGAAGGGAACGAAATGCTATGTACAATGGCAAGTCTCGTCATATTCGACGGAGACATAAGACTGTTAGGCAGCTGATAACTACGGGTATAATATCCATTGATTACATAAAATCAAAGGATAACATAGCTGACCCACTGACAAAGGGCTTATCCAAGGATCAGATATTCTGCCTGTCTAGGGGAATGGGCTTAAAACCCAAAGTATAAGGACCAATACGGTAGCAACCCAACCTTACAGACTAGAGATCCTAGGAATTAGGTTCAATGGGAAAACTAAGCTGTAAAAATTCAGTTGATCGCTTCGGTGGAAGCATGAGCACTTCGGATAGTGATTTCTGTGAAGAAACACCAAATCCAAAGCCGTTCCCGCGATAGACTATAAGTTATATCTGCAGTGTGGGTGAATGTTAAGTTTCCAAAACCTTTAATGATCCTCACCGGTTGAGGTTAGATTTGGGGAAATTTTTAATGGTTTCTAACACTTGTAAAGTGGGATATAACATGATACCTTGTAAGAGACCACCTATTTAAGTGTGAGGACCGGCCGCCTCAAATGAACGCACTTAAGAAATCAAGAAGTGTCCATGGCCACAACGGACAAAACATTACGAAGCTTTGAGTAGAGGAAGTTGTTGTGTTGGTACCGTTGACTTGGCTTACACTAAACACTGACGGTTCAACACATCATGTTCACTGCGCAGTAAGTATGTCCGGTGGTATTCAACTATGGAAGGTTCAAAGCGTATGCTACCTATCCAGATGCAACATCGGTCCGCGTAAAGGTTGCTAGAAAAGGCACCATGTGTGTGTGCCAAAATCTCTTTCAAGAGGAGATTGTTAGAAATTTACTAAATGTGGAAATAAGTATATCCCATTAATTTATGACTCGAACTATTGGGCCCGCACGTCGGAAACGTCGTTTCCACACACGTGCACACGTAGTGGCAAGTATCGCAAATTTCATTAGTGAAAGAGATATTGGTACGTATGTAATATGTTTGAGACATAGAATTATGGACGGTTATTGGTCAAATGAAAAAGTATTCCACGTTGGTAAATGAAGGAAGAAGTGTACAAAGTGTAAAATGAAACAAGTCGGAAATCGCCGTGAAGGGCCGCTGCGCCACAACCGTCGGAACCGCGGCGCAAATTGGCTAGTCAGCTACTGGAGCCGCATCGCTGATTCACAGCATCGCGGAGCTTCGAAGGCCGAATGCTGCGACGGAAAGTTGGAAAAATCTTACGTTTGGGCTGGTTTTGGAGCATTGATTCTCCATTACTTGCCACATGAATTCAGCTATTATTTGGCTGAATGTAACCCCTCAATCAAGTGCAATTACATGGCTATTGAAGGCCTTTAGTTGTCTAGTTGATGGGTCTTCTACTTACACTATAAATTGAGGCATTTGGCTCAATTGAAATATACTACACTCAACACTTAGAAAATACTCCAGAATTTTCAGAGTTCATAATCTTCCTCTCTAGCAAAGTTACTATACTCAAAGTTCTTCAAGAGTAACACTTGAGTTTCCTTTGCTCACTTGTTAAAGTTGTTGTATTATCTTGGTAGACTATTGCTCAATACCGTAAAAGGAGATATACGGGGCAATCTTGTCTTAAAGACAGAGTGCAATCACTCGTCTCAGCAAATCACACAAGCAGTTTGTTAAGGTTTTGATTTCCAGTTTTATTGTAATAGTTTGTTTATCCTTTCTACTATTGTAATAGTTACTTACTTCCCGTTCCCTACAACAATTGTATGCCAACATATTGCAAAATAAATAAATTAATATACGGAGATACATCATTACAGGAAATTAGTTGAAGCCATCAAATAAGATTGATGCTACAGTTTACTTATTACAAACTTAAAAAGAAAAAAAGTGTAGTGACATACACGAACCATATTTTCTATTGAATTGTGTTACATGGACCTCTAACATAAATCACCGTTAAGCATTCAGCCCTGCAGAGGTATTGAATGGGCTAACCAACTAGTTTGTTAACATATTAGTGGAATGGCAAGAATAGCATGTTGAGCCCATAATTTTTCTGAACGATAAACTTTCAAGTTTCCCATTTTTGAACTAAGATAAAAGAGGCATGCTATCCCTTTTGATTTTTTCATCTTTCAAATCAATGCTCATTTTAGGGATCCTGTTAACAATTGGAAATCTGCAACTCATAGTGATGAGCTTGGTGGTTTTTGTTACATGGTTAATTCAGGATAATTGGGTTCTTAGTTGTGACAATATAAACTTCCATTCGGTTGATAATCACTCTTGTTTCATAAGTTTCTGTTCTTACGTGTTGTGTGGTGAGTTACGCTTGGGTTCTTATAGGCATTGTGAACATTTGTTTGTCATCATAATAAAGGGAGAATTTGTTGAGTTTTAATTTTGATGATTAACAAACAAAGTTGGTGACTGATGTATTGATTACAAGTTGAAGGACCTAATCCTTGCGTGTAGTTCTGTAAGTACACACCTAACACATATTCTCAGTTATATACTTGGAGTCACTTTCTCATGAAAAATGATGTTTCAAATACTTTGTGACCTTTAGCTACCAAAATATAGAGAGTCTGGTAGTTTTATCTTTCTTGTTACCGTTGGAAATTTGTCTTTAGTGGAGAGGTGCGTCGACCCATCTTTAATGACTTAAACACTAGGGTTCCGCATGTTGGAGGCTTTGTCTCTTCACACGTGCATAATCTACTAAGTGGGTAGATGACTGTAGGGCCAAGGATAGTCAAATTTCGTTAAGAAATGAAAGAGATATTGGTCCACGAAGTAAGGTGTTTGAGGCATAGAAATATGGTGCGGGACAAATCTACATCGGTGGGAAAATGAATAATTGTTCTCTTTATAAGTCTCAAAATTGGCTAAGGGTTTGGGACCCCAAGGGGTAAACTCATGTGTTTGAAGGAGGGAGGACCTAGATATGCTTGGGTTCGAGACTAAGTCCACACTCGCGCCCCTGCCGCCCGGTCTGGTCCGGGCTCGGGTCTCGATTCGTGTGGCTTGGGCTTGGGCTTTGGGCTTCTTCTGATATAATTTTTTTGGATCCAAATTGCTTAATATTTATAGTTTGGTCCCTCGAGTTTCTGGAAAGATGAAATTGGAAACAACGGAAGGCAGAAAGTTTTTGCCTGCCGTTTAGGTTGGTTTTTTGGAGCGTTAAAACTCCATTAATCTGCACATAACTCCTCCCTAAAAGCTCCTTTATATTGCACATTAAATCAGTCATTTACTTGGCTGATTAACTCCTCACTAATGGACATTACTTGGCTATTAACAGCCATTAGTTGGCAGCTGAGAAGTCTCTCTCCTTATTCTATATATTGGAGCCTTTGGCTCAATTGTTGAGACTACAGACAAGGAAACAAACAGAAGAGAGAACAAAAACAAGAGAAACTCAGTCCAAAACGTGAGCAGAAATAGTGGACAAACAAAAAACTCTTCCTTCCTTTTCCATTCTTCAGCAAGTCATTTCGTGTTTGTTTTTTTCGTCAGAATCAACCTATTTGCTTTGTAGTGTTGATTAGTTGTTATTTTATCTTGGGAGACTATTGCCCGCAAACGTAAAAACATATATATGGGGCAATATTTTCTTAAAGACAGAGAGTCATCTCTCGACTCAGCCACAATTGTAACAATCCAGATTTAGTATTTCTTGATTTCAGGTTATCAAGATTCAAGACTCAACAAGCTTGAGGCAGTTCTGAATATTGGTTATTTGTTCATCCTTTCGAACACTTGTAATATTTATTTACTTCTTGTACTGCTTTACATGTCCAACAGTTACAAGAGAGTCTATACAAGAAAGTTGATTTGAGCAGGGTTAACTTTACAGGTTTAAAAAAAAGTAGGGTTATTAAGAGAAAGTAGCATGGCTTTACTACACTTTATTTATTCTCTAGGGTTAGAAGATCGTGTTTTGCTTATCTCTAACTTCTGCTACTACCATGGTCTATTTATTGTGAAAGGTTTTCTCTCGTAGATTCCACACTTACGAGAAGTCCACGGGCGCATCTAAGGCCCGCCGAGGTGTTCACCCGAACACCCTCGGTAAAAAATTACATCGTATATATGTTATATATCCCACATCGGATATGAGTATTTCCATTATAATTGAATCACTTGTCCCACATTTGTCCCACATAGTCAATTGTCCCACATTGGTATTTTTAAGTAAAGTAAAGAGTCATTTGTCCCACATTGGTGTTTGAGAAGAAGTTTGAACTTCCTTGTGGCTATAAAAGGAGTTAATGGGTTTGACATGTTGGTCAAGCTCTTGAGCTTCCATTCATTATGGAGGAAAACCAATATTAGCTTCAATAGTTCAAAACTTTCTCTTTTATATATATATATTTTATAAATATTTTATATTAAATATTTAAAAGGGACGAATCGGATTTTCTGTTTCGTCAACGGAAATATCCCTTCGTGAAAATGTTGCAACATTTCGGGACAACCATTGAGTATCCATAAATACTCAGTGATTTGCAGAAACGAAAGAACACGCAGAATATAATACAAAATAATTTCTTCTTTTGGAATTCCCCCTTCTCTGAGATTTATTCTTTCTTTAAAGTCTATATTTTATACGTACAATTTCTTCTTCTGAAATTTGTTAGTGTAACTTTCGAATTTCGGAGAATATATGTTTTGTATCCTGGAAGGTTAATTCCTCAGTGAACCTTTTACACCTGAGAGGGAGGAATTAATATCTTTAAAGATAACATTATTTTTCAGTGTGTCTAACCTATTCTTAATTACATTACACTATTATACAACAATTTTAAAGGTATTAATTCTCTGCAATGGAGTCAGTATTGGTTAAAACGCAGTTGAATGATGGAGACAAATTGGAAAGGTTGAACGGACTCAACTACAAGCATTGGAGTCTAAAGATGGTGTACCTTTTGACAATTGCAAATGTATTCTATGTTCTATTTCAAGGTTGTCCGGAGGAAGTCCCTGATCCGGATGCAACCGAGGCACAAAAGACTGAGGCAATAGAGAAGGCGAACAAATTAAAAAATGATGATTTCATTTGCCGCTACACCATTCTGCAGTCGATGAACAACACACTGTTCAACGTATTTCACATCCACAAAACTACTGCAGAACTCTGGAATGCTATAAAATGAAGGTATGTAGGTAATAAGTCTTTTTTGGTTAACAAATATGTTGAATACAAGATGGTGGATTCTCCACCGGTCATTGATCAGGTTAACGAGTTAAATGATATAGCAACAGAATGTGCTGATGCTGGTGAACCCATTTCTGAAACTTTTCAAGTTTCAACCATCATTGGTAAACTTCCGTCTTCATTGAAAGATTACCAAAAGAAACTAAAACACAAGAAGAAGCCTATATCTTTGGATGAACTTCTTCAGGGCATTCAAAATGAGACCGAAAGCCTTAGAAGAAATGGATCAGTTTCTTCGAAGAATGATGGTGTGAACCATGTTTATGAGAAAAACCTTCATGTAACTTCTAAGGGAAACCAAGGAACGTCCAAGAAGAGTAAATTCTTTAAGAAAAATGGGAATGTGGATAACAAAAACAACATAAAGAAAGACAGTTGTTATGTTTGTGGCAAACCTGGTGACTATGTTAGGGAATGTCATCACCGTAAGGGGAAAGACAAGAAAAAGGAACAAACCAATGTGATTGATGACAAAGACTTTTTCGCTGTCATGTCTAAAGTATGCCTTATCAACAATAGCACTACTGATTGGTAGGTGGACTCAGGTGCTACCTGTCATGTTACCCCAAACAAGAGTTTGTTCAAGACATATAAAATAGTGAAAGAGGCCAAGGCCGTCTACATGGGAAATGCGACATCAAACGAAGTTCTTGGCGTAGGCACTGTTGTTCTTCCCCTCACTTCGAAAAATACTTTAACTCTGAGAAATGTGTATCATATCCCTTTATGAGGAAGAATCTTGTATCGGTCCACAAATTAGATGAAAATGGTTTCAAAGTAGCCTTTGTTTCCCAAAAAATGACTATCACTAAGAATGGGAAGTTTGTAGGAAAAGGCTACATGAAAGACAAAATGTACTTGTTGAATGTTGACTATAATAAGACTGCATCTTCTACTTACTTTTTTGAAGTTTTACTTAATATTGATGATCATGATAATTGGTACTATAAACTAGGACATATTGGTATAAATGCTACGAAATGCATGATTTCAAATGATTTTATTCCTAAGTCTTCTAAAACTTTTACCACAAAAACTTGTGAATGTTTCTCTCAATACAAATTGACTAAATATTCTTTCAAAAGTGTTGTTAGAACAAATGGTTTACTTGAACTTATTCATATAGATATTTGTGATAATAAAGAGCATATTACTAAAGGTGGTAAAAGATATTTCATAACTTTTATTGATGATTATTCAAAATTCACCTATGTGTATTTGCTTAAAACCAAAGATGAGGCTTTTAATAAGTTTAAAATCTTCAAGGAGGAAGTTGAAAATAAAACCAATTTAAGGATCAAATGTTTGAGATTGGACATGGGTGGTGAATATCTATCTAACGAGTTTATATCATTTTGTTTACAAAATAGAATTGTTAGAGAGTTTTTAGCACCTAATACTCCACCACAAAATGGAATGACCGAAAGAAAAAATAGATCCTTAATGGAAATGGTTAGTGCCATGCTAATACATTCAAAATTATCAATGAGTTATTGGGGAGAGACACTATTGAGTTCTTGTTACATTACTAACAGGATTGTAAACATGAAACATATGAAAATTTCATTTTAGTTGTTTATTGGGCGTAATCCTAGTATTAAACATCTAAGGGTATGAGGTTGTATTGCATATGTTTTGGACTCAACTTTGAAAAGGCCAAAACTTGGTAGTAGAGTAGTTAAATCTGTTTTTATTGGTTATTCTGCTATGAGTAAAGTATATAGATTTCTTAGGCTTAATGATAATAGTGTATTTGAGGCTGCGCATACTATATTTTATGAACACTTGAATATTCGTGATGCTGATAAAATAGAAATAAGTAATAATTTATTTGGTGAACTTGATATTAATGAGCATGTAACCGAAAATGAAATTGTGAATGATGAAAATTTAGAAGAAAAGGAGAATAATTAAATAATCGAATTAAGGAGAAGTAAGAGACACAGAATTGAAAAGGATTTTGGTCCTGATATGTTGACTTACATGTTAGAAGAGGATCCAAAAACTTTTCAAGAAGCTATGTCACAATCAGATTCTTATATGTGGAAAAGAGTCATGGATGATGAAATCAAGTCTATACTTGAAAAACAAACCTGGACCCTTGTTGATTTACCTCGTATGACTTAACATATTGGTTGCAAATGGGTTCTGAAAAAGAAACTCAAAACGGATGGTACTATTGATAAGTACAAGGCTAGATTGGTAGTCAAAAGTTATAGTAAAAAAGAAGAGATTGATTATTTAGAGACATTCTCTCCCGTTTCTAAATTGACATCAATCAGAACCATGTTTGTTATTGCATCTATGTATGGATTAGAGGTTCATCAAATGGATGTTAAAACTGAATTCTTAAACGGAGACTTGGATGAGGAAATTTATTTACATCAACCTGAAGGTTATATTGTTAAGGGTGAAAAGCATAAAGTATGCAAATTAAAAAAGTCTTTGTATGGGCTTAAACAAGCACCACGACAATGGTACAAAATGTTTAAGCAAGAAATTGAAAAGTTCAGATTTAAGAGTAGCAAAGTAGAAAATTGTGTTTTTACAAAGGTTACTCTTGAGTATAAAGTAGTGGTGGCTTTATACGTTGATGACTTGCTTATCTTTGGTTTTGACATAAAATGTTTGAATGAGACCAAAGAGTTTTTAAAGCAAGTTTTTGACATAAAGGATCTAGGTCTTTTTGATGTCATATTGGGAGTCAAAGTGCTCAAGAGAGGAGGAACTTACATTCTAACACAATCTCATTACATTGAGAAAGTGTTAAAGAAGTTTAATTACTTTGACTGTAAGGATAGTACAAGTCCTATCAATCCAACCGTAAAATTAGTTCCAAATAAATGAGAAACCATAAATCAAGAAGAATATGCCAAAATAATCGATAGTATTATGTATGTTGTGAATCACACAAGACCTGATCTTGCGTGTTCTATTGGCATATTGAGTAGATTTACTAGCAATCCAGGAGAAGATCATTGGAAGGAACTAAAATGAGTACTAAGGTACTTGAAGTCAACAAGGAATTATGGTCTGAATTAAAAATGCAATGTATCTACAGTTGAGTGTTTTAGTAATGCAAATTAGGCATCAGATGCAAGTGATTCTAAGTCAACTAGTGGATGGTTATTCACTGTTGAAGGTGACATAGTTTCTTGGGCTTCGAAAAAGCAAAGTTGTGTTGCTTTATCTTTAATGGAATCTGAATACATAGCCATGTCAATGGCTGGCAAAGAGCTTATGTGATTTAGAAGATTCCTAAAAACTATTCCTTTTATAGAACCAAAGAAGGGTCCTATAACTTTGCATTGTGACAATCAAGCTGTGATTTACAATGCAAAGAATGAGAGAATATCTGATCATAGTAAACATATTTCTATGAGATATAATCATGTTCGAAGTATGGTTAAGAATGGAAATATCACACATGAATATCTTCCAGCAAAGCAAATGCTAGCAGATCCGTTAACAAAACCGTTATCGGGAGATAAGATCAAAAAGGTCATGCGAGATATGGAGCTATTACCGATATAAACGATGTCTTGATTGAAACCAACTCTATTCTAAGGTAAAAGTTATATATTTTGCATCTTATTATGAGAGTTAAAAAGGCAATTCAATATTAGACATTGGCGAGATGGAAACTTGGATACATCTCAAGGTGCATAATTTGAAAATAGTGGGGGTGATACTATTTTGAAAGATTTATATTTGACCTATGCACTTTTGTTTACCACAACAGGTAAATCTTGGACTCTAAGTCCTTAATAGACTTATATCTATGTGGAATGCGTTGTGGACATTCTTGATGAGTCTACCTATACAAGTATAAAAGTGAGAGGCCGCTTCTTAGGGATCATTCGGTAAGATCCTAGAGTACTTGTGAATCCAGGATTCAGCATAAGGCCCATATTAAATGATGCTGCCAAGATTAAAAAGAAGCAAGAAATCATACGCAACGAGAATATGATTCCTTAGTGTTTCATACTCAACCATAAGTTAAAGGCCTAGTCCACTTAATGGCTATTCATTGTGTAACGCACGTTATATATATTTTTATTATTTTCATTATGCATGTAAAGAAGTGGGAGATTTTTATATATCCCACATCGGATATGAGTATTTTCATCATAATTAAATCATTTGTCCCACATAGTCAATTGTCCCACATTGGTATTTTTAAGTTAAGTAAAGAGTCATTTGTCCCACATTGGTGTTTGAGAAGAAGTTTGAACTTTCTTGTGGCTATTAAATGAGTTAATGGGTTTGACATGTTGGTCAAGCTCTTGGGCTTTCATTCATTATGGAGAAAAATCAATAGTAGCTTCAATAGTTCAAAACTTTCTCCTATATATATATATATATATATATATATATATATATATATATTATATATATATATATATATATATAAGAAATAAATAAATATTTTATATTAAATAGTTTAGAAGGGTTCTTAGTCAGTATCCGAAAAGAGTTATCTCATTTCTTAAAGCTCGGAAGATGGTAGAAAAGGGATGTCTTTCATATTTGGCCTATGTTCATGATACGAGTGCAGAGACTCCTCCCTTGGAGTCAGTTTCGGTAGTTCGGGAGTATCTAAAGGTATTTCCTACAGACCTTATCGGTGTTCTACCGGATCGGGGTATCGACTTTTGTATTGATCTAGAGTCGAGCACTCAGCCTATTTCTATAGCTCCATATCATATGGCACCGACCGAGTTGAGGAAATTGAAGGAGCAATTGCAAGAACTATTGAGTAAGGGGTTCATTCGGCCCAGGGTTTCGCCTTGGGGTGCTCCAGTGTTGTTCGTGAAGAAGAAGGATGGGTCTATGTGCATATGTATTAATTACAGACAGATGAATAAGGTGACCATCATGAACACGTATCTGAATACGCGTATTAATGACTTATTTGATCAGCTACAGGGTGCTTCGGTCTTTTCTAAGATTGACTTGAGGTCCGGTTATCATTAGCTGAAGATCAGGGATGAAGATGTTCCTAAGACAGCCTTTCAGACCGATATGGGCATTATGAGTTTCTAGTGATGTTATTTGGGTTGACCAATGCACCTGCAGCCTTTATGGAGTTGATGAATGGGGGTGTTCAGACCTTACTTAGATTCTTTCATGATTATGTTCATTGATGATATCTTGATATACTCGCGGACCGATGAAGAGCACGGGCAACATTTAAGGATTATGCTTGGTATTCTGAAGGAAAAGCAGGTCTATGTAAAGTTTTCAAAATGTGAATTCTGGCATAGCTCAATAGCTTTCTTGTGTCATGTGGTGACCAAAGAGGGTATTATGGTAGATCCTAAGAAGATTGAGGTAGTTCGGGATTGGATACGGCCTGCTTCAGTTACCGAGGTTCAGTGTTTTATCAGCCTCGCAGGGTATTATCGGCCATTCGTGGAGGGATTTTCATCCATTGCAAATCTGTTGACCAGGTTGACTCAGAAGGAAGTTGCATTTCAGTGGTTCGAGGAATATGAGGCGAGCTTTCAAAAGCTCAAGGCCTTATTGACTACCGCTCTGATTTTGACTTACCAGTTAAGGAAGAGAGCTTTACTATGTATTGTGATGCTTTTGGAGTTGTTCTTGGGTGTGTGTTGATGTATAAAGGGAAGGTGATAGCCCATGGTTTGAGGCAATTGAAGGTTTATGAAAAGTGGCGGCGATCATATTTTCCTTGAAGATTTGGAGACATTATCTCTATGGGGTACATTGTGAGGTTTGCACCAACCATCATAGTCTTCAGTACTTGTTCAATCAAAAGAATCTTAATTTAAGACATCGTAGGTAATTAGAGCTTCTGAAGAATTATGACATGATTAACTTGTATCACTTGGGCAAAGCAAATGTAGTAGCGGATGCCTTGAGTCACAAAGCGGTAAGCATGGGTAGTTTGATATGCTACACGTGGAAGAGCGTCCTATGGCTATGGACGTTCAATCTTGGGCAAATCGGTCTATACGACTTGATATTTCAAAGCCGGGGTAGAGTGCTAGCCTGTGTAGAGGAGTTGTCTTCTTTGTTGGAGCATATAAGATCTCAACAGTTCGATGATGTTTAGTTGTGCAAGATTTGTGACAAGGTGTTGTGGGGAGAGACAAAGGAGGATGTTATTGATAATGATGTTGTTTTGAGGATCAAGGGTCGAGATTGTGTTCCTAGGGTGGAAGATTTGACTAGATTGATCATGGATGAGGACATAGTTTGAGGTATTCCATTCATCCCAGGGCTACGAAGATGTACCTTGACTTGAAACAACATTATTGGTGGTGTCGAATGAATAAAGACAGTGAAGTTTGTGTCCCGGTGTTTGAATTATCAATAAGTGAGGTATGAACACTAGAAGCCTGGTGGTGTGATTCAGAGGATGCCTATTCCTAAGTACAAGTGGGAACAGATTGTCATGGACTTTGTGGTAGGATTGTCACGTACTTTGGGCAAGTTTGATGTTATATGGGTCATTATGGACAGGTTAACGAAATCTGCTCATTTCATTCCAGTTCAAACTATCTATAATTCAGAGAAATTGTCCATGATCTACGTTTGAGAGATAGTCTGATTGCACGGGGTGCCCATCTCTATCATTTCTGATCGGGGTACGTATTTTACTTCTCACTTTTGACTATTTATGCAGAACGAGTTGGGTACCAGAGTGGAGCTTAGTACTACCTTTCACCCTCAAACTGATGGCCAAACGACCCTTGGCAGAGTTTGCATACAACAACTACCATTTGAGTATTAAGATTGCACTTTTTAAGTCTTGTATGCTAGGAGATGTCGTTCTCTAGTCGGGTGATTTGATGCTTTTGAGATTTGACGTTGGGGTACTGATCGTTTGAGGGACTCATTGTATAAGGTTAAGTTGATCCATGATCGGCTTCTTATAGCCTAGAGCAGACAAAAGAGCTATGCAGATCTTAGGGTTCATCCTTTGGAGTTTATGGTTGGCTAGCGGGTTTTGCTGAAGGTTTCACCCATGAAGGGTGTGATGAGGATCGGAAAGAAGGGAAAGCTTAGCATGAAGTTTATTGGGCCTTTTGAGATAGTGGACAGAGTTGGTGAGGTGACCTTTGAGTTGGCTTTACCCCATGTTTTATCCAGTGTAAACCTTGTGTTTCATGTGTCGATAGTGAAGAAGTATTTTGTTGATGGTTCTAATGTGATTAGATGGGATGCGGTGATGCTGGACTTGAGCTTATCTTATGTGAAAGGGCATGTAGATATTTTGGACATGTAAGTTTAAAAGTTAAGGTCCAAAGAGATAGCTTCCGTGAAAGTGCAATGTAGGAATCGCCCAGTGGAGGAGGCTACATGGGAGACTAAGTTCGATGTGCGGGCTAACTACCTTGAGCTTTTTAAGAGTCCATGTATTTCCTTTTCTTTACAGTTCGAAGACAAACATTTATTTAAGTGGTACCTGATGTAACGACTTGAAAAGTCATTTTGCTTATCTTGCTTTGAAACTGCTAAATTACCCTTCCCGAGTCTTTATTTGCTTGTTCGTGACTTGCGGGGATGGTTGACATGATTCTCAAGGTGATCGAGTAGATTTCAGATTCTTTTTGGTAGATTTGAGAAATCCAAGTTAAGAAAATAGAAAAGTTTATTCCATCTAGTTTATAGTATAGTGTTAAGGCTAAATCCTTGTGTTCATCTTTTAATGATATGCTAAAGTCTGGTTGTACAGTAAATTTTAATTTTTGGTGTTTTAAATATCTTTTTTACAGATAATACTTCTTTTTCAGCTTGGATTTTTTGGTATATATCAGGTTTAAAATTTAGCGTTTTGGTTGTTCCTCCTTCATAGGTATTCATTTGGTAATATGCTTCTTTTGAATCTTCTAACTACTTCTTTTCCCTTATCCATATTTTAGTAAATCGATGTATTTATATTGTTCTTTTATAATTTCTTTTAGATCTCTTATTTCATCTTCATTACTTATTACCTCTCCTAATCTCTTTTCTCTTATTTTTTCATTCTCTTCTTCTTTTTGTTTTACTTTTCCTCCTTTAGTGCTAATGTGTTTCTCAAAAATATTATCTTCTCTTTTTGTTCACTTATTTTGATATAATTTTGTTGTAATAGTTCGTCTCTTTCATTTATCAGTTCTATTCCTATTCTACAACTGATACATTTATTTCAGAATCTCTCTTTTCTGCTAGCCAACTGTTATGATAATCAATCATTATTCTATGCAAATTTCTTATTTCTACTAATAATGTCTTTAGACGTTTGTATTGCCATAATAATTTATTCAAATAGTTAACCTTTTTAAACGATGGATGTTTTAACATTGTTTATAACTTGTTCCTATTACAAGCTCTGATACCATTTTCAGTGGGCGGATCTTTTCATCATCTAATAACCCCTAGAGGTCGGAATATAGATGGTAATCTGGTTAATTAAATATTTTTAGAGTTAATCAAATAATAAGCATATAATAGTACGGTGGATAATCTTGATTTCAATTTCATTTTCTAATGAAGAGTCTATAATCTTCTATCAATATCCAAACATCATAACAATAGAGTAACATACTTATCAAAATCATAATTAGAAACACATAGTTTGGACACATACCTTTATTCAGATTTTCAGATCACCTGAGTAGCTCAACCCACCTTGGCTTCTGCCTCCTTACGTCCACTGACTTCACGGGATAATAGCCTGGGTGCTCGGGAGTCCTCATGGATATCCTCTGAAGATCGTCTGAAAGGTGTTGTATTCATACTAATATGGTTCTAATCATAAATTTTCAAAGTAATCTACTCTTGTTCTTATGGTGTTCTTTATTGATATTCGATTATAGACTAAGTGTTTCTTAGCTGAGCATTGAGAGTTGAGAGAATTTTGTAAGGTAAGAGTTGTGTATTTTTCGAATGAATCTTCCTTTGTACAAGAGGCTCCTTTTATAGATAACCTCGGCTATTCAACTATTCAACTTTAATCAAAAAGTCGTAAAGTAAATAGTAATAGACAAAAATCTTTTTTTGAAAAGTCTTAAAGGTTACAGTTCCTTGTCTGCTACTTTTCTAAAGTTCTTTTGTCTTCTTTTCCTTTCTTCAGCTTTTTCTTTTGCCTTTATTCGATTGCTTTTCCAGATATTCTCCAGCTGTCTGGTTGTCTCATTTTGTCCGGCTGCTTTCCAGCTGTTGCTTTTGAAGTTTTTCCTTTAGTAGTCTGTTTAATCTGTTATTCTTTTTGGGCTTTACCGTAGTCTGAAACTGCGTTGGGCCATAATCATTGGGTTTCCAAGCAATGAATTGCATGGTCCCTGCCATAATAATCTTTTTGGGCCGTAAGGCTCCTAATCAATTTTGGGTTACAAGTAGATGAATCTACATGTTCCATGCCATAATAATCTTTTGGGCCGTAAGGCTCCTAATTAATTTTTTGGGTTACAAGTAGTTAAAACTACATGCTCCCTGTCAATGTAATCAATTAGGTCTCAAGTAGATAAATCTACACGATTCCTGCAAAAGTAATCAATTTTTCCCTCCTTATTCAAAAGGGTCAGGACTTTGCTCTTTTTTTATAGTGTTATTAGATGATGATGATGATGTACTTATTACTGGTCTTTTCTTCTGTTCAACCATCGTTTTGCAATGGTTTATAGTCTCGTCTGCATGTGTGTGCTTCAGATTAGTAATCCTGTTTAATAGTAGAGTTAGTTTCGTAGTCTCTTTCACCTCTATGTCATTGTCATAGTATAGGGTGATTATTTCTTTCACTTCTCCACCTTTAGAACATCCAATTACGGATGCTTTCCTTGTCCTTAACATATCTTCTATTCGTGTCTTTAGGGTCAATAGTCCGAATACTCTTTTAGCGCTGAGCCAGCCTTGAAATTTGTCCAATGTACAAGGTATCTTCATATTCAAGTTCTTATCATCTCCGCTGATAGTGCTATTCCTTCCAGTTTTAAAGATCTGGGAAATTACGATGGATTTACCTTTTAAATCAGTAGATGCGTCCAGTATTTGTATTCCATAAATTCCTCTTCCAAAGGATTCCATCATGAGTTCTGTTGACTTTGTGATAATGTTTGGCAATTTGGTGATGTTATTCATTTTTTCATCTGTGATAATCTTGTCAATGAATCCGTAAGTGAATAATCTTTCCACGATGTTCGGGTTTGCTCTTTCACTGCAAATAAATCTGGGATATTTACTCAGTTTGGCACTGCGTACAATATCAGAGTTAGTCTTATAATAATAAAACTTATTAATCTTTTCATAGGCATTAATCAGTTCTGGTCTGTATTTCAGGGTATCTGCCATTGATACTGTTGATGAGGTTGAAGGTATTGGTGAGGGCATGGTTGCTAGTTTAGATAGAAATGGTGTAAAGGTTTTATGTTGTATTGGTGGTATGGTAATCATTGTTTTCTGTTGGGCTTCTTTCTGCAAGATTTTTAGTTTGGAAAAGTCTTGCATGGCTTCTCCTAACTTATTGATCATTTGGGTATTCTCTTGTAATTTGGCAATTATCATTTCATTGGTTTGGATAATCTCTTGCATAGCCTTGGCTATATATTCTTCAAAGTCTTCGCTGTTAATCGACATTGTTATATCTGCTAAGAAAATCAGCTAAAACATTCTTAGTTCCAGATATGTTTTTAACGATGAAATCATAACAATAAAAGTATGACTGTCATTTTCTCCTTTTATTTAATTCTGGTAAATGATCTATTCTGTTTGTGATGAAGGCTTTTACTTGTGTGTTATCAGTTTTAACAATAAATTTTACTGGTAGTAAATGGTAATGAAATCTTTTTATTCTAAATTTCACAGCTAATAATTCTTTTTCATTTATATGATAATTCTTTTCATTTGGCTTCCATGTTCCACCTCCATATCCGCAAATTAGCATTTTTTCTTTATCTATATCTTCTTTATCATATGCTATTAGGACTGCTCCCCATCCTATATCACTAGCATCTGTAAAGAGTTCAAGTTGATCTTTCTCTGTTAGTATTCTGTGTTTTGGTAATGATTTTACCTTTTCTTTAATCTAGTTTATAGTCTTTGTATGCTCTTTTTTCCATTCAAAGGTCACATTTTTCTTTATTAAATCTTGTAGTGGTTTTCTTAGATATGGTAAATCTTTTATATGGTCTGAGGCATAATTTATTACTCCTAAGAACTGTTGTACTTCTCTTTTATTTTCTAATTTATCTTTAAAATTCTTTATTTTTGTTACAATATGTTCTTGTAATTGTATTCCTTCATTATCTATGATGTATCCTAAAAATTCGATATTATTTTTGAATATTTCAGATTTCTTTCCAGATAAAAATATTCCATGTTGTTTTACAGTTTCTATGAATTGTTCTAAGTGCTTTATATGATCTTTTAAATCGTTACTATATATCAATATGTCATCTACATATATTATGCAGAAGTCTGCCAGTTTTCTGAATACTTGATCCATTCTTCTTTGAAATATCTGTGGTGCATTTTTTAATCCAAAGGGTAGTACGTTTCATTCATAGTGTCCTTGGGGGCACTGAATGATGTTAAAGCTCTAGATTCATTAGTCAGTTTTATCTGCCAAAATCCGCTTTTACAATCGAACTTACTAAACCAATTTTTGTTTCCTAATCTGTTGATAAGGTTTCTTTTATAAGGTAAAAAGTATCCATCAAAAATAGTTTTTTTATTCAATTCTCTGTAGTCAATTACCATTCTGGCTTTTCCTCGTTTTTGTTCACTATGTTTCCTTACTAAAAAAGCTGGGCTACTATGTGGGCTTTTACTTTCTCTTATCATTTTTAATTCTAGTAATTCTTTAATCTGAGTTTCAAATTCTTTCTGATCAGTTGGGCTATATCTTATTGGTTTTGTTCTAAATGTTTCGTTAGGATCTATTAGTTTTATTTCTCCATATATCCTTTCTTTTTCCCATAGTTGTATAGGATTTTCTCCAAAATTCCTTTTCAGCATATTAAGGTATTTTTCTTTTAATAATTCTAGATTATTATTCCTATCAGTTTTTATAGTACATAATCTTAATGTATTTACTGGTAATATTCTTTTTAATACTATCCATTTGTTACAGGGTGATTGTAAGCTAAATGTGTTTTTATTTATAACTTGTGTTTTAAAGTAGTCTAGGAAGTTATTTCCTAGTAAAACTTGTTATTTCATATTATCTAATTGATATACTATTGGTAGTCTGAAAATAGTTTTTCCTAATACGATTCTCATATTTTCTGCTACTGTGTCTAATTCTTTTGACTGTTCATTGAATCCTGATACTCTTGCTCTATGTATTCTAGATCTTTTCCATCTATGTGATTCTAGTACATCTTTTCTGGCTAAGCATATATCTGCTCCGCTATCAATGAATATTTTTTGTTTAAGCATTTTATTCGGTTTATATTCTATGTGGGCTTCTATATGAATTGCTACCATTTAGTTATTTTTATTTAATCTTCCTGAAATTCTTCATCTTGTTCGTACTCTTCTACTTCTAGTCTAATGTTTTCATTTCTCATGGCTTCTTCTATATGTCTTGCTATGTAAGTTTGTTGCCAATTTATTTCGTTTATTCTTTCCCTTATCTTTCCGAGTCTCTTGGTAATTTTGTTGTATCTATCACTGTAATACCTACTTCCTGTTTCATTAACTGTTGAAGTTATAATCAGTTTATGTCAGGTGTATTCTTCACATTGTATCCAGTAATTTCTTTCTCTTATTAATTCTCTTTTTTCTCTTTCTAGTGGGTTCATCCTATTCAAAACTAATTTCACTGTCTGAGTGTTGGTTGATATAGTTCATATTTTATGGTTCAGATTCTTCATCTGTTTCACTGATATAAAAATCTTCATAGTCGTACCATTTGTTATTATCTTCTTTAATCTGTCGTAGACTCATTATAAATTGTTCTGTATTTGTGTATTTTACTCCCTTTTTCTTCAACTTTGGGCACTTATTTGCATAGTATCATTTTTCATTGCAGTTCCAGCATTTACATTCTTTAACTTTTTCTTCTTTAGTTTTATCTGTTATAGGGTTTACATTTCTTCTTTTTCTGAATTTTCTTTTGTAACTAAATTTTCTCCTTGTTTCAGGATTATTTCTATATCTCTTAAATCTCTTTTTCTTATAAGATTTATAATAAGGTTTTCTCTTATCTTTCTTATCTTTTCTGTATTTGTGGTTTCTTTCATATTTATTCTCGTGTCTCCTATGTCTCTTATGTCTTTTATATTTCTTCTCTTTATCATCGCATCCAAATATTAATCTTCTTTCTGTGAATCCACATACTTCTCTTAATCCTATCTTCTTATCTTTTTAAATTTTTTGTTGCATTCTATATTCTTCACATTTTCTCATTAGATACGCTCTTAGTACTCTTATTCTTTCTCCTAGAGTATTTTCTTTTGGTTCTAGTTGGACGTATTCTTTCGATATTTCAATATTATATGGTATAGATAAATGATCATAGTATAGTTGTTGGTAATTATTCCTTCTTCTGGTAAGAACCTTGCTTCGTAAAAGAACTTACTAAAGCTAATCGTGTATTCTGGTAGTTTATTTATTTTACAACATCTCATGTTATTCAAATTCATTATTATTTCCATTTTTCTTTCTGCTAGTACATTTTCTCTAGCTACTAACCATTTTTCTCCTAAGAATTCCCTTTTTAGTAGTAAATCAAATATCATTAACATTGATTTCCAATCAGTTGCATGACTTAATACTTCTCCTCTTAGTTGATATGTTATTGATTCTATCCAGTATGCTGCTTTTCCAATTAGTGTTTTAGATATTAGATCATACATATAATCTAGATTTTCTGTTTGTGTACTGTTCATTAATGCTATGTACATTCCTAAGTTCCAATCTGTTATTCTTCTTCCTACTTCTTGTTCATCGTAGACATTATCTAGATCTAGAAAGTATCCATTGTAATTTACTCCTTGTGTCATTGATCCTTCAAATTCTTTAAATTCGGCTTGTTGTCCTATTGGTATATGGTTTGGTAATCTCGTTCTTCTTCTCGTTATTATTTCTAGATTAGGGTCTACTAATTCTTCTTCGGGATAATCATTTGCATCTTCATTTATTATATATTCCGATTCTATTTCGGTTTCTATCTATCCATAATTTTCATCTTCTACATCACTGTCTGGTTCATCTTCTATTATTGCATTTACTTTATTCATATTTTGTAAAGCTTCTATTATTTGGTTATTTTGTTTTACTATTTCTGTGTTCTCAGAGTTTTCTTCTTTTTCTTCTATGAATTCTACTACTTGTAATTCTTGGTTAGTTAGCTTATTGTTGTCATTGTATTCATCTGTATTATTATCAGATTTTTTATTACTGCTTGTAGTAGTTTCGTCGCTTGATTTTATTATCTTTATTTTCTTTTTTCCTTTTAACCCTTTTAATTGTTCTGTTAAGATGTGTACTTCTTCTTTAAGTTTTAATAATTCTTGTTTTACTTCTTTTAGTTCTTCTTTTGTCTCTTTTAGTTCTATTTTTTTTCTTTCAGTAGTTTCTTCGTATCCTTATGTTTTCTCTTATATTTTTTATATTTGTCATACCATTCTCCATTATCGTGTAATTTTAGTTTTATATTTTCTGTTTTTAATTCATTTATCTGTTGGTCTTGCTTATCTAGTCTTAAGTTCAGGTATTCGTAGGTTGTTTTTTCTACTTCTTTTAAAGGTATTGCTATTTCTTTTGGTGTTTCTTCATTTATTGGTTTTGATCTGATAGGTTCGTATTTATATCTCTCCCTTTCTATAATCTGTTTTCCATGTGTTTTTAAGAATGTGATTCCACTAGGTTCCATTATAATTTTCTTTATTTATTTAATATTACTAGTCTGTCTAAAGTCTCTGTTACATCTTTTGATAATCTTGGTTTTATTTTACTAATGTCTACCATTATTGGTACTTTATTTCTTCTCCAAGCATCTATTAGTACTAATTCTGGTTTGTGAGTATTAGTTTTCGTTATCGTATTCTCTTTGCTTGTACTAGCTTCATTGTCTGTTTCTACCTGCTTACCTTTGCTTTTTTCTTCTAGTATTATGTTTAGATTTTCTAGTATTAATTTGAACGTTGGTATTTCAGATACATTCCATAGGTTAGTTAGTTCTTCTCTTATCATTTGTTGTGTTCTGGTTTGATTTTCTTTTATTTCATCCATTAGTGATAGGACGCTTTTCATTCTTTCTTTTAATACTATTTCTTCCCATAACGCCGTTATCTTTTCGTTAGGATTAGTCAGGATTATTTATTCATTTTTTCCATCCATTTCCCATGTCTATCCATATTTTATTAAACTTATCACATTGTTTTTCTAGTTGCTCTATGTCATTTTCTAATTTTATTTCTTTTGCGCTGTATTTTAAGTATTTTAGTTGGGAATATATTTCTCTTGATAAGGCCGTCTTTATAGTTTTTAATTTTTGTTTTTTCTTTATTATTTCTAGTTGTACATTCATATTTTATTTATAAATCTTATTTTTCCTTGATCATTTATTTCAATTCCATTGTTATTTATCCTATAGTTTATCATAGTTAAAAAATCGCTTCCTAATAATAATTCATTAAGACTATCATATTCTATCACTCCTATGTTTATCTTGTATTCTAAATCTTGGATTTTGAATCTTAAATTTATACTTTTAGTAATTATTATTTCTCTTTCATTTTCAGGATAATTATAAGTCTGTGGTTCTATTATGTTACATTCATTTTCGTTTATCTTACTTATGTGTATAAAACTTTTAATTGCTCCTGTATTTATTTCTGCTATTCCGTCTATTGTTATCATATTTTTAAATATTATTACCTTGATTTTTAATCTACTACTTTCTATATTTATCAAGTCTATTGATCTAGGTTGTATCCTTGGTAAACTATTCTGTTGTGTGATCAATGATTCTCTAGTTATACTTAATCTAGATCCTTCTATTTTTGGTATTAATCTCCTTGATGGTGTTAAAGTTTTTATATTAAAGTCCATGAATATTTCTTCTGGTATAGTTATCTTAGAGTTTTCTTTATGCTCTATTTGTTCAAGTATTTCTTTATACATTTTTGGTACTATAATATTCATTTCATGCTATTTCTTTACATGACGATTTCCTGTTAATGCATATATCATTTTTGTTTCTATACTTATCACTTTACTTCCTGGTGGCATGTTTATTCCATCTAGTTTATAGTATAGTGTTAAGGCTAAATCCTTGTGTTCATCTTTTAATGATATGCTAAAGTCTGGTTGTACAGTAAATTTTAATTTTTGGTATATTAAATTTCCTTTTATTACAGATATTAATGCATCCTATAGATTTCCTAATATTCTGTCATCTAATACGTAGATTTGTATTGGTGTGTCAATATTCTTTTGAAAGTATGCTTTTATTGTAAATTCTACTCCTCCAAAGTAAATATTTCTATATTTTTTCGCTTCTTTTGTTGATAGCTTTGCTAATTCTCTTTTTATTACTTCATCAGTTATTAGATTTATCTTTGTTCTCCCATTTGTACTTGTAGTATCAATTATATTTTCGTGTTTTTGTGCTATGTATCTAATCTCTTTGTTTCTTTCAAACCATTTTGTTTTAAATATCTTTTTTACAGATAATTCTTCTTTTTCATCTTGGATTTTTTGGTATATATCAGGTTTAAAATTTAGCGTTTGGGTTGTTCCTCCTTCATAGGTATTCATTTGGTAATATGCTTCTTTTGAATCTTCTACTACTTCTTTTCCCTTATCCATATTTTAGTAAATCGATGTATTTTTATTATTCTTTTATAATTTCTTTTAGATCTCTTATTTCATCTTCATTACTTATTACCTCTCCTAATCTCTTCTTCTTTTTGTTTTAGCTTTTCCTCCTTTAGTGCTAATGTGTTTCTCAAAAATATTATCTTCTCTTTTTGTTCACTTATTTTGATATAATTTTGTTGTAATTGTTCGTCTCTTTCATTTATCAGTTCTATTCCTATTCTACAACTTATAATATGTTGGTTTATATCTCTATTATATCTAAGTGGTTTTTCAGCTATTCTGGCTAACTGTAACATTTTTTCTTGCTGTTGTATTAATCTGTTTTCATCCATAATGTTCTATTTCCATTCTAAGTTCTGATTCTATTTCTGATATCATTTAGATCTTGGGAGAATATTTGTGTATTCAGTTCTACTAACCTCTCATATGAATGTTGTTCTTCATCCATAGTTGTTAATATCTCTTCTAATTCTACACCTTTATATCTTTTTTCTGGTACATTTATTTCAGAATCTCTCTTTTCTGCTAGCCAACTATTATGATAATCAATCATTATTCTATGCAAATTTCTTGTTTCTACTAATAATGTCTTTAGACGTTTGTATTGCCATAACAATTTATTCAAATAGTTAACCTTTTTAAACGATGGATGTTTTAACATTGTTTATAACTTATTCCTATTACAAGCTCTGATACCATTTTCATGGACGGATCTTTTCATCATCTAATAACCCCTAGAGGTCGGAATATAGATGATAATCTGGTTAATTAAATATTTTTCAGAGTTAATCAGATAATAAGCATATAATAGTACGGTGGATAATCTTGATTTCAATTTCATTTTTTAATAAAGAGTCTATAATCTTCTATCAATATCCAAACATCATAACAATAGAGTAACATACTTCTCTTTTTGTAGTTTTGTTGGTTTCATTAGCTCCGGAACGACGTTTATGACTTAGTTGAGCCTTTGATTTGGTTCCCGAGGCAGTCGGGTGTATTTTGAGAGTTCGGTTGTGAAATTGTGAAACTAGAACTTAAGAGTTGACTTTAGTCAAATCTGAGCCTCATAGACCTTTTTTGGGAAATCCGAGTGCGCGAGTAGGTCTGTAATGCATTTTCTGATAGGAATGTATATTTGGTCTGTATCTGGGAGGTCTCGGTAGTGTTTCGGATGTTTGATGGCGAGTTAGTTAGTTTTGGCTATTGTTGGTGTCTGGTGATAACCCCAGCGCACTTGCATCCGCTTCTGTGGGTCCGTCTCTGCGGAGCTCTAGCTTGCAGAAGTGAGACTTGACCATGTGCCGAGGGTCTGCAGACAAGTTCCTCACAGTGGTGGGTGCGCCTCTGCGGAGTTTCCTTCTACCTCAGCGTAGGTTCAGGATTTTTAGTGACCTCGCTTCAGCTGATAGGTTTATTGCCGAAGCGGGTCTGCTCCAGCGAAGTCCATATGCACGTAGGTTCAGGGCTAGACCGACTACTGCAAGAGCACTCATCCATAAACCGAATTCCGCTAGAGCAGAATCACTATTTAGATTATAAAGTGTTATTGACCTAGAATCTATTCTCATTCCCCAAAAACTTTGCTCTTGGTATTGGAGCTTGGACAGTAGGTGTTCTTGAAGAATTCAAGGGAATCCATCATCTAAGGTAATTTCCACCTTTTAATCAAAGTGTATTATTTATGTTCTATCCTAAGTATGATTCGTAGTTGGGGGAAATAAGAGAATGACTTTGTTGAGAATAAGAGAGTATGACTTGGAATTATTGTTCTTGATATTGTAAACTAGTATTGTATTAGACTAGTGGGTGATGTTTAATTGATCAATTGCATATTAGAAACCCTTTTGAGAAATTGGGGAAATTCTAGGGTTAGAATTGAGACTTTTTGCTAATTCAAGAAATGAGGATCCATTCGGGCTTAGTTATTAAATTAACTTGAGACTATTATTATCTAGTATGTTATGGTACTATTTTGGTAATAAAATATATGTCTTGATAATGTGGGTCCGGAGTTACTTTGTAGTTTAACTTGGGGATTCTAGTTTCACCTATAGATATGGGTACCATTAGACCCGTAATCCCATATAATCAATATGATTGACCAGAGTGGGCTCGTGAGGAGGTTCAACGAAAGGGGAAGGTTGTTGCATGATTTCTTCAACTTTGAATCAGGCAAGTTAAGACTTATTAGACTCTAGTATAGCGTTATGTGTTGGCATGCTATTAATGAACTAACAAAAGTAATAAGGGAATTGGGGGCCCCGTATTAGTGAGATGACGAGCACTAATATGGGCACCGGTGAACTTAACTTGGGAAATTAATGAACTATTATGATATACTAGAGGGAG
This sequence comes from Anisodus acutangulus, assembly GCA_029783415.1. Taxonomy (NCBI): domain Eukaryota; kingdom Viridiplantae; phylum Streptophyta; class Magnoliopsida; order Solanales; family Solanaceae; genus Anisodus; species Anisodus acutangulus. The sequence goes on along the minus strand of CM056502.1, from coordinate 33,688,245 downwards.
ATTATGTGTTTAGCCTTCGGGCCGTGAGCGCGGTCCATAAATCCGCTTAGGTTTGATATGATTGCTGATTATTTGGGCTCGTAGCCATGTTTGATATTTCTATCCTTGATTTGATTTATCATGCATTCATCACTCTACATCTCATCTAAATACATGAAAAAGAATTTATAATATTGATTGTATTGATTATGCTTATTGCATGGTGTACACATATCCATCTCATTCATACATATTATATTTGGCATTTGAAACTATTGAGTTACTATTGAGAGAGGCTTGGGAAGCCGGTTATTGGATGGCACATGATACGAGAGTGATGACTGACGATGACACTTCAGCCACATAGCTGGTATCCGATGGAATCATATGGGTTTATGGACCTCATGAGTCCCTCATGAGTTACGTGATAGTTACTGCAGCAACGTGTGTATACCGGGTTCATATGGCCATTACATACATACATATCATCTGCATTGCATTCATTCTCATTTTGATATGTACTTGTTGTTGTGTGTACTAAGTGTTGTTTTCTGATAAACTATATAATCTTATGGCTTGATAGAGGAAATACAAATACTTGAGACTTATAATTGTTGTGAGGTCGAGTTGTGAGACTTGATGGGACTAGACGTCCGGTTATGGGGTTTAGGTTGACTTGGTAATACTATTGAGAAATGTGATAGGACTTGTGAACCTTGATAACACGTGTACACTGTTGAACTGTAAGAACTATTGATAGGTTTGGTTAACTGAACTCTTATTATGCTAGATTGAATAATTAGTAGAGTGGTATCGTAAAGTACCAACCCTCGTCACCGTTATAGCTAGGGTCAGTCGATGATACTGCTGAGTACACATGTTTTTCATACTGACTCTACGCTTGCTGCACTCTATGTGCATGTATCGAGCCGAATGACGGAGGAGCAGCTTGAGCAGAGCATTCTTGGAGACTGATTGAAGAGTCCAGGGTGAGCCGTTGATGCATTCCCGACATTGAAACTCTTCCCTCTATATTTATATTTCTATCCTTGTTGCTTTCAGACAATGTTACGTACTTCCTTGTTCAGACTTGTATTCCACTTAGAGCTATGTACTCATGACTACCGGATTTTGGTGGATTTTATTTCAAGCTTAGGTATTAAGTCCTAAGATTTGTTAATACTTCTCTTGTTATCTCTTTATTTCCGCACTTACTTATATATTCATTATGTTGATTGATTGGGGTTTGCCTATGGGTTAGGGTAGGTGCCCTCACGGCACAATGAAATTTTGGGTCGTGACATAGAGGGGATTTGGTAGTAGCACATTTCCCATCCCATAAGAAACTTCTACATATAGAAGTAATACCCTTAAGCACTTGCTTAGGTAATATGAAAATTGATGCCCAGTAACTATGAATGTGCATCAATACTGAATTGACAAGAAAAGCTCTACCTGCATAAGATAAGTGTCTAGTGTCCTAGCTTCTCACTCTTGTAGTAAGCTTGTCAATCAGTACCTCACAGTCCATTGTTGAAATCTTTTTTGCTGATATTGGCACACCCAAGTACCTGAATAGTAATGCCCCTTTTGTGCAACCAGATAATTCACATAAATCTGCAACTTGTTGGGAATCCATGTTGGCACTGAAGATGTTGGACTTGGAGGGATTAGTAGTTAGCCCAGAAGCCTTGGAAAAGGTCAGCAAGCCTCTAAGCATTAAATGGACAACCCTAAACTCCCCTTTACAGAATATTTAAGAAGCATTGTTGTTATCTCTTTCAGAATCTTTTTACTCTTACAGTTAGCTTAGAAGAGTTTAGTGATCTTAGGCAGAATTAAGAGACTAAAGAAAGTCTCTTAGGTTATAAAGTTTTAACATGATTTTTTTTTTCGCTTAGTCAAGTTTTGAGTTGAAATCCTACGCGGTGGTAGGTCATAATTTTTATTTATTTGAGCAAGAAGATTTTTCACGTAAATTTTATGTTATTTAAATGCTGCAATTTATTCACTTCAAAAGTTAGTCGGTCCTAAGGAAGTTCCGTGTACTTGGTTAAATAATTTTTTTTGCAACTTCTGTGAAGTTTTTTTTAAAAGTCAAAATTGGCTAAAACACTATTCACCCCTTTAGTGTTCAAGTATCTTACTAAAATAACATCAGAACTATATGATCAACTGGAAATAAGCATATGTGAATTGGTTGCTACCGTTGCCAAAACAAGGATGGCATTGTTGTAGTTTGTTAAATAAAACAATCTAGCATATGAAATATAAGACCACAATTTTAGTTCTCCTTTTTTTTGTTTTTTGCCTTCGATTTGCATTTAATACTAATTTAAAAGTCTCACATCGAAAATGGAAACATGAACTCCTTATATGGACTTGGATAATCTTCACCCTACAAGCTAGTTTTTGGGGTTGAGTTAGGCCCAAGATCCATTCTTTAAATGGTATCAGAGTCAAACTCATTCCAAGTCACTGACTATAGATTTCTTGACAATTCGGACACTTCCCCTCTCATTAGAAACATAATACATCGTGGTACCCATCCCGTCACTGCCCCAGCCCCCGTCGACTACCCATTATCCCGTCGCCGCACTCACTGCCCCACCCCTGCCACCCGTGATGGACAATCTCATGTCGCCGAGCCCACTGCCCCACCCCTACTACTGTTCCCGTTACACAAAATATCGTGTCCCAAACCACCTCACTGCCTGTACCCACCCTACTTCCCATGGCCCAAATAATCCCGCTTCCGACCCACCATATGGAAACCCATGTCCGGCATGAAATTTTCAAACCGAAAGTTCACTTTAACCTATCCACTTAGAATATCTCACTTAGACCTAAAAACTCAAAATTAGCCAAGCTTGACCCGAATTGGAATGCTGCCATACGTGAAGAATTTAATGCGCTCACTATATAGTGCACTTAGGATCTTATCCCGAGACCAGAGGGGGTGAATTCATTGCATGTGGCTATATCGTCAAAAATTCAGAGATAGTGGTGAGTTTGAACACCATAAGGCGAGACTTGTGGCAAATGGCACAGGGCAACAAGAGGGAGTTGATTGTGGTGAGACCTTCATTCCAGTAGTTAAATCAGTCACCATTCGCACTGTTTTGAGCATAGCTATAGGAAAGAACTGGTCAATTCATCAACTTGATGTGAAAAATGCGTTCTTACATGGGGATTTGAAAGAAATTGTATATATGCATCAACCACCTGGCTTTGTGCATCTGGAGTCTCCTTAGTATTTCTGAGGTCTTCGAAAGTCACTCTATGGCTTGAAACAAGCCCCTAGGGCTTGGTATGAGCGATTTGCCACTTACATCATGCAGATCGAGGTCTTGTGCAGCAAAAGTGATAATTCACTTTGTATTTTTCATCGAGGTAATGACACTACATACATTTTGCTCTATGTGGATGATATTGTTTTGACTGTTTCATATAATGTGCTGAAACACGAGATCATTACTCTGCTGAAATCCGAATTTGCTATGACAGACTTGGGTAAGTTGAGTAATTTTTTGGGGATTTCAGTGACCAGATCCGAAAATGTCATGTTCTCGTGTCAGCATAAGTATGCCGAAGAAATTGTTTACAGGGCTAAAATGGAAAACTGCAAGATCATGCCCACTCCAGTCGACTCAAAGTCAAAACTCAGTGCCAATGACAGGGATCCGATGCTCGATCCTTACATTATAAGAGCCTTGCTGGTGCACTTCAGTATCTTACTTTCACTAGGCTCGATATTACCTATGTTGTTCAGCATGTGTGCTTGTTCATGCATGCTCTCATGGAGCCTCACTTTACTGCTCTTAAACGTATCATTCGGTACGTTAAAGGTACTATTGACTATGAATTACATCTCTATCCATCTGCACAGATCAAACTGATATCATATACGGACGCCGATTGGGCGGCTGTCTGGACACACGTCGATCCATTTCTGATTATTGTGTATTTTTGGGTGATAACCTCATCTCGTGGTTAGCCAAACGACAAGCCACGCTTTCACGTTCGAGTGTAGAAGCAGAATATAGAGGCGTTGTGAACGTTGTTGACGAGATTTGTTGGCTCCGAAACCTTGTTGTAGAGCTTCATTGTCCCTTACGTAAGGCATCCATTGTCTACTGTGCTAACATATCTATTGTCTACTTGTCTCATAATCTGGTTCAGCACCAGCGGACCAAACATATTGAGATGGATATTCACTTTGTTCGTGAGAAGGTTGTCATGGGCCATGTTCGGGAGTTACATGTTCCTTCTTCCTATCAGTACGCATATATATTTACCAAGAGACTTCCCCGTCAGCTGTTCCTTGATTTCAGATCCAGTCTGAGCGTACAGCCTCCTACCGCTCCGACTAAGGGGGGTGTGATAGAAAATACGTAATATTCTTCATACATTCTGTAATTATTATTTTAATATAATTATATAAAGTAAATATTTTCATTCAATTAGAATTACAATTGTAAACATATATATTGTAATAATGAGAAGACTCCGATGAATGGAGAATTACACTATTCTACATTATATCAGAGCTAGACTCATTCCAATTCTTTGTTCACCGATGTTGGATCCCCAAATTATACTGTTCACGCTCCAGTTAACGAGGTCTGGACGTGCGGGGAGTGTTAAGAATCCCACATCGAAAATGGAATGAAAACATGAACTTCTTATATAGACTTGAACAATCCTCACCAAACAAACTAGCTCTTGTGGTTAAGTTAAATCCAAAATTCATTATTTACCCTAATAAGTAGTCTCGATTTACAATACAGTGGGAGGCATGAGGCACATCAAAGTAAAGAGCCAAGTCCAGTGGTCCACATAACAAACTACACATGAAATTAAACATTGGACTTAATAGTTAATAGCATCAGTAAACGAGGAACTGAACCTAATTTCCAATACATGAAGGAAAAAAAGGGTTATATAAAAGACTTAGTCATATATATTTAACTACCATAAGAGATTATTAAGTTGAGATGAAGCTTGTGAATCCTCTTCATCATGTGATGGAGAGTGAACATGCCTCCCTTCATATGTAGTAATCACCATTCTTGGATCTTCTGCTAATCTTTCCACCCTTTTCTTAACTCTACAATTATCTTGTGTACAACGATAATAGCTCCTGCAAGACATAACCATGTTAGAAATGTCTTTTTTTTTCCTAATATTTATCGTTAGTGGCGGAGTCTAGAATTTAAAAAGGAGATTCAAAAAAATTGAACTTGCGACCTCAAGCAATTTTGAACTATTTTTGCCACTTAGAAGCGGATCCAAAAGTTAATATAAATAAGATTTTTTTTTTGGCCCTATTCTAACTGAAGGGATTCAATTGAATCTCCTTTCTTTAGGGGCCGAGGTAGAGTCCACATATGAGTTCAGACGAACCCAATAACTTTTACTCGGACTCAAGTATTTATATTAAAAATTCCACTAAATATGTATAATGTACAATTGTGAACGTAGTAACTAAAACAAGTTATATATGAATTTAGAGGCAATTCAAACTATAAACTTTAATCCTAACTCTATCCATGTCTTTCTTGATTGTGGCTCTGTATATCGTGTTGGTTACAATGGTGCAGGAAACGAAAATAAGTAACTGCTAAGTATAACAACACAATGAAATTACAACAAACTGAAATTTCAATAAACTGGAATAAGAAACTGGAACAGTTTTGATATGTTGAGTCGAGTGATGGCACTTTGTCTTTAAGACAAGATTCCCCCGTATATATCATTTCTATGTTCTGGACAATAGTCTCCCAAAATAAAACAACAACTCAACAAATGAGCAAAGGAAACTCAAGTGTTACTTTGAAGAATTTTGAGTAATGAAATGATGCTAGAAAGTAGTAGGAAGAATCTGATTTCGTTTGTATGTTCTGTGTTGTCTCAACAATTGGCAAAGGCTTCATTATATAGTTGTAAGGAGAGGACTTACCAACTGCCCACATAATTGTTGTTACTGGCCAAGTAATGACAATTATGGAGATAGTAATTCAGCCAAAATAAATGGTGAAATGATGTGCAACGGATTAGCTTTTAGGAAGAGTTATTCAACCAAAATAAATGACTGAATTGAGTGCATATTAATGTTGGTTAACGTTCCAAAAACCAACAGCAAAAGCACAAGTTCTCTGCCCAATTTAACTTACCAAAAACTTCAGGGACCAAACTGTAAATATGAAGCAATTTGATCCAAAAAGATAATACCAGAAGAAGCCTACTACCCATGACCCGAGCCCGGACCGGACGGGCGGGCGGCTGCGGCGTGTGTGGGCTTATCCTCGAACCGAAGCACATCTAGGTCCTCCCTCCTTTAAACACATGGGATACCCCTTGGAGTCCCAAACCCTATGCCAATTTTGAGACTTATAAACTAAACAAATCTTTCTTCCACCACCGATGAAGGAGGATTGGTCTAAATACCACACTTTTCCATACTTCAAACATCTCACTCCGTGGATCAATATCTCTTTCATTTCTCAACGAAATTTGACGATCCTTGGCGTAGTCATCTACTTACTTAGTACATTATGCACGTGTGAAGAACCGAAGTTTCCAATATGCGGAACACTAGTGTTTAAGTTATTAAAGATGGTTGGACGCAACTCCCGCCAAAGACAAATTTTCAACAATTCCTCTTGAAAGAGATTTTGGGGCACTCACATGGTGCTTTTTCCCAATAATATTTCAGCAGACCGATGTTACATAAGGAGAGGTAGCTTCCGCTTCGAACCTTCCATAGTTAAATACCATTGGACTTACTGCGCGATGAACGTGATGTCTTGAACCTTCAGTGTTTAATGTAAGTCAAGTCAATAGTACCAACACAACAAATTCCCTTACTCTTTTCTTCGTAATGTTTTGTCTGTTGTGGTCGTGGACAACTTCTTGGATTCTTAAGTGCGTTCATTTGAGGCGGCCTGTCCTCGCACTTAAATAGGTGGTCTTCTACAAGGTATCTTGTTATACCCCACTTCAAAAGTGTTAGGAACCATTAAAAGTTTCCCCAAACCTAACCTCAACTGTTGAGGATCATTAAAGGTTTTGAAAACTTAACCTTTACCCACACTGCAGATAGCACTTAACGCCTATTGCGGGAACGACTTTGGATTTATTGTTTCTTTACAGAAATCACTATCCGAAGTGCTCATGCTTCCACTGAAGCGATCAACTAAACCTTTACAGCTTAGTTTTCCCATTGAACCAAATTCCTGGAATCTCCAATCAGTAAGGTTGGGTTACCACCGTATTGGTCCTTATACTTTAGATTTTAAGCCCATTCCCCTAGACAGGCAGAACATTTGATCCTTTGGTAAGCCTTTTGTCAGCGGGTCTGCTATATTATCCTTTGACTTTATGTAATCAATGGATATTATACCCGTAGTGATCAGCTGCCTAACGGTCTTATGCCTCCGTCGAATATGACGAGACTTGCCGTTGTACATAGCATTGTCGCGCCCTATTTTGACCTTGCCCGGGTCAAAGCGGAGCGCGGACGTGTCCGGTGATTCCTGGGTAAAAAGGGTTGAGGAGTCGCCACCTAATTATGTTTACGGTGAATTAGGACACCTAAATATTAAACTAAGTGCTGCAATGTAAACTCCAATTTTAATGGTCTGCGAAACTAATGAGATTCTAGGTAAGAGTTCTTTATTATCCTAAAGGGAAGGGGTTAGGCATCCTTTAAGATCCGCTAACTTGCGGTTATCCGGTCAAACTCAGGTTAATTATTGCTAGAAAAATGCATATTTGAAGCATGAAGTTAAAAGATGTTTGCAAATAATTAATGAAAGAGATGCATTTTTGTACATGTATGCATTTGTGACAATAATAAGGAGAAAAACAATTCATTTGTAATGCCAAAGGAGTAATTTTGAAAATCATTTTTAGTTGTACAATGAATAGAAAATGATCAAAGTTTGTTTTGAAAATTTTAAATATGCATGACGAGCCTAAAATAAATAAACTAGCGGAAAATTTCTAAGTTTGAATCTAACCGAGCCTACAAATAAATAAGCTAGCGACGGGTTTCAAATCTTAAACTACCCTATGAATTAATCCTAAGTTTGCATATTCTAAGCATTTCAATAGTTACATAAGTGCGATAAATAATATTACAATACAAAGCGGGATAAAAGCTGAATTAAGGAATAAAATAAATAAACTCCGAGGAATAATCTGCCTTTATTTATTTTAATCCCTGCAAGCTATCAAGAACAAACGGTTAGAAACAGTTAAATACAAATAACTTCATATCCGTATTCAAAACAGTGAACGTTTTGATCACGGAGGGCTCAGACTTAAATTTTGAAAAGAACATTCCAATCACGTCGTGGCTGCAAACATATGACTAATGTGGTTTATTTTGATTGCCTCGCCTACTAAACGTGTTGGTCTCTCGGGTGAAATAGAAAAGATCACTATAATCACGTCGTGGCTGCGAATATATAACTTGTTGGTTATTTTAGTCACCTCGCCTACTAAACATGTTGATCTTGGAAAAAGGTTTAAGCCTCATCATTGCCCAGAAGTTTATATTTTTTCCGTCTTTACAACTGTGGAGGCCTCAAAATCGACGGATATTTTTCATCGGCCAGTGTAGTATCGTGTTCAAATCAGTAAAATTAAAATGAAACAGTAAACAGTAGGCAGCAAGCAGGAAAACAGAGGCAGAGAGAAAAAAAAGTTTCCAAAAATGACGCGGTGTTTAGTTTAAAACAGTAAAACAGTAGAACAATAATTTGGAACCGAGCAAAGGAATCAAATAGAAAGCGATCTAAAAGACGCGATATTTATTCAAAACAAGAAACAGTAAAAGCGAGTGAGATATCGCTGTTGATACTTAAAACAAAGGCTAAAAAAACAGAGAAACGAAACGAAAGAAAAGCGCGGCTTCGAGGTTAATTTCATCGGCCTTAATGCAATATTAATAAAACAATAAAACAAGAAAAGAAAGCGAGCGGTGAGCAATTAAAGTATCCGACCCAAATTCAAATGTTGGAACCAAAGCGAGATTAAGAAGTAATTATGGAAAATCCGACCGGATCATGAACAAGTGACCGAATGAAATCGAAATTCGGACTTTTAGATAACCAAAGAATGATTATGAAAAAATGCCATAATCTGGAAATACGCCAAAACCGAGTCGACCCGAATCAGATGCCAACCCGAATCAAATTTTTTTCATTTTTTCAGATAACCAATATACAAGACATGAAATGCAAGAAATTTGGGAATTCAAACCGATCGACTGACCGGGTCAAGAACTGACCCGAATTGGAGATTCAACCCGACATCAAATAATTTCATCAATTCCAGATAACCAACATACAAAAATATGAAATGCAAGAATTCTGAAAATATTGCTCAAACCGGGTCGACCCGACCCGAATCAGTGGTCCAAACCCGAATCAGATTTTAACACCAAATTCAGATAACCAACATACATAAATATGAAAATGCAAGAATTCTGAAAATAATACCCAAACCGTCGACTGCCCGGTCAAACCGACCGAATCAGTGGTCCAAACCCGAATCAGATTTTAACACCAAATTCAGATAATCAATAACAAGAATTCTGAAAATATTACCCAAACCGGGTCGACCCGACCCGAATCAGTGGTCCAAACCCGAATCAGATTTTAACACCAAATTCAGATAACCAACATACATAAATATGAAAATGCAAGAATTCTGAAAATAATACCCAAACCGGGTCGACCCGACCCGGAAACAGTGAAGAACAACAAGAAATGCAAAACAGATTTTTGGACTCGATTTTTCAGAAAACGAATAGAGGCATTTAAAACCCAAGTTCAAGAACGAAACTCACCTCCTTTCTTTCGAATCTTGGGCCTATTTCGGACTTGTATCTTGAACAACAAAGAAAGCGAATGTTTTAAAATCAAGAACACAGCAAATATTTTATGTATATATGGAATAATCTTCCGAAAAATCCTTCAAAAAAATCTGTTTCAATCCCGAAAAATCTCTCCCCAAAATGAAGAAGAACATGGGGTATTTATAGGTGGATTTCCCCCCCCCCCCAAGAACGAGTTTGAAATTTGAATTAAAGGTAAAGGTTTCTGAATTTTGGAAGCGGATTTTAGGGGTATGGGCGTGGGTCGAAGTGACGGGAGGGTGTGGTGGTGTCGGGGTTGGTGGCGAGTGGGTAGTGGCGGTGGGCGAGGTGGACCGGTCGGATGGGCGGCGTGACGATTTGGGAGAAAGGGTATTAGGGTTTTCGTTTTTTTTTGTTTTTGGTGGGGCGTTTGGTTTGGGTATAAGGGAATAAAAAAATGGGCGGGTCGAGTGGGAGTTGGGCCGACGGGTTGAGTGGGCTCGGGTTTGTATCGATTGGGCTTGGGGAAATTGTTTTGGGGTTGAGTTGGTTAGGGAATAAAAAGGGATGGTTGTTGGGCTCAGTAGGCTTGGGAAATTGGGGTGGTTCGATTGGGAGATGGGGTGGCGATTGGGCTTGGAGAAATAAAGGGAAGGGAATAAGGGGTATTGGGCTTGGGGGGTTGGTTTGGTTAGGGAATTAGTTTGGGTAGGAATTTGTATTGGGTTGGGAAAATGAAAATGGGTTATGGGTTTAAAACATAAAAGAGGTTTTAATATTAAAATATTATTTTTATTTTGTAAAAGATGGGAATTAATTAAAATAACATAACGACGTGATAATAATAAAATATAATATTTAAGTAAATATTTAATGCTTAATAAAAGGAAAATGCGATGCAATTTTGCGAGAATAAGATAACATAGAATTTCGGATAAAACTTATGATTATTATAAAAATGCAAATGATATAAAAAATGCGAATAATAATAATAATAAGAGGATATACTGTATATGCCTATATTTTAAAATTATTTTAAAAGTGTAAAAATATTAAAAATTACAAATAAAATCATAAAAGATGGGACAAAATTGGGTGTCAACAAGCATTTCGTGCCCTTTCTAGAGCCGACTGGATGTCGTAGTGGATCATTACAGAAGGTACGGGTTTGTTCCAACACGGAACATCCTCTAAGAAGTCATGAAGCCACTCAGCTTCTTCTCCTGCTTTGTCTAAAGCGGTAAACTCTTATTCCATTGTGGATCGGGTGATGCAAGTTTGCTTAGAGAATTTTCAAGACACAGCCCCACCACCAATTGTAAATACATACTCACTAGTGGACTTGGTGTTCTTTCTATCAGATATCCAATTTGCATCACTGTACCTCTCTAGTACAGCTGGATATCTCGAATAATGTACCCCAAAAGTTAACGTGTATTTCAGATATCATCACTCGAATTACGGGTAAACCTAAACAACTTATTGACTGCATAAGCAATATCAGGTCGGGTGCAATTTGTTATGTACATCAAACTACCGATCACCTGTGCATATCGCTCCTGGCATACGGGTGCACCATGATTTTTATCAAGCTTTTGATTTCTATCCATTGGTGACTTTATCGGTGAACTGTCAAACATCTCGAACTTTCTCAAAACATCCTCGATGTAGTGAAACTGAGATAAGACCAGTCTGTCAGACGTCTTAGAGATTTTTATCCCTAAGATGGCATCTGCGATACCCATATCCTTCATGTCGAAACATTGTTTCAACATGTTTTTAGTCTCTAGGATTACCCTAGGACTGCTTCTTGTGATCAACATGTCATCTACGTACAGGCATATCATGACGAATGAGTCCGTTACCTTTCGTGTAAACACATTTATCACACTCATTAATGGAGCAACCCTTTGATAGTAAAGTACTATCAAACTTTTCGTGCCATTGCTTCGGAGCTTTTTTCAGCCCGTACAGAGATTTGACAAGCCGACAGACTTTCTTCTCTTGCCCGTGAACCACATACCCCTCGGGTTGGTCCATATAAATTTCTTCTTCCAAATCACCATTTAGGAAGGCTGTCTTGACATCCATTTGATGTATCTCAAGGTCACGCAAAGTTGCGATCGCAATGAATACCCGTATGGATGTCATCCGAGATACCAGGGAGTACATGTCAAAGTAGTCAAGACCTTCTTTCTACCGATAACCCTTGACTACCAATCTAGCCTTGTACTTATCTATAGACCCATCTGCGTTATACTTCCGTTTGAGTATCCATTTACACCCGAACGGTTTATTTCCCGGAGGAAGATCAACCAACTTTCAAGTATGGTTATGTAGAATGGAGCTTATTTCACTCTCAATAGCTTCTTTCCAGAGCGGTGCCTCCGGAGTTGACAATGCTTCAGTAATTGTCCTTGATTCATCATTAACCAAATAAGCTACAAAGTCAGGACCGAAGGATTTATCCTTCCTGACCCTTTTACTTCGCCTTAGTTCCATCTCTGGAGCCTCCAAGTTCTGAGAATCTGGAACACTAGATTCCGGATATTCAGCCACCTCAAGATCCACTAGATCTGAACCATCTAAGACCCGAGCCGTCAACGACTCCCGGTTCTTGAGAGCTTTGTTCACAACTTCGTTTGTGAGAGGTTATGTCTTTTTCCCTTCTAAGAAAGGTACCTTCAAAGAATTGAGTATTCCTTGATTCCATGATTGTACCCCCGTGGATATTTGAAATATCTGACTTATGCACTAAGAAATGATAAGCACTACTGTTATTTGCATATCCGATGAATATGCAATCTACAGTCTTAGGCCCAATATTGACCTGTTTTGGCTTGGGTACTTCAACCTTTGCCAGACAACCTCATACCTTTAAATATTTATAGGTGGTTTCTTTTCCTTCCATGATTCATATGGAGTTTCGTCCTTACCCTTATGTGGGACTCTGTTGAGAATCGTATTAGCGGTAAGGACGGCTTCTCCCCACATGTTTTGGGGAAGACCGAAATTGATGAGCAAGGCATTCATCATTTCTTTCAATATGCGGTTCTTGCGTTCCGCCACACCGTTCGATTGAGGTGAGTATGGAGACGTCGTTTGATGAACAATACCTGATTGGGCACAATATTCCTCAAATGGCGCTACATATTCTCCCCCTATATCGCTACGAATGGATTTAATCCGCAGGCTTAGTTGGTTCTCAACTTCTGCTTTGTAACGTCGGAACGCTTCAAAGGCTTCATCTTTACTTTTCAACAAGTAAAGGTAACAATACCTTGTGCTATCATCAATGAATGTCACAAAGACTTGTTCCCTCCTAGTTTGTGCGAACTTCAAATCACATATATCAGTGTGAATAAGTTCTAGAGGAGCGGTATTCCTTCGACGGATTGAAAAGGAAGCTTGGTGAGTTTTGCCTCTACGCACACCTCGCACTTATGTTGAGGGTTTACATCGATAGACGGCAACAACTCCAACTTTACCAACCTTTGGATGGACTTGTAGTTAACATGTCCTAATCTATGATGCCATAAATTAGAAGATTCAAACAAATAAGAAGAAATTCAACTTTATTACTTGGACGCATTACAGACATAGCGTTAACTTTGAAGAGGCCGTCACAAACGAAACCTCTCCCCACAAAGGTGTCATTCTTAGTGAGTACAAATTTATTGGATTCAAACACTAGCCTAAAACTAGCATTAACCAATAAAGGTCCTGAAATTAAATTTCTCCTAATCTCAGAGACATGCATCACTTCATTCAGAGTGAGCTCCTTTCCAGAAGTCATCTTCAGGACCACATTTCCTACCCCCAGCACGTCAGATGAAGCGTTGTTGCCCATGAATAGCTTCTTGTCGGTGACTGGTGTATACGTGGAGAAGGCCTCTCTGTTGGAACAGATGTGTCTGGTAGCACCTGTTTCCATCCACCAATGCATGGGATTCTCAACCATGTTTTCTTCAAGCACCACCGCCGACAACTCCTCAATCATGTCATCCATGAGCGTGTCCTTGACGACGTTAGCATGCGTCTTGCCTTTAGCCTTGGCTTTCTGTTGTTGCTCAGTCTTGAGCTTGCGGAATTCCTTGATCTTATGACCAGGTTTCCCACAGTGGTGAAAGTTACCTCTAAACATCTCCGTTGCGTGGGTCTTGCCGTCTTTCTGGAACTTCCGCTTCTTGCTTGGGTTCCCTTTGGCCTCAGCCAGATTTGCCTTTGCCTCAGCAGGTTGTTTACCCCTAGGCAAGGCCTTCTTATTATCTTCCTGAATTTGGAGTTTGATAATAAGTTCTTCAAAGGTCATCTCATTTGTCTTGAGCTTTAAGTAGCTCATAAACTCATTCCACGAAGGAGGTAACTTTTCAATCAGCGATGTAATCAAAAACTGCTCATTTGGTTTCATTCCTTCCAAATCCAGGTGATGTAGAATCATTTGAAATTCCTGGACTTGGGACATCACTGTCTTACTATCCACCATTTGAAATTTTAGAAATTTCCCAACGATGAATTTCTTAGTACCTGCATCTTGTGCGTTGTACTTCTTTTGCAATTTTTCCCACAGCTCTTTGGTGGTACCAACAGTGCAATACACCATGTAAAGAGGGTCTGCCAAGCAGTTCAATATGTAATTCTTACACATGAAATCACTATGATTACATGCATCAAGAACCATCTTCATGTCATTAATGACATGGATACCTAGGCCCCCTTCACCCGTTTCAGAAGGCGAAGGGTCCATTTCATCTCCAGCTTGTGAAGGATCTTCTGTTAGAAAATGTGTCATTCTCATAACAGTCAAGTAGAATAGCATCTTCTGCTGTCATCTCTTAAAGTTTGAGCCCATGAATTGTTTAGGGCGTTCATGGTGGAATGCGGAGGGTGGAGCAATAAAGGCAGCGGACGTGGCTTGGGTAGAAGTGGGGAAGGCAGACGAGTTGATGTCTTGATTAGTAGCGGCAACAGTAGAGATGGCAGAATTGCTTCCTTGATTGGCAGCAGCAGCAGCATTAACAGTGTTTCCAGTCATGTTAAAGCAGTTACAGCAAACATAATCTTGTCTTAAAATTTGTTGGTTACAATGGTGCAGGAAACGGAAATAAGTAACTGCTAAGTATTACAACACAATGAAATTACAACAAACTGAAATTTCAATAAACTAGAACAAGAAACTGGAACAGTTTTGATATGTTGAGTCGAGTGATGGTATTGTGTCTTTAAGACAACATTGCCCCGTATATATCTTTTCTACGTTCTGAACAATAGTCTCCCGAGATAAAACAGCAACTCAACAAATGAGCAAAGGAAACTCAAGTGTTACTTTGAAGAATTTTGAGTAATGAAATGATGCTAGAAAGTAGTAGGAAGAATCTGATTTCGTTTGTATGTTCTGTGTTGTCTCAACAATTGGCAAAGGCTTCATTATATAGTTGTAAGGAGAGGACTTACCAACTGCCCACATAATTGTTGTTACTGGCCAAGTAATGGCAATTATGGAGGTAGTAATTCAGCCAAAATAAATGGTGAAATGATGTGCACCGGAATAGCTTTTAGGAAGAGTTATTTAGCCAAAATAAATGACTGAATTGAGTGCATATTAATGTTGGTTAACGTTCCAAAAACCAACAGCAAAAGCACAAGTTCTCTGCCCAATTTAACTTACCAGAAAACCCACGACCCGTGACCCGAGACCGGACGGGACGGGCGGGCGGCGACGGCGCGCGTATGGGCTTATCCTCGAACCGAAGCACATCTAGGTCCTCCCTCCTTTAAACACATGGGATACCCCTTGGGGTCCCAAATCCCAAGCCAATTTTGAGACTTGTAAACTAAACAAATCTTTCTTCCCCCACCGATGAGGGAGGATTGGTCTAAATACCACACTTTTCCATGCTTCAAACACCTCACTTCGTGGATCAATATTTCTTTCATTTCTCAACAAAATTTGACGATCCTTGGGCCTACGGTCATCTACTTACTTAGTAGATTATGCACGTGTGAAGAATCGAAGTTTTTCCAACATGCGGAACACTAGTGTTTAAGTCATTAAAGATGGTTGGACGCAACTCCCGTCAAAGGCAAATTTCCGACATATCTTACCATGAACAAATAACTTAGCTAAATCAAGATTGAAAAAAATATATTTAATAATTTTTTTAAAATGATTAAATCTTGATTGGCAGAATTACAAGATACAAGTGTTAATGACAGATAACTAATACCTGGTGAAATAGTTGTTGAGGTGAGCAAAAACTATCTCAACACCACCATGATCAAAAATAAAAAATAACCTAGACCAAGATCGTTCAATATCCTCAGATTTGACTGAAAATGTTCAAACACAAGTTATTGCAAATAATGAATTGCAGCCACCGACAGGAGATTTTGGCAGATACTATAATTATTTCACTTGTTCAGTATAGGACAACACGCGAACATCATCCAGAAATATATATATATATATATATATTGGAACAATTTATTTTGAGAGCTAGCTAGATGGCTGCAGCCAAAAATTCTCTAGTTACGTTTACCTTTACACCCTTCAATCACTGTAAAGTCTAATACACTACTAGAAAATGTAAAATTAGCGCAGAATTTGTCGGTAATCCCCGCTAATTAGCTTCTAGCTAATTGTATTATTTTATAATACGTTGCTAATCTGTAGATAAATGGAATTAGCATGGAATTTTTGTTATTTTGCTAAGAAATTTTGTCCGTTACTAATTCCTTGTTTTCTAGTAGTTAATGTGCTTTTGCTTTGGAATCTACCGACTCAACTAATTAAGATTAACAAGTTATAATCAATGGCGGATCCAAGCCAGGATTCAAAATATATATAAAGTAAATACATGAAGAAGTTAGAGGATTTAAGATGTTTATATATACGTGTAAAATAATTTTAACTTTATATATACGATGTAATTTTACAACGAAGGAAGTTCCGGTACCCTAGCTAGCTCCACCCATGGTTTTAACGATCCTGGCGGAAGATGATAGTTCTCACAGCTCAAACCCGACACCTTTACTTAATTGGAAAAGAACCTTTGCTATTTTACCACACCCTTTGATCACAGACTCTAATGTACTAGATATTAACTGCAGCATTTGGAGAAAAGTCCAAAGTGAGATTTAAAATAATTAAGCAATGTAGTTCCCTTAAGCTAGAACAGTTTGATGTATAATCCAATATAGAGCTGTTGGTAGGACAATATGGGTGCTTTACCTAGTACAACAAAAAGGTAAAAAGATTAAGGAAGTGGAAATGAAATAGTGCACAAACAGAGATAAATAGCACTTACAAACTGGCAATTGCTGGATTCATTATCACTAGTGACAGTGGCTTTAACAACAGTTGGCTCCCTTGTGCATTTCACATTGTCGCTTGTGATCAAAAGTTTTGCACTTTGATAAAATTAAAATGAGTTCATTTTCTACTAAAGTCTACACTATCATACGAAACAAAAAGAAAAATCAAGTTAGGAAATGACACGTAACTGATCCACCAAATCTCATATTCACGGCAGATTATGATGTGTCCCATATCATATACTGAATAATTAAGTGTCTCGAAAAATCGATTTATCAATATTACAATGTAGATGATTAAGAGTGGATCAATAACTTATAAAATAAATTAAATTACCTTGTACAATAGATTAAATTATATTCGATAGTATAAAGTTTTGTTACACCAGCAGTTCACATAGTTAAATAAAATTAAAGTTCTTAACTTCTTATCAGTTAGGGCGGACTACGAGGTGCATTTTGGATCTTCAATAGAGAAGCCACATATAATGAAGGGTGATGCGTTGAAAAAAATTATACTTGATCTATTTATTAAATTTTGAATATCTTTAACGAAAATTTTGACTTTAACTATGATTCTATATTTTTTTTATTTGAAATCCTTCATCTTTCTCTTTTGGAAAGGTTATGGGTGGTAGGAGACAATAATATAGCAAAAGTAAACTCATGAAAAAGGCAAAAAGCTCAATGTATAGTAGTAATCATTCAACAATAAAAGTTTCAAATTACTATTAACCTAAAGAGGGGATCCTCCCCATATCAAACATAAAGATGTGAAAGTGATCATCATTCCTTCTTTTCTTCTTTATTCATTTATGGGCCTTAGGGTTTTCATATAGTACTACTTAGACAAGAAATGCATGGGTTTTCAGTTTAAACTTTAAAACAAGTAGTATTAACAATGCAAAATCATTTTAAACAATAATCTAATTAAAAGTATTAGGATTTGCAAATCATAACAAGTAATACTAAATATCCATAATCATGATGAGACTAACCAATCTCTTTTTTACTTGGAACAAGTTTTGCAATCATTTTTTAAACAATAATCCTAATTAAAAGATCGTCAAGATTCAGCTCTGCCAACATGATCTGATTTCAATTCTGAAACAGGCCCCAAAAGGCTATCATTTCATGAGTACCAATAGTTAATATTATTCAATCATTTTTTCTCTTTTGAGGTCAATAATAACATTTACTTAAACCCTCTCACAAGAAATTACTTTACATAATATAAGCGATAATAGTATCAAACCACACCATATGATTGAGCTCCATAAATAAAATAAAAAATAATGTAGGGAGTGGCTTCCCTTTTAACAGATCTTAAGCTGTGTGAATACTAATTAGTAGAGAGTAGAGACTAGAGACCCTAAATCTGACACCAGATTGGAAACCAAAAAAATATCAAACTACTATATTCGCCCTAATGACTAGCTAGTGAAGAGAGTGGCTAAATGATTTGTAATTATTTTATTTGACAATACAAAATGAGAGGCACAGCATTTTATAAATGAAACTGGAGGAAAAAAGAAGAAATTTAATTAGAATGGAAAACAAAGTAAATTAAGTACCTGGGATGTTGGGTATTTTTTACATCTTTCTGGCCATATTTTCTCCATTTATAACCATCATCCAACACATCCACATCACTCATAGTCTTGAAACAAAATCTTGGCTCTCTTACTTTCCTTCTTGATGATTTGATCTTCTTCATCTTAATTGATGAAACCCCTAAATGATCATGATCAAACTCTCTTCTCTTAATAATATTGCTGTTCTCATTCACTTCTCCCCATGCCCTAAAAATTTAGTTGCGAAATCAATATTTCCAGTAAGAGATTCAAAATATAAAGAAAAAACAGCGAAGAAGCTAAGCCAATGAGATTTATCATTTATCAATATGGATAACAAATAATTTTGATCTTGTATATACAATGTAATTTTTTAATCTAGGAAATTGGGATAAAGCCCTTCCGCGGTACCCCTAGCTCCGTCCATGTCTAAAATCCATCTTAGACATATATGAGTTACATCTTACAAGACATGCAAATTAAAATAAACCCTTAATTTTGAAATTTGTTTCAAGTTTATATAAAGAGTTCATGTTTTTATTTCATATTCAATGTGGAATTCTTAACCGAAAAAAATTAAGGTTAAGAGATATATTGATCTATGTTGCTTGAACTCTCCGAAAATATTGTTGTACCCGAGTCGGCTCCAAAAAATTATTATTTTTGAAGAATCTGATACGCATCGACATTTTTTAAAGAATTGGAGCAACATAAATATATGATGATTACCATGTATTATTTGCAGTGGATTTTCGCAAGGAAATAAGATGGGGTCCTCCAAAAACAGTAGTAAGGTCCTCTTTGTGCCTTGATTCATTATTTGGGGAATGATCTAAAGAAGGTACAAAAGAGGGAGGGATCATTGTAAGGGTTTTAAGAGTATTTTGGTTGTATCCAATAAATGGTAGAGTAGTACTACTAATCCCCATATTATTGTTTGGAGGAAAAGAGAAAAATCCCAGTTGTGATGACATATCTTGATCCTCAAACAAGCTCTGGCTAAACATTGCTCCTTTTTTTTCTCTCTTTCCGTGTGTTTGTGTGTGTGAACGATGTAGAAGTTCAGGTGTAAGAAAGAGACCAGGCAGTTTGATTTCTTATAAAAGGAAAGACCTTGAAGCTTTATGGACTAATATTTGGTGACACTACACCAAAGGAAAAAGAAAAGGCGTCCCCGGGTCATAGCTGAATGACAAAGGAGGAGAACTTAAAATTTAACTGAAGGCTTGCAGCTTGGGTTCGAACCCCGGTGAAAGCAATTTCCTCTTTACTGGGTAGGACCTTATAGGTGATATCAGTTATTTTGTTCTCAAACCCTGGTCATTCAGACATATTAAAGAAAAAAGGTGATCTTTATAGGTACAGTTTATTAGGTCCTCTTAATATGCCTTGTGGACAGGTAGGGAGTGACAGAGTTAAAAAATTTATAAAAGAAATTTAAAATATAACGAAGTTGTAATAACGTAAAAAAATGAACTTTAATATAAATGAATTATACAAATTAACTCACGAGGTGAGTCGAAATCATATACAAAAATCAGAACAACCTCTCCTCACAACTAATATGGAAACGTAGGATATACCTTGTGAAAATAATTGAATACGGTAGCTTGTTTTTTCTTTTTCATCTCCTCCTTATGAATTGGTCTATCATAAATAAATAGGTAACAAGATCAAAAGTGGAAGTGCAAAAAAGGACAAAAAAAGAGAAACTATGTGATGTGCATTGTGTCGCTCACATGTCTCAATTTACATGGTGCATTTTTTAAATATTTCTATTTTTATATTTAGAAAAAAATTAAAAAAATTTATTTCATTTTTAATTAGATAATTTATATTTAAATAAATATTTATAACTTATTTTAGGTTATAAATTTTAATTTTTATTTATTTTTAAACTCTATATCCAATCAAAATATATCAAATAAATTGAAAGTGAAAGAGTTCAACTTTCTAGCTTTTTTTTTGGTTTTACACTTGTGTCTGGTACCCACATTAAAGCTCAATTATATTTGAATTTGCACAGAATACTTAGAGGCGTAGAGCCTATTTATTAAAGAAACGCTCTCTATCAATATTTTTTTCACGCTCAAAGCTCGAACTCGAGACTTCTAAGTATACTTTTTAGTTCCTAGTTATTACTTATTACCACTTAAATTGGCTTTTCTAAGCAAAAACAAAGTCAATTAGATTTAAGTTGTACTGCATGTTGCTACTTTAACCAAAAAGCAAAGGTAAATCCATGTGCCCAAAGGTCAACCAAATCAGAACAGTAAGGAGTGAGAACATGAGAGCTTTTACATGTTTTAATGCTCTCTGTTTGTTTTTTTTCTTTGCCTTTTATGTCCAACAAGTTGAATGACTTTAAAATTGTTGCATTCAAGTATGGTGCACTCATTTGAGAAATTTTGATAGACCCCGTGATACCGAATATGTTAATATTTTTTATATATTCTATAATTATTATTTTGATATAATTATATAAATTAGATATTCTTATATAAATTAGGTTTGTAATTATAAATACATATATATTACATTAATTAGAAGTCTCCAGACAAGAGAGAATTATATATTTCTACATAGTATCAGAAGTCAAACCACAATCTCACTCCTACCCTAAAAGAAATCGGCGAACCGCCCCCGCCTCCCTTCTTTTTGCAACGACGAATAGCCACTTTTCATGGCTTCTCCCGAATGGTCCTCCTCCACCCACGACGTCACACGTCCTCCTCCTCCCTCCTCTTCTCCTAACACCTTTCATCCGGCCTTTGCCATAACAAATATCAAGAACTTTATCCCTTTGGTTCTTGATCAAGAGGATGGACAATACTCATTGTGGGTTGAACTATTTCAAATACATGCTTGTGCATACAACATCCTTGATCACATCGATGCCACCACGCCTCGTTCACCCGACGTCGATAACCCGATGTGGAAGCGGCTAGATGCAATCGTACAATGGATATATGACACCATATCTAAGGATTTACTTCATACTATTATGAAGACAGATGTTTCGGCTCACGAATTATGGACAAGGCTAGAGAAAATCTTTCAAAACAACAAACACACACGTGTCGTGTATCTGGGGGGAACAATTTAATAACACCCGTCTTGAGAATTTTGCTAATATGTCTGCCTATTGTAAACAATTCAAATTAGTTGCAAACCAATTATCTAATGTTGGCAATCCGATTTCAGAAACAAAGATGGTTCTGCAACTAATTAATGGTTTGCCAAAGGGTGAGTACGATACACTTGCAACGATGATCCAACATGCTGATCCTCTCCCTAATTTCAATAAGGCTCGTTCACAATTACTATTGGAGGAGACTGTTGGGTTACAAGGATTGCAAGAAACGGAAATTACAAGTAACTGCTAAAGTACGAATTGAAAGTACAATTCAACTAGAAACTGAAAATTACAATATAACAATAAAACTGAAATTACAATATTTGTTGAACAAGAAGACCGTGAATCGCTTTGATTTTTCTTTGAGTCGAGTGTGGCACTCTGTCGCTTAAGACAATATTGCCCCGTATGTATCCTTTATACGTCCCGGACAATTCGTCTCCCAAGATAAAAAGCAAATGGAAAATTGAGCAAAGGAAACTCAAAAGCTACCGTGAAGAATATTGAATAACGAAATGATGCTTGGAAGATTAGGAAGAAACTGCTTTGCTTTGCTTTCTGCTTTGTGTATATTCGTGTATATGAAGTGTACCTCAACAATGGTGTAAGGGGTGTATATAGGAGGAAGATGGACTGTTTGACTGCCTCCATAACAGCCATTATTTGCCAAATAATGACCATTATGGAGGTAGTAAAGCCACCAAATAAATGGAGAAAATTGCCAACGGATTGGCCATTATTGGAGGTGTAATTCAGCCAAAATAAAAGGCTGAATTGAGTGCTGGACGTTTCTGTTCTGGACCGTCAATTAATTTCGACTTCAAAACTTCAGTGACCAAATGCACATCTTGAAACTTCAGGACCAAATCGTACATCCTGAAAGAATTCTCGGTCCAAACTGCATCTGATCCGCATAGTTTTACGGCCCAAAAGATAATATCAAGGCCCACACCCACAGTGACCTGTGGCCGTGACCCGGACCGGACGAGGCGGCAGCAAGGCGTGTGGTCTTTCCTCGAACCGCACATCTAGGTCCTCCCTCCTTTAAACACATGGGATACCCCTTGGGGTCCCAAACCCCAAACACATTTCAGTCTTATATTCACACCATTTCTTTCTTCCTCTACCGATGAGGGAGAATTGAACACAACACCACACTTTTCATGCTTCAAACACCTCACTTCGTGAACCAATATCTCTTTCATTTCTCAATGAAATTTGACGATTCTTGGCCCTACGGTTATCTACGTACTTAGTACATCATGCATGTGTGAAGAACCGGATTCTCCAACATACGTAACACTAGTGTTTAAGCCGTTAAAGTTGGTCGGTCGCAACTCCCGCCAAAGGCTAATTTCGAAAAGGAAGCTTAGTAAGTTTTGCCTCGATAGACGGCAACAACTCCATATTTACCAGCCTTTGAATAGACTTGTAGTTAACGTGTCCTAATCTATGATGCCATAAATTAGAAGACTCAAGCAAATAAGAAGAAGGTTCAACTTTATTTCCTTGACGCAATACAGACATGACATTCACTTTGAAGAGGCCTTCACAGGCCATTTAAGCCCTCTCCCACAAATGTGCCATTTTTAGTGAGTACAAATTTATTTGATTCAAATACTAGCCTAAAACCAGCATTAACCAATAAAGGTCCGTAAACTAGATTTCTTCTAATCTCCCGGGACGCAGATCACTTCCTTCAGAGTGAGTTCCTGCCGGAAGTCATCTTCAGACCACCTTTCCAACCCCTAGCACGTCCGAGGAAGCGTTGTTGCCCATGAACAACTTCTTGTCGGAGACCGGAGTGTATGTGGAGAAGGCATCTTTGTTGAACAGATGTGTCTTGTTGCACTGTGTCCACCCACCCATCGTGCGCGATTCTCAACCAAGTTGGCTTCTAGCACCACTACCGAGAGATCCTCAATCATGTCATCCAGGAGCGTGTCCTTGACGACGTTAGCGAGCCTTGCCTTCGACTTGGCTTTACTGTTGCTCAGTCTTGAGCTTGCGGCATTCCTTGATCCTATGACCAGTGTTTCCCATGATGGATTACAGCTCTAACGTCTCGCTCGGGGCTTTGCCAGTCTTTGTGGAACTTCCGCTTGTTGCTTGTTTTCTTCCTTTGGCCTCGGGAAGATTTGCCTTTGCCTCGCATGTTGTCTACCCTTTGGCAAGGTCCGCTTATTATCTTCCTGGATTTGCAGCTGATAACAAGCTCTTCAAATGTCATCTCCTTTGTCTTGAGTTTCAAGTAACTCATAAACTCATTCCATGAAGGAGGTAACTTTTCAATCGCTGATGCAACCAAAACTGCTCGTTTGGCTTTAGTCCTTCCAAATCCAGTGATGTAAAATCATTTGGAATTCCTGGACTTGGGACATCATGTCTTGCTGTCCACCATTTGGAATTCTAGAAATCTCCCAACGATGAACTTCTTAGTACCGCATCTTGTGCGCTGTACTTCTTTTGCGATTTTCCCATCTTTGGCGGTGCCAGAGAATATACCTAGAGAGGTCCCGCCACAAGCCAAGATATAGTTCTTGCACATGAAATCGCTATGATTCCACGTATCACGAACCATCTTCATGCCGAATTAACGACATGGATACCAAGGCCCTTCACCCGTTTCAGCGTGCGAAGAGTCCATTTCATCTCCAGCTTGTGGAGGATCTTAAATGAGAATCGGGCCATGCCTATAATCATTAAGTAGAAAGATCTTTGCGCCATCTTTTAAATTCCCGATCCCATGAACTTTTCAGAGCGATCATGGTGGTGTGAAGAAGGGGAGCTCCAACATGATCAGGAAGGCAGCAGTTGTTACGCTTTGAGCGATAGCGGCAGCAGCAGCAGCTGTTAAGGCGGCGGGTTATCGCCTGCCAAGCGATAGCGATGGGAAAGGCAAGAACGCTGTTCTCGAGAGGCGGCAGCGGCGACATACTCATATTTCCACCATGTTATTGCATAGTTACCGTAATTCAAGATATTGTCTTAAGTTGTTGGGTTACAAGGATTGCAAGAAACGGAAAATTACAAGTAATCAAGTAAATGCAATTGAAAGTACAATTCAACTAGAAACTAAAAATTACAATATAATAATAAAACTGAAATTACAATATTTGTTGAACAAGAAGACGGCTTCGCTTTGATTTTTGGTTTGAGTCGAGTGTGGCACTCTGTCTTTAAGACAATATTGCCCCATGTATCCTTTATATCGCCCCGGACAATTCGTCTCCCAAGATAAAAACAAAGAATGGAACAATTGAGCAAAGGAAACTCAAAAGCTACCGTGAAGAATATTGAATAACGAAATGATGCTTGGAAGATTAGGAAGAAAGCTGCTTTGCTTTGCTCGCTTTGTATTATTCGTGTATATGAAGTGTACTCAACAATGGTGTAAAGGGGTGTTTATATAGGAGGAAGAGGGATCATTTGTTTGCTTCTCCATATGACCATTATTTGCCAAATAATGACCATTATGGAGGTAGTAAAGCCACCAAATAAACGGGAGAAAATTGCCAACGGATTGGCCATTATTGGAGGGTGTAATTCAGCCAAAATAAATGGTTGAATTGAGTCTTTGGACGCTTGCTCGGGACCGTCGAAATTGACTTTCAAAACTTCAGGGACCAAATCAGACATCTTGAAACTTCAGGGACCAAACTGTACATCCAGAAGAATTCTGGTCCAAAGCGTAGCCTTCAAACTTCGGGAACAAAGCCTGCACTTTTGGCATAGTTTTTCTCGCCCAAAAGATAATATCGAAGGCCCACACCGTGACCCGTGACGACCTGCGTGACTCCGTGACCGTGACCAGGACCCGTGACCCGGACTCTGACGACGGGCGGCGGCGGCAGCGCGGTGGTCTTTCTCAACCGAGCACATCTAGGTCCTCCTCCTTAAACACATGGGATACCCCTTGGGGTCCCAAACCCCAAACACATTTCGAGTCTTATATACACAACAATTCTTTCTTCCTCTACCGATGAGGGAGAATTGAACACAACACCACACTTTTCATGCTTCAAACACCTCACTTCGTGAACCAATATCTCTTTCATTTCTCAATGAAATTTGATTCATTCTGGCCCTACGGTTATCTACGTACTTAGTACATCATGCATGTGTGAAGAACCGGATTCTCCAACATACGTAACACTAGTGTTTAAGCCGTTAAAGTTGGTCGGTCGCAACTCCCGCCAAAGGCTAATTTCCAACAGAGACTAGACGTGTCAAACAAGACGAACATAATCAGAAGACGTTAGTAGTTGATGCACCATCGACCACCGCAACACGCGGACCACCAAAATCACCACCGACCACCGCAACATGCGGACCACCAACATGCTGATCATCTTCCTTCTTTAAATTATTATTGTTACTCTATTTTAATTAGCGCACTTAATTTCATTATCTTTAACTATTTATTAGCATAATTAAAATGGAAAAAATAAGAGGTATGTTTAAGGGTAAAGGTAAGGGTGCTTCTTCTAGTAGGGGTAACAAAGGCAGATGTACTTCTTCTAGTCATCCTATTCCTAGACAGGATAATTTGGTTGATTACACACATATAGATCAAACTGAATTTTTTAATGATATACCATTAGAGTTAGACGACGAGATATTTTCTGTAACTCAACCAGACTTTAATTTAGAAGATAATCAAGATGATACACCCACTAATCTAGATGACACACCTACTAATCTAGATGACACACCCACTAATCAAGATGACACACCCACTAGTGCACCTCCAACTGGAACGTCTCATATTCCCCCTAGTATGAAACGAGGCCCAATAAAACAAAAATTAAAATCAGATGCATGGATTTTTTTTTGTAGGGACGAAGAGAATCAAGTAGTTAGATTTCAAATTTGTAAAAATGTTTATTATAAATTTAAAATGGAAAAAGGTCAGGGGGGACGGGAGGTTTATTGAGACATGTACTAAACTTTCACAAAGCTAGGTAGGACCAATACCTGGATGAAAAATCTGGTGCACCAATGCGCTCTCAGTCAGGATAAGGTTCAGATACTGTCCCGGACCAAGTACAAGATCAAATTAACCCTATGACGGGGGGAATTGTAGGCCATAAATACGATAAACATAGAGATAGGGAAGCAATAGCAAAATTATTACGGTGGAGGGTTTTCCTTTTTCATTTCCTTCCTCTCCTGGATTTATTCATTACATTAGAGATATGTATAATCATGCTTTTAACGATTTTCCTAGATCAACTGTTAGGAGAGGTATTTTTAAATTTGCACATGAATATCAACAATATTTATATATTCATTATATCATTTTCCTGACAAAGTATCTATCATGTCTGATATAGGCCGTAGTACTAACGGCCATGATTATTTAACGGTAACATGTCATTTGATAGATTATAAATGGTCTATGCAAAAACGTATTTTAGCGTATAGATATATTGATGATAGGCACACTGATAGTTTTATTGCAGAAAATATTCATTCAGTTTGCGATTATTATGGCATAACTGATAAAATTATGACTATTACATTAGATAACGCTTCTTCTAATAATTATGCAATTAGAATTTTAAAAGATCTTTTAACTCCATCTTTTTCAAATCATTTTCATATAAAATATGTGTGTCATATTTATAACTTAGTTGTAAAGGATGATCTATCACTTTTTGAAGACATTCTTAATAAAATATAATTTTCTATAAACTTTATTTTTAGAAGTAATAGAATACAACGAAAAAAAGAATATAAAAAAACTTATCACGATTGTGTACTACCTATAGAAAATTTTCCGAAGAAGTAGCGACTAGGTGGAATTCCTTATACGAACAACTACTTGTTGCTTATGATTATAGAAGACCTATAACTTTATTTTTTAACGCTCATAATCGAAATCCAACTAATATGGTTGTTGATAACGATTGGAAAAAAATTTCAGAACTTATTGTATTTCTAGAGAAATTTTTTCAAGCAACAAAAGAATTTTTTGATATATATTATCCTACTATTTCAACTATGTTATTTTATATAGCTCTAATATTTTTATTACTTAGTGAATATATGAAAAAAGCAGTTTATAAGGCACCTATTAAAAATGTTTATCAAATTTAAAAAATATTTTATTTCTATTCCCACTATTTATATTATTGGTGATGTATTAAATCCGACTATTAAAATAGACGGTTGTAAAGCACTTATTGAAACTATTTATGATTGTATAGCAGTACTTTCACCTCCAACTCCAAAAAATCCAATGACCCACCACCTAAGGAACAAACTAAAGAAGAAGTATTGTCTAGCATACAAGATGAATGCAAAAAAGTATATAGGCATTACCAACAAGAAAGTGCTAGCAACTAACCGACTTCCATACCATCTTCTTCTTCAACACAACCCCAAAAATACATGTTGTTTCTGCGGCTAGTATTGAAAGTCTTAGACATAGAATGTATAGTGGTACCACTACTAATCAAGTTAGCGAGTTTGATATTTTTGTTTTGCAGGGTGTTGTACCGTACCAAGAAGTTCTTAATGAAAAAGGACGTGAAGACTTGATGAAATACTGGAGGGAGAATGAGAAGACCTTTCTGACATTGTCAAAGATGGCCCGAGATGTGATGAATATTCAAGCGTTATCAACAACGTCTCAAAGCGTTTTTTCGGCCGGAAGATTTCAAATAAGAGAGCACAGACACTTATTAGCGGGAGACAACTTGAAGATAGCAGTGCCAAAGTTCATGTGTATGTCTCCAAGTTTACATAACCACTGAAAGCCTAACACCACATCACAACTCTCTATTGGTAAAACTAGGAAGTCATCTTAGAACAATATACCATTCATGATCCATTTGAACTGTTTACTCCCTTTCACTGATTAGATAACTCTCCCGTCTACAACAGAGAGATTTTGAGGATTTGATATCATGAAACTGACATCCCATCCTTAGAGCATCCTTTTCATTGATGAAGTTGTGAATAGAGCCACAATCAATGAGAACAATGATTGGTTTCTTCTCAGTAAAACCTTGGATTCTCAGAGTCTTATAACCTCTAGTCCCATTCAAAGCTTGGAAAATTTGACAATTCTCTATACCCTCATCATCTTCTGGAATTAGGTATGCCCTCTTCAACTACCTCCTCCTTCATTTTTACTACACGAGCGGAGCGTATGAGGTGCGGTCAATCAGAGATCAACGAAGAAGACGATGAAAACTACAACGAAATCTTATCCGAGAAATTTGACCAACAAATTTCAATTCCAACCGAAGAACCACAAGACATTATAAAGAAACTAGAAAAGGTATTTTTAAATATGTAATTTTTTTAATTGTAATTTTACTATGTTATTTGCAAATTTCAACACCACAAAGTTGCAATTTTGAAATTGTATTACAAAAAATTATATTTCTATTAAATAATATAAGAGGCACAAAAACAGCCTTGGATGTTTTTATTACACTATCTTGTTCAATTATTGATGTGTTTATATATGTTATTTTTTTAAAATTAAGTGCAAAAAAAAAGCGGAAAACCCGACCCCGTCCAGCCCCGACCCGATAAGACCGGTCCCCTTTTCCGACGGGACAGGGAACGTGATGAGACATCGGCGGGTCCCGCCAGTCCCGGCCCTCCAGTCCCGTCGAAGGACCAGTCCCGCTCTACCCCCGTCCCGTCAGGTCCCGTCCCATCGGGACCCGCCACGTTAGCCACCCCTACTTTCGGCTATTGTGTATTTTGGGTGATAACCTCATTTCGTGGTCTGCCAAATGGCAAGCCAAGCTTTTCTGTTCGAGTGCAGAAGCAAAATATAGAGGTGTTGCGAACGTTGTTGCTGAAACATGTTGTCTCAGAAACCTCCTTCTTGAGATTCATTGTCCCTTACGTAAGACATCCATTGTTTACTGTGATAACATATCTGATGTCTACTTGTCTCATAACCCGGTTCAACATCAGCGAACCAAACACATTGAAATTGATATTCATTTTGTTCGTGAAAAATTTGCCATGGTCATGTTCGAGCGTTACATGTTCTGTTTTCCTATCAGTATGCAGATATATTTATTAAGGGACTTCCTCGGCAATTGTTCATTGACTTCAGATCCAGCCTAAGCATCCGGCCTCCTCCCGCTCCGACTGCGGGGGTGTGATAGAGAATATATTAATATTCTCCATATATTCTGTAATTATTATTTTGATATAATTATGTAAAGTAGATATTCTCATACAATTAGATTTGTAATTGTAAACACTTATATATATTGCATTAATGAAAAGCCTCCCGACAAGTGAGAATTACACCTTTCTACACCCTGTTTTCCTTTTCTTTTTATAAATCAATAAAATCCTTATTAATGGATCCAATGATAAAAGTGCAAGAAGATGAGTACAAAATAATGGAACAGAAACTTGATACAAAGTGGAGTTAAAAAAAGGTGTTAATTCATGATAGGCCTAATGGTCTCAAAAGGGAAAGATAGAAGAAGTTCAAACACTATGCTATATTCGTCCCGAAAACCTATCCGTATTTTACGTTTTTAGACTTACTTTTGTGGCATGTTTTTCAAAATAATATTTTCTGAGGATTTAACTTATATATATACATTAGAAATGTAAATTATTTAAATATTTTTAGGGAATTTCAACTTGCAATAGCAAACTAATTACTATTTTTGTAAGATTATTACTTTATGTTTATTAAAATTGTCTGGACCTATTTTTTAGTTGTTGCAACCAGCACCTAAAGAGCTACTACCTCTCTTAGGAGAACCACTTCCATTATTCTATGTCAATACGAAATATAAATAAAGCAGAGTAATTGTAAATATCTCAAATATCTCCTGAGCAACATTAAAAAAAAATTGTATACAATTGTAGAAGACAACCTAAAATTACAGTACAAGTGTAGTCAAGGAGCTACTATCAAGCTCTGGATACAAATATCAAGGGATCCATTACGAAAATAAAATAAAAAGGCATTAGTAAAAGATATTAAATTGCTTGTCTTTGTGTCGAGGTCTATCGAAAACAGTCTCTACCTCTCAAAATATAGGGGTAGGGTCTGTGTACACTCTACCCTCCTCAGGCCTACTCTGTGGGATTTCGGGTATGTTATTGTTGTTGTTGGCATTAGTAAAAGATAGTCTGAAATGTCAATACAATAGATGTGATCGGCTCACCCCAACTGAAATTGGAGTATCGCCTCGAACTAGAACATTGATATCCCATAATGCCACTATAGTAGAATCTGCAGAGAGTAATAAGTGAATTTAGTTAGTATAAAGCTCAGTAATATCATCAACCAACTCTTCTGTCTTACCTCGTAGAGCAAGTTTCTTAAATACATGCATGAAAGCAAACATATATATATATATAGCTTAAACTGTAAATAACCATAACATGTATAACAACATATAGTGAACATCAATGAATCACATAAGCACGCTAGGCCCTTGTTAGTGCACCCACTAAACCAAATTCGCACGCCCAATGCCGATAGAACTGCTAGGCCAAATTCATAGGTCCACCCATCTTTGATGAATTAAACACTAGTGTTCCGTATGTTGGAGACCTCGTCTCTTTATACATGCATGATCTACGAAGTGAGTAGATGACCGTAGGGCCAAGAATCGTCTAATTTTGTTAAGAAATGAAAGAGATATTGGTCCACGAAGTAAGGTGTTTGAGACATGGAAATGTGGTGTGGGACAAATCTACCACATCGGTGGGAATAGGAAGAATTGCTCTCTATATAAGTCTCTAATTGATAAAGGGTTTGGGACCCCAAGGGGTATCCCATGTGTTTAAAGGAGGGAAGACCTAGATGTGCTTGGGTTCAAGGCTAAGCCCACACGCGCGCCACCGCCCGCCCGTCCCGTCAGGGTTCACGGGCCGTGAGCCGTGATATTATCTTTTTGGACCAGAGAACTCTGCCAGATGTACAGTTTGATCCCTGAAGTTTCATATGTACAATTTGGACCAGAATTCTTTTATATGTACAGTTTTGAGGCATTAATCAGCCATTACTTGGCTGATTAACTCCTCCATTAACAGCCCATTACTTGGGCAGTTGGGCAGCCTTTCAATGGCCATTAACAGCCATTACTTGGCTGTTTTAATGCCCTCATAATGGCCATTAACAGCCATGTTTTGGCAGTTGGACAGCCCCTTCTCCTTGCTATATATTGAGCTTCATTTGGCTCAAAACAGCAGCAAGAAACAGGCAGAAAATAGGCTGAAACCTGGCTGAAATAAGGCAGTAAACAGACCAAAAACAGACAGCAAAAACAGCCACATAATAGCACAAAACAACGAGTGAAATTCAGCAAAAATCAGTGCAATTTTCGACTGAAAAACAGTGACCAAACCCTCACGTATACACTAGATATACACTACAGAGACACACTATATACACAGAGACAAAAGAGAAGAGTAGAGAGAAACTCTTCCTTCCTATTCCATATCTTCAGCAAGTCGAGTCATATTTGTTTTCTTCGACAGGCTCAACCTATTGGCTTTGTAGTGTTGAGATTAAAGTGTTGTTTTATCTTGGGAGACTATTGCCAGCTAACGTAAAAACATATATACGGGGCAATCTTGTCTTAAGGATAGAGGGCTATCCTCGACTCAACACATAACGTTGTAACCATCCAGATTTAGTTGTTTCTTGATTTCAGGTTATCAAGATTCAAAACACAACAAACTTGCGGCAGTTCTCAACATTGGCTTTGCAAGGTGATCAAGATTCAAGACACAACACACATGCGGCAGTTTTGAAGATCGACCATTTATTTATCCTTTCGAACATTTGTAATAGTTATTACTTCCCGTATTGCTCTATAAAGTACCATAGAAACACCAACAATTTAAGACAAGATTGTATTGTAATACTATTAGTGTTCGAAAGATGTCGGTCAAACGTTGTGTGACCAAATCTGGATATGGCAATGGTTTTCTGGTAGAAGAGAGTGATGATGATGAACGTGTTCATGGTGTCACCGCTACCAAGACTGGTTGGAACAAGCGCTCACGAGAGCTTGAGGATGTCAACTGGGACAAGAGGAGAAGACTGAAGATGTACTTCTATCTTGCAGCAGAAGGCCCGTATCTATCCTGCATAAAAAGATCCGAATAATGGTAAGAAGGAAATGGACACTCACCGATGAAGTGACCAGTGAGCCGTAATTCGAAATTGGGATAAGTAGTTTTTCTTACTTGTCAAGAATAAAGATTAAATGAGGTCTGATTAAAAATTGATTAAAGTAAGGAGGAATATGAAAATAATTTATATTCCTTACGCTTTAAAAATCAGAAGTTTAATCTCATCTTCTTTTTCGTTTAAAGATTGGATTGTAAACGACTTTAAAAAGATCCGTTCTTTTAAGTGTAATTGTTAAAGTATGTAAAGTATGTTCGCACATACGATGGAGAAAGATCCACTAACTGTGCGAAAACTGTTACCACTCTTAAGTAAGCGCCAAGAATTATCTGGGCACCAATCTTAACGGAAGGAGTCTAAAAGTTAAAGACGTAGAACCTGTCATACTATTTGGCAGAAGATCCTTCATAGGATGATATTGGACACTCGCCATACAAAGCCTCCAAGCGAAACCAGGTGGAGGCCAAAATTCCTTTGATATGATGATATTGGACACTCGCCATACAAAGCCTCAGATTGGTGAGGTGGGGCGAACTCATTTCATAGGAAAAGTAATGGACACCTAGTGTGGTGGGCCGAGTTTCCAGTGTCTTAATGATCTCGAAGGCCTAAAAAAGGCGATAAAGAAATTGGACACTTAGTGCATAGCAATCAAGTGGGCAGTATCGAGATCACATATGATCCTGCTACGCCCCTAACCACGAGGCAAGAGGTTGTTCATGTGGAAAGCAACGCCACATCTAAAATCAAAGGGATGGAGAGGTTGTCCTCAATAGGACTTCAAGGAATGGATCACTCTAAAAGAGGTGATACATGTTCCTAACTTGTTTAAGGGGCGTTGTTGGTCAAGTTGGTTTGAGACTAGTCCAACAGTCCAGTAATAACTAAGAATGGTACAATATGTCTATAGCCCAATGAATGATATATTTGTAATCCGTGCATCTATGCCATCATAGATTGAGACACGTTAAATAGTAAGTCATTCAAAAGCTAACGATGTTGAGATTGTTGCCTCCTTTCGACATAAACCCTCAAAATGAATGTGAGGTAGGCGAAGAGGCAAAATCACCTTTCCAAATTCCGTCAAGGGAATAGCGAAAAAAGCACCGCTCATTTAGAACTTAGTCACACCTACTTGGGTGATTTGAAGTTTATACAAAATAGAGGGGGGAGAAAAGTACGTTGTGACATTCATTGATGATGGTACAACATATGGAATCCTTTGTTTGTTAAAAAGCAAAGATGAAGTTGTTGAAGCGGATAAGCGCTACAAAGCAGAAGTTGAAAATCAACTAAGCCTACGGATTGAGAAATTCGTAGTGATAGAGGGGGAGAAAGTGAAGCATCGTTCATTAAACGACTATTCATTTCTCACCTCAGTCCAACTGTGTTAGCCAAGCGCAAAACTCGTTCGCCCAAATTATGTGGGGTGGCTTGGTAAAAGTTGGAATACTGAAACAGGTCAAGTTGTACCTAAGACTGTAGATTGCATATCTGTCAGGATCTGCAAATAACAGTAGTGTTGATCGCCTCTTGGCATTAAAGAATGTTGAATTCTTTGGAGATAACTTTCCTTGAAAAAGGAAAAAGGAGTAATTGCTCTAGGTTAACAAGAACCCGCGAGGGCCTGACTGTCCGGAACTAGACGTTCCGTATCTACAGGATCATATAGAACCATAATTGCGTAATGGTTGATCTTCCTCCGGGAAAAGAACCTTTGGGTTGTAAGATGTGCTCCCCTGTGAGTAGCTTCACATCCAGGGCCATTGCAGTCTTGCGTGACATGAATGTTGAAACAACCTTTCCAACCGGAGAGTTGGAAGAAGAGGATCAGAGTTGGTTTTCTGGACTGTTGGGCTTCTTCCTGAACTTTCATCTTGGTCCCTGAAATGTTTACATTTTGGTCCTGAAAGTTTTTATAAAAGAAACAATGAATCGACCACGAAACATTGACTGAAATTAAAGCCAACAGTTGGAGAATCAGCCTGAAAGTAAAAGTCATATTGAAACAAAGTCTCGATATGAAAGATATGGGTATCACAGATGGCATCTTAGGAATTGGATTTCTAAGACATCTAGCAGACCGTCGAGAGTTGACAGTCTCGTTGAAGCCACCTATGGATATGAATCATAGAACTGATTAGAATCATGATTGCACCATAGACAAGGAAGCGATATGCGGCATCATGTGTAGTTCAATGTATTGTACACACTGACCCGGCCGGGTATCGATCCTACAGATCCAGTTGAACTAAGGTTCATCGATAATTTTAATACATGATCGGTAGAAGCGTTAAATCGAGTATGGCGATATTTGAGTTAATGCTATCTACAGATTATAGTATTCGATGTCCAGCTGCTTACGGGAGAACACAGTTGATGCAACCGACATCAGATTCACGAAGAACACCAAAGCCACAAGTAAATGTGTATGGTGGGTCTTGGAAAATCCTCTAAGCAAACTTGCATCGGCCGATTCATGATGGAATCGGAGTTTATCGCTTTATACAAAGCATGAAAGAAGTTGAGTAACTTCACGGCTCCTTAGAGGACGCCCCTTTATCGGGAGATACCCGTGTCTTGGCAGCTATACACTTTGTGGCTACCGGTCGGCTTCGGGGAAGGACACGGATGACGGTGTCTGGACATATCTTTTAGGATCCCTTGAGACATAAAGACCGTATGGCGATTGATCATCACGGATGTCACATCCTTGTTTACTAACTAAGGGACTACCCGAGATCAAGTGTTACGCTCGTTTCTAGGGGAATTGGCTTAAACCCAAACAATACGAACCTTTGCGGTGGAAACCCAACCATACCGATTAGAGATCCCAAGAATTTGGTTCAATGGGAAAACTAAGCGGCAAAAGGTTCAGCTTGAGCGCCGGTGGAAGCAAGAAGCACTTGATGATGATTTCTCGCACGAAAACATGAATCCAAAGTTGTTCCCGCGATAGACATTAAAGTGTCTTTGCTGCATGTGGTGGGTAAAGGTTAAGCTTCCAAACCTTTTTAAAAGATCCTCAAAGCGGTTGAGGTTAAGGTTGTGGAACTTTTAATGATTCCCTAACACTTGTGAAGTGGGGTATAGCAGATACCTTGTGGAGATCACCTATTTAAGTGCAGGATGGCCGACTCAAATGAACGCACTTAAGAATCCAAGTGTGTCCATAGCCACAACGGACGAAGAAACGTAAGAAGGAAAATGAATAAGAAGAGTTATTGTGTTGATATCATTTGGCTTACACTAAACACCGACGGTTCAAGACATCACGTTCACCGCCATAGTAAGTAAGTCCGATGGTATTCAACTAGGGAAGGTTCAAAGCGTAATCTACCTCTCCCGATGCAATATCTTTTTTTGAAAGATTGTTGAAATGTAGGCACCTTGTGTGTGCGCCACAAATCTCTCTTTCATAGAGGATTGTTGAAATTAGCCTTTAGCGGGAGATGCGTCCACCCATCTTTGATGAATTAAACACTAGTGTTTCGTATGTTGGAGACCTCGTCTCTTTATACATGCATGATCTCTGAAGTGAGTAGATGTGTACCGTAGGGCCAAGAATAGATCGCCTAATTTCGTTAAGAAATGAAAGAGATATTGGTCCGTGAAGTAAGGTGTTTGAGACATGGAAATGTGGTGTGGGACAAATCTACCACATCGGTGGGAATATGAAGAATTGCTCTCTATATAAGTCTCTAATTGGTAAAGGGTTTGGGACCCCAAGGGGTATCCCATGTGTTTAAAGGAGGGAAGACCTAGATGTGCTTGGGTTCAAGGCTAAGACCACACGCGCGCCGCCGCCCGCCCGTCCCGTCCGGTTCCGGTTCCGAGTTCCGGGTTTCGGGTTTCGGGTTCACGGGTTCAAGGGTTCACGGGCTCACGGGCTGTGGGCTGTGGGCCTTTCTGATATTATCTTTTTTATATGTACAGTTTGGTCCCTGAAGTTTCAATATTGGTTGTTTTAATGCCCTCCTAATGGCCATTAACAGCCATGTTTTGGCAGTTGGACAGCCCCTTCTCCTTACTATATATTGAGCTTCATTTGGCTCAAAACAGAAGCAAGAAACAGGCAGAAAATAGGCTGAAAACTGGCTGAAATAAGGCGATAATGCACTAAAAACAAACAGCAAACAGCCAGAAAACAAACACATAATAGCACAAAGCAATGGAGTGAAATTGCAAAAATCGGTGCAATTTTTGGACTGAAAAGCGATGACCAAACCCTCATATACACAAGATATACACTACAGAGACACACTATATACACAGAGACAAAAGAGAAGAGTAGACAGAAACTCTTCCTTCCTATTCCATATCTTCAGCAAGTCGAGTCATATTTGTTTTCTTCGACAGGCTCAACCTATTGGCTTTGTAGTGTTGAGATTAAAGTATTGTTTTATCTTGGGAGACTATTGCCCGCTAACGTAAAAACATATATACGGGGCAATCTTGTCTTAAGGATAGAGGACTATCCTCGACTCAACACATAACATTGTAATCATCCAGATTTAGTTGTTTCTTGATTTCAGGATATTAACATTCAAGACACAACAAATTTGCGGCAGTTCTCAACATTGGCTTTGCAAGGTGATCAAGATTCAAGACATAACACACATGGGGTAGTTTTAAAGATTGACCATTTATTTATCCTTTCGAACATTTGTAATAGTTATTACTTCCCGTATTGCTCTATAAAGTACCATAGAAACACCAACATACTATTGATTTGATGAATCTAAGCAACATTACAGCAGTGTTAACTGATGCATTAGTGAAGAATGCACAAGAAAGGGAGAATGGGAGATGATGGGAGAGAATGGGAGAGAGAATTGATGACTCAATGCATTAGAAATATTTGGGAGAATTG
Organism: Anisodus acutangulus; assembly: GCA_029783415.1. Classification (NCBI taxonomy): domain Eukaryota; kingdom Viridiplantae; phylum Streptophyta; class Magnoliopsida; order Solanales; family Solanaceae; genus Anisodus; species Anisodus acutangulus. The sequence goes on along the minus strand of CM056502.1, from coordinate 33,650,355 downwards.
CATCCTTGAAAAATGAAAATATCTGTACAAGTGCATATATATACACCTCCACTTCACTAGAATATTCTAATGACCTTCTTTTGTTAATTACTTCTAACACTCCAACTAACTTTATAACTAATCTTGTAACTAACTATACCAACTAACTACCTTCTTAATAACTTGGATTAACCTCAATTAGTCAAGGTACTAGAGTGCATTTCCCTAATATTTCAACACCCCCCTCCCCCTCAAGCTAAAGGATATGAAGATGTTCTTCATTCCTAGCTTGGACAGTAAAACATCATGTTATTGTCTACCAAGTGCCTTTGTAAGGAGATCATATGGTTGGTCCATAGAAGGCAAGAAAACAGTGTTGATCAATCCTGTTTGTATTTTCTCCCTGATGAAATGACAACCAATGTCAATATGCTTTGTTTTTTCATGGAACACTGGATTGGCTGCAATCTGAATAGCAGATTTGCTATCTGTGTGCACTGATATTGGAGTCTGAATCTCCACACTAAGATCCTGAAATAGGCCTGTGATCCACACCACTTCTGCTACTGAGGCTGTCATAGCCCTGTATTCTGCCTCTGCAGAACTTCTGGAGATAGTGTCCTTCTTATTTGACTTCCATGAGATTGGTGATGAGCCATGCATTACCAGGTAGCCAGTGACTGATCTTCTACTATTAACACAAGCCCCCCAATCTGCATCACAAAACACATTGAGTTGAGGAGTACTTGTACTGGACATTAGAATTCCTAGCCCTGGTGCTTGCTTGATATATCTGACAATTCTAAGACCAGCTTCCATGTGTGACTTCTTAGGTGCATGCATAAACTGACTCAGGCAGTGCACATCAAATGCAATGTCCGGTCTGGTAGTTGTCAAATATAATAGCCTTTCAACCAATCTTTTGTAAACACTGTGATTTGATGGCCCAGAATCAAGATTTTCTCCTGATATAGGGCCTGAATATGATGCATTAGCTATATGTCTATCAAACTCACATGTTGTAAGCTTCTGATTCATATCCATAGGAGAAGATGTAGGCTTTGCACCTGTAAGTCCCATATCTGATATAAGCTCCAGAGCATATTTCCTCTGGTGCATGAGGATGCCCTGTGAGTTTCTTGCAAACTCAATGCCAAGAAAGTATCTAAGTTCCCCTAGATCCTTTATCTTGAAAGTGGACTGCAATATCTCTTTAGTGGACTGAATCAGTACTAGATCATTTCCAGTGAGCAACAAGTCATCAACATACACCAGCACTATCACAATACTGCTATTTTCCTGCTTGGTGAAAAGAGAATAGTCTCTATGAATCTGCTGAAAACCAGATGAGATAAGAGTTGTAGTCAACTTGATGTTTCATTGTTTTGATGCCTGTTTTAGCCCATAGAGAGATTTCAGCAATCTGCATACCTGTCTCTTAATTTTCATGACAGCAAATCCTTCTGGAACTTCCATGTACACTTCTTCAAACAAGTCTCCTTGCAGGAATGCATTGTATACATCCATCTGATGGACAGTGTTGTGCTGCTACAATGGAAATCACAACCCTTACTGTTTTCATCTTTACAACTGGTAAAAAGGTCTCTTGATAATCAAGCCCCTCTTTTTTATTGTATCATTTTCCCACCAATCTGGCTTTAAGTCTCTCCATTTCTCCTGTTGTCTTGTACTTTATCTTGTATACCCATTTGCATCCTATAGCCTTCTTTCTCTCTGGTAGAGTGACCAGCTTTCAGGTTTCATTGTCCTCCAATGCTTTGATTTCTGCCTCCATTGCCTCAACCCATCTGTGATCCATTGCTGTTATTGAATAATTATGTGGTTCTGTGTCAAGAGAAATCTTGGCCACAAATTCATGATAGCCTGCTGATAGACTAGTAGAAGCAATATTATCAGTTATAGAATACAAGCAACTGAAAGAGCCATGTGTAGTAATGTAGTCTTTATGCCATATATGAGGTTTGCTGCTCCTTGTGGATCTTCTGACTTCATTATCTGATCCTGTGGTCATGTCAATACCTGGTGGTCCTGTGTTTATAAGACCAGGACCATGATGCTGAACTACATCAGGCATATGTACATTCTGCATGTTGTTTTGTCTGTGTTGATCATCTTCATGTTGTCTGGTATGTGTTGGTGGATTATCAAGGTTCTGTTGACAAATTAAGTCTTCATAGAAAGGAAACTCATGTGTCTTGATGTGATTGGTATTTTCAGTTATGCCTCATTTGAAGGGAAAATTTGTCTCCATGAACAACACATCTCTGCTCATGAATAGAGTTCTATTTTCCAAATGATAAAGTTTGTATCCCTTTTGAGCAGATCCATACCCCAGAAATATGGATCTTACAGCCCTTGGACCAAACTTATCATGTCTGTTATTTATAGTAGCAAAATACAGACAACCTAATACTCTCAAGTGATCAAGTTGTGGTACTTTATTATACAATATTTCAAATGGAGACCTATTCTTTATAACAGTGGAGGGGATTCCGTTGATTATGTACACTGCATTCTCTACACATAGTCCCCAAAATTTGTCTGGTAATCCTCCCTGAATTTTAATGGCTCTAGCAGTTTCTAAAATGTGTCTATGTTTTCTCTCCACCACACCATTTTGCTGTGGTGTGTATGGACAAGAACTTTCATGAATGACACCATATTTTAGAAACAGCTCACTACAATTCTGATTAAAAAACTCAGTTCCATTATCTGATCTTACCCTCTGAATTCTAGCTCCAAATTGGGTGTTAACTTCAACAAGAAAATTCATGATCAGTGTAGAGACATCAGATTTCAGTCTCATAAAAAAATCCAAGTCCATCTAGTGTGATCATCCACAATGGTTAGAAAGTATCTCATTCCATTATATGTTTCAGTTTTATAAGGTCCACATATATCCATATGTATTAGTTTAAATGACTTTGATGCTCTACTAGTGCTAACAATGAAAGATAGTCTAGTTTGTCTAGCCAAAGGGCACACTTCACCGTTATTCAAGACAAAATCAGTATTATTCTTGAAACATGTTATTTTCTTCAGGATATCCATGGGCACATGACATAGTCTCTGATGCCAAGTGGCTGCATCAACATGTTGAGTTGCAGACATGCATCTACTCAACTCCCCATCTTTATTCTGAGCATCCAGGGATAGTATATATAAGCATGCCTCCTCATTACCAATCTCCCTCACTTTCCCAGATGAGAGATCCTAAAACACACAACATGTTGGGAAGAAAGTAACACTACAATTCAGTTCTTTAGTCATTTTTGAAACAGACAGCAAATTAAACTTGAAAGTTGGCACACATAAGACACTTCTAAGGACATCACCTCCTTCTAAGTGGTACTCCCCAACATGTGAGATTCTGGCTGAATCTCTTGTGAGCAGTTGCACTTTTCATGTTCCTTCTGTCAACATGTTATTATGTAAGTACTTCTGGTCAGAAATCATATGATTAGTTGCATCTGTGTCTACTATCCACTAGATCAACTCCCCTGAATCAGTAATATGCTTACCTGTCATGTTGCCATTGACATTATGTGCACTGTTGTTCAACATGTCAAGGAGTTTTTGATGATGGTTGGGTGTGAACTGGCTGTATGGTATCACTTCAGCAGTGTGTTTCTGACTTGTGAATGGTTGTGCATTTTGTAGAAACTTGGATGAATGGTGATGTTGTACTGCCCCTTCTTGTCCAGTGTCCTCACACAACATAGTCCCTCATGTGACTGCATAGGCTTTCTTCCCTTTATTGTTGAAATTTTCTGGATATCCAATTAGCTTGTAGCAACCCTCCTGCACATGTCCTGTCATGTGACAATAGTCACACTTCATCAGTTTGTAACATTCCAATCTTGAGTGACCTTTGAGATGACAATGATCATAATATGCATTGGAATTGTATTGTTTCTTCTATTTTTGAACTCCACTTCCACTTCTGAAATTTCCATTTCTAGATGTGAACATGACAGATAATTCCACTGACTCAAACATCACCCTACCAGTTCTTGCTACCATCCTCTGACTCTCTTCCTAATTAACCACTGCATATACTTGGTTTAATGTAGGTATTTGTTGTATCATGAGGATCTGACTCCTTATTTGATTGAAACTCTCATCCAGTCCCATGAGAAATTGCAGTAGTCTTTGGTACTGTAAGTGATCCACAAAGTCTCTTGACTTTGGGCAACAAAATGGGATTGGTATGATATAATCATATTCATCCCACAGATCCTTGAGTCGAGAGTAATACATGGACACAGATAGTTCCCATTGTCTTATAGAAAATATTTCTTTGTGAAGTTGGAAAGCCCTGGAACTATTAATCTTGTCAAATCTCTCTTTCAATTCTTCTCATATATTGTATGAGTCTGAATTATACAGCATTCCAGTAAGTAAGCTCTTACTCACATTTCCCATTAACCAAGACACCACAATTGCGTTGCGCTTGTCCTATAGTTTAGCCAAATCTCCATGGAAGGTTTCTCTCCTTACACTTCCATCAATGAATCCTATCTTATTCTTCCCTAGTAGGGCCAACTTCATGGCTCTACTCCACAATGTATAGTTGTCAATTCCAGTTAGGATAATGCCCACAGATAGGGAACCAGGCGCATCTAAAGGAAATAGATACAATGGATGATTGTGATCTATTTTGATCACTGTCGGGATTTCATCTGCTAGTCTTTCTTCGTTACTTTCCATTACTGTTAATCTACGCTTCAATTATGATCCTCAATACACAGAGTTTTGTCTATGCAACTCGTGTGAATTGTTGACAACAACAACAAACAACAACAACAACAAAAATCAAAATCGAACCTCAGTGACTTGTTCAATCGATCGTGAATGATCTGTTTTGCACAGATCTGCCTTTATCTTCTTATTTCACTCTGCATGTGTCTGCATCTCCTTGAATTTGACAACAACACTTCCAGAAACTATTGCATGCATGAATCATCATGTTTTGCACACAGATCTCTGAAATCTCTGGAAAAAAATTGTTCATATCTTCTGCAAATTGAATTGTTCAATCGCATATCGGTTTCGGCTTTGATACCATGTTGATTTGATGAATCGAATCAACATTATAGCAGTGTTAACTGCTGCATTAGTGAAGAATGCACAAGAAAGGGAGAATGGGAGATGATGGGAGAGAGAATTGATGACTCAATGCATTAGAAATATTTGGGAGAATTGCATCCTTGAAAAATGAAAATATTTGTACACGTGCATATATATACACCTCCACTTCTCTAGAATATTCTAATGACCTTCTTTTGTTAATTACTTCTAACACCCCAACTAACTTTATAACTAATCTTGTAACTAACTATACCAACTAACTACCTTCTTAACAATTTGATTAGCATTTCCCTAATGTTTCAACAAATACCTTACTATTTTATTCATTAACACATATAACAACTGATGAATACCTTGCTTGTTGATCCCATATTGATATTATGGCTCGCTTGTTGTAATTATATCCTTTAGTATAGTGTGGGTTAACCCGTAATTTTATGTATTCATTTGTTGTGTCATAGAGATTTTATAGATAGAATTATAATATTAGGTTATGGGTGCTCATTTGAATTTGCGAATAACATCTTTATTTTATGATTTGATTAATGATCATATTGATTTAATATTATTCACTTCTATTTACAAACTTAATATTGATGTTAATTATTAAATTGTGGTATGTAGGTAAGAAGTGGGTAATCACTATACTAATAGGTTAGCTCGGTGCAAGTTGGGAGAGATGGGGTGATGTGTCATGTCTTATTCTATTTTGGGACGTGACAACAATGATTAATAAAGTTGGTGAAAACATAAAGATTAGGGATTAAATCCCGACAAAGACAAATAACGTCATAGGTGAGCTTTTTTTATCCGTCTAAGTTTCGCTGGAGAACCTAATATATATGTTAGTAATAAATAACATGTATCAGTAGAACAATTGCAAACACATAATTTTTAGTAGGCGGTGTGAATATTTAAAGAAGCGTACAAATGTAATTAATTTCAACGATATTATATTTAAAAGACACAATCTAGACTCTATACTTATTTTTTTAGTTTGTATTCATGATAACCTTGTTAGAGATATTTTTAAATAAGTATTATTTTACACTTTAAGTCATCAAACAGAGCTTTGTCGTAGTGGATTAGTTGATTATTAGTGTAAAAAAATTAGAGTTTTTTTAAAAGAAAAAATTAGAGTTTGATTCCTTACACTCCATTTTTAAAATAAATTAAACTAAAAAGTTTAAGACATTACATCTAAGCAGGGGCTCAAACAAATTATAATGATTAGATGAATAATAAGTTTACCATTGGACTAGAAATTGCACAACATTTAGAGTCAAATTACATATCTCTACGTTATTTTTTAGTATTTTGCAAAATACATACTATTTGGTATAGTTTTTTTTTATCAAATGGTGCCAAATGACACCGCCTTGACAAAAGGTTTGGCCCTATGATTGATTAGTCATGGTGCGCTTAAACTAGCCCATCACTTTTATAAGAAAAAATCAAACAAATCGTCTTTTGGAAACTCAAAATTGAACATATATATATATATATATATATATATATATATATATATATATATATATATATATGTATGTAGGATACGTAGATATGTTAATTAAGTAGTATAAACCTAGAGTTCTTTTTTGTATCAAGTATGTAGGTTTCTTTATGCCATCAAAAAATCAAGAGCAATGATAATGAATCTTGGTTGCAAATCTATACCTCTGTATCAGCTTAAGATATCATGATGATGATATGAAAAATCAGGGGCCTATTTGACTTTTTGGCTGCTATATAAAAGCTTCTTGCCTTTTTCCTCTATACTTTTTGATAATTTAATGTTGCTTTTTCTAAGCTTATTATTATTCTCCAACACCCACCACACACGATTAGTTAATTTTCCTAATATTGTTATGATCTCTTCAATTGCACACATTAATCTATGTTAACTTTGGTTTGCAAAAATGTCATCATATTCATTGATGAAACAATTTAACTTTCATTGAACATAATGCTTTTAGATAGTTTCTTGCCTAATTAATTAGTTTAACATTGGGTCATCATCAAGTTCATTTGATTGGCTCGTAATTCACTTTTATACTTTTATCTACACTGTTATCATTGCACCGTTTGCGCTTATGATTTTCGTACTACAAAAAAGTAATCATTAGATGAATAATATAAGATAAAATAAAACTAGTAAGTTTTTACATTCTATGCTCCAAAGGTGGAATCTCCCACCCCAGGAGTAAGTTTTTACATTCTAAAATATATACAATGGAGTTGTGAACCAGCCTAATTAACTGTACTCCACTTTATTATGGTGTAAATGCAAGAAAAGACTTCACTATTGATAAGTATAGTATTATATTTTATATGTAATTTCGATGTGATCAAGTATCAATCTAAGATTATGTTCGCACTTAATAATTTTCCTGTGTATTATCTACATTATTCAAGTATGGTGTTTAAAAAATTTGTAATTTTTTTGTATATATATGCATCTTCAAGCTATGTGTAAAAATATTAAACCGACTCTTAAACATACAAGGGTAAATCGAGTCATATGTCATCTCTTCTCCGTGTTCATACTTGTCTCATGAAATCATTATTTTTATACTAATTGTTGGGCTATGTTAGTCCTGTTTTAACCATATATAATAGTCCGCTTCAAATTAAATTTATATAATTTTTTGAAGAAATTCACATTATTAAAAGTATCATTATAGTTTATACAAAAGTTCTATTTCTTATCAACTTTTAATAATACGATTTTAATTTATTCGCACCCACTCAACAGGTCATTTGTATTCAAATGGCTCGATACAAAAGTTCTATTTCTTATCAACTTCTAATAAATACAATTTTAATTTATTCGCACCCACTCAACATGTCATTTGTATTCAAATGCATCGAGTAGGACAGCATAATTATGTACTTAATTTGGACATGTGTGAATAAAATGTATCCTCAGTCATCTTTATAATGCTATGTATTAGTTTAGTTCATCATATATATACATTTGAGTTTAAACTAATAGTAGTATCAAATTATCAATTATAACTGAATAATTTAACATCTCTAATTAATAATATGCATTTCAGATAAAAAGGAGCCTATGAATAAGAATAGGAATTGTCTATTTCTTGGGACTTGAAATATTTTTTTGTAGCTGGTAGGTACGTAGGTGTTCTTTTCTTTTTTTGTTCTTCGTTTTTGGCGGTGGTATTGCCCCCATAAAAGATGTGATATTTTCTCATTATTTGCTCCAAATATTTTCTCATTATTAGACAAGTTGATTTATATTTTATACTAATTAAAATAAATAAAAAAGGGAGAAAGAAAAAGTTTCTGAATTACTTTCGCTATGAGTTGATGCTCATTTTGTTAGAATAATCAGGCTTTATGTAGTGTCATTTGGCAAATGTTGAGTGAGTAATTTAGTTTTTATTTTATTCTATTTTATTTTGCGTAATTCAGTTTAATTGGGGTATATTTCAATTATTTCATCAAACACCTCCGGTTATCTATCACTAGCATAACCACCGAAGGACACTTATCCATCAAAATTTAATTTTTTAAATTTTCTCTACTAAAATTTGAAGCATAATTCTCATAAATTTTACTCATTTTAATTAATAACTAGACCATACCGCTAGACGTGAGTAATTAAGCTTCAACCCTGTTAAACTACAAAGGATTTTGTTGGTATTTCTATGGTACTTTATAGAGCAGTACGGGAAGTAATAACTATTACAAATGTTCATGGGATTCTGCATATGTATACGAATGGAGAACAGGGGCGAATCCAAAAGCATGTATACGAATTCATGGGATTCTGCATATGTAGTAAGAAAATATTTAGGGGTGAACTCAATTATTATTATAATATTAATTTTAAATTGATGTAGAAATTTATAACCTTTAAATTCGAAATCGTGCCGAATGAAGATTAAGGATAAAGTTATCACGACACAGTTTGTGATATGACATTTGCCTCTTAAAGCTCCTTCCCTATATCCACCAAATTTTACACAAACCCATCCATAATCATTATTTGCCCGTAATTTTCGTCTTACATAAAATTATTGCAATCCAAGTTGTTGAAAATATTGCATCTTGCTTTCTTGTGCATGTATGTGAATGTTCACCAAACTCTCGTCTCTTTTTGGACAATTTGCTTGAGAATATGTTTGTGACAACAGAAAATGAAAAACCTATGAATGCAATTAGACATGTTTTTTATAGAAAACTGTTTGTTGTATTGAGGTGGACGGTTAAGATAAAAGGTTAGTAGATAGTTAAGTATTATTTAATTTTTGTATTAGTAGTGTTATTATTATTCTCCTATACTAGCTTCAGTTATTATTTCTTTATTGTTGAAACAGTTTTCTTCTCCATTATATTTAGCATGACTTCTTTATTATTATATTTGATTTACATACTTGATTTTTATACGTGTTACTTGAACCGAAGTTCTATTGAAAATAGTCGCTCTACCTTCACAAGATAGAAGTAAGACTGCGTACACACACCACTCTTCCCATACCACACTTATAAAATTACACTGAATATATATGTTGTTGATGTTCTTTGTTATATCCTAATTTGGTGATCTAAAAATGTAGTAAATAACTCGCTAAATATACTAATAATAAAATTATTATAATGTCAGTGTATATAATTAACTAAATCCTTTTCTCAATGTACCTCTTTGAGACTAACTATTTTTTGTTGTTGTCCATACGGTGTTCTTTACTGCATTAGAAATCGATTAAATTTGAATTTATGAGAAAAAGTTTCACATTGGATTAAAGCGAACAAAAGCGATTCAATACTCATGAATGAATGGCAATGATCTTGATTAAAGATGAAAGAACATTTATCATTCCACCATAATCTTTGTTGATCGAGACTAACTACTTACTGTCACCCTTACGTATTGATACGCTCAAATTTTGGATGAGCATGCAAAGTACTTAAATAATTCATTACTGGTTACCAGGGGTGAATCTAGGGCCCGCCGCACCACATATATATAAAAAAATTATACACAGATTTGGAATACCCTGAACACAAGAGAAAAGGTTGGTTCAGTGGTTTAGGGGTTCAAAATTCACCTTGAGGTTTCAAGTTTAAATCTCAAGCACTATAGTTTTATTTTTCAAACACCCTCAATGAAATTTATGAATAGTCACTGATGATTACTAGTTATTGTTGGTACTCTATTGTACTTTATAAAGCAGTACGGGAAGTAATAACTATTACAAGTGTTCGAAAGAATAAATAAATGGTCAATCTTCAAAACTGCCGCAAGCGTGTTGTGTCTTGAATCTTGATAACCTTGCAAAGCCAACGTTAAGAACTGTCGCAAGCTTGTTGTGTCTTGAATCTTGATATCCTGAAATCAAGAAACAACTAAATCTGGATGGTTACAACGTTGTGTGTTGAGTCGAGTGATTGCACCCTGTCCTTAAGACAAGATTGCCCCGTATATATGCTTTTACGTTAGCGGGCAATAGTCTCCCAAGATAAAAAAAATACTTTAATCTCAACACTACAAAGCTAATAGGTTGAGCTTGCCGAATAAAACAAATATGAATCGACTTGCTGAAGATATGGAATAGGAAGGAAGAGTTTCTCAACACTCTTCTCTTTTGTCTCTGTGTATATAGTGTGTCTCTGTAGTGTATATCTTGTGTATATGTGTGGGTTTGCTCACTGATTTTCGTCACAGTTTGCTCACTGTTTTAAGCTATTTTGTGGTTGTTTTTAAGTCTATATTCCTCACTGTTTTCAGTCTGTTTTCTGTGCCAAAAGAGGCTCAATATAGAGCATGGAGGAGGGGCTAAACAACTGCCCAAAATATGGTTGTTAATGGCCATTAGGAGGGCATTAAAACAGCCAAGTAATAGTTGTAAATGACCATCAAGAGGGGCTGAATTATGGACATGAAGGAGGGTGATAATAGAGGAGTTAATCAGCCAAGTAATGGCTGATTAATGCCTAAAAAAAACATTCCCAACGGAAGGCACAAAGCCTTCCGTCACCTTCCCAGAAACTCTGGGGACCAAACTGTAAAATATTAAACTTCAGGGACCAAACTGTATATAAGAAACTTTAGGGATCAAACTGTACATCTGGCAACCCTTTACCAATTAGAGACTTATATAGAGAGCAATTCTTCTTATTCCCACCGATGTGGTAGATTTGTCCCACACCACATTTCCATGCCTCAAACACCTTACTTTGTGGATCAATATCTCTTTCATTTCTCAACGAAATTTGACGATTCTTGGCCCTACAGTCATTTACTCACTTCGTAGATCATGCATGCGCGAAGAGACAAGGTCTCCAATATGCGGGACACTAGTGTTTAATTCATCAAAGATGGGTGGACGCATCTCCCCGCCAAAGGTAAATTTCCAACAATCCCCTCTATGAAAGAGAGATTGTGGCGCACGCACAAGGTGCCTACATTTCAGCAATCTTTCAGCGAAAAGATATTGCATCAGGAGAGGTAGCTTTCGCTTTGAACCTTCCCTAGTTGAAACCATCGGACTTACTTCTTTCAAGCGGTGAACGTGATGTCTTGAACCGTCAGTGTTTAGTGTAAGCCAAGACAATGATAACAACACAATAACTCTTTTTATTCGTTTTCATTCTTACGTTTTTGTCCGTTGTGGCCGTGGACACACTTGGATTCTTAAGTGCGTTCATTTGAGGCGGTCATCTTCGCACTTAAATAAGTGATCTCCTACAAGGTATCCTGCTATACCCCACTTCACAAGTGTTAGAAATCATTAAACGTTTCCCAACCTTAACCTCAACCATTTGAGGATCGTTAAAGGTTTGGAAGCTTAACCTTTACCCACCATGCAGGTAGCACTTTAATATCTATCGCGGGAACAGCTTTGGATTCATGTTTCCGTACAGAAATTATCATCCGAAGTGCTTCTTGCTTCCACCGAAGCGCTCAATTGAACCTTTTGCCGCTTAGTTTTCCCATTGAACCAAATTATTGGGATCTCCAATCAGTATGGTTGGGTTTCCACCGCAAAGGTTCGTATTGTTTGGGTTTTAAGCCCATTCCCCTAGACAGGCAGAACACTTGATCTCCGAGTAGTCCCTTAGTTAGTAAATAAGGTAGTGACACCCGTGATGATCAACTGCCATACGGTCTTATGTCTCCGACAGATCCTGACAGATATGTCCAGACGCCGTCATCCGTGTCCTTCCTGAAGCCGACCGGCTAGCCACAGTGTATAACTGTTGAAGGCACGGGTTTCTCCCAATAAGGGACGTCCTCTAATGAGTCATGAAGTTACTCAACTTCTTTCATGCTTTGTATAAAGCGATAAACTCCGATACCATCATGAATCGATCGATGCAAGTTTGCTTAGAGGATTTTCCAAGACCCACCATACACATTTACTTGTGGCTTTGGTGTTCTTTAGATCTGATGTCCAGTTTGCATCACTGTGTTCTCCCAGAATCGCTGGACATCCAGAATACTATAATCCGTAGATAAGCGAATAATTCAGATATCGTCATATCCGACTTAACGCCTTCTATTGATCATGTATTAAGATCATCAGTGAACCTTAGTTCAACTGATCTGTTTGTAGGACGATACCAGGTCGGTTGTAGTGTGTACAATAGATTGAACTACACGTGACCTGAGCATATCCCTCCTTGTCTATGGGTACACCATGATTCCAATCAGTTCTATGATTCATATCCATTGGTGGCTTCAACGAGACTGTCAACTATCGACCAGTCCGTTAGATGTCTTAGAAATCCAATTCCTAAGATGTCATCTGTGATACCCATATCTTTCATATCGAGACTTTGTTTCAGTATGACTTTTACTTTCAGACTGTTGATTCTCCAACTGTTGGCTTTCTAACTTCAGAGCCAATGTTTCTGCGGTCAGATTCATTATTTCTGTTTTATCTGAAACTTTCAGGACCAAAATGCAAACATTTCAGGGACAAGATGAAAGTTCACTAAGAAGCCCAACAGTCCAGAAAACCAACTTTGATTATATTCTTCCAACTCTCCGGTTGGGAAGGTTGTTTCAACATTCATGCCACGCAAGACTGCAATGGCCCATGATGTTAAGCTACTCCCAGGGGAGCACATGTACAAGTATCCGAGGCTTTGAACTTGTCAGTAGATCCATCTACTTTGTACTCACTTTTGAGTATCCTTTTTCACAACCCAAAGGTTCTTTTCCTGGAGGAAGATCAACCATTACGCAAGTATGGTTCTATATGAGGGAATCTATTTCTCTCTTTATAGCTTCTTTCCAAAGCAACGCGTTTGGAGATGACAATTATTTGTTAATTGTCCATGGTTCATTCTCAACCATACACTCTAGAAGGACTGGAACAAGTCTTTGTCCCATTCGTTGCTCCGTCTCGGTTCAACATCTAGAATCACTGAGTTCTGCAGATCTGGAATATTAAGTTCCGGATAGCCAGCAACTTTCGAGTCCTGTAGATACGGAACGTCTAGTTCCGAACAGTCAGGCCCTCGCGGGTTCTTGTTAACCTTGAGCAATTACTCCTTTTTCCTTTTTCAATGAAAGTTATCTTCAAAGAATTCAGCATTCTTTGACGCCAAGAGGTGATCAGCACTACTGTTATTTTCAGATCCAGTGGATATGCAATCTACAATCTTAGGTACAACTTGACCTGTTTCAGTATTCCAACTTTTATCAAGCCACCCCACATAATTTGGGCGTATGACTTTGCGCTTGGCTAACACCGTTGGACTGAGGTGAGAAATGAACAGTCGTTTAATGAACGATGCTTCACATTCTCCCCCTCTATCACTACGAATTTCACAATCCATAGGTTTAGTTGATTTCCAACTTCTGCTTTATAGCGCTTATCCGCTTCAATAACTTCATCTTTGCTTTTCAACAAACAAAGGATTCCATACGTTGTATCATCATCAATGAAGATCACAACCTACTTGTCTCCCCCCTCTATTTTGTATAAACTTTAAATCACCCATAAAGGTGTGACTAACTTCTAGAGGAGCGGTGCTTCTTTCGCTATTCCTTTGACGAAATTGGGAAAGGTGATTTTGCCTCTTCGCCTACCTCACATTTATTTTGAGGGTTTATGTCGACAGAAAGCAACAATCTCAACATCGTTAGCTTTTGAATGACTTGATATTTAACGTGTCTTAATCTATGATGGCATAGATGCACGGATTACAAATATATCATTCATTTGGCTACAGACATACTGTACCATTCTTAGTTATTACAGACCTGTTGGACTAGTCTCAAACCAGCTTGACCAACAGCGTCTCTTAAACAAATTTTGGGACATGTATCGCCTCATCTTAGAGTGATCTCATTCCCTGAAGTCCTATTAAGGACAACCTCTCCAGCCCTTTTGATTTTAGAGGTGGCGTTGCTTCACATGAACAACCTCTTACCCGTGGTTAGGGCGCAACCGGATCATATGTGATCTCGATACTCTGGCCCACTATAGTTGCTTTGGCATACTGAGTGTCCAATTTCTTTACTGCATTTCTTTAGGCCTTCAGATCATTAAGACCTAGAAACTCTGGCCCACCTTACTAGGTGTCAATTACTTTTCCTATGAAATGAATTATGGCACCACTCCAGTCGCCCGGAGGCTTTGTATGACTGAGTGTCCAATATCATCATATCAAATGAATTTTGGCCCACTCCAGTCGCCCGGAGGCTTTTTATAACTGAGTGTCCAATATCATCCTATGAAGGATCTTCTGCCAAATAGTATGACAGGCTCAACGTCTTTAGCTTTTAGACTCCTTCCGTTAAGATTGGTGCCCAGATAATTCTTGGCGCTTACTTAAGAGTGGTAACAATTTTCGCACATTTAGTGGATCTTTCTCCATCGTATGTGCGAACATACTTTACACACTTTAATAATTACAATTAAAAGAACGGATATTTTTAAGTAGTTTACAAAATCCAATCTTTAAACGGGAAAGAAGATGAGATTAAACTTCTGATTTTTAAAGCGTAAGGAATATAATTATTTTCATATTCCTCCTTACTTTAATCCATTTTTAATCAGACATCATTTAATCTTTATTCTTGACAAGTAAGAAAAATTACTTATCCCAATTTCGGATTCTGGCCCACTTCAGTCAATTCATCAAACTGAGTGTCCATTTCCTTCTTACCATTATTCAGATCCTTTGTCTGGGACAGATATAGGCCTTCTGCTGTAAGATAGAATAACATCTTCAGTCTTCTCCTCTTGTCCCAGTTGACATCCGCAGGCTCTCGAGAGCGCTTGTTCCCACCATTCTTGGTAGCGGTGATACCATGAACACGTTCATCATCATCACTCTCTTCTACCAGAAAACCATTGCCATATCAAGATTTGCCCAAACGACTTTTGACCGACATCTTTCGAACACTAACAGTAATACAATAAAATCTTGTCTTAAGTTTGTTAGTACTCTATTGTACTTTATAAAGCAGTACGGGAAGTAATAACTATTACAAGTGTTCGAAAGAATAAATAAATGGTCAATCTTCAAAACTGCCGCAAGCGTGTTGCGTCTTGAATCTTGATAACCTTGCAAAGCCAACGTTAAGAACTGTCGCAAGCTTGTTGTGTCTTGAATCTTGATATCCTGAAATTAAGAAACAACTAAATCTTGATGGTTACAACGTTATGTGTTGAGTCGAGTGATTGCACCCTGTCCTTAAGACAAGATTGCCTCGTATATATGCTTTTACGTTAGCGGGCAATAGTCTCCCAAGATAAAACAACACTTTAATCTCAACACTACAAAGCCAATAGGTTGAGCCTGCCGAATAAAATAAATATGAATCGACTTGATGAAGATATGGAATAGGAAGGAAGAGTTTCTCAACACTCTTCTCTTTTGTCTCTGTGTATATAGTGTGTCTCTGTAGTGTATATCTTGTGTATATGTGTGGGTTTGCTCACTGATTTTCGTCACAGTTTGCTCACTGTTTTAAGCTATTTTGTGGCTGTTTTTCAGTCTATATTCCTCACTGTTTTCAGTCTGTTTTCTGCCTGTTTTCTGCCACTGAATTGTGCCAAAAGAGGCTCAATATATAGCATGGAGGAGGGGCTAAACAACTGCCCAAAACATGGCTGTTAATGGCCATTAGGAGGGCATTAAAACAGCCAAGTAATGGTTGTAAATGGCCATCAAGAGGGGCTGAATTATGGACATGAAGGAGGGTGATAATGGAGGAGTTAATCAGCCAAGTAATGGCTGATTAATGCCTAAAAAAACATTCCCAACGGAAGGCACAAAGCCTTCCGTCACCTTCCCAGAAACTCTGGGGACCAAACTGTAAAATATTAAACTTCAGGGACCAAACTGTACATAAGAAACTTTAGGGATCAAACTGTACATCTGGTAACCCTTTACCAATTAGAGACTTATATAGAGCGCAATTCTTCTTATTCCCACCGATGTGGTAGATTTGTCCCACACCACATTTTCATGCCTCAAACACCTTAGTTCGTGGACCAATATCTCTTTCGTTTCTCAACGAAATTTGACGATTCTTGGCCCTACGGTCATTTACTCGCTTCGTAGATCATGCATGCGTGAAGAGACAAGGTCTCCAATATGCGGGACACTAGTGTTTAATTCATCAAAGATGGGTGGACGCATCTCCCCGCCAAAGGTAAATTTCCAACAACCCCCTCTATGAAAGAGAGATTGTGGCGCACGCACAAGGTGCCTACATTTCAGCAATCTTTCAGCGAAAAGATATTGCATCAGGAGAGGTAGTTTTTGCTTTGAGCCTTCCCTAGTTGAAACCATCGGACTTACTTACTGCGCGGTGAACGTGATGTCTTGAACCGTCAGTGTTTAGTGTAAGCCAAGACAATGATAACAACACAATAACTCTTCTTATTCGTTTTCATTCTTACGTTTTTGTCCGTTGTGGCCGTGGACACACTTGGATTCTTAAGTACGTTCATTTGAGGCAGCCATCCTCGCACTTAAATAAGTGATCTCCTACAAGGTATCCTGCTATACCCCACTTCACAAGTGTTAGGAATCATTAAAAGTTTTCCCAACCTTAACCTCAACCATTTGAGGATCGTTAAAGGTTTGGAAGCTTAACCTTTACCCACCATGCAGGTAGCACTTTAATGTCTATCGCGGGAACAGCTTTGGATTCATGTTTTCGTACAGAAATTATCATCCTAAGTGCTTCTTGCTTCCACCGAAGCGCTCAATTGAACCTTTTGCCGCTTAGTTTTCCCATTGAACCAAATTCTTGGGATCTCCAATCAGTATGGTTGGGTTTCCACCGCAAAGGTTCGTATTGTTTGGGTTTTAAGCCCATTCCCCTAGACAGGCAGAACATTTGATCTCCGAGTAGTCCCTTAGTTAGTAAATAAGGTAGTGACACCCGTGATGATCAACTGACATACGGTCTTATGTCTCCGACAGATCCTGACAGATATGTCCAGACGCCGTCATCCGTGTCCTTCCTGAAGCCGACCGGCTAGCCACAGTGTATAACTGTTGAAGGCACGGGTTTCTCCCAATAAAGGACGTCCTCTAATGAGTCATGAAGTTACTCAACTTCTTTCATGCTTTGTATAAAGCGATAAACTCCGATACCATCATGAATCGATCGATGCAAATTTGCTTAGAGGATTTTTCAAGACCCACTATACACATTTACTTGTGGCTTTGGTGTTCTTTAGATCTGATGTCCAGTTTGCATCACTGTGTTCTCCCAGAATCGCTGGACATCCAGAATACTATAATCCGTAGATAAGCGAATAATTCAGATATCGTCATATCCGACTTAACGCCTTCTATTGATCATGTATTAAGATCATCAGTGAACCTTAGTTCAACTGATCTGTTTGTAGGACGATACCAGGTCGGTTGTAGTGTGTACAATACATTGAACTACACGTGACCTGAGCATATCGCTCATTGTCTATGGGTGCACCATGATTTCAATCAGTTCTATGATTCATATCCATTGGTGGCTTCAACGAGACTGTCAACTATCGACCAGTCCGTTAGATGTCTTAGAAATCCAATTCCTAAGATGTCATCTGTGATACCCATATCTTTCATATCGAGACTTTGTTTCAATATGACTTTTACTTTCAGACTGTTGATTCTCCAACTGTTGGCTTTCTAACTTCAGAGCCAATGTTTATGCGGTCAGATTCATTATTTCTGTTTTATCTGAAACTTTCAGGACCAAAATGTAAACATTTCAGGGACCAAGATGAAAGTTCAGGAAGAAGCCCAACAGTCCAGAAAACCAACTTTGATTCTATTCTTCCAACTCTCCAGTTGGGAAGGTTGTTTCAACATTCATGCCACGCAAGACTGCAATGGCCCATGATGTTAAGCTACTCCCAGGGGAGCACATGTACAAGTATCCGAGGCTTTGAAATCGTCAGTAGATCCATCTACTTTGTACTCAATTTTGAGTATCCTTTTTCACAACCCAAAGGTTCTTTTCCCGGAGGAAGATCAACCATTACGCAAGTATGGTTCTATATGAGGGAATCTATTTCTCTCTTTATAGCTTCTTTCCAAAGCAACGCGTTTGGAGATGACAATTATTTGTTAATTGTCCATGGTTCATTCTCAACCATACACTCTAGAAGGACTGGAACAAGTCTTTGTCCCATTCGTTGCTCCGTCTCGGTTCAACATCTAGAATCACTGAGTTCTGCAGATCTGGAATATTAAGTTCTGGATAGCCAGCAACTTTCGAGTCCTGTAGATATGGAACATCTAGTTCCGAACAGTCAGGCCCTCGCGGGTTCTTGTTAACCTTGAGCAATTACTCCTTTTTCCTTTTTCAAGGAAAGTTATCTTCAAAGAATTCAGCATTCTTTGACACCAAGAGGTGATCAGCACTACTGTTATTTGCAGATCCAGTGGATATGCAATCTACAATCTTAGGTACAACTTGACCTGTTTCAGTATTCCAACTTTTATTAAGCCACCCCACATAATTTGGGCGTATGACTTTGCACTTGGCTAACACCGTTGGACTGAGGTGAGAAATGAACAGTCGTTTAATGAACGATGCTTCACATTCTCCCCCTCTATCACTAAGAATTTCACAATCCATAGGTTTAGTTGATTTCCAACTTCTGCTTTGTAGCGCTTATCCGCTTCAATAACTTCATCTTTGCTTTTCAACAAACAAAGGATTTCATACGTTGTACCATTATCAATGAAGATCACAACGTACTTGTCTCCCCCCTCTATTTTGTATAAACTTTAAATCACCCATAAATGTGTGACTAACTTCTAGAGGAGTGGTGCTTCTTTCGCTATTCCTTTGACGGAATTGGGAAAGGTGATTTTGCCTCTTCGCCTACCTCACATTTATTTTGAGGGTTTATGTCGACAGAAGGCAACAATCTCAATATCGTTAGCTTTTGAATGACTTGATATTTAACGTGTCTTAATCTATGATGGCATAGATGCACGGATTACAAATATATCATTCATTTGGCTACAGACATACTGTACCATTCTTAGTTATTACAGACCTGTTGGACTAGTCTCAAACCAGCTTGACCAACAGCGTCTCTTAAACAAATTTTGGGACATGTATCACCTCATCTTAGAGTGATCTCATTCCCTGAAGTCCTATTGAGGACAACCTCTCCAGCCCCTTTGATTTTAGAGGTGGCGTTGCTTCACATGAACAACCTCTTACCCGTGGTTAGGGCGCAATCGGATCATATGTGATCTCGATACTCTGGCCCACTCTAGTTGCTTTGGCAGACTGAGTGTCCAATTTCTTTACTGCATTTCTTTAGGCCTTCAAATCATTAAGACCTAGAAACTCTGGCCCACCTTACTAGGTGTCCATTACTTTTCCTATGAAATGAATTATGGCACCACTCCAGTCGCCCGGAGGCTTTGTATGACTGAGTGTCCAATATCATCATATCAAAGGAATTTTGGCCCACTCCAGTCGCCCGGAGGCTTTTTATAACTGAGTGTCCAATATCATCCTATGAAGGATCTTCTGCCAAATAGTATGACAGGCTCAACGTCTTTAGCTTTTAGACTCCTTCCGTTAAGATTGGTGCTCATATAATTCTTGGCGCTTACTTAAGAGTGGTAACAATTTTCGCACAGTTAGTGGATCTTTCTCCATCGTATATGCGAACATACTTTACACACTTTAATAATTACATTTAAAAGAACAGATCTTTTTAAGTCGTTTACAAAATCCAATCTTTAAACGGGAAAGAAGATGAGATTAAACTTCTGATTTTTAAAGCGTAAGGAATATAATTATTTTTATATTCCTCCTTACTTTAATCCATTTTTAATCAGACATCATTTAATCTTTATTCTTGACAAGTAAGAAAAATTACTTATCCCAATTTTGAATTCTGGCCCACTTCAGTCACTTCATCAAACTGAGTGTCCATTTCCTTCTTACCATTATTCGGATCCTTTGTCTGGGACAGATATAGGTCTTCTGCTGTAAGATAGAATAACATCTTCAGTCTTCTCCTCTTGTCATAGTTAACATCCGCAGGCTCTCGAGAGCGCTTGTTCCCACCATTCTTGGTAGCGGTGATACCATGAACACGTTCATCATCATCACTCTCTTCTACCAGAAAACCATTGTCATATCCAGATTTGGTCACACAACTTTTGACCGACATCTTTCGAACACTAACAGTAATACAATACAATTTTGTCTTAAGTTTGTTGGTACTCTATTGTACTTTATAAAGCAGTACGGGAAGTAATAACTATTACAAGTGTTCGAAAGGATAAATAAATGGTCAATCTTCAAAACTGCCGCAAGCGTGTTGTGTCTTGAATCTTGATAACCTTGCAAAGACAACGTTAAGAACTGTCGCAAGCTTGTTGTGTCTTGAATCTTGATATCCTGAAATTAAGAAACAACTAAATCTGGATGGTTACAACGTTGTGTGTTGAGTCGAGTGATTGCACCCTGTCCTTAAGACAAGATTGCCCCGTATATATGCTTTTACGTTAGCGGACAATAGTCTCCCAAGATAAAACAACACTTTAATCTCAACACTACAAAACCAATAGGTTGAGCCTGCCGAATAAAACAAATATGAATCGACTTGATGAAGATATGGAATAGAAAGGAAGAGTTTCTCAACACTCTTCTCTTTTGTCTCTGTGTATATAGTGTGTCTCTTTAGTGTATATCTTCTGTATATGTGTGGGTTTGCTCACTGATTTTCGTCACAGTTTGCTCACTGTTTTAAGCTATTTTGTGGTGGTTTTTCAGTCTATATTCCTTACTGTTTTCAGTCTGTTTTCTGCCACTGAATTGTGCCTAAAGAGGCTCAATATATAGCATGGAGGAGGGGCTAAACAACTGCCCAAAACATGACTGTTAATGGCCATTAGGAGGGCATTAAAACAGCCAAGTAATGGTTGTAAATGGCCATCAAGAGGGGCTGAATTATGGACATGAAGGAGGGTGATAATGGAGGAGTTAATCAGCCAAGTAATGGCTGATTAATGCCTCAAAAAAAAACATTCCCAACGGAAGGCAGCAAGCCTTCCGTCACCTTCCCAGAAACTCTAGGGACCAAACTATAAAATATTAAACTTCAGGGACCAAACTGTACATAAGAAAAACTTTAGGGATCAAACTATACATCTGACAAAGTTCTCTGGTCCAAAAAGATAATATCAGCCCACAGCCCGGACGGGCGGCGGCGCGTGTGGGCTTAGCCTTGAACCCATGCACATATATGTCCTCCCTCCTTTAAACACATGAGATACCCTTTGGGGTCCCAAACCCTTTACCAATTAGAGACTTATATAGAGAGCAATTCTTCCTATTCCCACCGATGTGGTAGATTTGTCCCACACCACATTTTCATGCCTCAAACACCTTACTTCGTGGACCAATATCTCTTTCATTTCTCAATGAAATTTGACGATTATTGGCCCTACGGTCATCTACTCACTTCGTAGATCATGCATGCGTGAAGAGACAAGGTCTCCAACATGCGGAACACTAGTGTTTAATTCATCAAAGATGTATGGACGCATCTCCCCACCAAAGGCAAATTTCCAACAGTTATTACAAGAAAAGTGCTGCCAAAAATTATGACCTAAGTAAGAGTAACATGAGATATAAATAATCTTTTGAAATCTTAACTATTTTTGGCTACAACATAGTTGAACGACGTTCCCAACTCTTTTGCCGGTATAAGTAATGACTACCCATTAAAAAGCAATTGGTACTTAAATAAGTTGGATGGGAAGTAATTTATATGTATGTAAAGATAGATTTAGTAGGCGTTTGGCCATAGAAATCAAAAACAATTTTACTTTTTTGAAATTTTTGAAGTTGGAGTTAGAGTTGTGTTTGGCCATAGTTTTTGCAAATAATATTTAGTTGTTGGAATATGCTTTTCTAACAAATATGAAATATGTTATTTATACCTCCCAAATTTTGAATTTAGCAAAACCGCCCAAAATAATTAATAAATATAACGAATGTGTAAACACCGCCCATCAATAATTTTCTATTACATTAAGCATGATTTATATAGATTTTCTTTAATACGATGATATAATCAAGTTCACGAAACTCATCGGTCGAATCTACTACAGGGTCAAATTTATAAAAATAAAAAATGTAGGGTAAAATTTAAAAAGTGAAAGATAAAAGAGGTGACAAAAAACAAAAAGTGAAAATTATAGAAACAATGTTTAAGGTGTTTTTCATATTCCAAATACAACTTCAAGTTGTATTTGGAATTTTTATGGCCAAACACTAGTTTTTTAAAAAAGTGGGAAAAATTTGGAAAAAAATTAAAAAAATCTATGACCAAACGGGTCCTTAATAGCAATTTATGTCTTATGTGTGCTGAAATATGGCGTTTGATTTAGAAAGACTTCATGTATAAATGTTCACAAGATATATAAATAAAAACAAGTCAAAGTTGATAACTTGGAAACTCAAGGGAGGGAGGTGACATTTATACCAAAATTGAAAATAATGTATCTGACACTGTATTCATATGTTATTGATAATGTCCTTTCATGATCATTAAGGAATATGATGGGATGAATATAAATTCTTATAATTTCAACAAGACGTTTTGGAAATGAATTCTAAGAAAAAAATTCTTAATAAAAAATAATTTTCTCTTTAATGAATCTTACATTACTTAAATATAAAATTTGTGTCAATGTTCCGTATATACACAAAATCAAAAAATAATAGGAGTAATAATGTCCTCTCCTAATGAAAATAATAGAAATAACAACTAGCGGTACATGGATTTAAAGAGAAAATAAGACAACATAGAATTATTGTAGTGAAAAAAGGGATAATTATTCTGGAATTCCTTCTGAAAAGTGAAAACTATGAAATCTATGATGACTATGTGGTAAATTATCAGACAGATCAGAAAATTATGTGAAATATAAGATCTCGTGAAAAGAAAATCAAATTCCCTTATTGATTTATTTGGTCTTTTATAGTTTTATTTGTCTTTTTCCTGGTCGAAAATTATTTTCGACAAAGTTTACTTGTACTTTTGAAAATTAAAATCCTGTCAGTATTATGACAATTCTCTTTCTTTTGGTTGGAAATCCCTCGACTTTTATATCATTTCGAATTTTGGGAGCGAATATAGATTATTATTATTATTATTATTATTATTATTATTATTATTATTATTATTATTATTATAGTAAAACATCTAATAATAATATATTTATTATAATCTCACGAGTGGGTCTGGGAGGATAGAATGTACGCAGACTTTTAATCCTATCTTGAAAAGTAGAGAGACCATCGAATTAAGAGAAAGCACAACAAAGAAAGTCAGACAAGAATTGGCGAAAGTAAAGAAGTCGAGGCGAAATACTATAGATAAGCATTATGAAGAAACGTAACAGTAATTGCATCAAACTAATACAACAATCGAGTACAAGAGAGAGCAGGTAGTAACAGAAATCAAAAGACAAGAAACTGCGAGGATACTACTACGCCTACTAGTACGGAAGGATACACGAGACGACGCTCCACTACCTACTAACATTCTACCTAATTTGTGTGCTCCGCAACCTCCTATCTAAGGTCATGTCCTCGGTAAGCTACAATTGCATCATGTCATGTTTGATCACTTCTCCCTAGTACTTCTTCGGCCTACATTTACCTCTCATGAAACCATTCATAGTCAACGTCTCACACCTCCGCACTGAAGCCTTCATGCATCTCCTTTGCACATGACCAAACCATCTCAGTCTCGCTCCCCGCAACTTATCCTCCACCGAGTCTACTCCCACCTTGTCCCGGATTAACTTCTGTTGAATGAATTCAGATATACAGTTGATATACACAGTCCCAAAGTTAGTTAAGTTAGTTACAAATTGACAGTTATCAGTTTAAGTGTAGTAGTTGGTTAATAAGTTGTAACTGTATGCGAGCAGACTGAGTGTGTATATATATACACACCTCATATCATTGTAAAGATCAAGAGATCATATTATGTTAATGAAAGAATCTCTCTTCTCCATCTTCCCTAAAACTTCCTTCTTTTCTTCTTCTTAAATCTGTACAATTCTTCAGCTTCTTGTTCATGCTACTGTAATCTCAGATTACGACATGGTATCATATCATGCATTCTAGCTTGTTGTAATTCGAATTTCTGGTAAATTTCTATTGTTCTTGAATTAATCAAGATAGGATCGTATCATTCTTCTTTCATAGATTCTGGTGTTTTTTGCTTTCGCATAGAAAATTGAATATAAGATTATGATTTGAATAAATATTTCCTTCCAAGGCCAGTTCTTCAAGTTAACCAGTATGGATATCAATCGAAATTCACTGAATGTTGATAATGGGATTCCAAATTCAAATGGAACAACACACAATGGAGGTGGTACTACACAACAATCTGCACAGAGTGGGATTGACTATACACATCCCTTGTTCTTATCTGATGTGAGTGGAATTCAAATTATTGGATTTCAAATGACATGTATGGAGAATTTTTCGATTTGGTTTCGATCTATGAGACTTGATTTGCTATGTAGAAATAAACTTGGGCTCAGATTAAAGGTTATTGAATAAGGAAACTACCAAAGAGCCTCTTAGACCAAGTAAAATACATTTATCAAATGGTGATGTTGTCAAAGTGACTCATACTGGAAACAACACCATTTCTCAAAGAAGTACAGTATTCAATATGTTCTATGTACTACAATTTACTTTTAGTCTCAAAGCTAACTAAAGAATTACAATGTTGTGCTTCCTTTTTTCTGACTTTTGCATTTTTTAGAATCTCTTCACTGGGAGGGTGAAGAAGATTGGTAAAGAAGAAGATGGCTTGTAACTGCTTTTGAATCAATACAAGAGAAAACATAGCTTAGCTATGCAGAAACCTGAAAAACAGTGTTATGAAGATATCAACTTGTGGCATCAAAGACTTGGACATAGTTCATCAGTAGTTTTAACCAACTTATTTCCTAATAGTTTGCAATCTATAAAACTAAGTCTAGATAAGTGCACAACATGTCCTTGTGCCAAACATACTAGATTATCCTTTCCTTTAAGCAGTATTAAAACAACATGTTTGGATTTAATTCATGTAGATTTGTGGGGACCCTATAAAACTGCTACTTTTGATGGAAACAAGTTCTTTATGACTATTGTAGATGACT
Source organism: Anisodus acutangulus (assembly GCA_029783415.1). Classification (NCBI taxonomy): domain Eukaryota; kingdom Viridiplantae; phylum Streptophyta; class Magnoliopsida; order Solanales; family Solanaceae; genus Anisodus; species Anisodus acutangulus. Next base: position 33,624,603 of record CM056502.1, on the reverse strand, counting down.
TCTCAAAGTTTACATGGTTATTTCTGTTAAAACATAAATCAGATGTGTGTGTTTGTTTACAACAATTTTTCTACTTAATAAAGAATCGGTTCAACAAGATTGTTAAAATTATCAGGACTGACAATGGTACTGAATTTATTAATTCAGTGTGTGACAATATATTTAAACAAGTGGGAGTTATGCATCAAAAAACTTGTGTGTATATTCCTCAGCAAAATGGTGTTGCTGAGAGGAAACACAGGCATGTTCTAGAAGTAACAAGGGCAATACGATTCCAAGGAAAGATTCCAATACATTTTTAGAGACACTATGTATTAGCAACAACTTATATCATCAATAGATTGCCAAGTTATGTAATTAATAACTTGACACCTTATGAGAAATTCTATAAGCAAAAGCCCAATCTAAATCACTTAAGAGTTTTAGGTTGTTTATGTTATGCTAAAGATATGACACAACATGACAAAATGATGTCCAGAGTTAGGACTGATGCACATATGGGATACTCAGAGTTACAAAAAGGCTATGTATTATATGATCTTATTGATTCTGTGTTTTTTGTTAATAAGGATGTTATATTTAAGAAAGATATTTTTTCCATTTTTTCAATATTCATGGATACCAGTTCAGATGTGCATGAGGAGAATTGATTCAATTCAGTTCTTGATGTCACTACTGTTGATACTACTGACAGGCTTCCTATGTCACAAAGTCTTCACAATTCTAGTCATATACAACCATCTGTACCTCTTCATGCACCTCATGCTCCAGTTCTACCATATATGGTGCTTACTGATCCAATCCAAGATGTTATATCAGAAGATCATGATGTGCTCATTCCACCACCACAACAATAAGTTCAGCCACAAGTCAATCCTAGACAGTCCACTAGAGGAAGGAAATCACATGTGTGGATGAAAGACTTTATGTCACTCAATATTCATGACACTGGTTCTTATAGTCTAAACAAGTATCTAAGTTATGATCAACTAGGAGCTAAGTATCAAGCATATATTGCAATTTTCTCTTCCACTACAGAGCCAAAAACTTATACAGAGGCTATAAAGGATCTGAACTGGATTCATGCTATGAAAGAAGAAATTACAGCATTGAAAAATAACAATACCGGAAATATTGTTTCTTTACCTAAAGAGAAGGCTAAAATATAGTGCAAATGGGTATATAGAATAAAGTACAAAGCCAATGGTGAAGTGGAAAGATACAAAGCAAGGTTGGTAGCCAAGGAATATAGTCAAAAGGAGGGAATAGACTATTAAGAAACTTTTTCACTTGTGGTGAAGATGGTTACAGTGAGGACAGTTCTATCCATTGCATCATCTCATATATGACATATACTTCAAACGGATATGTATAATGCTTTCTTGCAAGGTGATTTATTTGATAAGATATACATGGAACTTCCAAAGGGATTTGCCAGTCATAGGGAGAAAGGATCAGTGTGCAGACTGATCAAAACTTTATATGGATTAAAACTAGCACCTAGACAATGAAATGCTAAGTTATCAGAAGCATTGATCAGTTTTCAGTTCAAATAAAGTCCATTTGATCATTCTTTATTCATCAAGAACACAGTCCATGGTGTTATTATTATTTTAGTATATGTATTTGATATGTTGATCACATGAGATAGTTTAAAACTGATTGAAGAAACAAAGGAGTTACTGAAGAAGACATTCAAGATGACAGACCTTGGTGAGTTGAAATTTTTTTTGGGCATTGAATTTGCCAGGTCCAAAGAAGGCATTACAATGCATCAAAGAAAATATGCTCTAGAATTAATTTCTGAAGCTGGTTTAGCAGGTCAAACCATCAGGCACTCATGTTGACACTAAAGTGAAACTAACTTCTCAGTTATATGATTAATATCTTAAGAAAGATGGAGTTGAAGTTCAAGAGGATCGTGCAGCTAATCCAAAACTAATTGGCAAATTGTTGTACTTAACAGTCACAAGACCTGACATTTCATTTGGAGTACAAACTCTAAGTCAATTTATTCAATGTCCTAAGAAGTTACATATGGATGCAGCTTTGATAGTTGTGAGATACATTAAACATCAGCTTGGACAAGGATTGTTACTATCTAGTAATTCTAGCAGCACTCTCACTGGTTACTGTGATGCAGACTGGGCTACTTGTCTTATAACTAGAAAGTTTGTATCTAAATTTCTAATAAAACTAGGGAACTCACTTATCTCATGGAAGTCTAAGAAACAATCAGTTGTATCAAGAAGTTCTGCATAAGCAGAATATAGGAGCCTGACCACTACAGTTTCAGAACTCACTTGGATTCTTGGTTTGTTGAAGGAGATAGGGATTGAGGTTTCTCAACCAGTTACCATCTACAGTGACAGTAAATCAGCAATGCAAATTGCAGCAAATCCTGTGTTTCATGAGAGAACTAAACACAGAGATTGATTTCCACTTTATTAGAGAGAAGATTCAACAAGAGCTAATCACTACTCAATATATTGCAACAAATAAATAGCTTATTGATATTCTCACAAAGTGACTGTCTAGAGTTCAACATGAATATTTGAAGTCCAAACTAGGGGTTCTTGACATTTTTACACCACCTAGTTTGAGGGGAGTGTTGAATGAAGCCATATATACAGAGGATATACAAGATATGCAGTTGATATACACAGTCCCAAAGTGAGTTAAGTTAGTTATAAATTGACAGTTATCAATTTAAGTAAGACTAGTAGTTGGTTAATAAGTTGTAACTGTATGCGAGCAGACTGAGTGTGTATATATAATGATTATTTTATAGAGCAAGAGGGAACTCCTCCATTTCCCATTCAATCTATCATTTAAACCCAACATATACACACCTCATATCATTGTAAAGATCAAAATATCATATTATGCTAATGAAAAAATCTCTCTTCTCTATCTTTCCTAAAACTTCATTCTTTTCTTCTTCTTAAATCTGTACAATTCTTCAACTTCTTGTTCATGCTACTGTAATCTCAGATTACTACAACTTCATTTCTAATTCTATCTTTCCTAGTATGCCTAAACATTCGTCGCAACATCCTCCTTTCCGTCACATTTATCTTCTGAACGTGAGATTTCTTGACTAACCAATACTCCGCCCCATACAACACAGTTGGTTTAACCACCACATCTGAGGGCAGAAAAAAATTAAAGAGAAGTTTATGAGCTACTCCTTCCGTCGCATAATAGTTGTCATATTTCGCTTCTTGAAAGTTAACTTAACTAGTTTTTAGAGTTAAATTCAATTAGATTAATTTAATATTTTAAAAGTAAGACTTATATATTTAAAAACTATCAAAAATATTATCAGATGTAATTATTTTCATATCAATATAATAAAAAAATCTTAAAATGTTAATCAGAAGATATACAATTTAATTCTCAGAAAATAAAACCTACGTATTTTAGGATGAAGGAGTAAATCATGTTACCTAGTAATGTTGGGTACTCCAAACCTAGTAGTTAAATCATGTTAACTACTACTTTTGGATAGTGACGTAGCTTAAGCATGATGCAATGCTTAGTATTTTCTAGGGGTGGCCAGTGGGCCGGGCTCGATGGCGGGCGGGTGCGAGTCGAGGCGGACGACGAGCCGGGGTGCCGTCGGGGACTAGCGGGCCTAGCGGGTCAGTGCAGGCGGGACACACTCGATCCGTCCCGATCCCGATCCGTCGACTGTCGAAGCGAAGCTGGCGGGCTCGGGTCGGGCCTGCCTGAGGCGAAGCGGGTCGGAGTTTTCCTTTTTTTTAAATAACATATGTATAAAAAAACTCAATAAACAAAACAAGATAGTGTAATAAAAACATCCCAAGTAAATTTGTTTTTGTGCCTCTTATATTATTTAATAGACATATGATTTTTTTGTAATACAAATACAATTGTCTAAAATCTAAATTGCAACTTTATGGTGTTGTCCAAAAGTTGCAAATTACATAATAAAATTGCAATTAAAAATTACATTTTCAAAAAAATGCATTCTAATTGTGATGATTTCACGTGGTTCTTCTGCTTGGAATAGGTATTTGTTGATCAAATTGATCCACGTCGCTTCCACTACCTTCGGTTAAGATTTACGTTGTAGTTTTCATCATCTTCTTAGTTGATCTCCGGTTGCCCGCACCTTCTCCGCTCGTATCCAATCTCTGAATAATACTGCAATTTCAATTTGCCGCCTCACGACCAATGAGTGTCTGTGGTCTCTATTTGATATCTGTGAAGCGCTTTCAGCTGATAGCGCTTGAATGTTCAAAACATCTCGAGCCATCAATGAAAGTGTCGGAAAGGTCTTCATTCATTCCCTCGGTATGTTGATAAGTCTTCTTGTCCATCTTCATTGATAACTTCTTGATACGGCACGAGAACCCTAAAACAAAAATATCCAACTCGCTAATTTGGTTAGTAGAGAAGTGCGGCCGCACATTCTATTTTACGAGGCTTTCAATACTAGCCGAGAAACGTAAAATGTCTTTGTGAGGTTGTGTTGAAGATGAAGAAGATGGTATAGTAGCTTGATCACGTTACTAGCATTTTCTTGTTGATAAAATCTATATATATTTTTGCATTGGTGTTCTACGCTATTCAACACTTCTTCTTTAGTTTGTTCAATAGGTGGTGGGTGATTTAGATTTTGGGACTTGGAGGTGGTAGTACTTCTATACAATCGTAAATAGTTTCAATTAGTGATTTAAGTACCGTCTATTTTAATAGTAGAGTTTAATCTGAACCAATAATATAAATAGAAGGAATAGGAATAAAATATTTTTATTTTGACAAACATTTTTAATATTTGCCTTATAAACCGGTGGTTTTCCATATATTCACTAAGTAATAAAAATATTAGAGTTATATAAAATAACATAGTTGAAATAGTAGGATAATATATACCTTGGGAAAATTCTTTTGTTGCTTGAAAAAATTTCTCTAAAAATACAATAAGTTCGAAATTTTTACCCAATCACTATCTAAAATCATATCAATTTGGGTTTTTATTATGAGAGTTAAAAATAAAGTTATAGGTAATTTATAGTCATAAGCAACAAGTAGTTGCTCGTATAAAGAATTCCACCTAGTCGATACTTCTTGTGGAATTCTTCTATAAGGTGATCCACAATCGTGACAAGTTTTTTATATTCTTTTCTCGTTGTACTTTATTACTTTTAAAAATAAAGTTTATAGCAAATTGTATTTTACTAAGAATGTCTTCAAAAAGTGATAGACCATCCTTTACAATTAAGTTATATATATGTGCAGCGCATTTTATATGAAAATGGTCCGGAAAAGATGGAGCTAAACTATTTTTTTAACATTGTAATTGCGTAATTGTTATTAGAAAGCGTTATCTAATGTAATAGTCATAATTTTATCGGAATTAAAGTAATAATGTCGCACTTGATAAATATTTTCTGCGTAATAAAAGTACCCAGTGTGCCTATCATCTATATATCTATACGCTAAAATACGTTTTGCATAGACCATTTATAATCTATCCAATGACAAATTACGATTAAATAATCATGGTAGTTAGTACTCGACCTATATCAGGCGTGATAGATACTTTGCCATTAAAATGATATAATGAAAACGTAAATATTGTTGATATTCATGCACAAATTTAAATACATCTCTCTTAACGGTTGACCTAGGAAAACCGTTAAAGCGGGATTATATATATCTCTAATGTAATGAATAAAAGCAGGAGATGAAGGAAATGAAAAAGGCAAACCCTCCTGACAACTAATTTTGATATTGCTTCTATCTCTATGTTTGTTGTATTTAGAGCCTACAATTCCTCCAGTCATAGGTTAATTTGACCACAGTACTTGAGTCAAGGACAGTGTCGATATATGAACCTTGTCGATCCGATGGAGCGGGTGTTCTTTGGTTTTGAAGCCTGGTATTGGGCATACCTAGGCTGGATGAGCACTTACCTACGCGGTCTAATTAAACCCCCGTCCACCGTGACCTTTTCCGATTTTAAATTTTAAAACATTTTACAAATTTTACATATGGCTACTTGATTCTCTCGTCCCTATCAAAAATGTCCATGCATCTGATTTTAATGGTCGTTTCTTTGGACCTCGTCTCATACTAGGGGAATAGGGAGGTATTTGGTTGAAGGTGCACTAGTGGGCGTGTTGTCATCAAATATTAGTGGGTGTATCGTCTAGATCATCGTCTAAATTAAAGTCTTCTTGAGTTCAGGAAAATAACTCACTCGTCTAAATCTAATGGTATTGTAGGAAAATGTTGAGTATCAACAAAATCATCACTGTGTAGGAATAAGATGACTAGAAGAAGTACCCTTGCCACTGGTTGCCTCTGCTAGAAGAAGCACCCTTACCCTTACCCTTAAACATACCTTTTAATCCTTCCATTTTAATTATGATAATAAATAATTAAAGACAATAAAATTAAGTGCGCTAAATAAAATAAACAGACAATAATAATTTAATAAAGGCGAATGTACCAAGCAAACGTAACGTGACGATATGTCGAAGGTTGAAAAATTGAAACTTTGCTCGATGGAAGATCCTCAAAACTAGTTGCCAACTTCACTCCCAATTTAAATGAATTAATAAAATTGAATATTTAGCAAACAATGTAGAGAGATATATTGAGAAATTAGAGATTGTAGGAAGATTTGTGAGAAAGATGAAGAGAAAAATAGATTATTTATAGTTGAAAATTTGGAGTTAAAGTGTAAATATAATAACTTATGGGTTAAAAATAAATATTAAGGGGTAGGGGTTGGGGAGGGGCCTAAAATGGCGTTGGCCAGACCATAATCTAAAATAGCCATTGGTCAGCGGCCATTTGCAAAGGGGTTAAGGGTCCGAGGCTCGGGCTGGACGGGCTCAGCGGAGCTCGAGGTCCAGCGGGCTGGGCGGGCTCGGGTCTGGCGGGGACGAGACATCAAATCCGTCGAGTCCCGCAGTAATTTTTTTTTTAGAAGCTGGGGGTCAAGGCGGGGCCAGGGGTCAGGGCGGGGTCGGGTCGTCCCGACCTTAACTTGACCTTAGTATTTTCTACTAATAAAAGAGTAAAAGAAATCCACAATTAAATATCTACTTAATATATTTCTTCTTTTTCTAATTAATTTGAAAAAGAGAAAGTATATAATATTGAGAAATGAGAAGGATGGTAGACAAGTCATCATTTGCTTTTTGTCTCTCTCCAAAAATTAGAGGGGGCTATCATTTTCATGTCCCACCCCCATAACACCTCTCATCACAAAAGAAAAAAAGAGAAAAAGAAAAAAGAAACATCTCCCTCCCGAGTCTACGGATGACAACTGATCGGATCTGAATCAGATACTACTAGATTCAGATTCAGATTCGTTTTTCATATCTGGATTCATATTCGGATCCAGATCCACCGGGTCCATAAAAATCATATTCAAATCCAGATTCATCGGATCCACCGGGTCCACGGATCGGATCTAGATCCACATCTAAAAAAAATTCTTTTAGAGTTGTATATTTTTTTCATGTTTCAGATCTTCATAGGAGTCAAGTGGTTCTCAGAGTTTTATATTTTTTTCATGTTTCAGATTTCAATCCTAGGCATGTCTGTCAAATGAAAATTGAGCGCTACAACAAAATTAAGCTACATTGGGTGTCAATTCATCCATTTTTCTTTGTTTAATCTGAACTTTCATTAGTGTAAAAAGAATTAAAGGTGGAAGCCATAAAGTTTTAATCTTGATCTTATATTAGATGTTGTATTTGACCACAATTAATCATTTTTCATGACTGTAACTTTTATGAGAAATATTTTACAACGAATCCACTCTTTCATCTGCTAAAGCATGACATGAGATATGGATATTTCAACAAAATGAGATCAAATAATCAGCTCCTTTTACATGCAATGATTGTACCATCATTTGTTTTCCGCTTAGTTTTTTATTTAGCCTTTTGAGAATTATGGGCTTAAACGTATGGATCATTTAAAAAATAAAATCCAAATCTGAATGTAAAATATAGAAATTATGAAAAAATTTAAAAAATACTTATAAAATTACATTCTAGGTTATGAATATATTTAATAAAAAATGGATCCACGGGTCGGATCTGTACAGGATACGGATCTCAAATACAAGATCCAGATCCAGATCCGATCCGTCATAAACGGATCCGGATCCGTCGAGTCCAAATTTTGAAGATCCATATCCTATAAAACGGATCTGAATCAACCGAGTCCGGTATCCATTGCCATCCCTACTCCCGACATTTTTATATAATTTTCAAATTTCATGTTTCTTAATTTGCTTCACAATTTTTAAAGGCTATCTTTAAACTTTAAAGAGGTTAATCACACACCCAATTGAAGTAAAAACTATTCATCTCGTTAAATCACCTTCTATGAAAAATGCACCAATTCACATGTGATGTGTGAATAACAACAATTGTGCCTTGTATCATATATGGTCAGTAGTCAGATACTGATAATGAAACATAAAATATATGATGAATGGTTAAAGAACCTAACCTAGTTAAGTTAAAAAATAATTAAGCATGCAAGGTGATTTATTTTTCGTTCCTATAAATATATAAAATTTGCCATGAATGTTTGCTTCTTAAGGGCCAACTTCCTAATTACCATAGCAAAATTTGACATGTTTAAAATTAGTCATTAGAACTTAGAAAGAGAATAAGTTAATATTTTCAATAAAATATGAGAAAGGCGTAACGGGGTCCATAAAACTTGTTCATGATATTTGGGAGTATATGAAAACTATTATTTCCTTTTTCAGGTGAGAAATATATGCGACTATTTATTAGTGGATGGCACTGTAGCAAGTGGTAGATAGTTTTTTTTTTGATATCCAGCTTCCCGGCTTACGCCAGACTATTCCTGGAGATAGTAATCCCGGTTCCTCAGCACTATTACCAGTAAATCGCGGGATGTGCCTGAATGACCAGAGTTTGGGAACAGTTGTCCGGTCCCTCAGCACTACTACCAGTAAAGTACGGGATGTGCATGAATGACCAGGGTTTGAGAACAGAGCAATCGATACCACTTACAAGATCCTACCCAAGAAGAAGGTTCGAACCCACGTTGTATGCCTCCCGCTGGATTTTAAGTTTCCCTCCTTTGACATCCAGCTATGTCCCGGAGACCTGTGGTAGACAAATTTTTGCTTCGAGAAGTGCTTGTTGTAGGCCTAGGGTGAGTGAAGGTGACTTGGGTGATCGATACGTAAGTCAATAGTTGTGGAATATAAAAGAAAATATAAAATGGACTTAGGGTGCGTTCAATATGGTGTTTTTCAGTTATTTCATATTCGGTTGATCAAAATTTTAAAAAATATATTTCTTAAAAAAATAGATTTTTTACAATATACTTTGGTGGTCCGGCCCTTTTTCGAACCCCGCACATAGCGGGAGCTTAATGCATCGGACTGCCTTTTGCCCTTTTTAGTGAAAGTAAGAAAAACAAGTCAGCCACAAATGATATTTTACATTAATTATGTGCTCCCGACCCTCCGACACACCTCATCTTCACCTCGATCCCCATAGCACCCACACCCACACCTACACCTACCTTCCATTGTATTTGTCTATAGATAATATACAAATACTTTTAGAATATTAGTAATTTTTATTTGCGTACGAAACACAAAAAAAAATAAAAAATAAGTAGAAACTTATTTATTTTCTTGAAAAACATTTTTTATGAATTCTTTTTCTTCATACCAAACACACCCTAAACATCATTTCGTTGAACTGACGGTAAAACGGTGCACCGTGCATGGAAACGGGGTAGGCATTTGGTGGATGTGGTTGGTAGAAAGTCGGTTGCTGTAAATGGGTCGATAAGCTCGGTCACAACTTTAATTGGCAACTTAGCTTGCTAGAATAAAATTTAACATCTGTAAATGAATGTTAAAATGATGTATTCTTTTTCTTTTCTTTTTTCTTCGTAAGGGAAAGTGATAATACCCGTGATATACACGGTATATACGAGGTGTATATCACGGACAAATTGTTGCATAATGGGCTGTTAAATCCCGTGATATACACGGTATATACATGTTGTGTATATCACGGTTTAGCAGTCTATTTTAGGTTATGATTTGTTGTAATTAAATTAGAGTTGTACACTTACCATAATTGTATAATTATTGTATAAGTAAAATAAGGTTTTAGGAATAAGATTTTCCTATTATGAAAATTGTAAATTGTATATATACTCTTTCATTAATGAAAATAATGAAGGGATTATTTCTTTCATGATATCAGAAGTCTAGGACTAAATTACTTTTGCTCCTCTCCTAAATTTCTTCTCGGAATCTGTGCCCCTTCTCTGATTTCGTGCTAATTTACCTCATCTCTTCCCAAATTTTCTTCCCAATCCCTTTGGTATTTCGTTATGTCAATGTCAAAGAATATGTTTCATCCTGCCCTTACTGTTTCTAACATCAAGAACAACAACCCTATTGTTCTTGAGATGGAAAATGTCCAATATGCGACGCGGGCAGAGTTGTTTAAAATTCACGCAATCTCTCATCAAGTCCTCCATCACATAATTCCTCTCGCCCGCTATCCCTCCTCCTGCGGAGGATCCTCGGTTATAGATCACTCTTGATGCTACCGTCCTTCAGTGGATTTACTCCACTATTTCTACCGACCTTTTACAGACGATCATTGAACCAGACACTACGGCTATGGCTACCTGGAATAGACTGAATGATATATTCCAAAATAACCAACATTCTCGTATTGTCACCCTTGAGCAGGAATTATCCCAAGTCAGCATAGAAGACTTCCCGAATGTTTTCGCGTATTGTAAACGGCTCAAGGAATTAGCGCACCAACTCCGTGACGTCGGAGCTCCTGTTACCAATAATCATCTTGTTCTACAAATGGTTGCAGGCCTATCTGAGGTCTATAATAGCGTTGGGACTCTCCTCCGTCAAAGCAATCCACTTCCACCGTTTTATCAAGCCCGTTCAATGATCACGTTAGAAGAAGTCGGCTTGGTCAAAAAGGCAGCTACCGGCACTAGTCCCGTGGTGATGATGGCATCATCCACCAATTCTCATGGTTTTGTTGATACTTCGGGCCAAAACCATACTCACGGTGGAGATAAGAAAAATCGAAAAAATAATGGTAAAAATCGTGGTGGCAATAACGGGGGTGGCAACCGGACCGATGACAATGGACCTCGAGGTAGTGGGCCGCAAGCCTACTGGCCACAGCCCTAGGGTCCATGGCCGTGAAACTGGGCCAGTAGCCCTAGGCCCAAATACCCTCACTATCAGCCTACTGCCTACCCGGGGAACTCGGCCCAGTTTTCATCCGCCAACAGGCCCAATTTTTTGGTCCAGCAGGTGTACCAGAGAAACAGTTCTGGGCCGGGGCAGCAAGCGAGTGTGCTTGGGCCTCGGCCTACACATGCCCATCATGTTGCGGGTCCCACTCCAACCGATATTGAAGTCTTAATGCACACACTTGATTTGAATCCATCGACGCAAATTAGTACATGGACATCAGCGCCACTTCTCATATGACATCCGACCCAGGTACTCTCTCGTCTTATTCCAATTTGAGCAAAAATTATGGCATAATCGTTGTAATGGCAACTCAATTCCAATTTGTAGTTACGGTCATACAACTTTGTCTCTTCCCTATCCACCTCTTGTCTTAAAAAACGTCCTTCATGCCCCTAACTTAATTAAGAATTTAGTGTATGTCCGTAAATTCACCACTGATAATTGAGTTTCTGTTAATTTTGATCCTTTTGGGTTTTCTGCGAAACATTTCAAGACGGGGATACCTCTCATGAGATGTAATAGTAGGGGAGATCTTTATCCAATCATGCCCGCCTCCAGTCTCTTAAGTCAAGCCTTGCCATCTAATTTTGCCGCTATAGCTCCTTCCTTGTGGCATGCACGTTTGGGTCACCCTGGGTCGTCCATTGTTTCTTCGTTACATAAAAAAAATTATTTCTTGTAGGGGTACGCATAGTACTCCAATTTGTCATTCATGTCCTTTAGGAAAACATGTTAGATTACCATTTGTAGCCTCTACTTCTCTTACTTTAATGTCATTTGATATTATTCATAGCGATTTATGGACATCTCCCGTTTTAAGTTCTATGGACCATCGTTATTATGTTCTATTTTTGGATGATTATTCTAGTTTTTTATGGACTTTTCCGTTAGCGAAAAAATCTCAAGTTTTTTCCATATTCTTAAAATTTCGAGCATTCATCTGTACCCAATTCGAACGGAAAATAAAAAATATTCAATGTGATAATGGCAAAGAATATGATAATGAGTTGTTTCGGGAATTTTATGAAAATAATGACATAGTTTTTCATTTCTCTTGTCCTCATACGTCCTCACAGAATGGAAAAGCCGAATGAAAAATTCATACCATTAATAATATTGTCCGAACTTTATTGGTCTATGCTTCCGTACCCCCTTTCTTGTGGCATCATGCTCTACAAATGGCTACTTATCTTCTTAACATACTTCCTACCAAAGGTTTGGCATATTTATCCCCTCTTCAAATACTATATAATAAGACTCATTTGTATACACATCTTAGGGTCATTGGGTGCTTATGCTATTCGCTATTTCTGTCAACTACAATTAACAAACTTAAGGCCAGTTCTAACCCTTGCGTGTTTTTGGGTTATCCGTCTAATCATCGTTGTTACAAATGTTTTGATTTATCATCTAATAAAATCATCATTAGTCGCCATGTTATTTTTTATGAAACCCAATTTCTGTTTGCTAAAGTGAGTAGTCCAGTGCCTAGTTCGTATAAATTTTTGGATGACGACGTCTCCCCGTATATTATCCACCATTTTTTGGACTTTTTCGGCACCCAAAATCAGCCAGCGGGCCCACTGCCCGCTGGACCTACAGTATTGTCGCCTCTGCCAGTCATCCCGTCACGGGTCTAGCAACTGGGCCGAATATCCAGCCCAGTGCTGCCCCTACTTCTGCTCTCGGTCCAACCCCAGTTTCTGCTTCTAGTGTTGGGCCAGCAGGCCCATTGCCTGCTGGCCAGTCCGTCACCTCTCTGGTTTTTTCCCAAAATCCACACAATTCTCCCCCGAGTCACAAACCGGTCACTCATAGTCAACGGAGTATTTTTAAATCAAAAAGATATTTTAATCTAAATTCTAATGTTCTTAAATCCCCCTATTAATGAAAATAATGAAGGGATTATTTCTTCAGAAAGAAATTAAAGTCCGTTTCAGAATTTGAATTCTAAGGAGGTGTCTCGCCATAAATTTCAAATATTTTTTATTTTATTTAAAATTTATGGAATTGAGTTGGAGTTGAAGTTGTGTTTGATTATATTTTTCGCAAAGAATACTTAAAATAATATTCATGCTTGAATGTACTTAAATACAACTTTAAAAGTGAAAACTGAGTTGAAAAACAAGTTTTAAGTTGTTTACCAAATTTAAAATGCAACTTCAAATTGAATTTAAAATTTCATGACCAAACAATAATTTTTAAAATAAAATTAAAAATTATTTCCAAAAAATGAATAGTTGTTATGGCCAAACGGTTCCTAAGTATCTTACGTTAAGAATTTTATTATTAACTGGTTTAATTTAGTGGATTCGATAACACTTGATTCATGTCCAAACACATAGGATCATTAATTTTGAGAACCAAAAAAGTATATTACTCCCTCCGCTCAGGGGCAATTTTATATAAGAAAAGATGGATCACATGAATTTATGGTCATCCGATTAAACTTGATATATTACATATATAATTTTTAAAATATATTTAATATTAACTATAGAAACTCATTATCAAATGAGAATGAGGGGTGCATTGGTTAAGCATTCTATCTAATTCCTTAAGGTCAAGTGATTGAATCCTACATTCTATACTTTTGTGTCATTTTTTTTTGTGATGGCCCATTCTCTTAAAATTCCGGATTCGCTCCTGTCTCCACCTCATTTAAGTGTCTTACTTTTTTTTTTATTTGTCTCAAAAAGAGTACATGTTTCTATATTTACTAATTTGACAATTCAAACCTCTTGCATGAATTCAAAGAACATTTTAGTACATATATTTTAAATTTAGAACCATAAAATTCAAAGTCTCTCTTTATTTCTTCAACTATGTGCCTAATTCAACTAAGACACTTAGTAAACGTTTGTCCATAAGATCTGGAAGCATGATTTTCATATTTTGATTTTAAATCAACGTTTGGTTATAGATTTTGCATAAAATTTCAACTTCAACTTTATATCATGATTTCAAATATTCTCCAAAAAATAGAATTTAGAATTCTAAATTATGATTTCAACCTTTTTAAATGTAGAACTTGACACATAAGTTTATATTTTGTAAAACAAATCATAAGTTGGTAGATATATTTTTGAAATGTAAAATTTGACTCGAAGTAATAATGTTGGTTCGTCTTCTTGTTCATCTGATCGAAAATGTATGCTCGACGTGAATAGATTGTCCATACGATGTGAAATGATCCATTTTATTGAACAAAAATTCGATCAATAGATGTTGTATTTTCTTCTAGTAGCGTACCAGCTTTGTTATGAACTATGATTTGCTTATTTAGTGAGATTGCATAAGAATTAAGGAAGTTCAATATATTTTCATGTTTATGAGAAAAAATAATACTAAAATTTTTTAATTGCATGTGTCCAAATAAAATTTTAACTTTAAATCTGTCTAATTTCAATTTCAACTAATGTTCAAACTGGGCCTGAAACTATGTCGGAGGGAGTATATAGTAATGGTGGCCAACGGGGCGGGTACGGAGCGAAGCGGGTTTCGGCAGGATGGGACCCGACGGGACTGGGGGTAGGGAAGGACTGGCGGGCAGGGACTGGCGGGACCCGCCGATGTCCCATCCCATTCCCTGTCCCGTGGGAAAAGGGAACCCATCTTATCGGGACGAGATCAGGATTTCCGCCTTTTTTGCACTAATTTAAAAAAATAACATATATAAACACCTCAATATCAGAAAATAGTAAATTTGAAGAATATTTGTGCCTCTTATATTATTTAATAGAAATATAATTTTTTTGTAATACAATTTTAAAATTGCAACTTTGTGGTGTTGAAAGTTGCAAATAACATAATAAAATTACAATTAAAAAAATTACATATTTTAAAACACCTTTTCTAGTTTCTTTATAATGTCTTGTGATTCTTCGGTTAGAATTGAAATTTGTTGGTCAAATTGCTCGATGGCGTTTCCACCTCATTCAGATAAGATTTCGTTGTAGTTTTCGTCGGCTACTTCGTTGATCTCCGGTTGACCGCACCTTCTACGCTCCGCTCGTATCCAATATCTGAATAATACTGCAATCTCCAAGCTGTCTTCCGCTAATGAGCGTCTGTGCTCTCCTATTTGAAATCTTCCGACCGAAAAAGCGCTTTCAGACGCTGTTGATGACGCTTGAATATACAACACATCTAGGGCCATCTTTGACAGTGTCGGAAAGGTCTTCTCATTTTCCCTCCAGTATTCAGCAAGTCTTCACGTTCTTCTTCATTGAGAACTGCTTGATACGGTACAACACCCTGCAAAATAAAAATATCAAACTCGCTAACTTGATTAGTAGTGGTACCACTAAACATTCTATGTCTAAGGCTTTTAATACTAGCCGCAGAAACATCATGTCTTTTTTGAGGTTGTGTTGAAGAAGAAGAAGAAGAAGATGGTATAGAAGCCAGTTGGTTGCTAGCACTTTCTTGTTGGTAATGCCTATATACTTTTTTGCATTCATCTTGTATGCTAGACAACACTTCTTCTTTAGTTTGTTCCTTAGGTGGTGGGTCATTTGGATTTTTGGAGTTAGAGGTGGAAGTATTGCTATACAATCATAAATAGTTTTAATAAGTGCTTTACAACCATATATTTTAATAGTCGGATTTAATACAAAACCAATAATATAAATAGTGGAAATAAAAATAAAATATTTTTTTAATTTGATAAACATTTTTAATAGGTGCTTTTAAACTGGTTTTTCCATACATTCACTAAGTAATAAAAATATTAGAGCTATATAAAATAACATAGTTGAAATAGTAGGATAATATATACCGGAAAATTCTTTTGTTGCTTGAAAAAATTTCTCTAAAAATACAATAAGTTCTGATTTTTTTTCCCAATCGTTATCTACAACCATATCAGTCAGATTTCGATTATGGGCATTAAAAAATAAAGTTATAGGTCTTCTATAATTGTCACGACCCGACCCGACGGGCCGCGACTAACCGCCCTAATGACGTCATTATCCTGACCTGTCACACATAATCCAACTAAAACCTAATGAGTCTGAAATCCGGCAGCATAACGCTGCAATAACAACATATGCCAGGGTAGGCAAGCCGATAAGGCTGCCTTTACCCCCCCCGAATGTACCTGCCTTCTGAGGAGTCACAACTAGCCAATACAATACAACAGGCTAGCCGACAAGGCTGCCACTAGATAATATCATATATACACGGGCACACCCCAACACAGAGTACAATAGCATGACTGACCAAAACAGAGTTATAACCCTTACATAAGTACAACTCACAACTTTCTACAGACCTCTATAAGAAGGACAACGACATATGACGGGACAGGGTCCCGTCGTGCCCCTAAATATACATAAATCAAAATGATAGGGTTCCGTACAAAGGTAAAGCTCTGGATCAAATGAGTTTTCCAAACAGCTGCGCAGGAACCTAAACCGGAGGGTCACCAAACTAAGAACCTGTACCTGCGGGCATGAACGCAGTCCCCCGAGGAAAGGGGGTCAGTACGAAATAATGTACTGAGTATGTAAACACGAAATACTGCAAATGAGATCATAAGTAGCCAATGGATAACAAGAGGTCAGTATAAAAATCAGGATCCAAATCCAACTGTGCCATAAACAATAAAAATCACTTGTGCCTTATAAAATTGAGAGTCAAGTCAAGAAAACATGAATGCATGTCCATATACATATATATATATATACTCGTAACGTAACCCAGCCCACTAATGCGGGACTCGGTAGAATCATATTATAACCCGGCCCATATTGGAACTCGGTGAAGTCATATCATAACCCGGCCCATTCTGGGACTCGGTAAAGTCATATCGTAACCCGGCCTATTCTGGGACTCGGTAAAGTCATATCGTAACCCGACCTATTCTGGGACTCGATGAAAAATACAAGGCTGTGCATGAACATAACACGGCCCGGGACTCGGTGAAGTGAAGTAATAACACTTAGCACAAGTAGATTTCATGAGTAACCATATGCAATCAAAATTTTCATTTGACTCCCGATAAAATCATTATAATAATGTCATAATAAACTCTTTACTGAAAAATCATAGGCACTTCTCATAACTAACATCTTTAGGAATTAAACTGTATAAGAATCATGTACGTCCGTCGTACCTTCATTAAATAAAAATCATGCCAAAGAAAGAAGGAATAGTTCACATACCTCTTAGACGAACTAATCAACTCAATATTAGAGTACGTCTCGTTTTAGAACTTCAACCTATAATAATGGTAATACGTTCGTCAATTCTATGATCACTGGCATACTTTATATCGAATAACGACTTCCTATTCTATAAAAATTCGGACATCACTTCCCTTGTTTATCCATGTTTCCACAACTTCCAAATGAGGCTAATAACATCAATAACCAAGCACCAATTAAGGGCACAACTAAAATAGCAACAAAGGAGATTTACACACCCACTTCTCATGTAAATTTAGCCTCTTAATCCACATAAGAATAGCCCACAAAATAGTCCATGTTCTCACAACAACGAGGGGAGAATGTGAAGCATTTCTACACATTTCTACACCCTTATTCCTTTAGGACTTAAATTAGCAATTACCACACTTAAACATGCATAATGGTAACTAAATTTCCAGCATTATAAAACCACAAAACACTCCCTAAAACAGTCCAATGATTTCACGCAAGTTCTTGGCCACAACATGTCATAATTTCATAACTCTTCTCTTAACTCCTAAAATTCAATTCCATATTTCAATAC
This sequence comes from Anisodus acutangulus, assembly GCA_029783415.1. Lineage (NCBI taxonomy): Eukaryota > Viridiplantae > Streptophyta > Magnoliopsida > Solanales > Solanaceae > Anisodus > Anisodus acutangulus. The sequence goes on along the minus strand of CM056502.1, from coordinate 33,606,572 downwards.
TTCCATATAACTAATTTTAAACTTTAATATCAATGTTTGCTTTCAATTTCATCATGCAATTAGTGATAATAATACAACAATAACCAACGAATCCAACAATCACCAAAATCTGTCCCAAATTGGCAACTAGCCCAAAATTGTCACATGCGTTGCTTAAATTCCAATTTTTCCTTAACACAAATTCATATCCTTAATTCTAACAACATGCATTCCAATTAAATTATAGAAAGAAGAATTTTATACCTCAAATTTCGTCCAAAACAATCCACAATTTTTTGCCCACTGCTTGTCCTAAAATTCCCACTGTTTTCGTATTTCTATCCTTTTTTTGTTCACTTCTTCAACTCCAATTGACATGCAAGTGTTCTACAATGTTAAGCCATCATCCCTACACGTTTTTCTTTCAAAATTTCATCCCAAAATCTGGATTTTCTGGGCACAATCTCGGCCAGCAGTGGTTGATTTTGCCACTGTTTTTTGTGTTCTTTTGCTTCTAATTTTTGGTGAAAATGTAGTCTAGGAAGAGAAGATAAAAACCTCAAATTTGGCTATGGGGTTGGGGGGTTCTCGACTGGGGTATGGGGGAGGAGAGGAAAGGAGAGTTTGTTTTAAGTTTTGAATGAAGAAGATGAAAGAATGTAGGTTAATTAAAAAAAATCTAAATTTTTAATATTACACTTTGGCCCCCAAGTTCCTCAATTAATAAATCTTAAACTCACCTCTTTTAATTCCCGAGAATTTCATAAAGCCTCGTATCTTCAATGTCATAATTTTATAATACAATACTATTCCATAACTCCATTGGAATACATTCAACTACTAGGATTAATTCTCGTCGTCACATGTATAGCACTAAAGAAAACTATTCCGGGATAACATCCTTTTATACACTAATTTCCCGTATTAACATATGTAAGTGCTCCTTATATTTAATATTCGAATCTTACTTCTTTAATGACGTTCTTAATTATCGTCTTAATCTTACGAGGTGTAATATTCTTCCCCCCTCAGAAACATTCGTCCTCGAATGTTCATAATAAGTCTTATGCTAGAAAAATTTCGGCTGAGTCTCCTTTATAACTATGCCTATCCACCTATATTTAGCAAACGAACAGGTACCACACAGGGCCACAATAAATCACTCATATACAATTCCCAATTATCATAATCAAATAAGGAGTTAAATTACATTACCTGGAGTCATAGGGAATAAGTAAGGATATTTCTTCTTCATGTCATCTTCTGCCTCCCAAGTCATTTCCTCCTTATTGTTGTTTCGCCACAATACCTTGACGGAAGCCACATCCTTCGTCTGTAATCTCCTGACCTAGCGATCAAGTATGGCTATGGGACTTTCCTTATAAGACAGCTCCTCTGCCACCTGGACATCATCTACTGGGAAGACTCTGGAAGGATCACCAATACACTTACGCAACATAGATACATGGAAGACTGGATGTACCGCCTCCAATTCAGATGGTAGATCCAACTCATAGAAAACCTTGTCTATCCTATGAATGACCTGGTAAGGCCCGATGTACCTTGGGCTAAGCTTCCCTTTCTTGCCAAACCTCATCACACCCTTCATGGGTGACACCTTTAGGAATACCCAATCATCAACCTGAAACTCTAAGTGTCGACGTCGATTATCAGCATATGACTTATGTCGACTCTGTGCTGCTAATAATCTCTCCTGAATGAGCTTCACCTTATCGACAGCTTGCTGAACCATGTCTGGGCCGATCAACTTAGTCTCACCTACATCAAACCAACCAATAGGTGACCTGCACTTCCTCCCATATAAGGCCTCGTACGGTGCCATCTGGATGCTAGAATGGTAGCTGTTGTTATAGGCAAACCCAATGAGTGGTAAATGATCATCCTAACTACCTCTAAAGTCAATAATACAGGCCCTCAGTATATCCTCTAATGTCTGGATAGTACTCTCTGCCTGCCCATCCGTCTAAGGATGAAATGCTGTGCTGAGACTCACTTGTGTCCCCAATCCCTTCTGGAATGATCTCCAGAAGTTAGGTCAGAACCAGCTCCTCGGTCTGATATAATAGATGTGGGAACCCCGTGCAGTCTCATTATCTCTCTGATGTACAGCCTAGCATAGTCCTCAGCTGAGTAAGTAGTCCTCATTGGAAGAAAATGGGCTGATTTAGGAAAATGATATAATGAATAACGTAAATACGTTTGATATTCATGTGCAAATTTAAAAATATCTCTCCTAACAGTTGATCTAGAAAAACCGTTAAAAGCAATATCATACATATCTCTAATGTAATGAATAAAATCAGGAGAGGAAGGAAATGAAAAGGGCAAACCCTCCACCGCAACTAATTTTGCTATTGTTTCCCTATCTCTATGTTTATAGTATTTAGGGCATACAATTCCCCTCGTCATAGGGTTAATTTGACCATGTACTTGGTCTGGGACAGTATGTGAACCTTGGTCCTACCTAGCTTTGTGAAAGTGTAGTACATGTCTCAATAAACCTCCCGTCCCACATTGACTTTTTCCCATTGTAAATTTATAAACATTTTTACAAATTTGACATATAACTATTTGATTCTCTTCGTCCCCATAAAAAAATTCATGTATTTGATTTTAATTTTTGTTTTATTAGGTCTCGTCTCATACTAGAGGGAATAGGAGGCGTTCCAGTTGGAGGTGCACTAGTGTGTGTGTCATCTAGATTAGTGGGTGTGTCATCTAGATTATCTTCTAAATTAAAGTCTGGTTGAGTTGCATAAAATATCTCGTCGTCTAACTCAAATGGTATATCATTAAAAAATTTAGTTTGATCTATATGTGTGTAATCAACCAAATCATCATGTCTAGGAATAAGATGACTAAAAGAAGTACCCCTGCCCTTGTTATCCCTACTAGAAGAAGCACATTTATCCTTATCCTTAAACATACCTCTTATTCCTTCCATTTTAATTATGCTAATAAATAGTTGAAGATAATGAAATTAAGTGAGCTAATTAAAATAAAGTAACAATAATAATTTAAAGAATGAACGAATGTACCAAACGCCGACGTGTAATCGAGGTTGAAAATTGAAACTTTGCTCGATGGATGATCCTCAACTAGTTGTCAACTCCACTCCCAATTTTTGAACTTTGATGTAGTTATACAAATGAATAAATAAAATTTAATATTTAGTAGACAATGTAGACTTGTAGACAGAGAGATTAGAGAGATTGTAGGAAGATTTGTGAGAAAAATGAAGAGAAAATGAGGTATTTATAGTTGGAAAATTGGGTTAAAGTGTAAATATAATAACTTTGAGGTTAAAAATAAATATTAAGGGGGTAGGGGGTTGGGGAGGCAAAAAATAATAGTTGCACAACGGCCAAAATATAAAATAATTGTTGTGCAATGAACATTTTTTGCATGGGAGGGGGGGGATCGGGCGGGATCGGGGCGGATGTGGCGAAACGGGACTAGGGCGAGACGGACGAGACAAGCCCAGGTCCCGTTTCAGGATTTGTTTTACGGGATCAGGGCAGGACCGGAGCGGGGTCGAGTCTGGACCGGCCGACCCACCCCGTTGGCCAACCTTATTATATAGGAAACTACTAGTAGTGTTGGGATTAAATGATAGATTGAATGGGAAATGGAGGGAGTTCCCTCTTGCTCTATAAAATAATCATTTGTCCCACATCGGTAGTGGAAATAAAAGTGGGAGTTGTCCCACATCGGTAGTGGAAATAAAAGTGGGAGTTGTCCCACATCGGTAGTGGAAAGAAAAGTTCTTCTACTTATAAGTAGAATTACTCCTTCTTGTCAGTAAAAGGGTTGAGGGGGCAAGGACCCCTCGCGCCGTCGTCGTCGCTCGCTCGGCTCGGCTTCGGCTTCGGCTTCGGATTCGGATTTGGATTTGGATTTGGATTTGGATTTGGTCAAATGATCTGATTGATTGATAATCTTTTTGGACCAAATTTTCTTTAATTTTTAATTATTTAATTAATTATTATTTAATTAAGTTAATTAACTTATCCAATCCTACCCGTTAGTGACCCTGACCAGTTTTAGTGATTGTTCAGAAGGGTTGCAAACCTTCAGAAACAGTACTTCCATGGCTATAAATTCATTTGATTCTTCAGAATTTTACTTACTAATTTTCTGAACTACAAAATCATCTTCTTCTTCTGCACGAACAAATTACGTGTGATATACTACTGCTGGAGTGGTTCACGCTACCAGAGTTTGGAGTACTACTATTCTGGTAAGATAATCGTTCTATCCTGGGAGGGGATATTCCATCAACCTCGAGTACTGTGAGGGGAATAATTTCCTTAAGGACACACTTTGAACTAAGTGGGCTCGATTATATTCTGAAAATTATTCTTATTTTTTCAACACTGATTCTGTTTATTTTCAGTGTTTATTGTTTACTGATTTTTTGGAATACAGATTATTAACAATCTTAAGGAAATTATATTTTTAGAGTAATCTGTATTTTGTTTTGGAGACTAAAACCTGTGTGGTTTTCTACTCCGTGTGAAATTTCATATTCTGACTTGAAGACATACAAACTTCGTTGGAATATTAAAGTTCATACTTGTACAACGATTTGAAGAACATAAAAACTTCATCGTTGTTGTATTCTGGTTTGGAGATTAAAACTTGTGCAGTTTTCTACTCCATATGAATATTAGTATTCTGACTCGAAGATATAAAAACTTCGTTGGAATACTAAAGTTTCATAATTATACTGCAATTTGAAGAAATAAAATCTTCATCGTTTATTCTGTGACAAACGAATAATGGCAATTGAGACTGGAACTACCTCTGCAATTACTGCACCAGCGGTTACTCCTACGACCGTGCATCATTGTGCCATACCGAGAAACTGCGAAGTTCACGGTGCCAACTTTAAAGGATGGCAAAGAAAGAATGTTCTTTGGCTTACCACCCTTGGTATGCAAAAGTTCACCAATGAGGACCCTCACGTGCTCGCCACGACATGCCCGACAACCAAAAGTTCATGGTTACCGAGGCTTGAAACAGTGACTTTTTGTGCAAAGGCTACATTTTGAGTGCCTTAGAAGATGACTTGTACAACGTCTACAGTCAGAGAGACTTCCAAAGAACTATGGAGTGCACTTGAAAAGAAGTACAAAATCAAGATGCTTGCTTGAAGAAGTTTGTGGTTGCCAAATTCCTAGACTACAAAATGGTGGATGGAAAAACCGTTGGAACCCAAGTTCAAGAGCTTCAACTTATCTTCCATGACCTTATTGCTTTGAAGGTATGGTAGTAAATGAAGCATTCCAAGTGGTCGCAATGATTGAGAAGTTGCCGCCTCATGGAAAGATTTCAAGAATTATCTTAAGCACAAAAGAAAGGAAATGAAGTTGGAAGATCTTGTGATTCGTCTCAAGATCGAGGAAGATAACAAAACCACGAGAAGAGGTACCGTAAGACTTCACCAATTGAAAGGGCAAACATCGTTGAAGATCTTTGCTCTGAAAAAGAACAAGAAAAGGAAGAGGCCTTCGGAAAGGAGAAGGATTCCAACAAGAAAAAGTTCAAGGGCAATCGCTTTAATTGTGGGAAAGTGGCCACAAAGCCCCAGATTGTCGTCTCCCGAAAAAGAACAAGGGAAAAGGACAAGCCAATATGGTGGAAAAGAATGATGATATGGATGATCTGGGTGCAATGCTATCGGAGTGCAATTTGGTTGGAAACCCAAAGGAGTGGTGGCTTGATTCGTGCCACTCGACATGTTTGCGCTACAAAAGAAGCATTTGCAAACTATGCTCCCGCCGGACACGAAGAGGTACTGTTTATGGGAAATACCGCAATGTACCAAGGTTGAAGGATATGGGAAGATACTTGAAGATGACTTCCGCAAGGTCCCGACTCTCAACAATGTTATGCACGCTCCAACAATTCGAAGAATTTAGTTTCAAATTGACTACTCGTCAAAAACGGGTTTAAATGTGTGTTGGTTAGTGAGAAAATTGTAATAAGTAAGAATGATTTGTTCATAGGAAAAGGCTACCTCACCGAGGGCCTTTTCAAACTCAATGTAATGGTTGTTGACAGATAATAAGAATTCACTGCCTTACTTATTGGAGTCAAATAATTTATGGCATGTTCGTTTAGGACATGTCAACTACAAAACCTTATGGAAATTGATTAATTTAGAAGTATTGCCTAAATTCGAGTGTAATAAATCTAAATGTGAAATCATGGTCGAATCTAAGTTTGTTAAACATCCATATAAGTCTATTGATAGGAATTCAAATCCTTTAGACTTAATTCACATGATATATGTGATATGAAGTCAATACCATCTCGCGGTGGTAAAAAGTATTTTATAACTTTTATTGATGATTGCACTCGATATTGTTATGTGTATTTGCTTAATAGTAAGGATGAAGCAATTGATGCATTTAAGCAATACAAAAATGAAGTGGAAAATCAATTGAATAAAAAGATAAAAATGATTAGAAGTGATAGGAGGAGAGTACGAATCTCCTTTTGCAGAGATATGTTTAGAATATGGAATTATTCATCAAACTACTGCCCCTTACACACCACAATCAAATGGAATTGCGGAAAGGAAAAACCGAACATTAAAGGAAATGATGAATGCCTTACTAATAAGTTTCGGTTTACCGCAAAGCTTGTGGGGGGAAGCTATCCTTACAGCTAACCGAATACTCAACAGGGTGCCCCACAGCAAAACACAATCTATTCCATATGAACTATGGAAAGGAAGAAAACTCAACTTGAAATATTTCAAAGTGTGGGGGTGTTTAGCAAAGGTCCAAGTTCCTTTGCCCAAAAGGGTAAAAATCGGACCAAAAATCGTGGATTGTGTTTTTATTGGTTATGCTACAAACAGCAAAGCTTGTCGGTTTTTGGTTCACAAATCGGACAATCCCGAAATTCATATAAATACGGTAATTGAATCAGATAATGCTGAATTCTTTGAAAATATTTATCCGTATAAAACTGAACGTGAGTCGTCAAGTGAAAGATCTAAACGACCGCGGGAAGAGCCAAAGGAAAATACACCAAGTAAAGCGGATGCAAGGCGTAGCAAACGTCAAAGGACAGCTACTTCCTTTGGACTAGATTTTGTGACATTCTTGCTTGAAAATGAGCCTCAAACATTTAAAGCAGCGATGTCTTCTTCTCGATTCAAGATTTTGGAAAGAGGCAATCAATAGTGAGATTGAATCAATTTTGAACAACCATACATGGGAATTGGTTGATCTTCCTCCTGGAAATAAACCTTTAGGATCAAAATGGATTTTTAAAAGGAAAATGAAAGTTGATGGCACTATTGACAAATATAAGGCAAGACTTGTGGTCAAAGGTTATAGACAAAAAGAAGGCCTTGATTACTTTGACACATACTACGCCGTAACAAGAATAACATCTATTCGGGTGTTAGTAGCATCAAGTGTCAGATATGGTCTTGAAATCCATCAAATGGATGTCAAGACAGCTTTCTTAAATGGAGAATTGGAGGAAGAAATTTACATGGAACAACCTGAGGGCTTTGTGGTTCCTGGTAAAGAAAGGAAAGTGTGCAAACTTGTTAAGTCACTTTATGGACTTAAACAAGCACCCAAACAATGGCATGCGAAATTTGACCAAACAATGTTGGCAAATGGATTTAAGATTAATGAGTGTGACAAATGTGTTTACATTAAAAATACTCCAAATCATGAAGTCATTGTTTGTTTATATGTTGATGACATGTTGATAATGAGTAGAGATATTACCAATATAAATGCTACAAAGCGTATGCTGGCTAGCAAATTTGATATGAAAGACTTAGGAGTTGCTGATTTGATCTTAGGCATCAGAATTCATAAAACTCCACAAGGTCTAGCATTATCGCAGTCTCATTATATTGAAAGAGTACTTGACAAGTTTAAGTATTTAAATTTCAATGTTGTAAAAACTCCAATTGATGTAAGTTTTGCACTTCAAAAGAATAAAGGTGAAAGTGACTCACAATTGGACTATGCACGAGTTTTGGGAAGTTTGATGTTTATTATGAATTGTACACGACCAGATATAGCATGTGCTATAAGCAAGCTGAGTCGATTCACGAGTAATCCCAATCAAACTCATTGGATGGAAATGAAACGAGTCTTGGGGTATTTAAAACACACCCAAGACTATGCTTTGCATTATAACAAATATCCCGCCGTGATCGAAGGATATAGTGATGCAAATTGGATCACCAGATCATTTGAAGTTAAATCCACGAGTGGTTATGTTTTCACAATTGGGGGTGGATCATTGTCTTGGAAATCATCAAAACAGACATGCATCGCCCGCTCTACAATGGAATCTGAATTTATAACTTTAGACAAGGCCGGTGAAGAAGCTGAATGGCTCCGGAATTTCTTAGAAGATATTCCATTCTGGCCCAAACCCTTGGCTCCTATATGTATACATTGTGACAAATCAGCAAAGAATAGGTAGAGGCGGGGGCGTAATGTATAACGGAAAATCTCGTCACATACGGCGAAGACACAATACCGTTAGACAACTCCTCTCTAGTGGCGTTATCACGATTGACTATGTAAAGTCAAGAGATAACGTATGGATCCGCTACAAAAGGCTTATCTAGAGAGGGAGTTAGTAGATCATCAATGGGAATGGGGTTAAGGCCGAGGACAAGTCATCATGGCGGTAACTCTACCTAGAAGACTGAGATCCCAAGAGCTAGGTTCAAGGAGATCAAACAAAGTTGTGGGTCGACGGTTCAACATTGTCAAATAACTCAACCCATTTTCTGATGAAGACAATGTTCGAAATAAGGATAAAACCTTATGGCTTGTTAATGAGTTAATAAAGCATTAAGGTTCTTTAATGATTATCTAAATCTGGCAATGTATGACCAGATAATGTGGATATAAGACCACATGTTTAGAAATCACCTATGTGAGTGTTAAGTGTAAGCCGCTTTAAAGGGGAATGACAGTAAAGGCCCATTCTCTACACACTCATGAAACCAGGAGGTGTTCATGGCTGAAACGAACACAACCGTGAGAACCATAAACGGTTGAGGGTTGATTGTGTGACTTATGTTGTCTAGGTATACAACAAAGTTCGACGGTTCAAAGATATCAAATCTACCGATTGATCGAGTATATCCGATATAAGTTCACTACGGAAAGTTCAAAGGGAAACCTACTTATCCAGATGCAGTCAATTCTCGCTTGTATATCACACTTGTCAGCGCATTCATTTATCTTATAGCCATTCCCCATTCATGTGGGGGATTGTTGGGATTAAATGATAGATTGAATGAGAAATGGAGGGAGTTCCCTCTTGCTCTATAAAATAATCATTTGTCCCACATCGGTAGTGGAAATAAAAGTGGGAGTTGTCCCACATCGGTAGTGGAAATAAAAGTGGGAGTTGTCCCACATCGGTAGTGGAAATAAAAGTGGGAGTTGTCCCACATCGGTAGTGGAAAGAAAAGTGGGAGTTGTCCCACATCGGTAGTGGAAAGAAAAGTTCTTCTACTTATAAGTAGAATTACTCCTTCTTGTCGCAAAGGGTTGAGGGCAGGACTCTCGCTGCCGTCGTCGCCGCTCGCTCGGCCGACTTCGCCCGCCGGCCGGCTCGGCTCGCCGCTTCGCTTCGGCCGGCTTCGATTCGGATTCTGGATTCGATTCGATTCGGATCTGATTCGATTCGGATTCGATTCTGATTCTGATTCGATTTGATTTGGATTTGGATTTGGTCAAATGATCCGATTGATTGATAATCTTTTGGACCAAATTTTCTTTAATTTTTAATTATTTAATTAATTATTATTTAATTAAATTAATTAACTTATCCAATCCTACCCGTTAGTGACCCCGACCGCGACTACGATCCGCTCGATCCGCGACCGCTAATTCTTCTTTCCCACATTTAAATTTCCCACCGCTTTAGTGATTGTTCGTAAGGGTTGCAAACCTTCGTAAACAAGATTTCCATGGCTATAAATTCATTTTGATTCTTCTAATTTTACTTACTAATTTTCTGAACTACAAAATCATCTTCTTCTTCCGCACGAACAAATTCTCGTGTGATATACTCTTTGAGTGGTTCGCGCTACCGTAGTTTGGAGTACTACTATTCTCGGTAAGATAATCGTTCTATCCTGGGAGGATATTCCATCAACCTCGAGTCTTGTGAGGGAATAATTTCCTTAAGGACACACTTTGAACTAAGTGGGCTCGATTATATTCTGAAAATTATTCTTATTTTTTCAACACTGATTCTGTTTATTTTCAGTGTTTATTGTTTACTGATTTTTTGGAATACAGATTATTAACAAGTAGTACTTGTTGAAGAGCAAATTAAAGAGATACTTCTTCCATCTAAAAAAGAATGATACATTTTTTTATTTTATAATAATTTAATTTTAATTTTTATATTTTATGTTTATCGAAATTATCTATAACCACATGAATATTTGATTTATTTTAGATCATAAAATTTAAAAATCTTTCTTTATTTGTTAAATTCGATGCTGAATCAAACTATATCAAATAAATTAGGACGGAGTGAATAATAAAAAGAGGTGAGCATTAGCATTAGGAGAATGGGCCACGTGTAGAGGTGTCAATGCTTTTCCTTTTTTTTAAACGGGAGAGAAAAAATATATTCGACTTTCAAGCTTAGAAAAAAGAATCTTTATCTCCTTAAATTTTCATCGTCGGCTTCCTTTCACTTCATTCGAGCTAAATTACATTTAGCCTCGAGGCAGGGATAGTAATAGCGGTAAAATACTCATCATTGGAAAGGGAGGAAAATAGAAAGGTGGCAAATATTATTTCTAAAGAGAATATATATGACAAGTCATTGTCATGACAGATGCATGTTTCAATTGCTCAGCTCAGCATATCATATCCAATTCTGACACCAATATATATTCTATAGGATAGAAGAGATAGATGTAGAAGAGAGGAAATGAAATGAGGGGTCTAGCAAGACGGACAAAGGGAGCAAACATTTCCTAGGACTATTAGAGGAGGTGTATGTAATCATTGCCATGGAATTGGAGGTGACTCGAGAATTGACACTTGGAATATACATCCATTATCATACCCTCCCACCTCCTCAAATCTACCTTTTGATGGTTGATGTAGAGTCCCGATTCAGAATGAGGTGTTTTATTCTCTAAAGAATCAAATTATTACTCCGTTTAAAAAAAAAATCTGATTTTAACTTGGTACAAATTTAAAAGAGAGATTTTTTTTGAATTTTATGATCTTAATGAAGATGTGTAAATGTACAAAAATAATCTTTAATTTTATGGTCTTAAACATATCATTTGTAAAATTGAAATGAAAAGAGTTTCCAAAAAAGGGAAAGAGACATTTTTTAAAACGGACTAAAAAGAAAAATAAGATAAACTTTTTGAAATGAAGGGAATAGTATTTTCTGTGTCCCAATTTATATGACCCACTTTACTTTTTAATCAGTCCCAAAAAAATGACACATTTTTTCTTATTTGACAACAATTTAATTTTAAACTTTACATTTTACACTTAACGAGATGATCTATAACCACACAAATATATTTGATTTGTTTTAGATCATAAGATTCAAAAGACTTCATTTATTTCTTAAACTCAGTGCTCAATCAAAATACATCATATAAATTGGGACGTAGGGAGTAATATGTAAAAAATATTGTGTATCTATCTAGAGCTCATGAAATATACTTCCTCCGTCCCAATTTATGTGATGTAGTTTGACTAGGCACGAAATTTAAGAAATAAAGAAAGACTTTTGAATCTTGTGATCTAAAATAAGTTAAGAGATATTTGTGTGGTTATAAATCATCTCATTAATCGTAAAAGATAAAGTTTAAAATTAAATTGTTGTCAAAAAAGAAAATGGGTCATTCTTTTTAGGACTGACTGAAAAGAAAAGTATCATATAAATTAGGACAGAGAGAGTATGCGCTAGATAATCTTGACCAAAGGTTAACAAACGTTTGGTCAGGTTTGATTAGTATAACGCATGTAATTCATACGATGTACATGTCCATTCCTTATAACATTTGAGGCCATGGGCGGAGCTACAGTGTTAAAGGGAGGTTCGGGTGAATCCACTAGCTTTTGTGTAGATCTTGTAATTTTAGTAAAAATACATATTATTTACTTGTGAACCCACCTTCACAAGTAAGCAGACGACTCAGTGGTAATGCTGAGGCTAACGAAGCTCTCTCTTCTCGAGATGTGGGTACCTCAGTAGTGCATAGGTTTTTCAAATTTTGATAAGCAAGAGTCTCTTCTTAAAATTAGATGTATCACGACCCAAAATTCTATTGTGTCGTGAGGGCATCTACCCTAACCCGTAGGCGAATCCTACTCATACAACATACGAATTAGGCGGAATTAAATATAGAAATTAAAGAAAAGTAGAAGAGAATTAATTAACAGATCTTTAAATAGAAATACAAAGTTTGAAGAAAATCCCAAATACAGATCCAGTAGTCATAACTACACAGCTCTAAATACGAGTACAAGTCTGAATAGAAATAACCAAATTGTCTGAATGTAAATGACAGAAAATAAAGAAAGATAAGAGCTCTAGTGTCGGGAATGCATCAATGGCTCACCCTGAAGTCTCCGAATGATCACCTCAGACTAAGCACGATCAGCTGCTCTGTCACCTCCTAGCTAGGTACCTGCACATAGGGTGCAACAAGTGTAGAGTGAGTACAGAAAACATGTGTACTCAGCATCATCGTCGAGCGACCCTAGCTATAACGGTGGCGAGGGTTGGTATTTTTTGATAGTTAGTCACTTAGGCATAATATAATCAGTTAACCAACCTAACAGTAAATTTATGATTCAATTATGTACACGTTCTCTCTTGATCTCAAGTTTGCACAAGATTCAACCTAAGCCCCGTAAGCGGGCGTTTAGTCCCATCAACCTCAACTCTCAACCTCACCATAGTGCAAGTCTCAAGTATCCACAGTTCGTATCTCAATCACAATATCAAGTAGTCTATCAGAAATCAACATCGAGTACATACAATATCAAATACATATCAGAATAAAGATGAACCAGTGCAGATGATACGTATGTATGCAATGGTCATATGTACCTGGTATACACACACTGCTACAGTAGCTGCTTCATGTGATCTATGGGGGACTCATGAGGTCTATACACCCCTCCAGAATGTCCCATCAGATACCATCTCTGTGGCTAAAGTGTCATCAACAATAATCACTCTCGTAATTATGTACCATATCTTTTAACCCGACTTTCCATGGACCCCTCTAGTAAGGAATTTGGTAGTGCACAACTCACTTCTTCTACCTATGATTCCTTACTCCAGTGGGAAAATTATTTGAAGTGTGGGACCTTCAAGATATTGGATAGGTTCCAAGAAAGCTCATACAAGGAAGGACTTCCGAATGATGATGGGAGTTCAACATTGCATATTGGAAACTTATCAATGCACTTAAACGACGAGAAGTTGAGGACAAATTCTTTTGAAGAAGAGGGGTATGATGTAAAAAAGACTGTGAGCTCTAAGTTCCAATTTGGTCCTCAAGGTAATATGCTTGGAGTTCCAAAGATTATCGATCGACCTATGGTAACAAGCCTAATGTGCCATTGAAAATGGAGTGGAGTTGGAGTTGTCACGTGAATATTCGAGAAACATGTTTATTTTTCGGCTTTGTATGTGGGTCTTGGCCGAAGACCATTTTGTTTCTTTTAGCTTATCTTTAATTCCTAGCTTAGCTTGTAGTTCTCCTTATGACATGATGTAACATGTAAATAACTCCTAGATCTCATTAAGACACAATTAATAAGGCGTGTAATAGGGAAGAAGATGACAAGGACGAAAAGTCTTCCAAGGGATGACTGGTCGAGAGGTTAAAGACAATGTGGCAAGGGGACAAGAATGATCTAGAAGATAAGGCTTCCTAGAAGGCAATTCATGAACCAACTAGTTCATGAATTTGGCTACTTGAAGACATCAAAATCGGCCAAGGGGAAGATCAAGAGTTGGCCGAATGATTCATCAAAGCAAATACAAAGAATGAAAGCTTCCAAACATATTCCAAGAAGATGAGATTTTTGGAAGAACCAAGTTCATGCATTCTTCTACATGAGAACCACAAAAGGGTGTGAAAGAGATTGGTTTCATCCTTGTCTCCAAGTAAAAACAAAACCTTTCCCATTGTTCCCACAATGTCCGAGAAGTTCCTTGATCACCAAGTAAACCCGAACCCTTCTTCATATGTCCCCACCTAGGCCGTGTAGTTTGTCTTTTATTATTCTTCTAGAAAGGTCCATGTGTTACTATAAATAGGACCCTTAGGAAATTGTAAATTTGAGAGTTTGTTGATATATAAAAGTTGAGTTTTATTCATTGCTAAGTGTTTCAACCCGGGGTTGCGATTCTTAGTCGGTTCTTGTGTGAACCAACCCCTTAGTGTAAGTTGAAGCTAGAAACCTTTTTAATTGACGGCGTCGTTGAATAACATTTTCTACCCTGAATAAACTTCGATTGTCTCTTCTTTAATTATCATTATTTCTTCATCCAGGAAATACGTCCATAACAGTGCGAGCTCTTCATCGACCGGAATTCCTATAGAAAATTCACTAATTCTTGTCCCTTGACGGCTTTCTAGGCTATGTATTTGATGTCGAACTCACTTAGTAACATTTTCCATTTGGCCAATTTTCCTATAGGCATGGGCTGGCGGAAGATGTACTTTAAGGGATCCATCTTGGATATCAGGTGAGTGGTGTACACCGACATGTAAAGTCTTAGATTCTGCGCCATCCATGTTAGCGCACAACATGTCTTTTCTACCAGAGTATATCTTGATTAGCAGGCGGTGAACTTCTTACTGAGAGAGTAAATTGCTCGCTCTTTCTTTCATGTCTCATTATGTTGAGCTAATACGCATCCAAATGCATTTTCTGATACTGACAAGTATAATAATAATAGACTCCCGAGCCTAGGAGGGACCAGAACTGGTGGATTGGAAAGAAATCTCTTGATGGTGTTGAAGGCTTTCTGACACTCATACGTCCACTTAGTGGGCGCATCCTTTTTAGCTTAACGATGGGTTCCACGATCACCATAGATTGCGCTATGAAGTGCCCAATGTAGTTTAATCTTCCTATGAAGCTCATTACGTCCTTCTTAGTAACTGGTGGTATAATCTATTGAATGGCTTTAATCTTGGTAGGAGCTAACTCGATGCCCCTGCGGCTGATGATAAACCCTATTAACTTCCCGAAAGACACTCCAAATGTGCATTTCGCCAGATTCAATTTCAGGTTGAACTTGCGGAGTTTGTCGATGAATTTTTGCAAGTGTATGATGTGGTCGAAGCCTTCCACGACTTGATTATGATATCGTCTATGTAGACCTCGATTTCCTTATACATCATGTCGTGAAATATGGCAGTTATCGTTCTCATATAAGTGACGTCGGTGCTTTTGAGACCGAACGACATTATGCGATAGTGATATACCTACATGGAATGATGAATGCCATTTTCTGTGCATCTTCTTCCCTCATCAGAATCTGATGATAATCGGCAAAGCAATCCATAAATGGCTATAATTCATGCTTCAAAAGTGGAAAATTATCTTTGAGACTAGCTCGATTGAGGTATCTATTTTGATGTAAGGTATGGAGTTACTTGCATGACCCCTGATTTGATATGTTTCTCGACCTCATCCTTCATTCTTATGTTGAGATCAGGCTTGAACTGTCGAATTTTTTGTTTAATCGGGGTGAATCCCTCATTGATTTACAGCTTGTGAGCTATGATGTTTGTGCTCAACCCGGGCATATCTGAATAAGACCACGCGAATATGTCAATGTTCTCTAAGAAAATTTGTCAGTTTTTCTTTTCTGGGCCCATCCAAATGCGCACTTATACTTGTTTTTTTTAACCATTTCCCTATCTTTGAGGTCAATTATTTCTGTCATATCTTGATTTGGCGTCTGTCTGTTCTCATACTGATCTTCCTCATCTATGAGGTCTTCTGGTAATTTTGCCTCTTCATCATACTCCTCATACTCTTTGTCATATGTATCACTTGACTCGCCTGAAAAATAAGGCAAAGCGTTGTTAGTATGTAAAAATATGTTATATACATAAATAAATAATAAGTAAATATTGTTTTGTATAAAATGAGGTTTTTTATTAGACTTGATAAAAGTACAAATTGTGGTCCTGACTCGAATCAATCATTGAGTCATTTCTGTTTTTGAACAATACTTGGAAATTTAAAGACATAAAGAGTGAAGACTCGGGCCTCAAGCCAATTTTCACCGATTTTGTAAAACAGTTTTAAAAATTCTCTCTACCGAAGAGCAAAAAGTAGGTTAGAAGTCCAATTGGACAACTGCTTGCCTGGGTCAGTGCTACGGATTGTGGGTGCTTCAAAGCATTCCTCTATTATCGCAGCACGCTCATCTTCTTGGAATGGCATCCCCAAACCTTCTTCTGGGTCTCCGCCATTGTGTGAGGGCGTGCAGACCAAAAATGACTTGTACAATCCAGGGAAAGGCTTTCTCATCTCTGGAGGTCCTCTATTTTTATTCGCATCCTTATAGGATTATGCCGAGATTGGTATGTACCCCAGGCCAAAACAGTACTCATTTTCTGAAAGTTTCACCGGCTCTCGGATGCCTTGGAGCTCTCGTCCTAAGGCTTTATCATGCTCAAACTCATTCTGGAGCTTAATGTCGGCGACTATCTTGTGGGCAGGCGACATCCGAATGTCTTCATCCTCCCCTCGGTGATCAAATCTCGCAAGTTCCACTACGTGGAAATCAGTGTTTGTTGAGACCTCTTCAATTACTGGTACAGAATTGTCGGGATAGTTTTGAATACTTTTCACCCAATGGATCACGACTTCGTGATCTTCCTAGATGAACGTCATTGCTTGGTAGAGGGATGATAACATGGATCTGGCCATGTGTATCCATGGTCTCCCCAATAAAAGATTATAATTGGTGTTGATGTTCATGACCTGGAACTCTATGGTGAATTTGGTGGACCTCATTTGTATGTCGAGGTCCAGTTGTGCCCCATCGAAAGCTCTTACGTTGGTACGACTCTGGCGTACCTTACCGATGTCATACCCTAACTGCTTTAGTGTCGACACGGGGCATATGTTGAGTCCAGCCCCACTATCAATGAGTACCCTGGAAATTATATTGCCTGGACACTTAACAGTGATGTGAAAAGCCTTGTTATGAGTTGTTCCTTCTCTTGGAAATTCTTCATCGAGAAGGAAATTCAATGTGCCTTGATCACGTGGCCCACTATGTTGGTCAATGTTTCACTACTTGTCCATGCGGGGACATGGACTTTGTCTAGCACTTTCATTAAGGCTAAGCGATACTGTGTAGATCTCAAGAGTAGTGACATCAATGAAATTTTGGCTGGTGTCTTATGTAGATGTTCGACAATGGAGTAATCTTTTGGCTGCATCCGGCGCCAGAAGTCCTCAGCTTCTCTATCATTTATGGGTTTTCTTAGATTGGTTTCTTTGCGGGATGCCTCAGACGTCGATTCTTCGAAAGCATAGCATCTCCCTAATATCGTCATGCCTTGAGCCACGACTGTGACCTCTTTTTTATAGCCGGGATGACCACGTGAGGCATTTGGATTACAAATGGCTTTTTGGGAGTTTGGATCAACAACTTGAATTGGGACGATCTTGCAGCAAGGGAGGCGACTATGTGCTCCAGGCTTTCAATTCCCTCTGAGATCGATGGTCGACTTGCCACCCAATGCTCTTCTCTTTCTATCATATGTATATGATTGGCACCGTGATTCAGAAGGGGATTTGTATCCACATTGGGTGTTGTAGCCTCTAGGATGAGTTCTCATTTGTCGATCATATTTTGAAATTGGTGCTTCAAAATTGATGCAATCTTTGGTGGAATGCACAATCCCTCCAGAATGGTAAGCACAAGTTTGATCAGGTCGATAGAAGCGACTTTCCAGGTTGGCGAGTTTTGGCGGCATGGCTTTGATGAGACCGACGGCACTCAATTTGGCGAATAGATTGGTTCGCGTTTTCGAAAGTGGTGTAAATACTCGAGGTGGTTGTTTTTCAAAATTCAGGTGTGGTAAATTGTATGTGACCGGAGGCAGTTGGTTACAATAATTTTATTGGTTTTGGGTTGCTTGATTTGTGGGTGCGGGAATGTGGTAATTTGGAGGTGGAGCTTGGAAAGTTGGTATAGGTGTTTAGTAATTTATTTGTGGAGCTTGGTAACTTAGTTGTGTAATAGACTAGAGTGGTACTGTAGGGTGATGATATGTAGTTTCTCGGAGGAGGAGATTGATATACATCGAAAGATGATTGTGATCCTTCCCTTCGACGACTCATCGAGCTCGGGGTGAGAAATATTTGCCACGTCCTCTTTCTTTTTCCTGGCGGCTCCAGTGGAGCTTGACGCGCTAGCTTTGTTCATGACGCTAACAATATTTCCTGTTTTGAGACCATCTTCTATAGTCTCTCCTATCTTGATATCGAATGAATGCCAAAACTAATTCTTCTTCACTCATTGAAGGTTGTACTCGGCCAGCCTTAGCCCTCCACCTACTCGCGTACTCTCGGTAGGTCTCTATCGATTTTTGGCGGATTTTCTCCAATGCGTATCGATCAGGTGCGTTTTCCACATTGAAGCAGAATCTATCTATGAAGGTTGTAGCCATCTCTTCCCATGAGTCCCAATGGCTGAGATCTCGAGCTGTGAACCATTTGCAGGCTTCACCCATGAGTCTTTGGTTGAAGAGCCTAATTAATAGTGCCTCATTTCCTTTGGCACCGACCAGCTGGTGGCAGTAAGCTCTTATATGAGCTTTGGGGTTTCTTGTCTCGTTGAAGTGTTCAAATATGGGCACTTTGAAGCCCTCTAGCAAATCTAAGTTGGGATGCATACATAGGTCATTATATCTCGGTCTCGTCGCTTTGCTGGAGGCTTTGTTAGCTTTTTCAAATAGATCATTCATCTTCTATTCCATTTCGGTAGATGTCGGCTAGGATGACTGGGACTAGGTCATATTATTTGGTTTCCCCGTTTGTGGTTATGCCATTAAAGATAGCATAGGAGACAAAGATGACCAGGGTATCTATGTCTTAGTGATAGTCTTTGGGGAATACCATGGTCCTTAGAAGGCATATGGTGAAGGCTAAAGGTCGATAGCTTCTCAAGAGGCAAATGAGTGGAACTCTACCGAATGCTCTATGTAACCCTGGGTGGACCCAAATCGGGTGTGGATATCCCTAAAAGCTATGGTCGAGCCAAATATCCAAATAGCGCTAGCTAAGGATAACATCTTAAGGATCTCACCGGGAGTTGGCTTGTGGGGTATTAAAAGGTTACGGTCAGGTTTCTTTCTCCACTTCAAACAGGTTCTTACACCGTCTATGCAGTCTCAGATCTCTTCTAAGGTCGGCTTTATTTCAAAGTCTCTGAACCTAAATATCATTCTTTCATTGTCCTAATACCTGGTGAGGACTTCTAAGAGGTCAGGGTTTCCTTTCATAGTCATAAGGGAGGGAAGATGTCCTAGACAATTTGTTACTTCCTTTAGTTGCTCGGTACTCAACCATGCCCACCAAACTTTCAACATCTCAGGTGCTTCTACAACCATGTCAAATTTCAAATTGGGAGTCATCTACAAAACAAAACGCGGTTAGTGTTTCCCCCAAGGAACAATGGCTTATCACACAAAGCACATAAATGCTTCCATGTAGAAAGTAGTTGGATGCAGTGCCTTCGGGTCGGAGACCGTTTAGGACACGAGAGAGTCAGCCTATCAGGTCCAGGTAGGTCGAAGATACCCGAACTTGCCTAAGTCAATATGCACTAATATAAGGGATATGTCTTCGATCTATACTAGTTGTACTAGAGTGGTTTAGCCAATGACATAGGGAACCCGAGCGAACAACCCAAGGTGAACCATTGTCAATTATTGGAACGACCGCGTACCAATTCCGTCTCCAACGTGTTCCAAAGAAATATTTTTTGGTTTTATACTGGAGGGTGACTGCGAATCCGCATAATCACCTTTGTGCACATATACAAGTGTATGTGTGCATGCCATTTCACGGAAGATGAATGCATCAATGATAGTTATAATTGCGGTATCTAAACACATAAACAGTTTATATCATTCAAAAACATGTTGTATTGGAACCCTTATGGTTAGAACCTAGGTTTATCTCCGGCAGAGTCGCCATCTATTATGTTTGCTTTTTATACGGATAGCGTACAAAGAGCTACTAAGAATTTGGATGGTATTCTAAATTGGATAATGTGTTTAGAGTCGATCCTAATTTATAGATAAATTAGGAAAACCAGTGTGAAAAGGTTTGTTCAAATTCATTTGAAAGAATCTATCTAAACCAAAGTCAAGGTAAGGATTCTGGTGATCACCCGGGGAAGGTGATAGCACCCCGGTATTAAGGATCCGTAGAATACGGTTGACCTACGGGTTCTATAGCATGCTTTAAAAATGATAAAATTATTTATGATTTAAAATCTGTAAAGTAATTGTCATTTTCATATATTCAAAATCTCAAGGTTTTGAATAAAACATAGAGTTAAAAAACTTCCGCCAAAATGATATGCATGAGATGATTAATCAACTTAGTTTCGGACTAAGAACACTCAATCGCGAATTTGAGTAGAACTGTACATTAAGTCCAACTAAATTGGTTATTTTCACACTTGCATATTTTAATTTAAAACCTTTTTCAAATAAAAAAGATGGTATAGTTCCTCTTAAAATTTCAAGTTTGGTTTTATGTCAATACGATGAAAAATAGTCTTTTTTCCTTCTATTCTTTTATCATGCTATAGTCCAAGTTAAAGCCATATTCTAAATTTCCAAAATCTTTAACTTAATTCAAGTCCAAGATAGGTGTTTAAAATTATCAAAATTATTTATCCTATTTGTGCTCAGCCCGAACTATAATTTTAAATGTTTGTCTAGGCCTAATTCCTATTTTATTAGCTCGATTTATTTAAAATTCACTCAGGCCCACTTGGGTCCTTCAACTCTGTCCACTTCAGTTTCAAAGCCCAAGTCATATTTTAAAACACTTAGTTGAAAAATCAGTTTTCATTTTCAGATTTTTGTTGTTCAAAACAGTCCATTTATTTTAGATTTAAGCAAGTCTTGAAACTACATGGAGATCTAAATTAAATGATATACGCATCGTTTTGTCTATCCTAGCTCC
Source organism: Anisodus acutangulus (assembly GCA_029783415.1). Lineage (NCBI taxonomy): Eukaryota > Viridiplantae > Streptophyta > Magnoliopsida > Solanales > Solanaceae > Anisodus > Anisodus acutangulus. Next base: position 33,585,315 of record CM056502.1, on the reverse strand, counting down.
AAGCCATAAGTAAAGGGTTCCAATATATCAAAGTGTGTTTTTGCTACAAAGAGAACTTTTAATATATGCGTAAAACAAATTAAAAGAGTAGAGTTTAGGCTGGTGGACCTACCGAAGCCCACCACTTGACTACTTTTACCCATAGTTGGAACTTCATGCAAATGTCATCTTCCCTTTTCTATTCGGACTCGATCAATAAATGGCATTTTTATTGGGCCTCAGCCCAACTGGTTGAACAAAGAACGGCGAATGTGGCAAGCCCCAAAGGTTTTTCTTGTGTGTCTCGACAGTGGAAAAAAGAAAGGGGGAAGAGAAAGAACTCAGTTAGAACGCACCCGAGACTTATCAATATATTTACATGTATTCTAAGATCAACACACCATATCATGTATAATCAAAAAGAGGCAATATTATCCCAATCCCATCGGGCCAGATTTGCAAATAGGAATGCAGAACATATGAATTGGACTTAGCCTATATACTATGATTCAAAGAGAACAAAGACATCGATGCAAATGGGCAAGGCCCAGCAGACTTCGAGACATGGTTGACATAAATGATACACACAGAGGATATACATACTTATACAACCTGATATACAGAGTATACCAGATGTAGATAGGTAGTATATCCTGTGTATATCAATACACATGTTAAGAAAACATGAATCAAGGAGAAAACAATTCCCAGAAGAAAAAGAAGAGGGCTAAGCTCAAAACTATGGACATTCCTCCTTTCCTCAACCCCTGTATACACAGGACCCAGTGGCCATACTACAAGTTCATTATTCATTTTAAGAATTTCAAAACATCACCCATAGCTTAGATTATGTAGACCTCAACTTATGTAACATGACAGTCACACAGGCACACCATTTAGCTCATTTAACCTATTCAGTTACTCAAGTAAACAAGAGGAGGGCTAGACATAGCACAAAACTAGAACTGTTAAGTTCTCCCTTGTATTAATAACTTAAAACAAATATATTATTCAGGCAAACTCATGTTGGACTCCTAGGAACTACCAGGTTCACACAATGCAATGAGGTTGAGCATGTTACAAGCACACATTAGACAACATCAGTTTCAACATGATTCAAAAAGGGGTTACAGAAAGTATGTGAGCATTTTTTTAACCCACACAAGGATATTAGCTAGGTATCAAGTTTCCAGATCATGCCATGCTTATAGGTGCACACCAGTAGGCAAGTTATCAATCCATTTCTAGTTGTCCAAGATATACTTATATTATAACTTGACCTATATATAGGTAGACATGGGCATAGCCAATAACATTTGGACTTGGGCAACATACCAAGACACACATGACTTCATGAATTGACTCTTACACTATCATACTAGAAATCAACCCAACTTTACTATTTTTTGGAACTATTAATGACATATATAACAACTAGCATATTGATTCTGGGTTTCAATCTTAACTTAGACATGCATTTGAATTAGGTGTATGAGCTATTAGATAGGCAATGGTGATATAGTATTGATAAGAGGGTGTTGATAGTCCTAAATAACCATACATGACAACTTTGATTGATTTAAAAAGAAAGATGAAGCTTAACATTCATTTCAGCATTAAAAATGGATGCACAGAAGGGTGTTAATGCATAGGATAGGTGACATAGGTCAAGAGCTGCTTGCATATGCTAAGTCATTCTAAACATGGTTAACACATATTGACACACCTAAACAATAGGCTATCATGATTCAGATTCAGCAAATACCCAGTCAGACCTAACAGGATTCCTAACATAAAACAAAATTCCTCCAAATCATCTACATTTGTGACTTACCCAAAGACAAGATCAACAGTTAACCAAATTGGCTCATAATGAACATCATCAACTAAAAATATTAAATACTAATCCTAACACTTCCTAATATATTCACAAGTCAGTATATAGAGGCAAAACAACTTGAGAAGATGCATCAAAAGGCATTCAAATCATATGGACATCATTTTCTTCACATATAGCACATTTTAAACCAAAATAGGCAGAAACATTACTTCCTTAGCCAAACAAAAACCATATGTAGTCCTATATGCTAAGATTTAAAGATTTAGTCTCTTTGACGTAACAATGTTGTTAAGCATGCCATTTCAAACTTGTCCAGACCTATATGTGACTTGAACAAACCTCATATGATCAAAATAGTATTAACTTATTGACTGAACTCACTATTTTCTTTCTAGTGTAAGCATCATTAGTCATCCAGAATGAAATATAGCTATAATGAACCATATTGGAACTACATGAATCCTAACAACCAATATGACTCTTAAAGATGTAAAATCCGGAGATTCGAGTTTTGGACCATCTAAGGCCGATATTTATAGGGAAAACTCGAAGCCCTAACAGTCCAATGAGTCGATGTGGGAGAACATGGATTTGGGGGAAAATTTCCCTCCAATCTTGTTCTCAACCAGAATGAGACAAGCAAGAGAGAAGGGGGGGGGGGGATGGGGTTGTGGTAGCGTACCATTAATTGCACACGCAGAACTGATGCAAAGAGTTGTATGGCCACAGTCGCCATCTTTGTCAACAAAGAAGACGACACAGTAAAAGGCAAAGAGATCTTTTGCTCGTCTTGACGATCGAACTGGGCCTTGGCTCAGTTGAAATTGAACTTAAATGAAAATAATTAACTCACTTTTTTGTAGGAAATAAAATGACCCTTGGCCACATTCGAAAATAATTAACTCACCATTATTTCAAATATGACCGAATTAGACTGAGGGCTTTTATTTGACTCTAATTTTGACACTGTTTCGAGATTAGGAGCTTAAAACCATGTGCAAATGTATTTAATTTAAAACATAATTCTAGAATTGAGATGTAATTCTGTTATTGTATTTAATTCATCAATTTCCCGAATTTGACTGAGTGGGACACTAATTTTGAAAATTCTTTTGAAGCAATACAATTTCTAACTGTCGGTAAAAAATTTAAAAATTATAATTAATGATATAATTATGTAAAATTAAGATATGATATACAATATATATATATATCAAGTGATATTTTGTCAAATGAAATGACAAAATATTCCCGGATAATTTTTTGTAAAATCATATTCTCTTTATGAAAAGTATATTTCACTCTGTCTGTATCTCGAAAACTCTGCATAATTAAATAAAATTATTGAAGGGTAAAAATTAAGTGTCGACACAACTTCTAAATAGATGAGCTAGAGTTGATTAATAAGAAGAAATCTCTATCATTGAAAGTTGAAGGAATAATTTTGAGGTAATACTATGTAAGTGGTAGTAGACTGTATCGAAGGATTGACGGTTGGTTAGTGCGGTTGAGTATTATAAATGCGGACGACTTGAGAGTGTTTGTGTGTGGTAAGCACATGGATTGTACGGTTTGATACTCTCAGATTTGCTAAAGCGTAACAAGGTATTCTACTTATAGATTTTATGGTTGTGAAAGGTGAGGTAAGAGGCCAAGGGCCTTACATTAGAGTGTTTGAGATGATGAACGAGTTGGAAAAAATTGTAAGGAAGAGAGTTCGATGTAATTAGAGTTCCCTGAAGATTTAAGGTCATAAGGTATAGCTCATCAGTACTTGGTTGCCGACTTGGAAAAGTCCAATTTTGAGATTGGGAACGAAACAACATATAAGAATGGGTCACCGCAGATTTAGAAGAAGCTTACTTTTCAAGTATAAAGGTTTGGAAGCAGTTAGGGTAATTATCGAAGGCATTCAGGAAATGGTGCATTTTAGCCGGGTCAGATTTATTCATTTAAAGTCGGGTGGCTAATAGAGGTATTACTAGAATTATTTATAATTATTCTAGTAACTCATTTTGAAAAGATTTATGGATTTCGATTTGGGAAAGAGGTATGTCATGTTTACCGAGCGTTATTGTAGTTTACAAGGAGATTGGGTAGTATGTTGTGGATAGCAACTATATATACAGTTCTAATGGTTTGTGCATGTACTTGGTGATGTATTGAGGGGGTACAAATAGATATGGGAAGTGTTTGGGGTGATTAGTTAATTTTTACAGATTTGGCACGATAAGACAATCACTACGGTGATGCGCATAGTATGTTAATTGAATGTTTAAGAGGGATTGGACGATGAGTGTTGGCAAGTAGCTTCGGCTGGGCGAAATGAAGCTAAGAGATTTTGAAATTCGCATAATCGGCCTTGTTAAGGTCAGTATTTGACGGAGATACTTATAATTTGTTCAATACAAGTACCAATTTCTTTTTTGAGGTCAGACGGAGTCCTGCTTTGGACTTATGGTGTGTAACAATGTGTTTCTACGGATTTTGGGTATTAAGGACGACTTTAGAAGGTGTCAAAGAAAGATAAGTAGAATTAGGGTACTTTGCGGGTATAGGTTTGACAATGCGTTATGGCTTCAGCTAAATGATCGTGGCGACTAGATGATAATTTAGGAATCAACCAATTGCATTTAGAAGTATGATTATATCAGAATCAGGTATTTCAAATGGAGTCGAACTAAATGTGTGAGAATTGACTATTGAGGTAAGTTAAAGGAAGATTAGGCGGATATGCGAAACAGATATCCTCAGTTGTTCGACAGTTCAGGTACATTTTTTTCATTCTCTCCTTTATCGCTCAAGGATGAGCGGTTGATTGATTGGTATATGATGTAATGACCGGACAGTTATTTTGAGAATTGATTATATATTTTGCGTATCGTCTATTTCTGAAGCTCCGTAGTAATTATTTTGACATGCTTACAAAATTTGAAGTCAAAGAGATGTCATTTGGTTCACTTTAGGGAGGGCTTCACTTTGGAAATTCTAGCATTCAATTATTTAGATAAATTGTTTATATTAGGAAATCGTGCTTTGATTGACGATCTGAAGATTCTATTAGACTTAAAATATTATTTATGACCTATAGAAATTGCCGAAGCTAATGTTAGAGATCATTTGATTGGTTTTTGATAATTAAATTGGTTTTCGCATTAAATATGCCTATATATGGTGAAACGATGGTCACAGGAAGAAATAAGACCTGGATTATAAATTAGTTATTTTCGTTAGCCTCATTTTGATGTTTATGGCTTGTGGGGATGGGTAGCACCATTCCCGAGGTGATCGGATGAGAATCGAAAAAGAAAATCTAAGTTTTGGAATTTTGAAGTTCTAAGTTTGATCAAAGGTTGACTTTTGGGTAAACGTGTACATAATCGAATATCGACAGTTTCTTTAGGTCCAAAATATGATTTATGACTTAATTGAGTCATTGGTTCGGTTCCCGACAGATTCGGGTGTGATTAGGTAGTTGGTTGAGAAACTAGCTTTTGAGGTGATTTGGAGTTGACCACGATCAAAATCGGGTCAAGATGGTTTCGTTTGGATGTTTTAAGAGTTCGAGCAAGTTCGTATGATGATTTTGGACTTGTCCACAAATTTTGATTAGATTTCAATGAGTTTCGAATGTGTTTGGGTTATATGGTGTTTTTTGTTTCGATATCGTTTTGAGCAAAAAGGGTATCAAAATGAGCAAATGGCCTTTATTTTGTGTTTCAATTAAACTGTTAGATTCATATTGTAATTTCAGAGCTATAGCAACAAGACTCGTCATATTTAACCATCGTATAAGGGAGATATGACCATTTTACTAAAGAAATTAACTGCTGGTTTTTCTGGTGTTATTTTGCTAACAATTATGATTTTACCCCTAAGTTCGCCCTTAAATTCCAGCATTCTTTCAAAACTCAACATCATATCTCTCTCATCTAAAGGCCAAATTAAGTGATTCAAAAGGCTATCTTGGGTGAAATGTTGCAAGAATGTTGTTGGGCTTGTCAAAGATGAGCTTCATGATCAACTAGCACCTGATTTAGACTGAATCAATTGCTGCATTTTCTTTTCTCCACTTATTCGAGATTTAGTTACTTTTATTAGAAGTTTGGGAGCTCGGATTGAGGCGATTTTTGCGGTGTTGTTCTCGTCTCAACTAGGGGGTAAGTATCTAGCCTTTATGTTTGTGTTTCCCCGTGATTATTTTCGTTGGTTATCGTTTATATTCGTGTTTGGATTGTAGAAATTGGAGTTTTGAACCCAAAAGTTGAAAAGTGGTAAATAATGAAATTGAGGATCAAGATAATGGATTTTCGAATGAGATTTCTGGATTTAGACTAATTAGGTTATGGGTAGACTAATTTTAAAATAAAATTTTAGTTTGCCCTTGGGGGCTCGGGGTTACCTTTTTGGATTTATTTTTGGGTTCCGAATTAAAGTATAGCAATATGGGTGTCATTGGACTCATTTAAACTCGTAAAGTACTATTCTGACTATATTGAACCTGATTTTTCAACAAAATTACAGTTTTCCCTTGGGGCTCGCGTTTGGCTATTTTGAGTCCATTTTTTGGTTCTGGGTAAAACTATGGAAATATAGGTATTCGTGGATTCATGTTTTTACGTAGAATTCACATCTGATAGACTTTCATCATTCGGAAACGCTCCAGAAAGGAAAGGCGTTGGCTTGAAGGTTCGTGGCTCGTGTTCGGCTTTGAGGTAGGTTATGGCTTACTTGAGTTAGATTTTGATTTGAGAGTCGTATATATGTCGTAGAAATTGATGAGGATAGAATGATAGGTCTTCGGGAATGGCGGTGGTGATAAATTTCACTAGTTTGGTATGGATGTTGTTTTACAAGGGCTTGTCGCCATATGTCATATTTTCTGTAATTATTGCTTACATGTTTCCCTGTCACATACTAGATCACTCATCTCATGAAAAGAAAAGAGTAATGTTGATTAATTAAAATGTGAATAATGATTTTACTAGTACTTGTTAGTACTTTTGAGATTTGATATCATGCATGGCATGCTTTACTTATTACTCTGATATATTCATGATGGTGAGATGGTTGATTGAGACACTCCGATGCCTTTGCCGAAGATTGAGAGTGACAGAGATACTCTGAGGTTTCTATCGGAGATGATATGAGATTGATACTCTGAGGTTTCTGCCGGAGACGATATTTATTTATACTCCGAGATTTCTGCCGGAGGTGATATTGATTGATTCTTTCGAGGTTTTTGCCGGATAGTCGAGTGGTACATAGACTTCGCGAGTCCTCTATGGGTCATGGCTTAGTGGAATTTGTCCTGAGCATGTGTGTACGAGAGTGGAACGAGAGAGGTGACTATTGCATTGCATTGCATTGCACGACACTCATCCATTGTTATAATCTAAATTGTTATCTTGGTGAAATATACATGTTTGGGTGATTACTTGATTTTCTTGATATGGGCTTGTTATGGATACTTGATCTTACTTGTTTGGTCTATGTGCTATTTGTTGATTTGTGCTGCTATTGCGTTATCTAATCTTAGTCGGTCTATGATCCTTACCAGTACTAGTGTTGTACTGATACTACTCTTACTACACTTTTTGTTGAGTGCAGAGTTTGATCCGAAATTCAATTCTAGGCTTTGTGGTTAATCACGTGAGGATGACACCCTTCGGTAATTCAGAGTGAGCTAATTGGTCATCCATGGCCCCTGGAGGACCCTCTTTTAGTTACTTCTGTATTTGCATTCGACAAACAGTATGTAGCCTTCGGGCATTTCAGACTCATATTTTTTATTCTTTTTAGTGCTCTTATACCCTTTGACCAGATCTTTTGGAGAAGTTGAATCTTTTTAGTTATGATAAGTATTTAAGACTTGTTAACTTATTCTTATTTAATTTCTGCTTAATTGACTTGATAATTTTAGATGTTGGGATGTGGTTTGCCTACCCGGGGTGATAGTGTAGGTGCCACCACGACCCACGATTTGAGTAATGATAAATTTGTATCAGAGCTCCTAGGTTAACTGGTCAAATGAATACAAGAGCGATGTCTAGTAGAGTCTCGTAGATTGGTACATAAACATCCGTACCCATCTTCGAGAGGCTATGTAAAATTTAGGAAATACTTCATATCTTTCATTCTTTTCGTGCTAGTTCATTCCGATTGGTATCTAGTCAATTCCTTTCGTGCTAGTTCATTCCGGTAAGTGCCTGTTTTGATCTATTAGTATGAGTTTGTTCAGATTAGTAACTTATCCTCGTTCTTATGTTCGCTCACTACTGGTGGAGACATGTTCTCCGGTTCAGGCATGAGGAGTTGAATATGACATCATTTGGTTTAAAAGGTGTGTTTCAGTGTTGAGTAGAGTTTGTTACAGTTCACTTTTACGCCACCTACTTTATAAGGAAAAATAGGAAAACCATATTAAAAAGGATTTTTCAAAACAAAAGAAAAAATCTAAATCAAAGTTGAGCACAAAAATAGCTTTTTACACACTTGAAAAATTGAGCACAAAAAAATTCTCTTTTTGCAAAATTCCTTCTTTTATTTTTATCAAAGGGATAATAAAATACCTGTTTCTTTTATGTAAAGTAGAGAATTAGAAAATAACTTTAATCAAATAAAATCTTTATTTTTTATACAAGAATCCAACTGATAAAGGGTTTATTCCTTTAAAACAAACAATGATTTATAAAGAAATTTCTAACTTTATTGAAAACAATTAAAAGCCTAGTTTAAGAGCAAATTAATTCTAAGGCTTGATTTAAACTTATGTCGAATTTGGAAAAATCTGTTATAAGTCTAAATCAACTTATTTCAAATCAACATTAAGTTAGTCTTTTGAAATTGTGTTTAAAAAGCATGTATCATAGGAGAAATGACCGAGAATATAAAAACATAATTTTATTATCCGGAAAAAATGATTCTTCACTTTTAAAAGCGAGTAAAATAAACAACTCTTATAACTAGGTTCTAACATATGAAAGAAAATAAAGCAAACGGGTTGGTGGGTATATCAGCCCACCAATTACCATATAAAAGGAAATTCCTAAATTCTAGGTCATTTTTACTCATTGTTGTGCCTTCTACCATTTTAATTCATTTCAACCGGACTCAATGAAGAATGATGTTTTTGGTCTCGTAGGCCCAACGGCTCAATTAGATCGGCAGATGCAAAAGAGATGGGTCTTGTGGGCCCCAAATCATGCGAAGAGAAGGGGAAAACAAATATCAATATTAGCAAGCATCTCAAATTATCAAAAATGCAATATTATATACAAGCATTCATATGGAGGATTAAAACACACAAGAATGATTTCGCTGACATAACTCAACAGCCCAAGTGAAAGACAAAACCCAAATACAGTTCTGGTAACAAAATGAAGTTGTTGGACCTCATTCATGTGAATAATAGCAGAGGCCCAATATTAAAAGTACAAAACTAAGCCTGTAATACATGAAAGGAGGTTGAGACAAAAAAATATTCTCAATATACATGGTATATCTGAAGGCATATAAAGCATACTACTTGAATATACACAAATGTATATCCAGGCATGTATATCTTATAGGATACTGGGATGTCGGCAAAGACAAATACCATGGAGACCTCCCATATATGAGGAACATGTAATGCTAAGTTAAACATTCACGGATAGACATGCTCACATAGGTAGATTCACAAACCATAGAAAAATCACATAATCCTAAGTATGCAGCCTAGGAAAATATACACAACTTAATAGGAAACAAATGTACTTGTTGTTCCTAAATGAGGTACATGAGTCCTATTCAGGGCAATTACTAGAATCCATCACTCACACTTAAACAATCATAATGCCAGATTGTACCCTGTATATATGTGTCCTATTTAAATGAAACATAGTTGAGTCAAATATGAGGTGCAACAGACTATAACTTAGCATGTGATGGGTCAATTAACCTTTTTAGGATACTATCCTAGATATACAAGGCCACAACTAACATCTCAAGCAATCCATATCATACTTAGACATAAGAGTATACAAATATGGCATCTTCAAGTATATCGAATTGACTAAGCTGAGCTAAATACATCACATCTAGTTGTTCTAGCAAAGTACATTACAAGGTATTTCACAGGGTTTGCATACTACCATGGGATCTCTTTTACATTTAGACAAACAAACCAAACCATATGGCAAATTAAAAGGTATAAGAGAAAGTTTACACATGCTTAGGGGCAGTAAGGGCCCAAAATTTTTGAGTGAAGTGATGAGGAAAGGAAGCCGCACTACGGAAACCTTTTGCCACACTTCCATTTGACAGCTCGGGCCAACTACGGAAAGTTAATACCGTGGATGGAACGTTATATATGTCGTCAGATGGTGCGATGTAACCCATAGATGGTTGTAGCACCTTGTGGATGGAACTCATGGGAGGACTTGGGAAATTGCACAACCCAAATGGCATCACAAGCCATTCATAAATATCATGCTTGATTTTGGAAGTCGTCCTTCTTTCATCTCCTTCTCCGATTCTCATGTGTTGGTAGCCACTTCTCAACTCTATCTTGGAGCACAATTTGGTCCCACTCAACTCATCAACAAGGTCTTTCAACCTTGGCATATGAAGCGTACACCCCATGATGATGGTGTTGACCTTTCGGCCTTCAATATTCGTGTGCCAAGTTTCATTCTCTCCCAGCATCAACAAGATGGGTGTTGTGTAGGGGCTACGACTTTTCCTGTCATAGCCTTCGCCTAACAATTCTTGTTCTTGGCCTTGCAATTCCATAGTTTCTCCCGGATAGCATCCATAGTCTTGGTCAGTAGACAATGAACTTCTTGAAAATAAATCAAAAGCAAGTTCACCATCTTCCATCGATAGTATTCCAGATGCAAGATCATTCGCACATACGTCTTCTGATTCCTCCAAGAGTTCCTCCGAACCGACATCTATAGAACTCCCCTTCTTAGATTTTTCCTCTATCTTTTGGGCATTAAGTAAGAGGGTCTCAGGTTCCTCTTGTTCTTCAAATGGTATGGGTTCCTTAATAGCCAAGGAAAACCCACACTTTCGGTGATCTTCTCTAGGCACGATCCGGGAATTAGGATATTCTTTTATAAAGTGTCCTGACTCTTGACATTGGAAGAACTTATTTCGCTTTTTATCTAATCCCTTTGTAACTTCTATACTTTTGTGGTCATACAAAGGATTAGTAAAAGAGTTACTACCCCTTTTTATATTTTTATCTTTTGTTGCACTTTCGTGATGATACAAGGGGCTAGTAAAATATATTTCGCCCTTAGCTTTAATATCTGTGGGCCTTACAAAGGACCTTGGGGTACCTTTATTTCCATTCCTTGGGTTGTTTTGCACAACCCTTGACTTGGCATTTTTACTCATGGCATGCCTTGCAAATTCTTTCCTCAAGATTGGTGCATGTTCTGCAAAGATATCACTTATGACCCTCCGAAGTTCTTTATGTATATGAGACATAACGTCAAAGCGTGGGACTGGATGACCTCACTCTGGTACCAATCTGATGTAAGTAAGGAAGGGTGTAAGTGGGTTGGAGTTTGGTTGAACACGGGTTGACACAAAAAAGGACTCAAAGTTGGGGTTCTCGGTTTCTGTCGGTAGTGTAATGTTTGGTGGCTGTTTCGGGTAGTTTTAGAGAGAGTTGGGTTTAGGAATTTTATGGGGTAATTGTAGACACGTTGAGGGTTGTTATAGTTATCGGGCTTTGTTAGTTTTATATTGGAGGATGTCGAAAGTTTACTGAAAAAGTGAGGTTCTCGGTTGGGATGTGTAGTGGGCTATTTGGTGTTGTCAGGACAACACGACTGATTGTGGATGGTTTCGGTTGGTGGCTTTGAGTCCGGGTGTTTGGAAAGTCTTGTGAGATGTGTTAGTAGAAAGTAGATGGTGGTTAGAACAAGGAATGAACATGGGATGTTAGGTGCAAACCCGAGTACAAACCAAGTATAGGATGATCGATATAGCAAGGATAATGACACGAGGGTTTTAATGCTCGATTCGACACCAAGATGAGTTTGGCTAATTGGACAAGGTCTTGATCGAGGTTTCTAAGTATAACCTTGTGAACAAGCCAAGTGAGGGTGACATATAACCTTATCATAGACCCTAGGCATGGATTTGGTTGGATCAAACGAGTTCCAACGTCCACTCGCACCAAGGGGGTTCCTTAAGCTTGGGTTTGATTAGATCACACAAGTTCTAACCAAGACTTACGCTGAAGGGACCTTATCTTGGGTTTAACTAGGTCACACAAGTCCTAGCTTTAAGTTACACCAAGGGGTTGGTTCACACAAGAATCGAGGGCCCACACAAGGACCAATCTAAGGTAGACAACACACAAGTTGAATACTTTAGTGTTTGAGTAAAACTCATGTTTTTCTATTCATCAACTCTGAATTTTACAACACCCTAAGGGCCCTATTTATAGTAATATATGGACCTTTCTAGAAGACAAACTAAAGTACACAAACTAGATTGGTAATCTCAGCCGAATAGGGACAAATAGGGAAGGGTTCGGGTTTTCTTGGTGGCCAAGGGTGTTCTCGGCCATTGTGGGAACAATGGGAAAGGTCTTGGCTTTTCTTAGGGACAATGATGAACTCAATCTCTTTCACACCCCTTTGTGGATCCCGTGTAGAAGAGTGCGTGAATTTGGCTTCTCAAATATCTCATCTTCTTGGAATATGTTTGGAAGCTTCCATTCCTTGCATATGTGTTTTGGTGAGTTGTTTTCGGCCAACTCTTAATCTTTCCCTTGGCCGATTTTGATGTCTTCAAGTAGCCAATATCATTAACTAGCTGGTTCATGAATTACCTTCTAGGAAGCCTTATTTTCTAGATCATTCTTGTCCTTACCACCTTGTCCTTAACCTCTCGGCCTAGTCATCCCTTGGAAGACTTTCCGTCATTGACATCTTCTTCCCTATTACATGGCTTATTAATTGTGTCCTAATGGGAGATATGAGTTATTTACACATTACACCATATCCTAAGGAGAACTACAAGCTAAGCTAGAAAATAAAGACAAGCTAAAAGAAAACATGGTCTCGACCAAGACCAACAAGAAGGCTGAATAAAAACATATTTCTTAGATCTTCACGTGATAACTCAAACTCCACTCTATTTTCCATGCCACACAAGACATATAAGTGTAGATTGATGGGTCATCGTTGGTACTCTTAGTAAAGCACCCCGCCACTTGGGTTGAGAGTTTAAATCCGCGGGCTTTCTTTCATCAGGTTCAGTTTGGGAGAAGTTTTCACTTTAGAAATTCTAGCATTCAATTACTTGGATAAATTATTTATTTTGGTAAAACGTTCTCTAATTGGCGATCTGAAGATTCTGTTATATTTGAAATATTATTTATGACATGTAGAATTTGACGGAGCTAATTTTAGAGATCGTTTGGTTGGTTTTTGATAATCAAATCAGTTTTAGAATTAAATATGCCTATTTATGGTGAAAAGATGGTCACGGGAAGAAATAAGACATGGGTTTGAAATTTATTATTTCTGTTAGCTTCGTTTTGATGTTTAATTCCTTTGGGGATGGGTGGTGCCATTCCCGAGGTGATTGGATGAGAATCGGAGAAGAAAATCTAAGTTTTGGAATTTTGAAGTTCTAAGTTTGATCAAAAGTTGACTATTAGGTAAATGTACCCATAATAGAATTCCGACAGTTCTTTTAGGTTTGAAATGTGATTTATGACTTCATCGAGTCATTGGTTTGATTCCCGATAGGTTCGGGTGTGATTTAGGTGGTTGGTTGAGAAACTGGCTTTTGAGATGATTTGGAGTTGACCACGATCAAAATCGCATCAAGATTGTTCCATTTGGATGTTTTGAGTGTTCGAGCAAGTTTGTATGATGATTTTGGAATTGTCCACAAATTTTGGTTAGATTCCTGTGAGTTTCGGATGTGTTTGAGTTGTATGGAGTTTGTTTTTTGTTTCGACGCCATTTTGATAAAAAAAAGGGTACCATAATGAGTAAACGACTTTTGTTTTGTGTTTCAATTGAATCGTTAGATCTGTATCGTAATTTTGGATCTATAGCGACGAGACTCGCCGCGTTTCACCGTCGTATTAGGGAGATATGACCATTTTACTAAAGACATTCATTGCTGATTTTTCTGGTGTCTGCTGAAAATTATGATTTTGTCCCTAAGTTCGCCCTTAAGTTCCTACATTCTTTCAAAACTTGAAAATACCATATCTCTCTCATTTAAATGCCAAATTGGGTGATTCAAAAGGTTATCTTGGGTGGATTGTTGCAAGGATTTTATTGTTGAAAATATCATATCTCTCTCATAATGCGGGTATTTCAATTTCAGTCAGGCACCCACCTCATAATGCGGGTATTTCAATTCCAGTCAGGCGCCCACTTCATAATGCGGGTATTTTAATTTCTGTCAGGCGCCAACCTCATAATGTGGGTATTTTAATTTCAATCATGCGCCCACCTCATAATGCGGGTATTTCAATTTCAGTCAGGCGCCCACCTCATAATGCGGGTATTTCAATTTCAGTTAGGCTCCCACCTCATAATGCGGGTATTTAATTTCAGTCAGGCGCCCATTCATAATGCGCGTATTTCAATTTCAGTCAGGTGCACACCTTATAATGCGGGTATTTCAATTTCAGTCAGGTGCCCACTTCATCATGCAGGTATTTAATTTCAGTCAGACGCCCACCTCATAATGCAGGTATTTTAATTTCAGTCAGGTGCCCACCTCATAATGCATGTATTTTAATTTCAGTCAGGCACCCACCTCATAATGCGGGTATTTTAATTTCAGTCAGGCGCTCACCTCCTAATTCGGGTATTTTAATTTCTGTCAGACGCCCACCTCCTAATGCAGGTATTTTAAATTCTGCCAGGCGTCCATCTTCTAATGCAAGTATTTTAGTTTCAATCACGCCTATGCAACGGCGCCATCTGCATAACGTCTAAGCAACGACGTCCTCTCATTACGCCCATGCAACGTCGTCATCTGAATTGGGGAAGTACTTCGAACGTCGTTCTGCCCTTCCCCCAGTATTTCGCCACATCTACAACCAGTGTCATCATAACTCGACACTGGGCAATGTTTCTTGAATCTGCACCATATTTTGCAACTTCTCTCCCCCTCGGGATTTTATTTCTTCCCACGCATCCCTAACCTTCCCTAGAGTCCCGATGATCAGGACAAAATTGGCTACTCAGTCAACTTCTTTGGCCGAAAACTCTTTCATCATCTCCGACCAAAGAGGGGCATCTATTGACACTCAATTTTGTCCCATTTTTTCCGATTTATTTGCAATTTTAAATATTTGACACCTAAAAAATAATTTTAATATATAGGCATATATACGTAAAAATATTATTCTCAATATCACTATTTAATATTATTATTATTATTATTTGTATTTTTTACTGTCATTTGCATTTTAACATCATAATCATACTTTATTTATTGTTGTATTTTTATTTTCGCAAAACGACATCATATTTTTATCTTTTATTTAAGAATCAAGCATTTTGCAAATATTATATTTTTTTTATCATATTGTCATCTTTACAATTTATAATTTTTGCAAAGCTTTTTTATTTTTATTATATATATAATAAAACCCCTTTTTATATTTTAAACCATAACCCATTTATTTTCCAACCCAAAACAATTTTTCCCAAAACCCAAACCCCCCATTTCGGACCCCATTCGAAGCCCAACCGAAACACCCCAATTAGGCCCACCTGGACCGGCCCATTCGTCCAAACACCCATTTCCTTATCCCATTTGAAACCCAACCCCTAATCCCAAAAACCTAAAAAAAACACAACTCAAAAAAGAAAAAAAACTCTCCTCTCTTTCTCTCCTTCACCAAACACACCATTTCGGCCGACAGTCCCCATACCCCACACCCCCGAAACCCGCTGGTCACCGCCACCCTACCCCACCTACGCCGCACCTCCCCATACCCCTGACACCACCTACGCTGCACCCATCACTTCATCCATACCTACACCCCCAAAACCCGCGATTTCAACCCCTAAAATCCGCAACCTTTTGCCCCTTTATTTTCGATTTCAAACTCGATTTTAGGGGGAATTTTGAGGTCCGAATCCATCTATATAAACCCCCCTTTGTTCACTATTTTGGAGGGTCGGAGTTTTTGGTCGGTTTTGGTAGAATTTTGAGGTCCGAAAATCGAGCATTAAGTTTTGAAGCCCGAAATCTTCTTAAGGTTATTTGTTCTTCTTTGCATGTGTTCTTCATCTTGAAGAGTCCGAAAATCTGCTTTTGTTGTTGTTCTTCACTATTTTCGGGTTTTCGATTTGGATCATTGTTCGGGTCGGGTCAACCCGATTCGGGCAAGATTTCCTAATTTATATTCTTGATATTTTGTTGTTGGTTATCTGAAATTTGGAAAGAAATCGATTCGGGTTGAAACGTCCGATTCGGGGCGGGTCAGGTCAGGTCAGGTCGACCCGGTTTGAGTAAATTTTTAGATTTTGTGTTTATATCTTGTTGTTGGTTATCTGAAAATAAAAATAAATGATTCCGGGTCACCACTGTTTCGGGTTGCATTTTTCGGATCGGGTCGACCCGAAATTTGAGTCATCTATCAGGGTCTATTTTTCAGAACTGGGTCAATTGCCTAATTTTCTTTACTGTTTTGTCAAAATTCGGGTCTGGTTACTGTTCCGAGTCGGGTCTCTCTAAGGACAGTTTGTCGCTGCAATATTTGGCCCAGATTTTGCTGAATGTTGAGTTATTTTAAGTCGAGTTTTGCTTTATTTTGTGTTGATCTTTTGCTGCATATTTAGCCATTATGTTGTTGTATATTGAGTTGAGTTGTTGCATTTTAGATGATGCATTTGATTAAAAACAAATGTTTTTTGTGCGTTGAATTCCGTGACACTTTGGTACTACATGATAGCAGTAACAAATGCTACATTTGTTACTGTTTTTGTGATGTCATTTATGGTTATTGTTTGATGCTACTGGTTGCTATTGTTTAACACCGTATTCTGGCCAAATCATTGAGCACGGTCGATGTTCATAATTGCTGTATTTCTGAGCTTAATTGTTGATGGTTTTTTTTGCTAAACCCTGTTGCATTTTGGCGCTCAGAGTAGTGTATTTTTTGGCTGCTATTCCTGGCTGATTGTTGTTGCATTTAGGACCATTTGATGCAGTATTTTTAGCACAGTTGCTGCTGGTTTTTGGCCAAATTACTGTTGCATATTTGGACACTTTTGATGTTTATCACTACTGTATTTTAGCATAGTTGCTGCTAGTTTCTTGGCTTAGAAACTGTTGTTTTAAGACTATTTCGGACAGCTGCAATATTTCTGAAATTTGTTGATTTGAACAAATACTGCATTTAGGCCAATGAAATTGAATTTGAGGCTGCGCACCTTCGAAAATTGCTTCTCCGTTTCAGTTTGCTATTTTGGTATTTTACTCATTTGAATAAATACTTCATTTAGGCCAATGAAATTAAATTCGAGGTCGTGTCCCTTCGAATATTGTTTTCTCAGTTTCTGTTTTCTTTACTGTTCTATTGATTTGAATAAATACTACATTTTGGCCGATGAAAAAACATCCGCCGATTTTTGAGGCATCCACAGTTGGAAAGACGGAAAATAAAACTTTTGGGCAAGGATGAAACTTAAATCTTTTTTTCACCCGAGAGACCAACATGTAAGGCAACTAAAATGACCAACGAGTCATATGTTCGCAGCCACGACGTGATTGGAATGATCTTTTCAAAAATTAAGTTTGAGCCCTCTGTAATCAAAATATTTACTATTTTGGATACGGATCCGAATCCGAAGTTATTTATATTCAATTATTTCTAACCGTTTGTTCTTAACATCTTGCAAGGAACACAGTTAAAGAAGGCAAATACCTCTCGGAGATTATATATTTGTTGTTGTTTTTTTTACTTTATTTAATTCAGTTTTATTTTATTCTATATTGTAATATTATTTATTGTACTTGTGTAATTATTGAAATGTGTAGAATAGGAAGACTTAGAATTAATAATCTAGAAAGAGTAGATTTAAAATCCGCCGCTAGTTTATTTATTTTAGGCGCGTCATGCATGTTTTAAACTTTCAAACAATTTGGTCACCTTTTACTCGTATTATTAATTATGCGAATAAGGTTTTGTTTTCATCCGATTTTAAATAACTTTCATACAAATGCATATTTTTATTTAAAATCAGCTTTACAACGGGCGCGGCAATACTTTTGAGATTCGATATCATTCATGACATGATTTACTTATTACTCTGATATATTCATGATGGTGAGGTGGTTGATTGAGACACTCTGAGGTCATTCACGGAGATTGTGAGTGACAGAGATACTCCAAGGTTTCTGTCGGAGATGATATGAGATTGATACTCCGAGGTTTCTGTTGGAGACGATATTTATTTATACACTGAAGTTTCTGCCATAGATGATATTGATTGATACTTCTGAGATTTTGGCAGATAGTCGAGTGCTACATGGACTTCACGGGTCCCCCATGGGTCATGGCTCAGTGGACTTTATCCTGAGCATGTGTGTACGAGAGTGGAATGAGAGAGGTGACTATTGCATTGCATTGCACTCGTCCATTATTACAATCTAAATTGTTCTGTTTGTGAACTATACATGTTTGAGTGATTACCTGATTTTTTTGATATGGACTTGTTATGGATACTTGATCTTACATGTTTGCTCCATTTGCTACATGTTGATTTCTGTTGCTATTGAGTTTTCTAATCTTAGTAGGCCTATGATGCTTATCAGTACTAGTGTTGTTTTGATATTACTCTTGCTGCACTTTTTGTTCAGTGCAGAGTTTGATCCAGGATCCAGTTCTCGGCTCCGTGGTTGATCACGCGAGGATGACATCCTTCCGTCATTCATGGTGAGCTACTTGGTCATCCGTTGCCCCTGGAGGACCTCTTTTAGTTATTTCTGTATTTGCATTCGATGGATAGTATGTAGCCTTCGGCCATTTCCAGATTCATATTTTTAGACTATTTTTAGTGCTCTTGTACCCTTTGACCAGATCTTTTGGGGAAGTTGAATATTTCTAGTTATGATAAGTATTTAAGACTTGTTAACTTATTCTTATTTAATTTTCACTTAATTGACTTGATGATTTTAGATGTTGGGATGTGGTTCGCCTATTCGGGGGATAGTGTAGGTGCCGCCACGATCCGTCATTTGGGTCGTGACATAGGGTAACAAAACAAATTATTTCCTAATAAGAGTCATATCTAGAGCATGATGGGTTGACTCAAGGAAACTTATCAAGAGCACACATGTTTCATTAAGTCGAGTTGGGTCTATTTATATGAAGACAAGAAAGTTGGCACCGTCATAACCCGTGGGTCTGCGAATCGCAAAGCATGCCTGTGAATCGCAGGGCGGGTCGCAGACCTTGCGAGCATTCTGCAAAAATTGTCTACCCTACATAGCTTTCTTAAACGTTCATAACTATTTTTACATAGATACAATTGATGAACATTTTGTTGAATTGGAAAGAAGACTTTCTGAACTTGAACTTAGATAGGTTATGCATCTCATAATTCCCTATACACTAGGAGATATACCTCCAACAAGTTGGGCTAAAAATCAGGTTCAGAAATTCTGCCTGTATTTCCCCGAATTTTATCGAACTTAACTTCTTTGATCCGTTTAACCTCAAACTCTTACAAAACATAAGTAACACTTGTATAAACTTATTTTCAATCAAATTTGGGATCTTAGCCTCACCGGCTTTACGTTACTTTACTTATGATGCATACGAGCGCGAAAAAATATAGGGTGTAATAATATAAAATATGTAAATGATATATAGTAAAATAGCCAAATAATCATGGCAAAATGTTACGAGGATAATTTTGTGAAATCATTTTTATCTTGTAATAATGTATATTTCACTCCGTTCATTACTCAGGAACTTTAGATAGTGAAATACACGTATATATATATAGCTAACAGTTTAAGTTATCTCGTATTTAATTCTTTTTCAAACGGAGTGACACCCCTAGGACTTAATTACTTTTTTAAAGGGAGTGATCACCCCTAGGACATCCCCTATTAGCCTTAATGAAATTCGAGTGACGGAATTTAGGTTGAATTTAAACTAATTGTCAAACTAGGTTGAATTTAGGGATTGATCAATCCTAGTCAATTGATGTGATGTTAGAGACAATCCTTTCATGCTTGTAGCTCAATATTGAAATGTTCTTAATGTCTCTTAGTTAGACTAGAGATAACCAATTTTGGTGTCAATGTGATAGCTATGACTGCCATCTACAAGCGAAGTGAAGAGAGAAAGAGTTAAACTCACTAATTTGTTGAGGAACGGTTAGAGAGTAGTCAAGAGTCGATTAGTCATTGAGCGTTATTGGATAATTGATTTACAAGGTTAATTACGTAGATCTATGATTGATCCGTAAGAGTTAATTAAATGCATTGTATTAGTCTCGATGTTAATTTATTCCCTAATTCTCAAATCCCTTACTTTTCCTTCCCTGTAAATTCCATTGAGCACTTTACCTTCTTTTGAAGTTAGTTTTTATCTTCGTAGGTTTTTAGTTACAAATTCAATCTAGAAAAGTGTTTGACTTAGCTTAATAGGTGAGAATTTATCACTATCTTGATTGCCCTAGATATTATTTCTTGTGAAGTCAACCATAACTTTTGTTGGGTAAAATTTATATTGTGACGACCTTATCACATTCTTATCTAGAGTTTTATTTTGGACGTCATCACTCTCCGCAAGCACGAGCCCTAGACCGTGATAGCAAAGGTCTGCTAAGCTTAGTCTTTGCCATCACGCTAGATTTATTTGCTGGGTATTACAAAGGATTGCAAGAAACGGAAATTACAAGTAACTGCTTATGTAATAATTGAAATTACAATTCAACTAGAAACTGAAAATTACAATATAACAAGAAAACTGAAATTACAATAATTGTTGAACAAGACCGGAAACTGCTTTTGATTTCTTTTTGCTGAGTCGAGTGTGGCACTCTGTCCTTAAGACAATATTGCCCGTATGTATCCTTTATACGTTCCGACAATTCGTCTCCCAAGATAAAATAAAGAATGGAACTATTGAGCAAAGGAAACTCAAAAGCTACCGTGAAGAATATTGAATAAGAAATGATGCTTGGAAGATTAGGAAGAAAGCGCTTTGCTATACTTTCGCTTTGTGTATATTTAGTGTATATGAAGTGTTCCTCAACAATGGTGTAAGGGTGTTTATATAGGAGGAAGAGGGGTTGTTGATCGCTTCCATAATGTACCATTATTGGCCAAATAATGACCATTATGGAGGTAGTAAAGCCACCAAATAAATGGAGAAAAGCGCCAACGGATTGGCCATTAGTGGAGGTGTAATTCAGCCAAAATAAATGGTGAATTGAGTCTTGGAACGTTTCGCTCGACCGTCGAAATTCTGATTTTCAAAACTTCAGGACCAAATCAGACATCTTGAAACTTCAGGGACCAAATCAGTACATCTTTGAAACTTCAGGGACCAAACCGCACATCTGAAAGAATTCTGGTCCAAATCGCACATCTGAAACTTCGGGATCAAACTGTACTTCCGACAAAGTTTTCTCGCCCAAAGATAATATCGAAGGCCCACGTTCACACCGCGACCCGTGACCCGTGACCCGTGACCCGTGACCCGTGACCCGTGACCCGTGACCCGTGACCCGTGAACCCGTGAACCCGAGGACCCGAGACCCGAGACCCGAGACCCGGAACCCGGAACCCGGAACCCGTGAACCCGTGAACCCGTGAACCCGGAACCGGACCGGACGGCAAGCGGCGGCAAGGCGTGTGGTCTTTCCTCAACCAAGCACATCTAGGTCCTCCCTCCTTTAAACACATGGGATACCCCTTGGGGTCCCAAACCCCAAACACATTTCGAGTCTTATATACACAACAATTCTTTCTTCCTCTACCGATGAGGGAGAATTGAACACAACACCACACTTTCCATGCTTCAAACACCTCACTTCGTGAACCAATATCTCTTTCATTTCTCAATGAAATTTGACGATTCTTGGCCCTACGGTTATCTACGTCCTTAGTACATCATGCATGTGTGAAGAACCGGATTCTCCAACATACGTAACACTAGTGTTTAAGCCGTTAAAGTTGGTCGGTCGCAACTCCCGCCAAAGGCTAATTTCCAACAATCCCCTCTTGAAAGAGATTTTGGCGCACTCACATGGTGTCTTTTCATTTCCAGCAATATTTCAACGGACCGATGTTGCATAAAGAGAGGTAGCATCGCTTTGAACCTTCCATAGTTGAATACCATCGGACTTACTTATCGCTGCGGTGAACGTGATGTCTTGAACCGTCGGTGTTTAGTGTAAGCCAAGTCAATGGTACCAACACAACAAATTCCCTTTACTCTCTTCTTCGTAATGTTTTGTCCGTTTTGGCCATGGACAACGTCTTGGATTCTTAAGTGCGTTCATCTTGAGGCGGCTGGCCCTCGCACTTAAATAGGTGGTCTCCTACAAGGTATCCTCGCTATACCCCACTTCACAAGTGTTAGGAACCATTAAAAGTTTTCCAAAACCTAACCTCAACTGTTGAGGAGCATTACAGGTTTTGAAAACTTAACCTTTACCCACACTCCAGATAGCACTTAAACTCTATCGCGGGAACGCCTCTGGACTTGGGGTTTCTTTCGTAAATCACTATCCGAAGTGCTCATACTTCCACCGGCGATCAATCAACCTTTACAACTTCGTTTTCCCATTGAACCAAATTACCGGATCTCCAGCCTGTAAGGTTGGGTTACCTATTAGTCCTTATATTTTGGGTTTTAAGCCCATTCCCTAGACAAACAAGCCATCTGATCTTTGGGTAAACCACCCTTTGTCAGCGGGTCTGCTATGTTATCCTTTGACTTTATGTAATCAATGGATATTATACTCGTGGTGATCAGCTGCCTAACGGTCTTATGCCTCCGTCGAATATGACGAGACTTGCCGTTGTACATAGCATTCCGCGTTCTTCCTAGAGCCGATCGACCGTCGCAGGTGGATCATTACCGAAGGTACGGGTTTGTTCCAACACGGAACATCCTCTAAGAAGTCATGAAGCCACTCGCCTTCTTCTCCCCGCTTTGTCTAAAGCGATAAACTCCGATTCCATTGTGGATCGGGCGATGCAAGTTTGCTTAGAGGATTTCCAAGACACATTCACCACCAATTGTAAATACATACCCACCGGTGGACTTGGTGTTCTCTATATCGAGATATCCGGTTTGCATCACTGTACCTCTAGTACAATTTGGATATCTCGAATAGTGTAACCCGAAATTTAACGTGTATTTCAGGCATTGTAATACCCGATTCAACGCCTTCCACAGATCATTACTCGGATTACAGGAGTACCTAACCATCTTATTGACTGCGTAAGCAAAATCAAGTCGGGTTCAGTTTGTTATATACATCAAACTACCGATCACCTGCGCATATCGCTCCTGGTATACAGGTGCACCAAGATTTTTATCAAGCTTTTGATTTGTATCCATTGGTGACTTTATCGGTGAACTGTCTAGCATCTCAAACTTTCTCAAAACATCCTCGATGTAGTGAGACTGAGATAAGACCAGCCCGTCAGACGTCTTAGAGATCTTAATTCCTAAGATGACATCTGCGATACCCATATCCTTCATGTCGAAGCATTGTTTCAACATGTTCTTAGTCTCTAGGATTACCCTAGATCGCTTCTCGTGATTAACATGTCGCCTACATACGGGCATATCATAACAAACGAGTCAGAGTTACCTTTCGCGTAAACACATTTATCACACTCATTAATGGCGAACCCCTTCGATAGTAGAGTACTGTCAATTTTTTTGTGTCATTGCTTCGGGGCTTATTTCAGCCCGTACAGAGAGTTGATAAGTCGACAGACTTTTTTCTCTTGCCCTTGAACCACGTACCCTCGGGTTGGTCCATATAGATTTCTTCTTCCAAATCGCCGTTTAGGAAGGCCGTCTTAACATCCATCCGTGTATCTCAAGGTCACGCAAAGTCTGCGATCGCAATAAATACCCGTGATGGATGTCATTCGGGATACCGGGAGTAGGTATCAAAGTAGTCAAAGCCTTCTGTCTGTCGATAGCCCTTGACTACCAACCTGGCCTTGTATTTGTCTATAGACCCATCTGCCTTGTATTTCCGTTTGAGTATCCACTTACACCCCAACGGGTTATTTCCTGAGGAAGATCAACCAACTCCTGTGTATGGTTGTGCGAGAATGGAGCTTATTTCACTCTCAATAGCTTCTTTCCAGAGCGGTGCTGGAGTTGACAACGCCTTAGCAATTGTCCTTGGTTCATCATTAACCATATAAGCTACAAAGTCAGGACCAAAGGATTTATCCTTCCTGGCCCTTTTACTTCGCCTTAGATCCATCTCTGGAGTCTCCAAGTCCTGAGAATCTGGAACACTAGATTCCGGATGTTCAGCCACCTCGAGATTCGCTAGATCTGAACCATTCAGATCCGGGCAGTCAAGGACTCCCGGTTCTTGAGAGCTTTGTGCATAACTTCGTTTGAGAGAGGTTATGTCTTTCTCCTTTCTAGGAAAGGTACTTTCAAAGAATAAAGCATTCCTTGATTCCATTATTGTACCCTGGTGGATATCTGGAATATCTGACTTATGCACTAAGAAGCGATAAGCACTACTGTTATTTGCATATCCAATGAATATGCAATCTACAGTCTTAGGCCCAATCTTGACCTGCTTTGGCTTGGGTACTTCAACCTTTGCCAGACAACCCCACACCTTAAAGTATTTGTAGGTGGGTTTCTTTCCTTTCCATGATTCATATGGAGTTTTGTCCTTACCCTTATGTGGGACTCTGTTAAGAATCATATTAGCGATGGGACGGCTTCTCCCCACATGTTTTGGGGAAGACCGGAATTGATAAGCAAGGCATTCATCATTTCCTTTAATGTGCGGTTCTTACGTTCCGCCACACCGTTTGATTGAGGTGAGTATGGAGCCGTCGTTTGATGAATAATGCCTTCTTGGGCACAGTATTCCTCAAAAGGTGCTACATATTCTCCCCCTCTATCGCTACGAATGGATTTAATCCGTAGGCTAAGTTGATTCTCAACTTCTGCTTTGTAACGTCGAAACGCTTCAAAGGCTTCATCCTTACTTTTCAACAAGTAAAGGTAACAATACCTTGTGCTATCATCTATAAATGTCACAAAGTACTTGTTCCCCCCTCTAGTTTGTGCAAACTTCAAATCACATATATCTGTGTGAATAAGTTCTAGAGGAGCGGTATTCCTTTCGACGGATCGAAAAGGAAGCTTAGTAAGTTTTGCCTCTACGCACACCTCACACTTATGTTGAGGGTTTACGTCGATAGACGGCAACAACTCCATCTTTACCAACCTTTGAATAGACTTGTAGTTAACGTGTCCTAATCTATGATGCCATAAATTAGAAGACTCAAGCAAATAAGAAGAAGGTTCAACTTTATTTCCTTGACGCAATACAGACATGGCATTCACTTTGAAGAGGCCTTCACAGACGAAGCCCCTCCCCACAAATGTGCCATTTTTAGTGAGTACAAATTTATTTGATTCAAACACTAGCCTAAAACCAAAGATTAACCAATAAAGGTCCGTAAACTAGATTTCTTCTAATCTGGGACGTGCATCACTTCCTTCAGAGTGAGTTCCTTGCCTAAGTCATCTTCAGACCACCTTTCCAACCCCTAGCACGTCCAAGCGTTGTTGCCCATGAACAAATGTTTCTTGTCGGAGACCGGAGTGTACGTGGAGAAGGCATCTCTGTTGGAACAGATGTGTCTTGTTGCACCTGTGTCCACCCACCACTGCATTGGATTCTCCACCAAGTTGGCTTCTAGCACCACGGCCGAGAGATCCTCAATCATGTCATCCAGGAGCGTGTCCTTGACGACGTTAGCTTGAGCCTTGCCTTTCGACTTGGCTTTCTGTTGTTGCTCAGTCTTGAGCTTGCGGCATTCCTTGATCCTGTGACCAGGTTTCCCACAGTGATGATAGCGATTACCTCTCGAACGTCTCCGCCGCGGGGCTTTGCCGCCTTTGTGGAACTTCCGCTTGTTGCTTGTTTTCCCTTTGGCCTCAGCCAGTTCGCCTTTGCCTCGTATCGTTGTCTACTCTTTGGCAAGGTCTTCTTATTATCTTCCTGAATTTGCGGTTTGATAACAAGCTCTTCAAAGGTCATTTCCTTTGTCTTGAGTTTCAAGTAACTCATAAACTCATTCCACGAAGGAGGTAACTTTTTCAATCAATGATGCAACCAAAAGCGCTCGTTTGGCTTTAGTCCTTCCAAATCCAGGTGATGTAAAATCATTTGGAATTCCCGGACTTGGGACATCATCGCTTTGTCAGTCCACCATTTGGAATTTTAGAAATTTCCAACGATGAACTTCTTAGTACCCGCATCTTGTGCGTTGTACTTCTTTGCGATTTTCCCACAGCTCTTTGGCGGTGCCAACAGAGAATATACCGTGTAGAGAGGGTCCGCTAAGCGATTCAAAGATATAGTTCTTGCACATGAAATCGCTATGATTCCACGCATCACGAACCATCTTCATGCCGTTAATCGACATGGATACCAAGGCCCCCTTCACCCGCTTTCAAAGAAAGTAAGAGTCCATTTCATCTCCAGCTTGTGGAGGATCTTCCAGAAGGAACCCGCCATGCCCATAATCATAAGTAGAACAAAGATCTTTGCCGCCATCTTTTAAATTCGATCCCATGAACTTTTCAGGCGATCATGGTGGTGTGAAGAAGAGGGGGAGCTCCAACACGGGAAGGCGGCAGTGTTATCGCCTTGAGCAGAGCCGCAGAAGAAGCAGCGCGGAGGGTTATCGCCTTGGCCAAGATGGCAGCAGTGGGAAAGGCAAAGAACGTTGCCTCGAGAGGCAGCGGCAAAGAAAGAACATCGGTCATATTTCCACCATGTTATTGCTAGCTTACCGTAAGCAAAATATTGTCTTAAGTTGCTGGGTATTACAAAGGATTGCAAGAAACGGAAATTACAAGTAACTGCTTATGTAATAATTGAAATTACAATTCAACTAGTAACTGGAAACTACAATATAACAAGAAAAGCTAAATTACAATAATTGTTGAACAAGACCTAAATCGCTTTTGATTTCTTTTTGCTGAGTCGAGTGTGGCACTCATTCTTAAGACAATATTGCCCCGTATGTATCCTTTATACGCTCCTGACAATTCGTCTCCCAAGATAAAACAGCAATGGAACTATTGAGCAAAGGAAACTCAAAAGCTACCGTGAAGAATATTGAATAAGAAATGATGCTTGGAAGATTAGGAAGAAACTGCTTTGCTATACTTTCTGCTTTGTGTATATTTCGTGTATATGAAGTGTTCCTCAACAATGGTGTAAGGGGTGTTTATATAGGAGGAAGAGGGGCTGTTGACTGCCTCCATAATAGCCATTATTGCACACATAATAACCATTATGGAGGTAGTACAGGCCCCAAAAAAATGGAGAAAAGTCACAAAGGATTGGCCCTTAGTGGAGGTGTAATTCAGCCAAAATAAATGGTGAATTGAGTCTTTGAACGTTTCGCTCGACCGTCGAAATTCTGATTTTCGAAAAACTTCAGGACCAAATCAGACATCTTGAAACTTCAGGGACCAAATCAGTACATCTTTGAAACTTCAGGGACCAAACTGCACATCTGAAAGAATTCTCGTCCAAACTGCACATCCAAACTTCGGGATCAAATTGTACTTGACAAAGTTTTCTCGCCCAAAAGATAATATCGAAGGCCCATGACCACGAGCCGTGAACCCGTGAACCGGAGCCGGACCGGACGGGCGGCGGCGCGCGTGTGGTCTTTCCTTGAACCGAAGCACATCTAGGTCCTCCCTCCTTTAAACACATGGGATACCCCTTGGGGTCCCAAACCCCAAACACATTTCGAGTCTTATATACACAACAATTCTTTCTTCCTCTACCGATGAGGGAGAATTGAACACAACACCACACTTTCCATGCTTCAAACACCTCACTTCGTGAACCAATATCTCTTTCATTTCTCAATGAAATTTGATTTATTCTTGGCCCTACGGTTATCTACGTACTTAGTACATCATGCATGTGTGAAGAACCGGATTCTCCAACATACGTAACACTAGTGTTTAAGCCGTTAAAGTTGGTCGGTCGCAACTCCCGCCAAAGGCTAATTTCCAACATTATTGTGATTGCAATGAATACTAGACACAGGTATAAGTAGAACATGACGAATTTCAGTTCATATTTTTTTCGTTATTTTTTTATATTTGGAACTCGCAGGTGAGTTCAAATTGAGCGGTTTTTAGGGTCAAACATCAGGTATTAATTATTTATCACCCTTTGAAGATTATACTCATTTTTACTTAGATTTGGATCATAAAAACATGAGATTTAATTAGGTGAAATTTAGGGATTTTGACATAGTTTTCTAATTAGAAACTTTAAGAATTTGACATATTAATTAGATTCTAATTAGAATTAGAATTATATACTTGGGTTAGTTAGCTTATGGCAATCTAGATTTATAATTTGTTCGGATTTTTTTTTTTGTTGACGAAGGAACCCGCAACCGCTACTCTTTCGAGTGCGCACAGGGTAAACCCCGGACTGACGCAATAGCCTGCAAACCACGTCAGCCGATTAACCACACTTGGCAAGCCATGTGTGACAAGCTCAACCAAGAAGGTTAATGCAGAGGATCGAACTCGTGACCTTGCGGTCCCGTCCTTTACTGCTACACCAGCTTGGCTACCCTTGCGGGTAATTTGTTCGGAATTTGACTAGCTTAACTGGGGATTGACTTTTCGTTGCTTTTGACTTGTCTAAGAATTATGAGAATGGTTTATCTAGTTTACTTTTAATGTGTTATTCAATATTTTGTATAGCTTATGCGTTATTCTAAGAATTATGACTTGTCATATGTGCATTTGATTAATGAATTAAGTGGATGCTAGCATCACAACGACGATGCATGATTTATTGCTATGCAGTCTGGTTACCATCACTGTGGCTAGCTACTAAAACACTGATATGGACAATCTACTGAAATACGTAGTTTAGCACGGTCAGTTGATATGAATAGGTGACCTCATGAGACACATTTTATGAGATGTCACATGTATGTTTGTTGCTATTTCATTTTTATATGCACTATAGTTATGATATATTATATATATTCTCATGGTATGAGTGTCAATAGTTCGGTTCGGACAGTTATTTTATAAAATTCGTATCATATTATTTTTTTGGTTATTTTATTTTGTATAATCAAATTAAACTTTTTTTGGTAAATAGCCGATTGTATTAATCACCAAAATAATTACATTATAAGATCCACAGCTAGCTTATAACTCAACTAGCTATATCAGGATAACATAAATAGAAAGCTAACCATTACAGCCTCTTTCAACTAGTACAGAAACTAAAGCAGAAAAGAAAGAAGAGAGCTTCTTATTCTAGTTGTTGCCCTTGCACAACACACATAAGCAGTTTCCCTGATAATCTGTTTGTGATCCTTCGATTTCTTCTCAAATATCCTCATGTTTCTCTCATTCCGATAGCATGGACAAACTCAGTATGAACAAGCTTAAAGATCTGAGCCTGCTTAGACTTTCCATTAGATTTCTTGACCACCCAAGCTGCAAATTTTTCCCAAGTGCTTGCTGTAGAAGGTTGTTCCTACATCTATTGTATTAGACCATTCCAAACTTGCTTGGTGTAGGAGAATTCCCAAACCAGATGGTTCATAGTTTCATCCTCAACTAGACATAAAAATATTTTGGATCAAAAGTGATGCCCCATTTCTTCAATCTGTCCCCTGTGAGCATTCTTCCATGCATTTGCAACCAAATAGTGAATTGGGCCTTTGATCTAACATCATTTCCAAACCTTAAGCATTTCCAGTAGACTTTTCTGCTCACCTATCAGTTGCAAGTAAAAGTGTTTAATCATGCTGCCTTTTGTATGAGCCATGTTACCAGTAGGAAGAGTTTCCCTAGCCTCAAATACTTTCCTGACAATTTAACAGGCTTGTTTTGGCACCTTAGCTTGTTGAAATTATTGGTTCTTTATTTATAATGAATGAATCAATCTTATCCACATCTTGTCTGCTTTGTGTTCAATGTCCCAGCAAGTTTTGACAATAGTTGCTCTATTCTATAACTTGAGATTAATCAGCCCGTCCTCCAATAGATTTAGGTGTGCGTACTCTTTCCCGTGAGATAAGAGCTTTCTTGGTAATGGTTCCAGACCAAAGATAGCTTCTACAATAAGCATTTATAGTATCGAATACTTAAGAAGGAATAATAAACAACTGGGACCAATAAGCCTGAATACCAAAGAGGACAATTTGCACAAGTTGACCTCTGCCAGCATATGAATTTTTTTTTGCAGTCCATAAGGAGATTCTGCCTACCATCTTCGTGATTAAAGGTTCTCCCTTTGTATAGCCTAGATGGTGAAGGATAAGGTCTTGTACATCTTGTTTCACAACCCCAAATTATACCGAAATCTTACCTTTGTTAGCTTGAAGGACATAGGCTGCTGAGAACTCCAAAAAACAGTCATACAAATGGCTTACTGATTCTACATCTCCTCTAGCAAATAGGAGGAGGTCATCAACAAATGCTAGATATGTGATTCCTAACTTTGCACAACCAGGATGATATTTGAACCTTTTTTCGTCTTTTAATCTATTTAACTTTGCACAACCAGGATTATATTTTTGCAGTGTAAGTCACCAAATTGTATATTCCTGAAATTTTCCCTAAATATTATTCCTGTGGATTTGACCCATACTCTTGCTGGGTAAACTTATATTGCCTTCTTATTGAGAGGTGTGTGTTTTGCATGTCATCACTCTCCGCGATTGCGAGCTCTAGACCGTGATAGCAAAGGGCTTCTAAGCTCAGTCTTTGCCATCATGCTATTTAGGTTGACCACGATCGTGATGAAGATTAGACTTAGCTATAAGCAGAACATTAACGAGCTTCCATCCGTACTTTTTGTCATTTTTTAATATTTGAAGCTCATAGGTGATTTCAAATGGAGTGGGTTTGAGCTCAAATATAAATTAATAATTCTTTATCACCGTCGATGATTATGCTCATTTTTGATAGATTTGAATCATAAACACATGAGATCTGATTAGGTGAAATTGAGGAATTTTGACCTAGTTTTCCAATTAAAAACTTTAAGGATTTGATAAATTAATTGGACTCTAGTTGGGATTATGATTACATATTTGGATTAGTTAGCTTATGGGTGATTTAGATTTATAATTTATTTCAAAATTGACTAGTTTAATTGGGAATTGACTTTTCGTTGACTTTGACTTGTTTAAAAATTATGAGAATGGTTTAGCTAGTTTAATTTGAAGGCGTTATTCAATATTTTGCATAGATCAAGGTCATTGGTCGTCTTGGTAGAGTTGGACGTTTCAAGTAAAGTAAAGATTTATCATTTCAAGGCAAGTGAGACTTTCGTATGCTTGCTTTTCCAAAGCCATGATTTAGAACTTGCTCTTAAACATACACAATATACATGTGTATATTGGTCACTGGATTGCTCTTAATTTTGGACTAATTTGTACCAAGTAATTTATGGTAAATATTTAGTATCCTAGTTTAGGTAATGTTGTAATATAATTAGTAGTGTATTACCATAATTAGTGTATTACCATAAATGTATAGAATAAGGTTTTAGGAATAGAATAGAATATGATTCTCCTATTATGGAAATATGTAACTTATATATATAGCCTTTCAATTAATGAAAATAATCAAGGGATTATTTCTTTCATGGTATCAAGAGTCTAGGTTTATTCTCTCCCAAATACTCCATAATTTCCGTCGAAATCCCTTGCCAAATTCTAGACATTGCTCTCGGGTTTCGTGCCGACTAGAACTTCCTTCTTCCAAAAATATTCTCCCTAGTCCCTCAATTACATATTGTTCTATCAATATGTCTACATCTCGGATCATGTTTCATCCGGCCCTTACCGTTTCTAACATCAAGAATAACATCTCTCTCATTCTTGAAATAGAAAATGTCCAATATACAACGTGGCCCGAACTGTTCAAAATTCACGCACGATTGCATCAAGTCATCTATCACATAATCCCCGCGGCTCCTGAGGATACGGAGGTGCCAAAATGCGAGGATGATCCTAAGTTGTGGACGACTATTGATGCTACCGTTCTTCAGTGGATATATTCCACCATATCTACCAACCTTTTGCAAATAATTATTGAGCCTGACGCTATGGCACAGGCAACTTGGGATAAACTGCGTGATATATTCCAAGATAATCAAAATTCTAGAGTCGTTACCCTTGAGCAGGATTTCTCCCACGTCAATATGGAAGATTTTCCTAATGTTTCGGCTTATTGCAAAAGATTAAAGGAATTGGCGGACCAACTTCGCAACGTTGGTGCGCCGGTTTCAAACGATCGTTTGGTCCTCCAAATGGTTTTCGGTCTCTCCGAGGCCTATAGTGGTGTGTGAACGCTTCTTCGGCAAAGCAATCCGCTTTCGCAATTTTATCAGGCGCGTTCTATGCTTACACTAGAAGAAGCAGGCATGGCGAAATGAGCGGCTACCGGTACTAGTTTCGTAGTCATAATGACCGTGTCCACGGTGTATCCTACCGTATCGAACAACTCAGGCCAAAACCACAACAACGGTGGCGGTGGCCTCAAAAAGGGTGGAAATAAGAAAAATGGCAAAAATCGCAGCGGCAACAACGGCGGCAGCCGACAGAATGGTGGTGGCGGTGGGGGTCCTCGCGGTGGTCGCCAAGAAGAAGAATAGCTGGGCCACAAGTGGGCCCCTTTATGCAGCGGGCAAATGGGCCCCACAACGAGTTGGGCCCAACCAGTTTCCTTCCCAACAGAAGTGGCCAGCCCAGCAGCAGTACATGTCCAATTCGGCCTGGTCCAGTTACAACCAGTAGCAGTCTGGGCCGAGACCGCAAGCAGGGGTGCTTGGGCCTCGGCCCCTACAAGCCCATCACGCCGAAGCACCAACACATATCGACATCGAAGCTGCAATGCACACGCTTGGTTTAAATCCACCGGACCAAAATTGGTATATGGACACCGGGGCCACTACCTACATGACATTCGATTCAGGTACGCTCTCGTCTTATTCAAATTTGAGCAACCCCCGCGGTATAATTATTGTTAATGGTAATTCTATTCCAATTCGTGGGTATAGTCACAAAACGTTGTCTCCCCCCGATCCACCCCTTATCTTGAAAAATATCCTTCATGCCCCCAAATTGGTTAAAAATTTAGTGAATGTCCGTAAATTCATTACTGACAATTCTGTTTCTATTGAATTTGAACCATTTGGGTTCTCTGTGAAGGATTTCAAGACTGGGAGTCCACTCATGAGGTGTGATAGTATGGGGGATCTTTATCCTATCACACCCAGTTTCGGTCCATCGAGTCAAACCCTGCCGTCAGCTTTTGCAGCCATTTTTCCTTCCTTGTGGCATGCTCGTCTTGGTCATCCAGGTCCACTATTTTGTCATTTTTAGATAAAAATAGTTTTATTTCATGTAAGAGTACGAGTCGTACTCAAAATTGTCAATCTTGTTCTATAGGAAAAATTGTTAAGTTGCCGTTTGTAGAATCAAAATCTCATACTTTAATGTCATTTCATATTATTCATAGCGACTTATGGACGTCTCATGTTCCTATTTCTGTGGGTCATCAGTATTATGTTCTCTTTCAGGATGATTATTCTAAATTTCAATGAACGTTTCCAATAGCGAAGAAATCTCAAGTTTTTTTTCATCTTCCTAAAATTTAGAGCATTCATCAGAACCCAATTCGACCGTGAGATAAAAAATATTCAGTGTGATAATGGCAAAAAATTTGACAATGGGGTGTTTCGGGAATTCTGTGCTAATAATGGGATAAATTTTCGTTTCTCTTGTCCTCATACATCTTCACAAAATGGGAAAACCGAATGTAAAATTCGTTCCATAAATAATATTATCCACACTCAATTACTTCATGCTTCCGTACCCCCATATTTTTGGCACCATGCTCTTCATATGGCTACTATTTACTTAACATAACTCCTTCAAAAGGTTTGACATATTCTTCCTCCCCTTCAAATTTTATATAATAAAAATCCTTCATATTCACATCTTCGAGTTTTTGGGTGTTTGTGTTATTCGTTATTCCCGTCCACCACAATTAACAAACTTCAGGCTCGGTCGACTCCGTGTGTGTTTTTGGGTTTTCCATCAAATCATTGTGGTTACAAATGCTTTGATTTATCTTCAAATAAAACCATCATTAATCGCCATGTCATTTTTTATGAATCCCAGTTTCCGTTTGCTAAAAAACATACTCCCGTACCTAGTTCGTATAATTTTTTGTATGAACAAATATCTCCGTATATTATTCAGTATTTTTTGGACTTCTCCCGCAATCAGAATTCTCCAGCGGGCCCACTGGCCCGTCACAGCCCTCTCTGCCCAATTTTTTCACTCGCCGCCAAAGATTGGGCCACCACCAATATCGAACCGTCCACATCGAACTGATCCAGCCTGCTTTGCCACCGATATTGCCTCGAGTTGGGCCAAGAAAGCCCATCGCCGCCGCCACCCGACCCGAGCCCAGCAAATTCCCGAAATCTACTCAATTCTTTCTCGAGTCATAGACCGATCACTCGTAGTCAACGGGGTGTTTTTACACCAAAAAGGCATTTTAATTTATATTCGAAGGTCTCTAAATCCCCCTTGCCCCGTAATCCTGTGTCTGCTTTAAACGACCCGAATTGGAAAATTACTATGACTGATGAATATAATGCTCTTATTGATGATAAGACGTGTGAGTTGGTGCCCCGTCCATCTAGTATTAATATTAACAGGTCTATGTGGATTTTTGCTCATATGGAGAACTCAGATGGTTCATTTGCCCGACATAAGGCGCGACTTGTGGGTGATGGTAAGACTCAGCAGGTTGGTATTGATTGTGGGGAGACGTTTAGTCCGGTGGTCAAGCCGGCTACCATTCGCACTGTGCTTAACTTGGCTCTTTTGAAAGACATGGCCTATTAATCAGTTGTATGTCAAGAATGCTTTCCTACATGACGATCTCAAGGAAACAATCTATATACATCAGCCGTTGGGATTCAGGGATCCCAACCATCCTCATCATGTCTGTTTGTTGAAGAAGTCCTTATATGGGCTTAAACAGTCTTCGCGGGCCTGGTATACAAGGTTTGCTGACTATGTTTCGACTATTGGGTTCACTCACAACATGTTAGATAATTCCTTATTCATCTACCGTCGTGATTCGTCCTTGGCCTACATTCTGTTGTATGTGGATGATCATTTTGATTGCCTCTTCCGATGCCTTACGCCAGTCTATCATAACCATGTTCAGCTCTGAGTTTGCTATGAAAGACTTAGGGCTCTTGAGTTACTTTTTGGGGATTGCCGTCAATCGTCATTCAGATGGATTATTTTTGTCTCAACGACAGTATGCAGCTGAGATCATCGAGAGGGCTGGGATGTCATCCTGTAAGTCAACTTCCACTACAGTTGATACGAAGCCTAAGCTTAGTGTCGCGGCCGGCGCACCCTACGAGGATCCAACCCGCTATCGCAGTCTTGCAGGGGCCCTTCAGTATCTTACCTTTACGAGACCAGATATTACATATGATGTTCAGCAGGTGTGTTTGTTCATGCATGATCCCAGAATTGAGCACATGAATACGCTCAAACGCATAATTCGGTATATTCAAGGTACACTTAACTATGGTTTGCATTTGTATCCATCCTCGACGTCCACACTTGTCTAGTATACATATGCTAATTGGGGTGGCTGTCCCGACACCAGACGGTCTACGTCGGGTTATTGTATGTTCCTTGGCAACAACTTGGTCTCTTGGTCGGCAAAGCGTCAGTCGACTCTATCCCGCTCAAGTGCCAAGGCTGAATATTGAGGGGTAGCTAATGTGGTCTCAGAATCATGTTGGTTACATAATTTGCTTTTGGAGCTTCATTGTCCCATTCAGAAGGCAACCTTAGTATATTGCGATAATATTAGTGCCATATACCTTTAAGGTAATCCGGTTCTGCACCAACGCACTAAGCATATCGAGATGGACATTCACTTTGTCCGTGAAAAGGTTGCTCGGGGTCAGGTACACGTCTGTCATGTCCCGTCAAGATATCAAATTGCAGACATCTTTACAAAGGGTCTTCCCTCGGTCCTTTTTGAAGATTTTAGGGACAGTCTCAGCGTTCGAAGACCGCCCGCTATGACTGCGAGTGTGTGTTAAATATACACAATATACACACAATATACATGTGTATATTGTGTATATTGGTCACGGGATTGCACTCGGTTTTGGACTGATTTGTACCAAGTAATTTATGGTAAATATTTAGTATCGTAGTTTAGGTAATGTTATAATATAATTAGTAGTGTATTAGCATAATTAGTGTATTACCATAAATGTATAGAATAAAGTTTTAGAAATAGAATAGAAATAAAATTCTCTTATTATAAAAATATATAACTTGTATATATAGTCAAGGAATTATTTCTTTCACTTTCATAAACACTTACAAATACCTAGTATGTTAAGAGGAACCACGTATTAGAACATTCATAAAGTTATCTTAGCTGATATGATATATACCGATGTATTTCTCTTTCACAATTGAATTACGTATATAATATATTTTATATCTTTCATAATAAATTGAATATGTCATATTAGCTTCACCGATTAGGGAACATGCTATGATACATGTCGCTTATGTGTGTTGAGATTCATAATATAACTTTATTTGTATCTATTTATATTATTAAATTGTACTATTTGTCTTATGTGCATTTGATTGATGAATTAAGTGGCATCATGCCGGCTATGTATGGTTCATCACTCTGCACAGTCTGGTTACCGTGGTCATCTACTAATTAAAAACACTGATGGTTGGGCATATTATAAGATAATGTTTGCTATGGATGATCTATTGAAATGTATAGTTCAACATATATAAGGGTGTGTTTTATGTCACACGTTTTATGAGTTGTTACATTTATATTTGTTGCTATTTCATTTTTGTATGCATTATAGTTTTAGTATGTGCTATATCTTGTTCATAGAATGCATATATTCTCACAGACTTGCTCCATGCTAGGGGTGTCAATGATTATGTTTGGTCAATTATTTAATAAAATTCGTTCCATATCATCTTTTGAGTTAGTTTATTTTGTATAATCAAAATTAGATTTTTTGAAACTATTTCAATCATCTCAATTTCTCTTTGATACCCGTATGATTTGATTAATTTGTAATACTTTTAAAAACATTATTTAAAAAGAGAAACAAATAGAACTTAGAACACGATAATATTCATACTTGCATAGGACTTTAGAAAAAAAATATCTACACATGTTTGCTATTTAAAAGACGATGAATCAATGGAACATGAAATATGGCTAGAATAGATATTCATCCCACTATGTTATAATAGTGTAAATAAATTATGCAAAAAAACATGAAATGTAAATAACACAAATGGAATGGTATTTATTAAGATGTCACTCAAGAATAGAGTCTATTAACATTGATTATCCAATAAAAGAAATTTAATTTGTGCAAGAAGAAAAAAATATTCAATATCTTATGGCTTATTACTCAAGATCATTAGCATATTTTGTGGCTCGCTATTCAAGATGTTGAAGCTAAAGTAGTAGAATAGGTTTGGGAGTTGAGACTCTGGGGGTTAATTACCTATTGGTTTCTTGTCGTTTTCATCATCCCAGTCTCATGACAAAAAAATTAATGTTTTGCTACTTTTAACTTAATATATAAAATATATTTTACACATAATTTCTTCTGCATAGTTTTGCATATTTTAGGTTTATTTTTATATAATTTAAAACTTATTCTAACTATTCGGTATAATTATATAATTTATTTAGAAATCTACGATTTTATTTAAAAAATCTAAAATTGATTCGGCACAACTCGGTTCAATCAATTTTTAAAGACCCATTGACACCCCTACTCCACGGGATATGACGGGGGGAGAGGGGGCTCAATGATTATGATGGGCTTTATCTCACCAATGTTTTTTGCCTTGTGCAAATAGTTGGGCTATGCCCTGAACCATTGTACTCAATTTCATTTAAGTGTTCCTTAATAGTGCGTTGGGTATTTGAGTTGATTTTAGAGTTTTATCGTTATCATCTACTTCCGCTATTTTATGAGAGATTATTATCAGTATTATGTGTTTTGAACCTTTTTTTTTTGCATTTGGGAATATTTGAGTTGATATGGGAAAGATTCACCTATTCGATAGTTAGGTGCCTATTACAACTAATAAATTTGAATCGTGATACTATTGAATCAAATCAATCAATATTTGGCCAAAACTAATTTATAACTAGTAGGAGATATAATTGAAGACATACAAAAGTGATGTTTCAAAGATTTAGGACACGAAATACCATACTCCTTTATTTCATAATAAGTAATTCTTTTAATTTGCGCACATCACTTAAGAAATTGCTCACTTCTAGAAAATTAGTAATGCTTTTACTAATTTACCCGTAATCAATGCCTAGAAAAAGAAAATGTACTTAATGAATGTTGATTATTTAAACAAGGACAATTTTGAAAAAACATGCTCAAATTATTCTTGAAATTCTAAAGAATCACTTATTTTGGAAAAAAATTGAAATATCTAAACAACCACTTATTATGGATAGGAGTATTATTAGCATATTCTGTTAATTGATTATTTCACACATGAACTAGTTAAGTTAGGATAAAAAGTCAAACCAGTAAATGATTCAAATTAGTTGCAAGGGGAAATATACAACACGGGGAATGTTTTGTTTTGGTTAGTGGTAATGAAACTATCCTTAATTACGCAATCTTTAATTAATGGTTCGGGTAATAAATTTAGGTCCAGCTTGGTTTGGAGTATTAAAGCAATTTATAATCATTTAAGTTAGTGATTACATGAAGATTTATAAAGATGATAACATTTTGAAGTAATAGTTTGTTATTAGTATTAATAATTGATTTTGAATGTATATTGACCAAATACCCATTAAGCTAGTTAAATCATTGATTAAGTTAAGACAGAGAGGCATATAAGTGGACATTAGTCAATCAATTATTTTACTACTAATTATGAGTTTTAACTCCTAAAAATTACTATATATTTACCTTTGGACGTACAATAACCAAATAAATTAT
Organism: Anisodus acutangulus; assembly: GCA_029783415.1. Taxonomy (NCBI): domain Eukaryota; kingdom Viridiplantae; phylum Streptophyta; class Magnoliopsida; order Solanales; family Solanaceae; genus Anisodus; species Anisodus acutangulus. The sequence goes on along the minus strand of CM056502.1, from coordinate 33,546,141 downwards.
AATGGAGAATTTGAAAATCAACTTAATAATAAACAATAAAATAGGTTTAGTGGTGTCAATTTGATGGATTGATACTTCAGTTTACTCGTTCATAAATGGTTAAGATATGACCTTGATATTTCAATTTTCATAAACTTATAAGAAGTAAAATAATATTTTCCTATCCTAAAATTTAAAAAGACGAAAAAATAACAATGAAATTTCCCAAGTTTCAACATCACGCTAAAAGCCAAAAGGTTAAGGAATCAAAAGATGCCTTTCTACAACTTTCCGATGTACCCTAGACTTAAATGTGAAATAATATCTATCATTTGCTCTAATAATTTTTAGTAGTCCATTTCGAAAAACTTCTGAAATAATATGAGAAAATGACAAAAATATCTCTTATGATTGAGGGTAGGTTCAAATAAATCTCTGTTAAGCATGTGTTTAACAGTTTTGATCTTTTAAGTTTGTCAATAGAGTAATATTTTTAGTTTTTGTTAAATATTTATTGAATTCTTTTCGATAGATTTGACGAAATTATAAAAAGAAAAGAAAATAAACCGAACTCACATTTAGAGATACAATTATCGTAGTTTTGCTATTTTTGATTTTTTTCTAAAATTTAATATAATTTTTTGAGGTGTAATTTTTTAATATCGTTTTAATATCTAATTCATTTGTTTTTATGTTGTATATTTTAAGATTTAATGATACTTTCTTAGTATTTATAGTTACATTTTTTATTCCACTATTTTTTTCAAATACTCAAATTCAACGAACATAAATTTTAAACATTTAAGAAGAACTAAAAGTTTCAACTTTTGATACACTTTAAAAACTAGAATTATTCAATACATTTAAGATACTATTTTAAAACTACCATCATCATAAAGGATCGTTTTGTCATTTTCTCGAAATAATATCAAAGAATTTTCTAAACCCCGAAAAAAAGAAAAGAAAATTCAACTCAATATAATTATTGCTGGTAAATTACATAAAATTTATTCTGAGATCGTGCAAAAGCCACCATTTCCTTTGGTTCGAATTGTAAGAGAGATAGAAAGAGAGAGAAAGAGAAACTATGAGAAGCAAAGCCTTCAAACAACACAACAACTGATCGATTAGACTTTACCCTTTTCAGGTTTTACTTTCTTTCTCACTATTTTTTCTCTCAAGTTATGAGTTGAAAGTTTGATAAAACTGCTATGGCTTTATTCCTTGATATTTGTATTTGTGTTTATTTTTCAAGAATCTTGGTAAATCAAACACCCTTTTGAAATCTGGTACCTGGGTCAATTTAGTTTTTTGATTTGGTTAAGAAATGGTGTATTGCAAATTAAAGGAATATGTTCCCCTCCTTTATAATCGTACAATATATATATAGTGCTGCATAATTATTTACTCATTTACAAACTAGGTAACTAATCTTTCTAATTACAATTGGACTACACTTCCTAATTACAACTGGACTACAATTTTACCTAATATAGGAGATGTACAAAGAATATTCTAGAAATATTTTATAATATCCCGCAGTCGAAGCGGGAGGTTCTCGTATGCTGAGACTGGTTCGGAAATCATCAAAGAGTATGCGCGGAAGCCCTTTAGTAAATATGTCGGGAAGGAACAATTTGAACACGAACTTGTCCACGAACAACTTTCTCACGTACAAAGTATAGCTGGCGATTAAGTGGGCTCAGATGCAGCGAGGTCAGGTCGGAGACAATTGAAGAGGCGGGATCGAGTGGCGAAGTCGAGGCGGGATCGGGCTTGGAGGGATTTGCCAAAGTCCTGCCCCGATCCCGATCCCGTCGGAATCGGGTCGGGGCGGGGTCGGGGACGGGATCGGTATTGGGTTCCGGCGGGTTTTCCTTTTTTTTTTTTTAATAACATATGTATAAAAAAACTCAATAATTAAATATTAAACAAGACAAGATAGTGTAATAAAAATATCCCAAGGCTGTTTTTGTGCCTCTTATATTATTTAATAGACATATGATTTTTTTGTAATACAAATACAATTGTCGAAATTGCAACTTTGTGGTGTTGTCCAAAAGTTGCAAATTACATAATAAAATTGCAATTAAAAAAATACATTCTTTAAAAAACCTGTTCTAATTTCTTGATAATTTCCTGTGGTTCTTCGGTTGGAATTGGTATTTGTTGGTCAAATTGATCCACTTCACTTCCACCACATTCGGATAAGATTTCGTTTTAGCTTTCGTCTTCTTCTTCGTTGATCTCCGGTTGACCGCACCTTCTCCGCTCCGCTCGTATCCAATCTCTGAATAATACTGCAATTTCCAAACTGTCTCCGGCTAATGAGTGTCTGTGTTCTCCTATTTGATATCTGCTGACAGAAAAATCGCTTTCAGACGCAGTTGATGACGCTTGAATGTTCAAAACATCTTGGGCCATCATTGAAAGTGTCAGAAAGGTCTTATCATTCACCCTCCAGTATTTCAACAAGTCTTCATGTCCATCTTCATTCATAACTTCTTGGTACGGTACAGAACCCTGCAAAATAAAAATATCAAACTCGCTAATTTGGTTAGTAGCGGTACGGCCGCACATTCTATTTCTGAGGTTTTCAATACTAGCCGCAGAAACAACACGTCTTTTGTGAGGTTGTGTTGAAGATGAAGAAGATGGTATGGAAGCCGGTAGGTTACTAGAACTTTCTTGTTGGTAAAACCTATATATTTTTTTGCATTGGTCTTCTACGCTAGACAACACCTTCTTCTTTAGTTTGTTCAATAGGTGGTGGGTGATTTGGATTTTTTGGACTTGGAGGTGGTAGTACTTCTATACAATCGTAAATAGTTTCAATAAGTGATTTAGTACCGTCTATTTTAATAGTCGGATTTAATACAACACCAATAATATAAATAGTGGGAATAGGAATAAAATATTTTTTTATTTTGATAAACATTTTTTTAATAGCTGCAATATAAGCTGGTTTTTCTATATATTCACTAAGTAATAAAAATATTAGAGTTATATAAAACAACATAGTTGAAATAGTAGGATAATATATACCGAAAAATTCTTTTGTTGCTTGAAATTTTTTCTCTAAAAATACAATAAGTTCGGAAATTTTTACCCAATCACTATCTACAACCATATCAGCTGGATTTTGATTATGAGAGTTATAAAATAAAGTTATAGGTTTTCTATAGTCATAAGCAACAAGTAGTTGCTCGTATAAAGAATTTCACCTAGTGGATACTTCTTCTGAAATTTTTCTATAAGGTAGTCTACAATCGTGACAAGTTTTTTTATATTATTTTCTTCGTTGTACTCTATTACTTTTAAAAATAAAGTTTATAGCAAATTGTATTTTACTAAGAATGTCTTCAAAAAGTGATAGACCATCCTTTACAATTAAGTTATATATATGACACGCGCATTTTATATGAAAATGATCTGGAAAAGATGGAGTTAAACTATTTTTTAAAATTGTAATAGCGTAATTGTTAGAAGAAGCGTTATCTAATGTAATAGTCATAATTTTATTAGTTATTCCGTAATAATGGCACACTTGATAAATATTTTCTTCTATAAAAGTACCAGTGTGCCTATCATCTATATATCTATACGCTAAGATACGTTTTTGCATAGACCATTTATAATCTATTCAATGACAAGTTACCGTTAAATAATCATGGCCGTTAGTACTACGACCTATATAAGACGTGATAGATACTTTGCCATTAAAATGATATAATGAATAACGTAAATATTGTTGATATTCATGTGCGAATTTAAGTACATTTCTCTTAACAGTTGATCTAGGAAAACCGTTAAAAACAGGATTATATATATCTCTAATGTAATGAATAAAATCGGGAGATGAAGGAAATGAAAAAGGCTAACCCTCCACAACAACTAATTTTGATATTGCTTCCCTATTTCTATGTTTATTGTATTTAGGGCCTACAATTCCCCCCGTCATAGGGTTAATTTGACCTCAGACTTGGTCCGGGACAAGACGTGATGTGAACCTTGTCCCGATGGAGCGGGCGTTTGCGCACCCGGTTTTGAAGCCTGACATTGGGCATACCTAGCTGGATGAGCACTTACTACGTGTCTAATTAAACCCCCCGTCCCACCGTGACCTTTTCCAGTTTTAAATTTTAAAACATTTTTACAAATTTTACATCTAGCTACTTGATTCTCTACGTCCCTATCAAAAAATATTCATGCATCTGATTTTAATGATCGTTTTGCTGGACCTCGTCTCATACTAGGGGGAATAGGAGACATTTCAGTTGAAGGTGCACTAGTGGGTGTGTTGTCATCAACATTAGTGGGTGTATCATCTAGATCATCGTCTAAATTAAAGTCTTCTTGAGTTTCAGAAAATAGCTCCTCGTCTAAATCTAATGGTATTGTAGGAAAATGTTCAGTATCAACAAAATCATTCTGTGTAGGAATAAGATGATTAGAAGAAGTACCCTTGCCCTTGTTTGCCCTACTAGAAGAATCACTCTTACCCTTAAACATACCTCTTAATCCTTTCATTTTAATTATGATAATAAATAATTAAAGATAATAAAATTAAGTGCGCTAAATAAAATAAACAGACAATAATAATTTAATGAAGAAACGAATGTACCAAACACCGATGTAATGTCGACGTGTAATCGAGAGGTTGAAAATTAAAACTTTGCTCGATGGAAGATCCTCAAGCTAGTTGCCAACTTCACTCCCAATTCCCAAATGAATAAATAAAATTGAATATTTAGTAAACAATGTAGACTTGTAGAGAGATAGATTCAGAGATTGTAGTAAGATTTGTGAGAAAGATGAAGAGAAAATGAGTTATTTATAGTAAAAAAATTAGGTTAAAGTGTAAATATAATAACTTATGGGTTAAAAATAAATATTAAGGGGTAGGGGGGAGGCCAAAAATGGGCGTTGCACAACGGCCAAAATCTAAAATGGCCGTTGGTGCAACGACTATTTTTGCAAATGGGGGGTTACGGGTGGGATCGGGGCGGGCTCGGGATCAGGTCGGGATTGGCGGGACTGGGACGGGTCGGGACGAGACATTGTCCCATCCCGATTCGAGTCCCGATACTGAATATTTTTTTTTACTACTCGGGTTCGGGGCGGTGTCGGGGCGGGACTGGGCCGTGACCGGGCCGTCCCGGCCCACTGGCCAGCTATAGTACAAAGTGAATATCCATTTCAATGTGTTTAGTAGTGCGCTGATGTTGTATGAGATTTCCGTAAAGATATATCGCACTTACATTATCACAATAGATCAATGTAGCCTTATGGATGGGGCAGTGAAGTTCCATGAGAAGGTTGCGTATCCAACAAGACTCAGAGACAACATTCGCTATACCTCGGTACTCGGCTTCAGCATTGGATCAGAAGACCAAGAAATCAAGTTATCACCGAGGAACACACAGTAACTAGACGTGGATCGACGAGTGTTAGGACATCCACCCCAGTCAACATCAGAATAAGAGGTGAGGTCGGAGAGTGAGGACTTGTACAGATGTAAGATGTAAGCTGAAATGAAGAGTACCTTGTACATATCGCAAAATTCGTTTGAGGGCATTCATATGTTCATCCGTCGGGTTGTGCATGTGTAAGCATATTTGCGGCACGACATAAGATATATCTGGTCTCGTGAAAGTGAGATACTGCAATGCTCCTCCTGCTAAACTACGATAGTGAGTCAGGTCGGCGTACAGAGAACCCGAAGAGGCACTGAGTTTGGAATTACTGTCCGCCGGTGTGTGGACTGGTTTGCAAGACGTCATGCCTGCTCGGTCAAGGATCTCTTCAGCGTACTTTTTTTGACAAAGAAATAAGCCACCTGCATGTCTCGTAACAGTAATGCCAAAAAAATAACTTAGGGGCCCCAAATCCGTCATAGCAAACTCAGAGGCAATGAGTGACATAACGGATCGGCGAAGTGCATCAGAAGATGTAGTTAGGATGATGTCATCAACATATAACATAATGTATATCATGTCATTATCCTTGCTATAGATGAAAAGTGAGTGATCAGATTTGCTATGTGAAATATGTGAAAAACCGATAGAGGATACAAAGTCAGCAAACCGTTGGTACCACGCACGAGGAGCCTGCTTCAGTCCATAGAGCGATTTCTTCAAATGACACATAATCTGGATGGACTGGATTCCTGAATCCCAAAGGTTGATGCGTATACACAGTCTCATGAAGGTCTCCATTGCAGAAGACATTTTTGACATCCAGCTAATGAATGAGCCATGATATGGACAAAACAATACTGAGAACGGTCTGAATAGTTGCCGATTTCACCACCGGACTGAAAGTTTCATCACAATCCACGCCCACCTATTGAGACATGTCATCACCTACAAGACGGGCCTTGTGCCTCTCAAAAGCACCGTCAGATTTCTTTTTATGTCTAAAAATTCACATAGAACGAATAACATTAGCATCAGGAGGACGGGGCACTAGCTCCTACGTCTTATTTTCAATAAGAACATTATATTCGTCAATCATGACAAATTTTCAGTTAGGATCGGACAAGGCATTTTTCGGGTTGCGAGGAAGAGGTGAAAGGGCAACCGAATTCAACAAATTAAATTGCCATTTGGGTTTGGAAATACCGTGCATAGCACGAGTTTCCATCGTCCCTGTGGGTGTCGTAGGAGGTGGGGCGGGATCGGGAAGTGGCTGGGGCAGAGTTGTAGGCCGAGAGGGAGCAGCGAAATCGGGGAGAAGGGGCGGGGGCGTTGTTTGAGGGGAGGGAGTGACATCGGGCAACCGAGAGTGGCTGTTCCGGGGAGTATGTGGCGGGGTTGGCTGGCCTACCCGATACAGGACAGAGGGAGGTGGGTCGAGCGTCGGTGACGGTAGCGACTGATTTTGCAAGTGATGAGTTAGAAGGGGATTAAGGCCGTCATTTAAGAAGTCATAGGAATTCGGAGGTGGAGAATTGAGTTTGGTAAAGGAAAATTGAGACTCATCAAATATGACATGACGAAAAACGATTATTTTTCGGCTGGACAGGTCATAACAGTTGTAACCACGATGATTAGGGGGGTAATCCAGAAATACACATGGGATGGACCTAGGTTGCAGCTTGTTGATTTGTGCGGAGGGATGGAGGGGGTAGCATAGACGTCCGAAAGTTCTTAAATGCTTATAGGAAGGATCCCGAAGATAGAGAACTTGAGTGGAATACTTGTGTTTGAGAGACTTGTTGGGGGAGAATGTTTAAGAGATAAGTTTCCATCGATAGAGCGTAATGCCAAAAGAAGGGGGGATAGAGGCGTGGGCAATGAGGGCATGAACTACGTTGTTTATGGTCCTAATTTTTCGTTCAGCTTTGCCATTTTGTGGAGAGGTGTGGGGACGGGAAAAATGAAAAACAAGGCCATTTTTGGTGCAGAAAAATTTGAATTGATTATTATCAAATTCTCTCCCATTGTCACATTGAAAACATTTGATATTCTTTTCAAATTGTGCCTTAATGAAAGCGCTGAATGAAGGAAAAATAGAATAGACTTATTTCAAATGGGAAAAGTCCACAGGAACTTTGAATAATCATCTAAAAATAACATATAGTATCAATGCCCAACTGTGCTTAAAATAGGAGAAGTTCAAATATCACTGTGTATTATATCAAAAGGCATTAAAGTATAGGTAGATGAAGAATAAAATGACAACTTGACATGTTTTCCAAAAACACAAGATTCACAAACAGGAGGATAAGATACATGTTTGCAATCTATAAATTTATTTTTGCGAAGGGAGCATAAAACAGAGTCTTCCGGATGTCCTAATCTATTATGCCATAAAGAGGAGGAAATCGCTACAAGAGATGACGGAGAGGAGGCTGGATGACCGACGGTGGTGGTAATAGGATAAAGGTCCCCGATGCTATCACATCACATTATTCGTATTCCTGCCATAAGGTCCTTTACCGAAAAATCAAAAGGATCAAATTCAAGGAAAACATCATTGTCTGTTGTGAAATGATGCATAGAGATTAGATTTTTGATAAGTGTCGGGGCATGGAGGACATTTAGTAACAATTCAACTTTAAACTCCCTATTTTACCCTTAATGAGATGATATTATAGCCACACGAATATCTATGACTTGTTTTAGACCACAAGTTTCAAAAGTTTTTCTTTCATTCGTAAACTAGTCAAACACCTTCACATAAATTGGGACGGAGGGAATAATATCTTAACACAACATAAGTTGTAGGAAACCATATCTTTTTGTAAGGTTTTCTACTTTTTTGCATATCTCTTGTATACAAGTGTTTTTTTGCCCATTGTTATATCTGACAACTTGATCAAATAACAAAAGGGCAAAACACACCTGTATACACAAAGGGGTCGTTTGGTTTGAGTATAAAAAGAATTAATCCCAGCATAAAATCTTGCATAAGATAATATAATGTTTGGTTGAGATATATGAATAATTAATCTCAACATAAAATTCTCCATAAGATATTACTCCCTCCATTTCAAAATGTTTATCTGGTTTTTCTTTGGCACGAAGTTTAATAAAGTAAAAAAGACTTTTGAATCTTGTGGTCGTTAACTAAAGATATGTAAAATGTATCAGAATGCCCTTTAATCTTCTGGTCTTAAACATGCCAGGTGGAAAGTTGAAATTAATGAGTTGCCAAAAAAGGAAAAAAGCATTCTTTTTGAAACGGACTAAAAAGGAAATTAAGACAAACATTTTGAAACGGAGGGAGTACAATGTTTGGTTGGCGGTACTAAATATTACCGCATTAAATTATGCGGGAACTATGTATTATTTTATACATGATAGAATGTGGAATAAGATTATGTGTAATAGTAATGCAGGGACTAAATCTAGAGACAAAAGTGCCTTTATAGAGTAATTAATTGATGTATAACATTTTCTTAAGTATTAATCACCGTATAACAATTTCATCATTATTAGTCACAACATAAACAATTCCTCCATTATTAATCCCTATATTACTAATTCTTAATTCCTGCCTAACTTTCTTGCAAACTAAACGACCCTTTAGTATACCAAAAAAAAAAAAGAACCTTACAAAATGATATGATTTTCTACGAACTACATCCTATCTTATTTACCTATAGGAAAGTGAGATGGTCTTTAAATATCTCAAATTGAGTTACCTCAACATCACATGTTATCAATGTGTCATGATCCCCATACAAATCTGAGATAATAGTCTTTATTTGAAGCGAGATATCATTTTTGTCCCACTTCCGACATACCAATTCAGTAGGATGATCAGAGAATACTTAGAGTGCAAGTTCAGTGACGTATCGCTCGAGGCTGGCATGGAAGTGAGGCTTGCTACTCAGGCCATCCAAAGAAAAGGAAGTTTCAAGTATCTTGGGTCGATTATAAAAGAGAATGGAGAGATTGACGATGATGTCACACACCATATCGGTGCAGGGTGGATGAAATAGAGGCTCGCATCCAGAGTCTTGTGTGACAAGAAGGTGCCTCAAAAACTTAAAGACAAGTTCTACAGGGTGTTGGTTAGGCCTACTATGTTGTATGAGACGGTGTGTTGGCCAGTCAAGAACTCTCACGTTCAGAAGATGAAAGTTGCGAAAATGAGGATGTTGCAATAGATGTGTGAGCATACTAGGAGAGATATGACAAGAAATGGAGATATTCGGGATAAGGTGGGAGTGGCTTCGGCGGACAAGATATGGAAAGCGAGGCTGAGATGGTTTGGGCATGTGAAGAGAGTCACCGATACCTCAGTGCGGAGGTGTGAGAGGTTAGCTATGGATGGTTTCATGAGAGGTAGAGGTAGGCCGAAGAAGTATTGGGATGAGGTGATTAGCCAGGACATGACGTAGTTTCAGCTTACCAAGGGCATGACCTTGGATAGGAGGTTGTGGAGGACACAAATTAGGGTAGAAGGTCAGTAAGTAGTAGAGCGATGTCTCGCTTATCCTTTCATACTAGTAAGTCATATTGTTACCCTTGTAGTTTCTTTCCCTTCTATCTTTGTTTCTACCTGTTGTTCTTGGACTTCGATTATTGCATTATTTTGTTGTAGTTGTTATGAATGCTTTGTCATGCTTTCTATAATATTTTGCTTTGGCTTCTTCAGTTTTGTTATTTCTTTTTCCGAACTGCTTCGAACTGTTTGTCCTTGAGCCGAGGGTCTATCGGAAATAGCCTCTCTACCTCCAAAGTAGGGGTAAGGTCTGCGTACACTCTACTCTCCCCATACCCCACTTCGTGGGATTACACTGGGTATGTTGTTGTTGTTGATCAGAGAGCATTTGAGGCAGGAATGGTGGTTTGATAATACTGGATCCACCGTTGCATTCATTCGAATAGAGAGACCTATCATTTCTTGATGCAACTCCTAAATCATCAATTTTTACCGGTGAACATGTACGAAAACAAGTCCGCCTCAAGGTTATGAAAGAGTAGTGCTTTGGAGTAGGCTTGAAGTTGTTTTCAATTAAATTATTGCCATGTTGATGTGTCCCAGAAGGCTAGATGAGAATGTAGGGGGGGATGATGTTCATTGTGCGATCATCTAGACTCTGTGCTCCTTAATCGCAATACATGTATTTTGTGTCGGGTAGTGGTGAAAAATGAAAATTGTTCCATGTTTTTTATATAAGTATATTCTTAGATCTCATTCCAGTGCATTACAATTAGGAAAAGATGGGGCTTCTTTGGGTTAAGCTTATTTTCAATTATAGCCATTTTGTTGTCCATAAAGGATAGAGGAGAAAGTCGGGAGGGTGGGTGTCCATTTTGGTTAAACTTTGTCTCTATTGATCATTGATGTGCAAAAAGTTACAAGTAGATTTTGGTATCCCAAACTTTGTACATGATCATTGAGTAGAGACTTCTAAGGTTAGTCCTAACCAAAAATAAAAACTAAATGTACAAGATTTATGGAGGATCATATATGATGTGGGCTGGTTTGGCTCTTTTGATCCTGAATGAAGGTAGATTCCATTTGTCCATGTTAACAAGATCCTTGACTTGATTAGGTAATCCCGCAAAGGAGTTGAAGACATGGATTGAATCTAAATTGTGGCTCAGACTGGCTAGTTTGTCAGCAGGTCTGTTAACGTCTCTGAAACAATGAGAGATTTAAAATCCTTGCTCTTCAACTAGTTCTTGGATTTCTTCTATGATGTTGATGATCTTCCAGGGTACTTTCCACTCCCTTCTAATGCATTTAGTGATAAGCAGTGAGTCTGTTTCTCCACCAGCTATCCTGTAACCATTTGTGGCACACCATTTGAGTCCAAACAGCATAGAGGCTGCTTCTGCCATATTGCTGGTTCCTGGTCCCAAGGGAATTGAGTAGGCAAAAATAACATTCCCTTGGTTATTCCCACATATGCCCAGAAGGCAGCTTCCATCACTTTTCAACTTCACTTTCTCAGCAGTTGGTTTGTGTTACTTGACAATTTTGGAGCCATTTGGACTTGCGCTCCTTAATAGTGATATTAGGTTTCTCTTAGTACCTATTACCTTCCCTAATTGAATTCTCATTATGACCTTGTCTGCTAACTGGAAAAGCATCTGTTATCATCTAATTGGTTCTAACTTTTCATGGGCATTTTTTTGATAGATAATGTTATGTGTATTATTGATATGTGTCAGCAAAAAGAAAATGCAGAGGGTAGTATATCCAAGATGGAACCATTACAGATTTTGAAAATGTCTTAAGAAATTCAATCACGTCTTCGGTCTCTAACAAATTTCATGAGCGTTTTTTAACATATTATTGTGTTCTTTCTTGAATTTGTTGCGTCCAACTCCCCTTACATCAATGGCTATCATTTCTTTTTAGCCTTCGCTTATTTTTTCTTATTTCCTTGCATAGGACTGGCATGGATTTTGCCTCTGGTGGTGAAGATCCTGCAATACTGCAGCTGCAGAAATGGGGGTCCTCGCAAGTCCAAGTCAACCTGTCAGACTTTTGTGAAGGTTTTATTTCTCCAAGACGGGAGTTATTGGTGCTACTTTCATATCATTGTGAAGCTTTGCTGCTTCCATTGGGTAAATGTGAATATATTGAACTCACCTGTCACTTCAGCAATGGAGATTTTAATTTTACCTCTGATAAATTCCTGTTTGCAGGTAAAAGGATTAAGGATCCACAAAGCTTTAAGAGTTTCCAGAATCAGGATGCTTTGTTTTCCTGCTCACTGGAGCGCATGGTACCTGGTAAAACAGAGTTAGGGGATGATTGTGAGAGCACTTCGCAGTCAATTGAGACGGATACGTGTAACAAAAAAACACGGTCAGCTGATTTTACAGGATCTAACTCTTTCCCTTCTATTTCTGATGTAAGCTCTGTGGCTTGGGGTATGTGTGAAGATTTATGTAGTCAGCATGACAGTGTTCCTTTCAAAGAACTGCTTTTCGTGTTAGGCAGTGAGGGGGTAACTGTCCATGCTTTTTGTCAACCTTATATGATGAGTGAATTAATAACACCCATGGAACAAGATGATGTAGGTCAAGGATCATGGGTGGAGTGGGGGCCGTCAACAGCCTCAGCTCAACCATCGGGAGCTGTGTATGACTCCACCATGCAGTCCAATGCCGTAAATGACATGAGCTGGTCTAGTGCAACTGGGGGAAGAGCGAATAGCTGTTCTATGGAGAGTCAAACAGAGGTGTCATCTGAGAGTTTTGGAGTGAAAAGATGGTTGCGTACTTATTTGACTAAAGTTGAAACAATGAAGTCTGATGGAACAGTGTATACAAAGTTCCCAGATAAATCATCAGTTCCTTCATCTGCTTCAGTTGTCTCATTTAGTATTTTTCTCAGTTGTCCACAGCTATTGGAGTTTCTATCTGATGGTTGTCCTATATCACATGACAAACAGAATGGTAATATCTCAGCTGAATATCATGCAGATAGTATATCTACAGATTCCACACAGATATCCCCTGATGCTCTTGTTGATCAGATGAGCAGTTCTTACAAATGTTTCAGAGTGTTCTCTAATGATGCACAATGCTTGATTGGGTTTGCCTTAAATACAAAGAAAAATGTTCAAATTAACAGCACAAATATAGATGATGGAACAGGCTGTAAAGTTTTAGTTGCAGTGGCTAGGTTAATTAATTGGGGAATGCAGTGGGTTTACTCGGTGACAGTGGGAAAATGCCTTGAGGGCAGGCCAGCAATTGAGTGGCCAGAGTTTAGATTTTCTAATGCTTTTCTAATTTGTCTTAATGTTTCTGGCTTAGTCTCCATTTACATTGCATTAACAGGTGAATTTATAGCATGTTTAGATCTGTTAAATGTTTGTGGAGTTTCTCCTTCCTTATTATCTCAAGAACAAAAGAATTCATCTATGAAGATTAGAGAAAGTTGTATTGAAGAGAAGAAATGTTGTCAGCTCATCAATCAAGCAGGAGATTTTGTTGGTAGAAGACGGTTCAAAAGGCTTCTTGTCATTTCCCATTCATTGACATTTTGTGTTATCGATGAATATGGTTTAACATATTTAATACATGTGGATGACCATATCCCAAAGAAGTATTGTTCACTTGAGAAATTACACCCTCAGTATCAACAATTGAGTGATGGAATGTTGGCTGCTTGGGAGGTAGGTGCCGCTGAAATTGGCTATCAAAGGGTCTTTTCTAACTTTTTCGGTGGGAAGGAACAAAGCAAATCATCCATTATTAGAGACTCTTCTTTCGCCGATAATACACACAGGGAAAGGAAGTATGGCTCATATGGACGTAGCCTATCTGATGCTCTTGATGTAAATAAGAATAGGATTTTTGATAGTAGATTACGGTCATGCCATAGCAGAAAAGTTTTCCTTGCTATAGATGGATCTAAAGAAGATGGCGTTGTTTGTTTTTCTCCTTTTGGAATCACTCGGCTAGTGAAGGGAAAATATTCTGAGGGAAATGGAAAGTGTCGACTAATTCATTCCAGTTTAAATGTAAACATGACAATAAATGATGACAGCAGCTATAACATTCAAAGTTGGGATGCCATAGTGGACGAAGCTATAGGTTGTAGTTTTCACGGTTGTTTGTATTTGGTCACAAAGGACGGTATTGCTGTAGTTCTGCCTCGCCTGTCTCCTCCTTCAAATTTCTATCCGGTCGAAGCAATTGGATACCAGCAATATTCTTGTTATAGTGCTGGCTCAAAGTATGGAGTGCATAAGCTTCATGAGTTTGAAAGCACAAAAAAACCTTTTTCTCCATGGAAAGTGGAGGTGTTAGATAAAGCTCTCTTGTATGAAGGGCCTGAAGTGGCAGATCATTTATGCTTGGAAAATGGTAATTCCTTGATGCTGAAATACACCCTTTTACTAGCCTTCACATTTTTTATCCTTCATGAAGTTAACTGCTTCCAGATTAAAGGATAAGTATGTCCCTTTAGAGTTTATTTGACCAATTGTCCATGTCTTACTTTTTACTTTGTGCTACGTGAATTTTACAGTTTGTGCACATGCTTTACTTCTTAATTGGTGAATCAGGAATACTTCTGTTGTAGTCTTTGGTAAAATTGAAAATTTGATTGTTGCCTGGGATGGCCTGCTACTTAGTGAAAAGAAAAAAAGGACATGGAAAGTTGAAACTGTTCCAGGCTATAAGAATCAACACACGACCAATAATAAGAACCACGCCTTAATAAAAAAGAGACACTTCCTTATGTTTGGACTTTTGTTATGGGTGTTTAGGTGCAATTTCTGGCGACTTGGCAGATTTATCATCACTTAGTCGAAGTATATTAAATAGTTACTGAATCATACTTTTTAGGCCAACTAAATGGTTCTACCAATTAATTTATCAAACTAGGAAAGGAATAACAACATACCCAGTGAAATCCCACTACGTGGGGTCTGGGGAGGGTAGAGTGTACGCAGACCTTACCTCTACCTTGGTAAGTAGAGAGGCTATTTCCGAAAGTCCCTCAGCTCAAGAAAAAGCATAATCACCAGCAAAAGAAAGAGAAACGGTCAGACCCGGACAATAAATTTAAAGCAGTATGAAAATGAGAGTAACAAAAGCGAATAAGCTATGATAAAGCCTTCTGAAAAAAGAAGCAGTAACTAATGCAGGTAAATAAGATAAACAAAGTACACGAAAGAACATACAGCAGCAGAAATCAAAGGACAGGGAACTATAAAATAATAATGCGCCTACTAGTATGATAGGCTTAACAGGGCTACAATAATAACACTACAAGTACCAGTATGTAAGCGTAAGTAGGACTACGCTCAACTACCTACTACCCTAATCCGTGTCTTCCACAACCCCTTATCTAAGGTCATGTCATCCTCAGTAAGTTGCACCTGCGCCATATCCCGTCCAATCACCTCTCCCCAATACTTCTTCGGCCTACCTCTACCCCTCCTGAACCTGTCCATAGCCAACCTCTCACACCTCCGCACTGGGGCATTTGTGCCTCTCCTCTGCACATGCCCGAACCATCTCAACCTCGCTTCGCGCATCTTATCCTTCACCGAGGCCACTCCCACTCTGTCCCGGATATCATCATTTCTAATCCTATCCCTCCTTGTATGCCCACACATCCTATCCCAAACTAGGAAAGGAATATCCCTTCCAAATCCTTATTGTCCCCATTGGGTTTAATCTAGAACTCCTGGCAATAGGGGATCCCAGAGGTGATTATATGAATTTTGGATGGGGCACATGGCAGTTGGTTCCCATACTTCCGGTCGGATCCATCTAATCTGATACCACTTAATGGGCAGCCCCCGGCGATAAGTTAGACAACTTCTCAATGTTTCCTGCTTCTTCAGCAGTTAACTTGCATTTCAAATTTTACATTGTTTCTTATTTAAACCTTATAAATTATTTAAACAATTAATGACATGCAAACTTAAAAAGTGGGATGAATACACAGATTATGCTGGTGAGCACCATCATTGTGCTTACTGAAGGTAGTGAGACTTGTGTACTACATGTTGTACTTCGCAAATATGCTGATTTCCATGTTCTCATCATCTATGCTGTATGTTTTATGTCTAAATGAAGGTGAATTTCTTATAGTATGGCTGACTTACTTGGCATGTTTATCTATTACAGGAAAATCCTTATTAGGAACACTATTGTCCTACATATATTCTTCTTCTTACACTAATCTGCATGTTCTGTAGAAACTATAACAATGAGACTTATCAATTTATTGACAACAACATACAGTTTATGCTTGAGATTTTCCTTCAAAGATTGGTTATCGCATTGCAAAATCAGGTCTAGAGCAATTGACATCAGACAAACTGTGGTTCCCCAATATAATCTGAAAACTTTATGGTATTCCCATATTTTGGAACTCAACATGAGAGATTTATCATCATTGGTTATCAGCCATTAGGTGATTACTTGTGTTCAATTTGAGGTGAATCTTTTGGAGACTTTAAGGGGATTGATTTATTATCCGATAGCCAATAGCAGGTCCCGTGATAAGGGGTATTGTACAAAATCTTCTCCTGTAGCTACTGAGAAGAAAAGGAAGAGAACAACCAAGGTAATCATCAAGACATATAATCTGTTGTTATTCACCCCTATAAGCCTCTTCGATAAAGATCATTGAGATGCCAATGACAAACCTTGGATATAAAGATCTTGAATGCCAAAACTTCCTGTGGCCCTATTACACAAGATAATCAGTTGCAACTACTAGTATTAGTTGAGCTGATTACTAAGTGGGTTGTACCGTTGATGGTTCAAAGTGTTAAGAAGTATATTCCTTAAAAAAAGGGCAGCCCGGTGCACTAAGCTCCCGCTATGCGTGGGGTCCGGGGAAGGGCCGGACCACAAGAAGTATATTCCTTAACCTGAAAAATTAAACATTCTTGGTTAGGTTGCAAACTGTCCTGTATGAAGTGTACTCTTGTTTTGATAGCAAGGACACAAAATACATGTATACCAAAAATAGAAAACCTTACAAAAAGATATGGTTTTCTACATAGGACATCCAATCTTGTATATAAATAGGAATCTCATGAGGGCACCAGAAAGAGATAAGGTAAGGATAAGAGGCTACTCCTCATATGTACAAAATTAATATCTACTCCTTCAACAGCTCTCCTACTTCTCTCTCCATAGGAATCTTGTTTTTTTTTTCATGCCAGCTATTGTGTTCAAGAAAACTGACACCCTACACCAGCAAATGGGGATCATTGCTAGAATTATTAGCCTATAGTGACTCTGAATTCTGCACTATAATATATATTCCATTTTTCCTGTTTAATTAAGTAAGATACATGCTTTCTATAAGTTATTACGGGCTAGAAAATAGTAAGGGAGACAGTTTTGTACTTGGAGCTAGATATACCAAGCTATTGGTTTTCAGGCATTTCTGGTGTTGGGTATTTAGTTGCTATTTTGGAATTGAAGAAAGGACATAGAGTTTTATGTGATTCCTGGCAAGGTAATACGTGCGAGAGTAGTATCTTTAAGCCTTATACTACCTATAGAATATGGTTAGACAAGGAGACTGATGTTAGTTTTTAATGGCCCACTATATGGGGATAGACCCGGACCCCGCGCATAGCGGCGGGAGCTTAGTGCACCGGACTGCCCTTTTATCAATAAGATGATTTTTGCTCATATTTGTTTTGTGATTGCAGTTATTTCTTTTCTATATTCCAAATTTGTCACGAACAAATTTCTGGCACGCCCGGTGGGACCAACTCTGCCCTTCATCTCTTTCTCTCGCAAATCAGATCTGCAGACTCTGGAGGGGAGAGAAGCAGTAACTTTTGGTAGAAAACTATTTAAGCTTTTTTAGCAATTAGCAGCATTCTTTCAGCTTCTTTGGGTTTTAGTGGCCTGTGGCCGACTGTTTGTGATTATAGTTACTTTTTGTTTCCTTACGTGTATATTTTTTTATCTTTTCGTCATTTGCTCTTTTTTTCTTTCTTATTTTCCCAGTAGAGCCGCACTTTAGTTGAGTTTTTCACTTAAAGCCCAACCAACCTTGGCGCATGTCTGTTGTTTTGTCAGAGTACTTTGTTTGTTCTTTCTCACTGATAGCCCTCTCTACTTGGACTTTCTTTTGCATCTTTTCAGAGATTTTTTTTGTTCCATTATAGGGTTTTCTTGGCTTCCATAAGCACTCTTTCAGTGAAAATAGTTTTTAGCACTTACATGTAATGACTCTTTCTCTACTATGAATGTTGCTTAGTTTTGTTGCATTTGTAGATGGTGATAATCTTGGGAGAGTCCGTCTAAACCTGCTTGAAGATTTGAGGGTGCGCTAGCTGCTTTAGAGAGACAAGCTTATTGCAGCAATTTGTGCGACTTCTCTGACTCAAAACTCTTAAGATATTTAAAGAAGAGATTTAATTTTCAAGATTCCTTCTGGTGCTTCACCTATTCAAATATCTCATTATTTCAAAATCATGAGAAAATGAAATTGGAAGGAGATAAAGAAAAAGAAAGCAAATGATAGGGAAATGTTTAGATTACTTGTCTCTACTTCAAGGTAGTAATGCTTCGTGTCAAGGTTCTATCTCTTTCCAGTTGTCCTATTCTTTTCCAAGTCGAAACTCTAGAGTATTTGGTGGAGTGTGACTATCATATTGCAATAATCATTGGAGCATACATCAGGTCAAGTTGCACTTTGTGGTGCTAATGGTTGTTAACGAATCACGTTCTTTAATTACCAAAGAATATATTTGTGCAAAAGTATTCTAGGAAAATCTGTTTTTGTACTGCACTGGACTAACTCATGCCCTTGTTATCAAATCAAGTTCTTTAATTATCAGAGAAAATATTTCTGAATAAGTATTCTAGTAATATATGTTTTTGTACTGCGCTGGACAAAATCATGCCCCAACAGAAACAGCTGATTTTGGCTTAGAACCTTTTTCCTTCACTGGGGAAGAAGAATATCATGATATGCAGGAAGTGTGATGTCCTTTCGCAAACTTTGCAGGATGGGACTTGAGTATTACGTGGATTCGGAACTTGCAGCTGGCACTGGAATACCTTAAGTTCGAGGAGATTGAAAAGTAAGTTTGAGTAGCTTATTTGAGCCTTATTAGTAGAGTGGCTATATAAATGAGTAGCATGTGGAAGTAAAGTGTCTGAGCATTTTAATATTGCTGGCACTTCTACTGAGATATACAAATGATGTAGTACTTCTATCTGGGAAGATCCTATCCCTCTGCCTTGTTTGCTTTAATTTGGTTTTTTGGTGAAGTAAACAAATTGCATTAGAAGGGCATCAAGCAGATGCAATGTTACAAAGAGAAATCTAAAGCTTCAAAATATAGCTACATGATGCTAGATTGGTGAGCGAAAAACCTGTGGAAACAGTCAAAAACCTATGCTACCTTAGAAACTCTACTAAATAAGAGTCAAGGAGCCAACAAAATCCAAAAAGTTATCAACATTGTTTACAGGAGTATGGAATTTGTTGTACCTGAGTCTTTTTACGAAATGGAATTTGTTGTACCTGAGTCTAAAAGGAGGTTGAAAATCTTTCCAGCGTTTCGTAATATTGTTAGGTAATATGCTAAGAAATCAGAGAGCTGTAGCCAGTCTGTGCGTTATTTTTACTTAAACATACTTTTTTTTTGAAACTGGTAACTTTTGTATATATATAGTGGGAAAAATATTGTTTACAAATGTCTACCACTTTTAGATTTTTTTAAAACGGTTGTAATGTCTACTTTTGGGTATTGTCTCCAATTGAATAGTTTGAGAAACTCTTTGGGTGAAAATTGGAGATTCACATCATCTCCTTATTTAAAATGGTTTTTGACTAGTTCCTAAGTTTGTTAGTGTTGAAGAGATAATTAACTTAAATAAAAATGTGCTCTCTCACTTAAGCTTTTAGATGAAACGGTAATATATTATAACATGGTATCAGGGCCTATGGTTCAACGGAATGAGTATGGAGATGTCAGAGTTGATGGCATAAGACTTGGTTTATTTCCTTTCCGGTGCTTGGAGATGCCCACACAAAAAGAAGCTAGCATATGGGCTTCCGTGGCCATAAGTACTCGGACAATGTGGTGGTACACATTGAATCTCCATATAAGCCCATGAGGTGAAGTGCCATTTGGTACTGAGTTCGAGGGGGAGATTTGTTGGGCGTGCGAACAAAATGTCCTACATTAGTCTCATATTGGTAGCTGAAAAAGAAAGGAAAGCTACATATAAGGTGTAAGACTACACTTAATGGTGAGGCCTTTTGTGAAAAACTGTGTGGCCTTAGCTTAGAGTTGGCAAAGGTCCTGACTTCGAGTCTCATCGCCAAACATTGTCAAAAGAATTTCCACGTACTTTCCCATGGAAAAGAATTAGTCGCACACGTGCGAGAGTGTGTTGAAGAGATAATTAAGTAAAAAGATCTTCGGGTGTTTAATAGTTCTTTGCTAGGAAAGTGGCTTTGGAGATTTGGAACAGAGTTGCATGCACTATGAAGAGAGGTGAGAGCGAAAAAATATGGAGTTATAGAAGGGGGTGGAGAACTAGAAACATTATGTTGTATGGAGTTATTGAAGGGGGTGGAGAACTAGAAACAATATGTTGTATGGAGTTATTGTAGGGGGTGGAGAACTAGAAACATTATGTAGAGAGGTGATAGCGAAAAAAGTATGGAGTTATTGAAGGGGGTGAAGAACTAGAAACATTACTACTTTTGGGTAGGGGTGGGCATGGTAAGGTAGATACCGAATTACCATACTAAAATCAAAATTTTGATTCCGCGGTTTTGGTATTATGTTATTGGTACGGTATTTGGTATGCATTTTAAAAGTTTTTGGTATTCGGTACAATATTTAGTATTTATAAAAATATCGAAATACCGAATACCGTCCGAAGTATATAGTTACATATACAATTCATATATATTATTATAATACTAACAAATATATTAGCTAGTATTAGTACAATGCTAATTGTTTAGACGTTGAAATTTGACCACTCTATCTTGATTGCTGATTAACGGATGAATTTGCTCGTACTTTATTTTGAATATTTTTATGTGGAAGATGTTAGTATGATATAATTGAGACGTCTCTTGAATAGCCGAAGTTATAATTCCCTATTGTATGAGTATATGTAAGTCGAAGTCAAACAAACTATGGTTACCGATTTACCGTACCCCAAAATACTGAAACCGAACTTAAAAATACCGAACCATACCGTATTAATTTGGTATGGTAGTGGTATAGTATTTTTAAAAACCGAAATTATCTAACCTAGGTTTCTTTAAATACCATACCATGCCCACTCCTACTTTTGGGTGCGGTCTTTGGAGAAATATCTTGAAGGGGAGGTAGAAAATTAGTAACTTTCAAGGTAGGATGGGAGTAAGGTAAGTTTTTGGGGGCACAAGTGGTGTGGGGATAACACATTGAGAGCCACATATCCAACATTCATAGTATTTTGTACCAAAGTCGATGACAGCGCAACAAATGTGGAAGATACAAGAAGGAAATGCTCTTTGGAGTTTTCAATTTAGGAGAAATCTTCAGGATTCGGAGATAAGAGGAATTGCAAAACTTGCTTGAGACGCTATCTTTAGAAATTCAGGATTCTTGGAGATAGGAGTTAGGGAATGGTGGTCGTTTCTCAGTAAAGTCCCATTATGGCAAGATGCTCACAAGAAATGATATATTTCCTCGTAAAAATCAGCTGTACAGGAGGGACGGAGACTGAATAAAACTAGTAATAAATTAAAAGAAAAAACTTAGCTATATTACCTTGCAACTCCATGAAGTATTAAGAAACAATAATTATACTGCTTGGTGGCTCAGATTCATCCCAAAAGATTATTGGATAAACAAAACAGGATGTGAATTGGGTTTTGGTTTACAGTCATTTCATCTCTAAAACAGCAGTTCTGGGTTTGTCTCCGGAGGACTATCTTATGTTTGTCTATTTATGGACAGGTCTTTAGAAATGCTTTCTCATGTCAATTTGGCTGAAGAAGGCATCTTGAGGATTCTCCTTGTTGTTGTTTATCTGATGTCCTGCAAAGTTGGTAATGATAACGAGGTCTCTGCTGCATCAAGGTATGCAGTCTTCTAGGTGTGTTATTTTATAATTTTATGTGCTAAAATTCATCTCCTTGTGTGTTGCTGTTTTTTATGGTTACTTAATTCTGTCATCTTTTCACTACTACCTGTTGCTTCATTAGCTCTATTTATCTTGTTATTTTGCTGTCGTCATTTTCCTTTCTATCCTGCTTTATCTGCACTTTTGAAGTCGAGGGTCTATCGGAAACAACCTCTCTACCCCCACAAAGGTAGGGGTAAGGTTGCGTACATCCTACCCTCCGCAAAACCCACTTGTGGGATTACACTGGGTATGTTGTTGTTGTTGTACTTAATTCTGTCATCTGTGAATTCGATAATTATCCTTTCTTTTCAGCTTTGCTAGATTGGTTCTCTGCCCATGTTGTCAATGGAGAAAAGCGTAGGAAAGCGTCAAAGTTCCCTTGGCCTTTAAACGAATGTGAAATTAAATCATGTGCTTTATGAATAAGGGTCAAATGAAATTTAATACGTAAAAATAACAACACAACAACAATTTATAAACAAAACAATTAGAAAAACACCTACGATAAATGAAAAGCATAAGGTATAGGTTATGTCTATTAAAATTAAGAAAAGACCTTTTATACATTCTCAAAAGGTAACAGACCTTTCAAAATTTCTAACCCAGTCCAACTAGCTCGGGTTTAGGCATACTAATAGTAGTAGTAGTTGTTTTATTTCTCATTCATATGTAAAGATCGGATATTAAGTTTCTAACTCGTTTTCTTTTTTCTAATTTCTGATGTCCTACTCCGAGTCATTACTCACTAATGTATTCATCTAAACATTTTCTTAAAAATTAATATGTTGCTTTGCTTCAAGAAAAAGCCCATGCGCCTCATGCCTTGGTGCCAACACTAAGAGGCTGCATTCATCCTTGAGATTGTAGCAATTGAAGGTATCCTTTCAATGGGTAGCAAACTATCTTTTCCCTTATTAGTACCATCTCCAATCATGATGGAGATGCTCAATGGAAGGTGGGATTTATTATGGGCACGGTGAAAAACTTAGCTACAGTTTTGGATTATAGTATTTCTTGAATTCTTGCTGCTTGCTGGAGCTACTTTTCTGTTCCTCGTCTTCTCTTTGTTGTTGATGAATCCAACATTACGATTACATAATTAAGCTTCTTATTTTCCTTGCAAATTCTTGTTCTTTCATCGTCCCACTTTACATTTGGAAACTTTTATCCATTTGCTACATATTTATATAACTGTGGTGTCCAGCCAGCTTGCGCGCACCTCGACTAATTCCACGGGGTATGGTGTACCTCCCACCAACACAGGTACTGGGTAACTTTATCCACCAAGGCTTGGACAGATGGGAAGACATTACCTAGTGTTTTGGCCTCCGCTAGGAATTGAACCTGAAACTTCCTGGTTTACAACCCACTTCATTGACCACTAGAACGCATCCTTAGGTGCTATCCATTTGCTACGTTTCTTTGCATGATCAACCAAAAATTCTTTTAAATGTTAAACTGCGTAAAAATTCCTTTTAATCTTACATTCCCTAAAGCTAGCATACATATTTCATACTTGAATACATTAATAGACTCTGGGTTGTGTTGGAAATGCATATTTGGATCTTGTTATACATTCCTTGGCTAAACAATGGTAGAGGTGAAATTTTAGCTTCTGATTTTTTGATTAATTGATATTTGTTTATAACCCACATTTCCACCTCCTAAATTTGCTAGTTTACTCCTTTGCTATTAAAAGCCATCACACTGATGCTAAGCGAGGGATTACCATTTCATGGGTGAAACCATGCACTTTAGACAATGACGCACAAAGTGATCCAACAAAAATAACATTGTTCTTTGAATCTTAACTATGAGGAGTTGGATGAATATTGGCATTTTTGTATATTGGATACTAAAATTAGTAATTACATGTAGTTTATAGCCTGTTTAGCCAAGCTTATTTTTTCCCAACAATGTTTATTTTTTTCCAATCAGTGCTTAGTTTTTTAAAAAAGTGAGGTGTTTGGCCAAGCTTTTGTGAGAAAATAAGTGCTTCCGGGGAGTAGCAGAAGCAGTTTTCCAGAAGCTAAAAAAATAGCTTTTGCCGAAAAGCACTTTTTTGAAAAGTACTTTTGAGAAAAATACACTTAAAAACACTTTTTAAAAGCTTGGCCAAACACTAATTGTTGCTCAAAAGTGCTTTTTAAATTAATTGGCCAAACACAAACCATTTTTCGCCAAAAATACTTTTTTGAAAAGCGCTTTTGAAAAAAGTACTTTTCAATATAAGCTAATTTAAGAAGCTTGACCAAACAGGCGTACCTGGACCCCGCGCATAGCGGGACCTTAGTGCACCGAGCTGCCCTTTTATTCATGTATGTTTTCCACATTTTAATTTTTCATAAATTGCGTGTTTCAATTCGAAGAAGCATGCACTTCACTTCTCGCTTTTCGCTTCAAGTCCCATGGACCCAGTCGTTACACTTTTCACTTTTAAAACACAGGATTACTCATATATGTGCTTCTTTAGCAAGTGACATACTATTGAATTGTAGCATATCATTCTAGGATTTCTTATAAGAAAAAACATATGATTCTAGGATGGCATGAACCGTCTCATCTATAAATTTAAAGTGTGTTCTATTAATAAGGGGAAAAATACTTGAGGTCTACAACATGCCTCCTCACGTGCATCCTTGATTTCTTGGGCCAAGTATACAATTTTGTTGATCGTTGACTTTTGACTTGAAGGCCATACCTCTGCTTGCTCTGGCATCAACTTAAATCGTGTGAATGTATCATCCTGAACTAGCTTAAGCTATTACAGAAGGGATATTCTTCAACAGTCACTTCATAATTGCTGAAGATGATATTTCATTAGTTGTTATAAAGCTATAAAGCCTGGTTGAACAATATTTTTTTTGAAACTGGTAATGTATTCCTCAGCATTAAGGATATGCTAGCAACCTTCAAAAAGGGACAGAAGGGAAAAAAGGAAAGAAACTACTTACAGAGAGCCTAACAAATCTACAAGCTCTGATTCCTCTACATCTTTCTCCTTACACCAAAAATAAAAAGATACAATTCAATTCGATTTAACTATGTGAATCGAATTGGACCTATCTTCAAAGCTTCTGTTGTTCCTCTCCCTCCACACAGTCCACCAGATGCAATGTGGGATGATTCCCCATCATTTCTTCTGGCTCTTACTTCCTCCTCTTCTAATCAACAACTCAATAGATCTGCAGTGTGCTCAGGCATGGTCCATTTTGTGTTTGTGAGGGCAAAAAATAGAGCCCATAGCTGTGCAGTGAATTTACAATGCAGAAAAAGATGATTGTTGGTCTCTTCTGTTTCCCCACATAGTTGACATCTGGAAACAATTATCTGCCCCTTTCTTTCCAAAACTTCATGTGTCAAGCAAGACCTTCTGACTACCAACCATGTAAAGCATTTTACTTTAGTTGGTGCTATGTTTTTCCAAACATTGTTCCACAAAATTTGCTGGTTTCTGTTTTGTTGTACATTGTCAATTTCATAAACCCTTTAACAAAAAAATTCCCATCCTTGTTATGCTTCCATTTAATAGAATCTGAATCTGAGGTAATGCCTGAGAAACCTTCTAGCTCATAAAGTAAATTGCCCATCCTGTCCACTTCCCAATCATTCAAAAGTCTTCTAAATGATAAATCCCACCCCTGATTAGTCCAACACTCATTGACAGTTTCCTCAGGATTGTTGCATATGTTGAAAAGATCAGGGAAATCTTCCTTCAATGGGGTCTGACTGTTCCAAGCATCTCCTTAGAATTTTTTTTTTCTTCCATCTCCCACTTTTATGACCATGTTCCCTGCTAGCTTAGGCCAAAGATCTCTAATTGTTCTCCAAACCCCAACTCCATGGGGTGCAGAATTGACATTACTACACCAAGGTTTATATTCACCATATTTGCACTTACCTCCTTACATAAAGCTTGACCTTCTTCATTATACCTCCATAGCCATTTCATTAATAGGCTATTGTTCTGTCTCCTTAGGTTTTTAATGCCCATTCCCCCCAAATATCTGTTGTTCAGTGTTTTGTCCCATTTCACCAGGTTGTAACTCTTATTCTATTTGCAACCATGCCAAAGAAAGTCCCTCCTAAGTTTGTCCAACTTCTTCAGAATCTTAGAAGGTAAAGGAAACAATGACATAATATAAGGTAGGTAAAGAGTCTAGGACTGAGTTTATGAGGGTAAGTCTTCCTCCTAAAGATAAGTATTGTGTCTTTCACCTTGTCAGTCTCTTTTCTGCCTTCTCTACGATGCCATCCCATATCACTGCCTCTTTATGTCTATTACCTAGTGGCATGCCCAAATAAACTGTAGGCAAGTTCTCCACATTGCAACCTAGTATCTCCACCAAACTCTGCAAGTTGACCACCTCTTTAATTGGAAATAAATTACTCTTCCCCCATTTTACTTTTACTTTCAAACCTAAAGTAGTATAAAAAAACAGAAGTATCAGTCTTATGTAGTTTATCTGCTCTTCAATTGGTTCACGGAAGATAATTGTATCATCAGCATAAAGCAGATGACAAATTTCCTTTGCTTTCCCTCTATCACCTCCTATTTGAAAACCTCTGATCGAGATGTTTTGTATTGCAATCCTCATCATACTGTCAAATCCTTCCATTGCCAAAATAAAAAGAAAGGGAGATAGAGGGTCTCCCTGTCTAAGTCCCCTCCCTGTGGGGAAGAAGCCAATAGGTTCACCATTTACAAGAATAGAAAATCTGACAGTACTGATGCAGAACCTAATCCATCCCAACCATTTCTCACCAAATCCCATTTGTTTGAGTATGTTCACCAAGAATTCTCAATTAACATGATCATAAGCTTTTTCAATGTCTAGCTTGCACATGACACCAGGAGTATCTCCTTTCATTCTAGAGTCCACACACTCACTTGCAATAAGTGCAACGTCCATGATCTGTCTCCCTTTTATTAAGGCCATCTGATCTGATGTTTGTTGACCAGCTTGTCTACCACGTTTTTCAACCTTTCGGCCAAAATCTTTGCTATGATCTTATATATGCCTGTGATCAAACTTATAGGTCTAAAATCCTTCAACTCTGAGGCCCCTGCTTTTTTAGGAATGAGGGTCACATATGTTGCATTGAAACTTTTCTCAGTCCTTTGGTTAGCATGAAAATCATGAATAGTGTTCTTGATATCATCTTTGAGCAGATCCGAAAAAGCAAGATAAGAAGACATAGGAAATCCGTCAGGCCCAGGTGCCTTTTCCATAGCACACATCTTGATACTATTCAAGATTTCCTTCTCATCAACTTGTCTCTGTAACCACTCCTGCTCCTCCTCAGTTATACATGTAGGGTTCATAAGCTGCAACTATGGTCTCCATTCCTCTCACTCCTTGTAAAGATTTTGATAGAAACTTTGGATGGCCTCCTTGATTTCTGCTGGTTCACTAATAATATTCCCTTCCACTGTCAGACTATCAATGGAATTGTATCTCTTATGTGATGTGGCAATTCTGTGGAAATACTTAGTGTTTCTATCCCCTTGCTTCAGCCACTGAATTTTTAATCTTTGTTTCCATCTGATCTCCTCCATCTTAGCCACCTTCTCAAAATCCAAAGCCAAGTTGGTCTTTTGAAGGAGTTCATCATCTCAGTTTGCCAATTGGTCTAAGATCTCCTCCTTTTGCTGTTTCTAGTTGCCTTTGTTGTTTTTGCTCCATTCTTTCAACTTTCCTTTTAGCAATTTCAGCTAAAATATAACCAGGTCTACTAGTAACTGTGAAAGATAGCCACCACATTTTCACACACTCCTTGAAACCCCTCAACCTCCATCCACCCGTTTTCAAACTTGAAATATGATTTCTTAAAGCTCATCCCCACATGTCAACATGTTTGGATTGTGATCATACACTAATTTAGGAAGAATTGCTTGTTTGTTGTTGACAAACTGCTCCTCCCACTGAGATGAGAATATGAATCTATCCTGGTCCTACCAAGATGATATTCTTAGCTATGTGGTTAGTTTATAATTGTAAAGAATAAATCTTGGACCTAACTGAACCCCAAAAGCTAGCTCACAAGGGGAGGATTGCTCAAGACATATAAAGAGACCATACATCTCATTAATCACCGATGTGGTACTTTTTCATTCTTCAACCCCCCACCTCACGCTTAGAGCTGAACATCTGGAGCGGAATTTGTGCTTGTGGAAATTATCGAGTAATCGGAGATGAAAAAGAAGACCAAGCGTGGACAATTTAATTTGGGAGCCCCACATTAGGTGAGATGGGTCCTGCTTTGATACCATGTAAAGAATGGATCTTGGGCCTAACTCAACCCCAAAAGCTAAATGAGGGGTGAATTTCCCAAGTCCATATAAGGAGTCCAAATTCCCATCCACAACCGGTGAGAGTATCAACATGAGTCCTACATCGGCCCTTAAGGGATGGGTAGTCTCTTCAATATGGCTTGGGCAATCCTCCCCTCATGAGCTAGCTTTTGGGGTTGATTTAAGCCCAAGATCCATTATTTACATGATATCAGAGCAGTAACCATTTCAATTTTCATTTTCGATGTTAGACCCCCATATTAAATTACCCACGCATTAGATGTCCAGTCCTGGACGTGAGGGAGGGTGTTAAGAGTCCCACATCGGCCCTTTAAGGGATGGGTGGTCTCTTTAATATGGACTTGGGCAATCCCCTTCATGAGCTCAATGTTATTAAAAGCGAGTGCTTTTGCGCTTTAAGCGAGACGAGGTGCAGTCCTTGCGGTTTTCTGCCCTAAAGTGAGGCATGGGTTAAACAGCGTATGCTTCAGGCCCAGAAGCATGAGACTTCTCTTCCAAAACATCTGCTTCGAGTTGGACTCCGCAAGCCTTGCGACGTACTTTCTCTTCTCTTGACTGTTGCGACTTCTTGAAGTAAGTTTTTCTCTTCTCCTCTTCTCTTCTTCTTCTCTTCTCTTCCTCGTCTTTTTTTCTCTGTTTTACCTGCCTCTACTCAACTTCGCTGCTGAGACTGGTTGCTCTTTTTTCTCTTCTTCTTTTCTATTTCTCTCAGTTCTTCGATTTGCTGCAGTTAGTTTCTATGTTCTGCTCTGTTTTTTTCTGTTCTGCAATTGTTTTCTCTGATTTGTAATTTCTTTCACTGTTCTGCTCTGTTTTGTCTCTGTTCTTCAATTTTTCTCTATTTAGTAATGTTTTTCTCTGTTCTGCTCTGATTTTTAGTCTCTGTTGACTTTTCTGCAATTGTTTCTCTATTTTCACTGTTCTGTTTTTTCTTTAAATTCTGTTTTTTTATTCAATGTTGCTCCCTTTGTGATTTGGTTTTGCATTTGCTTAATATGTTATGACTTATGAGGATTATTGACTATCTAGTCCTAGTATCTTTTATTTACTTCTTAATTTAATAATTGAAAGATTCGCTTATAATGTTATTTTTTATTGAGTTTTTGGTTATTTATCTATGTTTATTTAATATTTTTTATTTTTATATTAAATTGCGCTTCACATGAAAAAAGCGTGCGCTTCGCTTCACGTTTCTCGCTTCGGTGAAGCAAGGCCTCGTCGCTTTTTTCCGCTTCTCGCTCTCCAAAACACTATATGAGCTAGCTTTTGGGGTTGAGTTAGGTCCAAGATCCATTCTGTACATGGTATTAGAGCTAGGCTCATCCCAATTCATTGTTTACCCGATGCCCCCCATTATATACTGTCCACACTCCATGCGGGCGGGCGCGGGGGTGTTGATTCTCCCACATCAGTTGTGGATGGGAATTTGGACTCCTTATATGGACTTGGACAATCCTCCCCTCATGAGCTAGCTTTTGGGTTGAGTTAGGACCAAGATCCATTCTTTACAATAATGGTTGAGTAAGGTAACTCATTGCTTATTTTTGTGACGTCTTCTTTATTGTCTGAATTCACTTAGGTTCTCTTTCTTATGCTTAGATCTTGATACAGGCTTCTTGCTTTAGGAACTAGCTTTTCCACCAAGGTGATACGGGAATATGGTCTACTGCAGCATAAGAAAGATGGAATGGAGTCCTGGAAAGCTGGAGGTGTGCAAAATTGTTTTCTTTCTTCAGAGTTGATAGATAGTAGACCTGATGGGACGGGAGATCTGGAAAGGCTTCAGAAGATGGCTCACTTTCTGGAGATCATAAGGAAACTGCAGTGGCGACTCACATACAAATGCAAAAGGCTAGGCCAAGAATTGGTAGTTTTGTCTGGTCCTCCAAGGTTCATTATTATCAGTTGCTTGATGTGGATACATATTACATCTCCTTTATCTCATATTTTAGGTGGATCAAGGTGAAGCTGTAGGTGAGACAGATTTGTCACAGGACGAGTCCAGGATTCTCGATCTTCCTGCTGATATCTTATCTTTGGAGGCTTCAAACCAAAAGGGTCTGGCTCCTGCTTCTGAGATGGAGAGAAATAATGGCGAAGACCTTGCTTTGATGCCTGTGGATGCATTTGATTGCAAAGATGTTTCTTCTTTGGACACTTTTAAAGAACCATCTTTAATATCTGAAGAAAAAAGAGTCTTTTCTATAGAAAATCCAAAGGATATGATTGAACGGTGGGAGATAGAGAATCTGGATGTCAAAACAGTTGTCAAAGACGCTATACTTTCTGGTCGTCTTCCTTTGGCCGTTCTTAAGCTGCATCTTCATCGTTCAAGAGATTCGATGTCAGATCAGGAAAATCAGGATACATTCAACGAAGTTCGAGAAGTTGGAAGAGCTATTGCTTATGACTTGTTCCTGAAGGTAAGTCATTTCCGATTATTCGTATAAACAATTATTGTATGTCTAATGAGTCAGCTATTGTTCATGATCAGGGTGAGCCTGGACTTGCTGTAGCAACACTTCAAAGGCTGGGGGAAGATATTGAAACCAGCCTGAAACAGTTAATTTTCGGTACTGTCCGGAGATCTCTACGTATGCAAATTGTTGAAGTCATGAAAGGACTTGCGTATCTTGGACCACATGAGTGGCAAATTCTGGAGAGGATCTCACTTATTGAGGTAAGTGGAATTGTTGTTACTAAAGTTCCTCTAACTGGCTCTATGAGTCTAGATCGGAGTTGAATTTCGAGCTGATGGTTTGTTTTTGCACAAAGAGAATTTATCCTTGCAGCAGTTTCTGGAGTGCCTTCTCTTGCCGGCACAAAGAGTTCAAGGGAGCATCAAATGGAAATGCAACAGAAGAAATAAAACTGCACTTATTGGCTCCATTGGGTAGAGACCTAGTTATTGCCTGTGGTGAACCTGATGGAGTTGTGTTGGGTTCATGGATGAATGTCAACGAACAGCCAATTGCTCCTGAAGCTGACAATGATAATAATCATTCTAGTTACTGGAGTGCTGCTGCAGTGTGGTTTGATGTCTGGGATCAGAGAGTTGTTGATTGTGTAAGTAACTTTTAACTAATGCTTCCCAGAAATTTACTGCTTATCAGAAGGGGTATCAAATGGGTGGGAACCAGTAAAAATGGGTTGAGTCATCCATCCCGACAAAGTTTGCTTAGGTAAGATGCGTTGGGTCAACTTGGGCTTAAAAAATGGTCATAAGTGGGGGGAAGTGGCGCGGGGCGGGTTCGGTGTGCGGGGTGCTGCGGGTTTAAGACTATGCGGGACGGTTGTGGGGCGGGTTGCAGGACTTTCCTGCTTTAATCTCGACTATCATCTCTGATTTAAGAAGACTGAAGCTCTCAACTATCAAATTTACCTTTCAATTATTTTTTAAGATTTTCAAAAAAGTATATTTATATGATATTTTATACTCGGAACCCGTTTTCAGATGAAACAATTTGTTTTACAGTTCCAGGAATTTATTTGGAATTTTTGTGAACCAAACAGATTTCTTTCTGATATATTTCCACATAAAGGTCTAGAAACTGCAATCATTACAGTTAATTCTTCAATACATTAACAAGCACTGTTTTTGAAATTATTTGACTTTTCCAATTAAAAAATTGTAATTAGTTGTGCTAAATGCCTCGACAGTCGCTCAAGAATTTTACATCATGTGTGCCACTCCTCTTCCTCAGCTCCCTCCTTAATGGCTCGGAAAATGAAACTTGAATTTTTATAGAATCAAATTGGAAAAACATTTTATTTTGATAATTTCTTTGATACTGTTGATTGTTTCATATCCTTTTATATTTTCATTATTCCATCTTGAGTTTTGGTGATTTTTTTGTTCTGTAAAATCTGCGT
This sequence comes from Anisodus acutangulus, assembly GCA_029783415.1. Taxonomy (NCBI): domain Eukaryota; kingdom Viridiplantae; phylum Streptophyta; class Magnoliopsida; order Solanales; family Solanaceae; genus Anisodus; species Anisodus acutangulus. The sequence continues at coordinate 33,513,912 of CM056502.1, read as the reverse complement.
TGCTGGCAATAACTGTAATCTTATTTGCTGACAGATAGTGCTGGATCAACCTTTCCTTATGGGGGTCAATGTTTTGTGGGAGTCACAACATGATTACCACATTCGCCATAGTGACTGGTTGGATGTATCAAGACTCTTAGAGGTAATCCCGTCATATGTGTTAACCAGTGGAAGCCTCCATGTCAGTTTGGATGATGTATGCTCTTCATCAGTTGACGAATATCTTCAGAAACCTCAAGACTGTGGCAGTTACATATATTCTCTTGAAGAGGTGGATGCTGTTTGCATGAATGTACCGAGTGTCCAAATATTTAGGTTTTATGCGGACAGCATGTGCTCAATGTGGTTGCTAATGCTTATGGAGCGGAAACTTGCTAAGAAATTTATTTTTCTGAAGGACTACTGGGGAACTACTGCAGATATTGTGTCTCTTCTTTCCCAGTCAGGTTTTATTCGTGATGTGCATAAATCCTTATCGACGGATGAGCCGGCTGAGAGCTGTTCAGAATCTGTACTAGCTATTAATGATGCCAGAACTCATCCAGATTCCATCCAAGCATTTCATAAGGTTATCGTTCACCACTGTTCACAGCACAACTTGTTGAATTTTCTGGATCTTTACCTTGATCACCACAAATTGGCTTTAGATCATGAATCAGTTTCCTGGATGCAGGATGCAGCAGTGAGTAAACTCGACTTATCATTATGTGTAAATATTTTGCTTTGGCTTAGGTATCCTGTATGGATTTTCTTTATGTGAGAACCTTAGAGTTCCAATCTTATTAGTGATTGTTACTTGGCCATAATGGAGACCCATGTTCATATCATTTCCACTTTTGAAAAGCTGAAGTGTCAAACTCTGACTGAAGTGTTAATCAAGGCTTTCCTTTATTCATGATTGTCAAAAAACTTTATTCTCTCTCATTAATCTGATTAAATTTGTGACTTCGTAAGATGTCTGCTTGCCTTTTATATAAATTCTCACACTTTACTTTCAAAAGGTCCACCAAAAACCTGTAAATAAAAATGCTTCATGCATGCTCTGTGAACATATTTGCCTGAGCAATGCTGTAGTTGCTACTGGTGAAATTGTCTTCTTTGTGCAAGCAAAGCCAAGATGGTTCAGCATTTGTTTATTAATCTTGTTATGAATTTTCATGATTATTTTGTCTGAAAAATGTTTTCTTGAAACTTCGTTCTTTCAGGTATTTATAGTTGATATACTCCCTCTGTTTCATAATAAGTGGTGTTTTTAGCTTGGGCACAACCCTTACGAAAATTACTCACTCCTAGCAAGTAAGAAGTGTTTTTACTAATTTACCCTTAATCAAATGCCTTGAAAAAGAAGTAGCTCTTTAATGGTTTCTTGGTAAGGAAAACTTCATTTATTTAAGTAAGGATAAAATTGGAACAAAGAAATCAATGCCTTCTTGATTTTGTGAAACACCGCATATTTTGAAACAAGCTGAAAATTTAAAAGCACCACTTATTATGAAACGGAGGGAGTACTACCTTGTTAATAGCAAGTGAACTTGCTTCTTTCAAATTTAAGATCATAGTCCGTATGCACATTTTACTTGTTAATTTTTCAGTATGATCTTTCACTTTAATTCGTTTTTTCTTCAAAACTGAATCTACCAGTGCCAAGTTACAACTAGATAATTAGCCTCTAAAAATAGCGCACGTCACTTTGCAGTACGTTTTTATCCAATTTGAGCCACTCAAGAAATAGACGGTCTATAACTGATACAGTCCATAACATGGTCAACTTGTTCGTGCTGCTTTCTGTATTCTATAAAGTAACCAAAGAAAATGAAAATTTGTTAGCTTGGCTGAAAAATGTCTTGTAGAGTGATGAACTTGGAGAGTTGTCATTTTTGTAGTCAAGCTTGTAAAGCCTGTCCATGTGGTGTAAGAGTTGGTCAGTGTTGTCAAAGGCGCGCTTAAGCCCTGAAGCTAGGCTCAAAACATGTTGAGCGCTTCGCCTCGCTTTATGGGCGCTTCGCCTCGCTTTATGGGCGCTTCAGTGTCATCATCAAGACTATAAGACATACTTTTCCTTGCCAATGAGCTTCTCTTGAAGAGGTGACACTAGATATATGATATTTCACTTTATCGTGATGTTTTTACAATTTTTTTGTCCATATATTTGTTATTCATGTTTATTATTATTAGTCTTAGTCTAAACATATATATATTTGTATTTTTGCACCATTGTGCTTTTTCATTTAAGCCCACACTAGGGGTGGGCGTATATCGGTTCGGTTCGGTTTTGTATCCGAAAAATATGAACCGAATACAATTTTTTTTTTAAAAAAACCGATATGTTCGGTTTATATGCCGAACGTAACGGATAATATTGGTTTTTTCTAGTGGGCCGGGTCGGGGATTTTATTTATTTTTTAAAAAATTGAATTTCCAAAACTGAAATTGACATTCACACCTACACTATCATGAAATTTCGACGTTGAAATCTATTGTGTATCGTGAGATGTTTACTAAAGAAAAAGAAAAATTAGAAATCGATTTGGGGGAAAACACAAATTGATTGGAAAAACGGACGTTTTTCTAAAAATTGGCTGCGCCAAACCGCCTTTCGGCAGTTTGACCGGCGCCGTCTCGAAAAAATACGCAAAATAAAAAAAACATCGGATAAAACGGACATCCGAGCGCAGAGTTATGACCATTTAAAGTTTTATTAATTTACAACTACTTTTTCTCCCTACATTTTATGTCAATGCTTCCGTAATATGTTAATCAAGTTCATGCCGCATGCGACTTCCATAAAAGCATCATAGATTAGCTTCAATAGCTATGATTCAAGAGATAGTAGTAGCCTAAAATAAAAAATAAAAAATAAAAAAATATATATATTTAATTCGGTTTTTCGGTTCGGTTCGTATCCAAAATTAAAAAACCGAACCGAATCACTAAATCCTGATTCGGTTTTTCAAAAAATTGATTTTTTTTAAAAAAAAAAATGAGAAAAAACCGAAACGAATTTCGGTTCGGTTCGGTTTTTTCGGTTCTCCGGATTTTTTGCCCACCCGTAGCCCACACTTTATTTGTGCTTTGCGCATAAAACCCCTACTGACCTTGGAGCTTTTTTGCACTTTACGCTTTTGATAACATTGGAGTTAGGTGTAACATTTCTGTTGCTCCTTTTTCTAGTGGTGAATTGTTTCATAATCTTTTCGTAGATCCATTAGTTTTCATGCTTTTGACAGAGTTGGTAAAGGCACTGGGTCCATCTCCGTGCGGCTCACTTCTCTGTGCCAAAACACAATTACATGTTGGAGATGGGCAATGAAGGGAGTTGCTCTATCCAAATCAATAGGCACACACTTAGTGAATTACTCCAGTAAGGCACTCTTGTAGGAGGTTTATGCATCAGCACGTGTCAAGTGACAAGCCTTTCTCTTTTATTTTGGTACTTCGGGAAACTGGAAGTTTTTGAAAGAAATTTGGCCTTCAACTTCCCAGCAATCCAGATGGCGTTAGATTCTTCTTTTGAAGATTTCATTTTCATTTCATTAGAGCCCTCATTTTTGTTTACTTTTCCTTTGACTTGTTTGTGGAAAGTATTGGTAGAAGAAGCACTCATTCGACGGAGATGACAATCTTACTTTCATAAACTCTTAAATGAAGAGGGGAACATAGACATTGTATTGGAAGATCTGGAGTACTCAAAGAGAAGTCGCGATTTTAGGTACCGTAGGTGTATAAAGGTGGAGGAGATTAAGGGTGCTATTCGCAGAATACACAAGGGGAGAGCGACCGGACCTGACGAAATCCCGGTGAAATTTTGGAAGAGTGCAGGTATACCATGTTTGGAATGGCTGAATAGGTTATTCAATGTCGTTTTTAGTACAACAAAAATGTCTGAAGAATGGAGGTGGAGTACGATGGTCTCGTTGTACAAAAACAAAGACAACATTCAGAGTTGCAACAACTATAGGGGTATCAAGTTATTAAGCCACACTATGAAAGTTTGGGAGAAAGCGGTGGAGATGAGGGTGAGGAGGGGCATGACTGTTTCTGAGAATCAATTTGATTTCATGCCGGGGTGCTCGACGACAGAAGTCATTCATCTTGTGAGGAGGCTGGTGGAGCAGTACAGAGAGAGGAAGGACCTTCACATGTTGTTCATCGACCTTGAAAAGGCTTACGATAAAGTCTTTATAGAGGTTATATGGAGGTGCTTAGAGGTTAGAGGTGTACCTTTGGCGTACTAGGGCGATCAAAGACATGTGCGAGGGAGTCAAGAACTAGGTAAGGCCAGTGGGAGAAGATTCAGAGCATTTCCCAGTTATGATGGGATCGAATCAGGGGTCAGCTCTTAGCCCGTTTCTTTTTGCCTCAGTGATGGATGTTTTGACGCAACATATTCAAGGAGACATACCATGGTGTGTGTTGTTTGCGGAAGACGTAGTGCTGATTGACGAGACCAGAGAGGGAGTTAATGCTAAGTTGGAGGTTTGGAGATAGACCCTGGAGTCTAAAGGGTTCAAGTTGAGCAGGACCAAGACAGAGTACTTGCAGTGTAAGTTCAGTGGTGTGACGCAGAGGCGGACGTGGATGTGAGGCTTGACACTTATGTCATTCCAAAGAAATAAAGTTTCAAGTATCTGGGTCTATTATCCAAGGGGATGGAGAGATTGATGATGATGTCACACATCGTATTGGTGCGTCTAGGATGAAGTGGAGGCTCGCATCTGGAGTCGTTTTTGATAAGAAAGTGTCACCAAAACTCAAAGACAAGTTCTACAGAGTGGTGGTTAGACCTGCTTTGTTGTATGGGGCGGAGTGTTGGCCAGTCAAGAAATCCCACATTCAGAAGATGAGAGTTGCGGAAATGAGGATGGTACGGTGTATGTGCGGGCATACTAGGAGTGATAGGATTAGAAATGAGGATATACGAGACAAGGTGAGAGTGCCCTCGATAGAGGACAAGATGCGGTAAGAGAGACTGAGATGGTTTGTGAATGTGAAGAGGGCGCGATGCCTCAGTGCGGAGGTGCGAGAGGTTGACTATGGATGGCTTTAGGAGAGGTAGGGGTAGGCCGAAGAAGTATTGGGGAGAGGTGATTAGACAGGACATGACGCAATTGCAGCTTACCGAGGACATGACCTCAGATAGGAGGTTGTGGAGGACACGAATTAGGGTAGTAGAGTAGTAGGTGTAGAGAGTTCCATACTAGTAGGCGTAGTTCTTCTTCTGTAGTTTCTTGTCCTTCAATTACTGGTATTATTTACTGTTCCTTTCTTATTTGAATTGCTTTGTTATTGTTTTACTGCTTTATTGTTATTGATGTATTGCGTTATTCTTAGCCGATGGTCTATCGGAAACAGTCTCTCTACCTCCCAAGGTAGAGGTAAGGTCTGCGTACAGTCTACCCTCCCCAGACCCCACTTGTGGGATTACACTGGGTATGTTGTTGTTGTTGTTTGTGGAAAAGGGAAAATCTGCACTTGGTTAGCCCTTTCTCTTTTCCTTCTGATTTTGGCTGACATATAAGTCTAGATTTATCACGCATAGTATATCTGAAAATCATTTTGTAGTTCTCGCTACTCCCAGGTGGTTTATATTAGGAAGCTATATGCTAGTATAACCCTGGACCGTAGTTGCAGTCCTTCAAGGTGCACCTGATCAGAGAACTTCACTATTTTCAACTACGTGGAATATAAATTGTGTCTAATTGAAAATACTAGTGGGAGGTCAAACAAAACAATAGCTCTCAAGTTCATTTGACTAGTGGGCGTCTAGTTACATTTTTCAGAACTTGCATTCCTTTGCACCTTGCTCCATTGAGGTCTTTTATGCCCTTTCATTCTAAGAAGCCTTTGATTATGCCTTGTCCTTAACTGCTGATTTCCTCTAAAAAGATTTATTGGTTTATAGAGCTATATAATTCCATCTCTCTTTAACGGAAGATGTTACTATTGAACTATCTTTTTGTACATTTTGATAGCCCAATTCACTAACCTTCTTGTTTTTTTTTTCTATATTATCATCAGGGAGATAACCAATGGGCCAAGTGGTTGCTCTTGCAAAGGGTCAAGGGGAAAGAGAATGAAGCGTCATTCTCTAATGCCCGTGCTGTTGTATCACATAATTTAGTTGCCGGTAACAGTTTCAGCACCATGGAGATAGATGATATAATACATACTGTTGATGATATTGCAGAAGGAGCAGGAGAAATGGCAGCTTTGGCCACATTGATGTATGCTCCAATTCCGATTCAAGATTGCTTGAGCAGTGGCAGCGTGAACAGGCTCTATAGTTCTGTACAGTGTACATTGGAGAATCTTAGGCCATTCCTCCAGTGCTTTCCTACTTTGTGTCGTACACTAACTGCAGCATGTTTTGCACAAGATCCAACTTGCAGCAGTATAGGTCCTAAACCGAAATGTGAGTTGCTACTTTTTAATTTCTCTAGGTTTGTGACCCTAAATTTGCTTGCCACCTGGAAGGACCTCAAGAAGTTTTCTAGTGATGGCAGTTTAAGTGTTTATCACATAGGCCTAACCAAAGTTGCATTTTTATATGATTATGACCTTTTCCTTATTAACTGTAGCTTTCGCAGTGTTTGGTTATTCTGATTTATTAGACTATTTGAATTGGCGCGAGAGTGTGTTCTTCTCTTCAGCACATGATACTTCACTCTCACAGATGCTTCCTTGTTGGTTCCCTAAGGCTGTCCGGAGATTAATTCAGCTTTATGTGCAGGTTGTCTATGAAACTTAAGTTGTTGTTTAACTTAATCACTTGCTCTTAAAGGTTTCATGGGATTGAAAGCAAAGTAGGATCTTCCAACTACTATATACTATGGAGACAATACTCTATCTTTGGCAGTTTCTAAGTTAACTATAACCAACTCTAACTATCAAATTTATTAACGTGCCTGTTTCATGCTTGGTTGTAATATCTCTGTTATGGTAGGGCCCACTTGGTTGGCAATCAATTGCAGATTTGCCGGTGGATGATCCCTCTCTACTGAGGGACATTGTTCCTTCTGACATCAGTCCCTTGTCCTGGGAAGTTGCCATCCAGAAACACATTGAGGAGGAGCTGTATGATTCTTCATTAAAGGTGAGTAATACTTTTATGGTCATTTACTGATGTCAACTCTTTGAGATACTGTCTTTTCCTGTCCCGTTTCCTTCTCTAATATTGTGTTTGTTAAAAATATAACAACAGCAACAACATACCCAGTGGAATCCCACAACGTGGGGTCTGGGGAGGGTAGAGTGTACGCAGACCTTACCTCTTTCTTGGTAGGTAGAGCGGTTGTTTCCTAGAGACCCTCGGCTCAAGACAAAGCATAAGCGCACAATGCCCAAACATTCTCAACCTCGCTTCCCGCATCTTATCCGTACATAAGTAAATAGAAGTGTGTAACATGTGCCCCATATCATGGATCACAGACCCCCTTTTTCCGTAAAAGCAAAGTGAGATTTCCAAAGGGAAGACGTGGATTCTCCATCTAATTATCATATGTGGATGTTCTTTGCTAGAAGCAAAAGTAGACTATGCATAAGAAAATGAAGAAGAAAGATATATTAAGAGAAAAGTTCAATCTTTCATCTACTAAGTCATACATTGTAATTCTCATTGCTTAGGATACACAATATTTCGTGGTAAGGGAAAACTTGTGGGATTACACTGGGTATGTTGTTGTAAGGGCAAACTGAAAAAAGGGGTTTTCAATATCTTCTGTTTTCTCTTTTCATGTGATGTCAAACTCAAAATAGGTTTATCATGCGATGTGTTTTTGATTCTGTATTTTATTCTCCGTGGGGCAAGTGGACACATTTGAAGAATCTGCAAAGAACTAAGGTTTTATTGCTCTTGTATTTTGATTTCATTGGGTGGAGATATATTTGATGGAATTTGAAAGTTCGTTAAGGTGCTCACAATTTGCCTTTCATGTAGTCCAATTCCTTTTCTAAATTTAAACCGTGTTCATGTTATCATCCCTAATCCAAGTCACTTTCTGGCTATAGGAATCTAGAGTTGGAATTGAGCACCATTTACACCGTGGACGTGCATTGGCAGCTTTTAATCAGCTTCTGTCAAATAGAGTTCAAAAGTTGAAGTCAGAAAGTTCACGTCGGCAGCATGGAACTCCAGTTCAAGGACAAACAAACATCCAGTCAGATGTGCAGATGCTTCTTTCACCTATTACACAGAGTGAACAGTTGTTTCTTTCATCCGTAAGGATCACTTTCTTTTAATCAGTTACCAAACTGGCATTCTTCTTTGTCTAATTTCAGGCATATCTACTTCTTTTGTCCTTTCATAGTCATAATGTGGAAACTGAATTACCTCATGTTAGTATACAAGCAAAATCTCTTTTTTAACTACAGGTCTTGAAGTGTTATTTTGCTCTTTCAGCATTACAAATCATTGTAAAGTTCTTAAGGAGACAATTGTGTAATCGAAAGATTTTTGAAAAATCTCGTGTGAATGACTTCAAGATGCTTTACCTACTGCACCTCTATGACAGAGCATGTTAGTGAAAGTACCTGATATTATTAGTTCATAATTGTTTCATTTGAATCAAATTACTCTCAAATAGTTCCGTTTTCATATCTTCTGTCTTCGGTCTTCGGTCTTCGGTCTTACATTTCTTCGAGCTTCTTGTAAAGTACTTTATTTATGCTTCAAGGTAGTAAATAGGGACCAAGAACTTCCTTATAAGAGATATCCTAAGATAGATGTACTTTGAAAGAATATAAATATTTAGAAGATGCGCCTCTCTATATGATGCTCTTTGGTTGGAGTGAACTTGCAGACCACTCCTTATTTTGCTGGACTACAACTCGCGAAATAAAAAAGTCCTATGATGAAATAGTCCATTTATGTGTGAGAGACTTCTATAAAACAAGCTGAAGTGTACATGCAAGAACTCTCAGAGCTTCACATTCTGACGATAGTGTATTTTGATATATATTCCTCTTAAGCATTTGTTGGTTTCATATTTAGGTCGTGCCCCTTGCAATTGTGCATTTTGCTGATTCAGTGTTGGTGGCATCTTGTGCTCTTCTATTAGAGTTGTGTGGTCTATCTCATGTTACACTCCAAATTGATGTTGCGGCTTTGAGAAGAATAGATTCCTTTAATAAATCTGGCCATTGTTCCAATCACCTTCAGCAACTTTTCCCCAGGGGTTCTTCATTTCATTCAAATTCTTGTGACAATAATATTACCGAATCTCTAGCACGAGGATTAGCAGATGATTATTGCCAGAATGATTGGTTCAATCAAGCTAATCAAAAAAGTGATCAGTTCACTACCTCTGACAGACAGCCATCTCGAGCTCTCAAGCTTGTCCTGCAACATTTGGAAACATCAAGTCTTCCATCATCAGCTGATGGAGTGACGTGTGGCTCTTGGTTGTTAACTGGTAACGGTGATGGAGTTGAACTGAGGTCTCAGCAAAAAGATGCAAGTGAGCACTGGAATTTGGTGACAACATTTTGTCAGGCGCATCAACTTCCTGTGAGCACTAGATATCTTGCTTTATTAGCAAGAGACAATGACTGGGTATGAGCTTATTAAACATCATTGTTGAACTTATTTGTTTTCTTTATGGACTATTTATGTGTGTTTCTTTTTTTGCCAGGTTGGTTTTCTCTCAGAAGCTCAAATTGGAGGCTACACCTTGGAGACAGTGATGGAAGTAGTAAGCTTCATATGTATTCTCATTGTTACGTTTCCCACGTTGGTGGAGGAAATTGGCTGTTGTCTCCTTATATGTTCTTTGCAATCTTCACCTCTTAAGCTAGCACAAGGTGAGGATTGTTCAAGACCATATAAGAATACCCCTACCCATCCACGCTCACCGCACCATCATCACCTCTTGAACTGGCCTTTGAGGTTGAGTTTAGACCTAAAATCCATTTTTATCATCATATCAAGGCTAGACCCATTCCAATTTTGGTAGTTGGAATGGTTTATCCGATGATGGACCCGTATGTTATACTGTGCACGCTCTAGATGTCTGGTCTTGGGCATGTTAAGAAGTCCCATATTGATTGTGGAAATGGGTAATTGGTCTTCTTATACGGTCTTGGGCGATCCTCACCTCAAGAGCTAGCTTTTGGGTTGAGTGAGGTCCAAGATCCAATTTCTATAGCCCTCATTACATGTTCCCTTGATAAATCGTTACAACAACAACATACCCAGTGTAATTCCACAAGTGGGGTCTGGGGAGGGTACTGTGTACGCAGACAGGGCTGTCTTTGGGCCCGTGCGAGCTGTGCTACCGCGCAGGGCCCCCGAAAAACGAAAAATTTTAGGGCCCCTTTTTTACATTTTTTATTAAGTAGTATTAGCCAGAATTTACTGTAAAGTCCCATAATTCGCAGGTCTTAGCCCAATCTAAGTAAAGTGATTCAGTTTCAGTGGCGCGCGCATGTGGAGGCCCAAATTCAAATTTCAAATCAAACCTATTAGGCCTAGACCTAGTAGAACAGTAGGTGATAATTTGCTTAACGGATTAGCATTGGTAGCAATTGTGAATGAAATTTTGGAAAATATACCATATGAGGACTTGGTTGATGAATTTGCTTCAAAAAGTGTTAGAAGGATAGCTCTTTGTAAGTAGGGGTTGATTAACTTGAAGTTGTATTGGGTTGTTATTTACAGTTTAAAATAATTTTTAATTATTGAAATCGTATATTTACTTATATTAAGGGCCCACTTTTACGAATTAGAACAGGGCCCCAAAATGTTTGAGACGGCCCTATACGCAGACCTTACCCCTACCTTGGGAGGTAGAGAGATTGTTTCCTATAGACCCTCGGCTCAAGGATCCCTTGATAAATCGTTACTGCTATAAATATCTCATTTTAGTTTTACTTTAGAAAGAGTAGAAGACCTTTTTTTCTAACTCATAATTTAGTTCACTTGATTTATCTGCTACATGTCAGGCATTAAAGGAGTTCGGTGATGCACGTCTGAAAACCCACATACTAACAGTTCTGAAGAGTATTCAATCAAGGAAGAAATTTAGCTATTCTTCAAGTTCAGATACAGGAGAAAAGAAGAATGGGACATCATTTCCAGATGAAAATGTGTATGGACCGGCCGAACTATTTGGAATTATTGCTGAATGTGAGAGGCAAGCAAGGCCTGGAGAAGCTCTTCTCCTGCATGCAAAGAACTTATGCTGGTCACTTTTGGCTGCAATTGCATCCTGCTTTCCAGATGTCTCTTCATTGTCTTGCCTGACAGTTTGGCTAGAAATAACTGCAGCAAGGTCGCCATCATGACTTCTGTTTCTTTTCAATTAATTAATAAAATTCTACCTTCTTCCATATATGCTCAGCACTTTCTGGAATTTATTTCCCATGGACATCCTTTACAGGGAAACATCAGCCATCAAAGTTAATAATGCTGCTTCCCAGATTGCAAACAATGTCGCGGCTGCCGTGGAAGCCACAAATTTCCTACCTGCATCTGCCAAAGCACCTACAGTTCATTATAATCGCAAAAACCCAAAGCGTAGGCGGCTCATGGAGCCTGTGTCAGTGCATTCCTTAGTTTTCACAATGCCTGATGTACGAAAGGCAGATGGAAATGTGAGAATCCAAGACATGACTGCTGGAGAGGAATGTGAAAAGCAAGTTGATCAAGACGAGAAAGTTTCAAATAACTACGATGAAGTGGCTGGTTCTTTGTCTAGAATGGTTGCTGTGCTTTGTGAACAACATTTATTCCTTCCTCTGCTTAGGGCTTTTGAAATGTTTCTTCCTTCATGTTCGCTCTTACCTTTCATCCGAGCTCTTCAGGTATGTTTAACCATTGATGTTTACCTTTTTGATATGAAGGGGCATTACACTAGAAACTTCTCACGGCTGAAAATTCTCTTAGCTTCAGACTGACTGCTGTTAAACATTTCATCACTGTTCTTGCTGTCTTTCATCGTTGTTTGCCATATTGAAAGAACAATATTGGCAGTTGTAATGGTGCCAGTTGAGAATATAATAATTAAGTAAGTAAAAGTGTTCTCTCTCTAGCAACTTAAACTTTTAGATGAGATGGTCACACACTTTAACATGGTATTAGAGAAGGTAGAGGTCCTGGGTTCGAGTTTCACCCCCACCCTTTATTAAAAAGAATTTCCATATGCTTGGCCAAGAAAAAGAATCAAACCCGCACGTGAGAGGGCGTGTTAAGAATATAATATTAAGTGTTCTCTTTAATAACTTAAGATTTTAGATGAGATGATCACACACTTTAACAATGCCAAGTAGAACGTTGAGATTCACAGCTTTTTAAATTGGCACCCAGCTGATTGTCTCATGACATAATTGATTCTCTACATTAATGATATTTTAGTAGTTTACTCTTGTCCCCTCGTGGTTTTTCACTTTCCAAGGTGCAACTTTCACTTGCCCCGTTATGACAAAGTTCTTGGGAAGAGTCTCAAGTTAGTTCTTAGAATTGCTACTTTCCAGCTACTACTCGTGAATAATAGTGTTTCCAATGTATATGCAGGATCGTCTTAACTGTTTGGACAAATAGATTATGTAACTAATACTTGTAAGCTAATGACTTATATATTCAGTAGCAAATTTTCGTTGGGGTTGGGGTGACTTGTTATGTAGTAATTATCAAGTCATGTTCTACTTTTTCCTTGCTTGTGCGCCTGTAACAGAGGTTGTCGTGTTGGTCAAGTTATCCCTGATTGCTGTAGATATGGTTACTCAACTCTCTGCCTCCTCGTAGTTCTCCTTAGTTTGTGCAATTTGGTGATATAACACTGTGAAGTGAGATTCTCTCCCATTCTTCATTTCTTTTTTTGTCACGACTTATATTGCTTCCTTGAAAGTGGATACCGGTATCCTTATTTTTTCCCATGCTGATCTGCTAATTGCAATGGACTTGGAAGGGAGAGAGATAGACGTGGCATGAACAGTTCATTGCATAGCTACTCATGTATTTTGTATGTAGCCTTAACTACCGAAAAAAAACTTAACAACTACCTGAAATAGGACATAGTAAACCCAAGGAACCTCTGTCTCCTTGGAGTAACTAGCAATGAGTAATACCCTTTTGTTTCCTTAAAAAAGCGACAAGACAAACCTGCTCTGACTGACCTGACAATCTGTTAAGTCTTCACATTTTCCTTTTTCAATGTCTACCTTTTTATGTTACGACAAAGCTGTGCATGCTATGGTTGTCAAGCAGGGATCAAGGGTTTACTTTCTTAGTTTTATATAAAAGATGCCCTTTATTATTTATAAGTTATTATCTCTTGTAACTTCCTTTTGAGCCAAGGGTCTATCGGAAACAGCCTCTCTACCCCGCAAAGGTAGAGGTAAGGTCTGCGTACATCCTACCCTCCCCAGACCCCACTTGAGGGATTACACTGGGTATGTTGTTGTTGTTGTATCTCTTGTAACTCCAGACTTTAGAGAAAAAAACAAAACTAAATGTTGGGACACAATCTCATTGGCGTCTGGCAGACACTTCAATAATTAGTACTAAATCAGAACGGAAGTGTTGTTTCTTCCTTGCATGTGACACAATCTCATTGGTTTCTGGAAGACATCTAGATAAAAGTGACATCTAGATAAAAATAATACTACATCAGAACAAAATGATGCTGTTCCTAGTGTGTGTAATCTCTAACTAAGTTGTTTCGTTTTATAAGACACACGTATGTCGTGAATATAACCACAGTTGTCTAATTCCATATACTCCAAATTTTGCTATTCGTGTCCCAGGCATTTTCTCAAATGCGCCTCTCTGAAGCATCAGCTCATCTGGGATCCTTTTCTGCTAGAATTAAGGAAGAACCTCATGTATACACACAAGCTGGAAAAGAAGGGAAAATTGGAAGTTTATGGATAAGTTCTACTGCTGTGAAAGCTGCTAATGCGATGCTTTCAAGATGCCCTTCACCTTACGAAAGAAGATGCTTGTTACACCTCCTCACTGCCACTGATTTTGGTGATGGAGGTTCTGCTGCAACATGTTATCAACGGCTCTACTGGAAAGTAAATTTGGCAGAACCTTCTCTTCGCAAAAATGATGGCCTACATCTTGGAAACGAGCCACTAGATGATGCTTCGCTTTTAACAGCTTTAGAGGAACATGGACATTGGGTACAGGCACGCAATTGGGCTAAGCATTTAGAGGCCAGTGGTGGATCTTGGAAATCTGCAACACACCATGTTACTGAAACACAGGTATTCCTCTTACTATTTAGGACTCTCCTTCCTCTTGTCAGTTTTTAATTCAGACATCGTTCTTCTAGAGCTGTTGCTTTATGTGAGTTAGGATTTTCTTTGTGTCCAGAATTCTTACTTTCCAAATATCTCGTGGCTGCGGTTCTTATTTTCCATGGCTTTCAGTGTTTGTCTTAAATCTTTTAATTATAATCCGTCTAAAGATATCATTGAAATACAATAGACCCTTGTGGTCTGGCCCTTCCTCGGACCCCGTGCATAGTGGGAGCTTAGTGCACCGGGCTGCCCTTTCTAGAGATATCATTGATCTCCATCTGGACAGTGTCATGTCATATGTGCTTTCTTGGTGGTGTAATTGTTTGTCCCTTTGGGGTTTCTTCTTTTGTGTGATTTCTGTTGTATAGTGTATTTACCATATCTTGCAATCTGCTGTGTTGACTCATGACTGCAAATTATTTATCAATCTGATCCTCTTACTCTCTACTTCTCTCCCTGTGTTTTTGTTCATGCATGAAGGCTGAGTCCATGGTTGTAGAGTGGAAGGAGTTTCTTTGGGATGTTCCGGAAGAAAGGGCTGCTTTATGGGGTCACTGCCAGACTCTCTTTCTTAGATATTCCTTTCCACCATTGCAGGTACTTTAGTTGCATTGTTAGACAATATGACATCAGCCTACTCTGCTGTTTATTTTATTTTCAAATATGTAAATTTTGTTCTCTATTTCTCTTGCAGTAGTTGAGAATAGGATTTTCTGGGTTTTTTTTTTGGGGGGGAGGGGGGGGGGGATTATCTGTCTGGATTTGCTGTTGTGACTTATCTAATTTCCTTATCCGGTGGGATGAACCTTTTTATGTAGGCGGGATTATTTTTCCTCAAGCATGCAGAGGCACCGGAAAAAGATCTCCCCGCCAGAGAGCTTCATGAACTATTGTTGCTTTCTCTACAGTGGTTGAGTGGGATGATTACTCAATGCAGTATGTAAGTGTTTTACTCTGCTCCCCTATTTGAATATTATTCACTTGTAATACCTCTTGATATGACTCTTGGATAAATGTATGTATCAGAGTTTGTCCCTTGCATCTTTTGAGAGAAATTGAAACTAGAGCATGGCTACTGGCTGTTGAATCAGAGACTCAAGTGAAAAGCGAGGGAGAGTTTACCCTTTCTAGTCGTGAAGCTGCAAGTGGAAAGGGGCCTAACATTATTGACCGAACTGCAAGCATTATCACTAAAATGGATAACCACATTAATTCAGTGAGAATCAAGTCTGGAGAGAGGAATGATACAAGGGAAAGTAACCAATCACATCTCAAGACCACTCAGATGTCAGATTCAAGCTCTTCGGGTACCATTTTGGGCAGTGCAAAAGTTAAAAGGAGAGCCAAAGGCGTTGTACCCTCAAGAAAGTCTTTAGCTGATCCAGTGGACAGAAGCAATGAGCCGGAAACTGGCTCCATTAATTTTAATATGAAGGAGGATTCACAGCTACCCGATGAAAACCTTAAAATAGAAGCAACTTTCTCAAAGTGGAAGGAAAGAGTTGGACCTGCAGAGCTAGAATGGGCTATCCTTTCACTTCTGGAATTTGGACAAATTGCGGCTTCCCGACAGCTTCAACATAAATTATCTCCAGGTTGCATACCATCTGAATTCCCACTTGTGGATGCTGCCTTAAATCTTGCTGCAATTGCCACCCCAAACAACAAAGTATCGATATTGGTGCTCGATGGTGAACTTCATTCTGTTATGCAGTTGTACCATCTTTTCCCTAATCAACATGTGATTGATCCTCTCCAGGTAGTCATTTGGTTTTATCTCCTCTTTTTCTTTTGGTCCAGGTTTTTTAGGTTGACACAAATATATTTGACCGTTGTTCATATCGCTCTTTCCCGAATCATTTCTGCATTGACCATTCGGACTACTATACAACACTTCGGCATTTAGTTTCCTGCTTTAGCTTTCCGACAAATTGCTCTGAGGCTCCAAAGCTGGAAGTGCATTTATTTCAACACGAAAACTGGAAGGCTGAGTGATGTGAGCGTAAGAGGGTGGGTGGAAAGAGGAGAGGGAAAATGAGGATATAGGAAGATCATTTGGTCATCTCAGCTTTACCTCTTTTTACAATAAAGGGCGTTTCACTAAGCTTATAAGCTGGTCAAACTGGCTTATGAGCACCTTTTGGCTTATCTACACGTTTGGTAAACATTCAAAGTGCTTATAAACCAAAATCAGTCAATCATTTGTTGATCATCCCTTACTTATGGATTTTCAGCTTATAAGCACTTCTGTTTGACCAAGATTTTTACTATTTTATCCTTAATATCTTTTGTAATTTCAAAATACCTTTTCCAAAACAAAACATGTAACCTCTCTCTGTTCCATGTCCATCATTCATCCTTTTCCTTACAAAGATACTTTTAAATTTATAATTTTAAAAAATGTTGAGGATATTTTAGTCATTTTACCAAAACAAGAGCTTATCAACACTTTTCTACCAAACCCGTCAAGTGTTTATTATCAATTTCAGGACTGTAATCCAAACACGTAACTGCTTATTTTTAAAATTAGTTTCAGCAACACGTAATGCTTATCAGCTAACCCAAACGGGCTCTTAGTAATGTTTAATTTGACATTCTTTCAACTGGTGCTCCACCAACGTAAAAATGGGCTAGACTTGGCTTATGTTGCTATTTATGATCAGACTTCTACTTTGACACTTCAATTTAGCTTTCATTTGATATTTCACTTGTCCTTGATTCTTTGCAATACAAGAATGAAAAGAAAATGAATATCTTGTTTCACTTCAGGTACTGGAAAGTTTTGCATCACTCCTAACTGAAGGTAGGGGACGCGGCCTTTGCAGTCGAATAATATCAGTTGTGAAGGCAGCAAACGTGTTGGGTCTTCCATTTTCAGAAGTATTTGAAAAGCATCCTATTGAACTCTTACAATTGCTTTCTCTAAAAGCGCAAGACTCTTTTGAAGAAGCAAAGCTCCTAGTTCAATCACATTATATGCCTGCAGCTAGTATTGCTCAAATTCTTGCTGAATCATTTTTGAAGGTATATCTTCTTTTGTATTGATTCCTTCGGGAGCATGTGTCCAGATACAAAATTTAGATGCCTGAATATTTTGGCGGCATCAAATTTGAGCGTTTGTAGAAATTTGATGAGTTACAATCGGACTTGTCCAGCACCAAAACAGAAAGTAACAAAGCTGTCTTCTGTATGAAAAGTATGCAGTTCAGTTTGTACTATGGTGTTCTCTTTATTTACAAATGTTATTTCATTACAGGGTTTGCTAGCAGCACACCGTGGCGGTTACATGGAATCTCAAAAAGAGGAGGGACCTGCTCCTTTATTGTGGAGATCTTCTGATTTCTTGAAGTGGGCTGAGCTTTGCCCCTCTGAAGCAGAAGTTGGCCATGCTTTACTGCGTTTAGTTGCCACTTGTCAAGGAATACCACATGCCTGTGAAGTAAGTGTATCCTCGTTTAGATGATCTCACATTGTCAGCATCATGAAAGCCCTGTTCTGTAAACCATGGACTAAGTTAGTGTTTGCATGTTCAACAAAAAATTGGTAATGTGGGAGCTATTTGCTCTTTGGTTTTTTAGTATTACAGTCTAATTGAAATCACGTCCTCTCTTTGCAAAAAATGTTCTTCAGGTTGAGCTTCTCATTTTGTCCCACCATTTCTACAAGTCCTCGGCATGCCTCGATGGAGTTGATGTTCTTGTAGATCTTGCATTCAAAAAGGTGGAGGCTTATGTATATGAGGGTGATTTTCCATGTTTAGCTCGCTTGATAACCGGAGTGGGGAACTACCATGCACTTAGTTTTATTCTTGGTATCCTTATTGAAAATGGTCAGCTCGATCTTCTTCTTCAGAAGTTTTCAGCTGCTGTCAATGACAGCAATGGCACTGCCGAGGAAGTAAGAGGATTCAGAATGGCTCTTCTCACATTACTCAAGCAATTTAATCCCAATGATCACGATGCATTTGCCATGGTTGGTACATGTGCAATTTCATGTCAAATAGATGTTCTATCCTCCCCCTTATCACAGTTTGCTTTCTCTCCCAAAAATTGTTTTCATTTCCTCAAAGCAGAAAAAAATTCACCTTTTAGAGAGTAAATAACGTTCACCTCTTTATTTCCCTTAGGTTTATCGCCATTTTGATATGAAACATGAGACTGCTCTTCTTCTGGAGTCACGAGCACAGCAATCATGTACGGAGTGGTCCCTCCGTTCTGACAAGGATCAGACTGATGAGCTCTTGTCTTCCATGCGGTACTTCATTGAAGCTGCTGAAGTTTATTCTTCAATTGATGCTGGAAACAAAACACGCCAAAATTGTGCACAGGCATCACTTCTCTATCTTCAGATTCGGATGCCAGACTTACACTTCATCTATCTGTCTGAAACTAATGCACGGAGGGCACTGGTCGAACAATCCCGCTTCCAAGAAGCACTAATTGTTGCTGAAGCTTATGGCCTTAACCAGCCAGGTGAATGGGCTCTAGTGCTTTGGAATCAAATGCTCAGACCAGAGCTTGTTGAACAGTTTGTGGCTGAATTTATTGCTGTGTTCCTGCTGCAACCCTCAATGCTTCTTGAACTTGCTAGATTTTATAGGGCTGAAGTGGCTGCAAGAGGGGATCAATCGCAGTTTTCTGTGTGGTTGACAGGGGGAGGGCTCCCGGCTGAATGGGCGAAATATCTCGGGAGATCGTTCAGATGTTTATTGAGAAGGACTAGGGACTTGAGGTTGCGATACCAACTGGCTACCATCGCAACAGGGTTTACCGATGTGGTTGATGCGTGCAATAGAGCATTCGATAAAATCCCTGAAAGTGCCGGGCCTCTTGTTCTGAGGAAAGGTCATGGAGGAGGTTACCTTCCACTGATGTAATAAGAGACTCAACATGAGACCTCTTACAGTCGGTGGCGCCAGATACAGTTGTATATTATATTCAGTTTTGAATTTTTGTCCGCCGAATTTAGCTTTAGTAGGAAGCAGCCTGAATTCTTGAAGATTCAACAGGTGATTAGGTCTGATGAGTTGATGATCTGCAAATTTTGGCATCATTTTATTTGTTCATTAACCCAAATTCATTCCAACTGAACTGAGGCCAGGTAAACTGAGTGCAGTTTTGTTGTTTAAAAGGAATGTACATTAGAGGACATGTGCAATGTTGTACAAAATTCTTTTGTTGATAAGCGGTTTAAGTGGGTAGAGGTTGCAATATATTTTGAGTTGGAAAGAGTTGCAATATATTTATGGTTCCTAAGGTCATTTAATTTTATGTCAGCTTACAAAAAGATCTTGCCAAATTCTTAGTGTCTAGTTGTCTTCTTTTGCATAACATGGCCATTTAGTTTATTGTTTGCTTGATATTCGACTAAACTAAGGCTACGATTGAATTAAATAGTTTTAGACAAGTATATGCTGAATTCATATAGTTGGACTGGAGTGTAACTCAAAAATCTTTAATATGGTCCCAAAAGACTTGACCATTTGGCTACTTTAAGTAAAGTATCACTCCCTCAGCTCTGAGCACAACTTCCGCAAGGACTTTAATACTACTCCCTCCGTCTCAATTTATGATGTAGTTTGACTGGTCATGAAGTTTAAGAAATAAAGAAAGATTTTTGAATTTTGTAATTTTAAATAAGTCAAAGATATTTATGTGGTTATACATCATCTCGATAAGCGTAAAATGTAAAGTTTAAAGTTAAATTATTATCAAATAGAGAAATGTGTCATTCTTTTTAGTACTGACTAAAAAAAGTGTCATATAAATTGAGACAGATGGAGTATATTACATTGTCAAAATCTTCCTTATCGTCAAGGAGATCCAAAAGCTCTTCATGTAGGGAGTTCGATCTAGTTTATTCACCTCAATTCGCGCCTTAATAAAATACTAAAGCAGCTAGGGAAATAGCACAATTCTCTACATTTTCAACTGAAACTTGTTCCAATTTCACCTTTATTTTCAATCATTTTCACATTGTTTTATTCCACTTCATCACACTAATCTAGTTTTAATGAGAACAAGCCTTATAATTATGTCCTGGCTGAAAAGTCAGTCATTCTTTTTTGCCCTTCCATTTAGTTATGTAGGTGTTAATTTTCTCTTCTTGCTATCCATGAATATAGAAACTGATTTTTTTGTAGGTATACTTATACTTCTCCTTGTAGCAAGATATACCTTTTGCGAGTTGGACACTGACAAGAAAACTAATTCCACTCACAAAAAGCTAGACATTGACAGATAAAGAGCCTGTTTGGATGTGCTTATGACTTTTGACTTATAAATATAAGTTAAGAATTACTTTTGACTTATAAATATAAGTTAAGAATTACTTTTGACTTATTTTTGTCATTTAACTTAAAAACAAGTACTTAGAAATACTTCTTAATTTTATCCAAACACTTAAAATAAGACAATTCAAACGGGCTCTAACTCTATTTGGACTAAATATCCCAGAAGGGATTGAATGCATATCTCAAGCTCAATTTGTTTATTTCTTCAATTTATTTTATTTAGTAATTATACTTACAAGGGAGGAAACCACCGATCACCTTTTTCTTCCATTTGGTGGCAAAGCCACCGTCACAAGTGGTGTATTTCTTGTTTTTCTTTGCAGTTGCCATTGCCATTGTAAATAAACATCAATTTTACTTAGAATTTTCAAAGATTAAAATAAAGGGAAAGTACACCAATGCCCATTACACATAAAATAATTACTCTTTTATACCCTTTACTTTCGTACCCCAAAAACTATTTACCCTTTTAGCTTTTGTAGATAATTGTCTCCTTTTTCATCTTTTCTTTTTTGTTTCTCTACTTTTTATCTTCATTTCTTTTTTCTCCTTTTCGTTCATTTATTTTTTCCCATAACATATACTTTCTTTCACCATGATCTTATTCCATATTTAATTCTAGCTCCTTTCTTTTCATTTTTTTAATTTCATAATCTAATTTCATTCACATTTTTTCTATTTTTATTTAGCTTCTTTTTTAATTTCTAGTGATTTTCATTTACTTATTTTTCCTTTTCTAATTTTTTTTAATTATTTTTTGTTTTTTTTTCATAATATAATTCTATAATTTTTTTGGCTCTTTTATTTTTTAATAAAAAGAATAATTAATACATTATCTTTTTTATTTATTTAATTACTTTTTTATATCTCAAAAAACAATTTATTCTAGCATATAATACAAATCAGTAGTAGTTGAAGTATACTATTGCAATAAACTATGATACATGATATACATCATATATTGACAGGGTATCATATAAGACCGATGGTTGATTTCTTCAACAAAACACTCAGTCTTCTATGATACCAATCTGGTATATGTCATATATTGACATAATATCATAGAGAACTGATTCATATCTTCAAGAAAAACATAACTCAATCTTCTATGATACCCACATGATATATATTATGTATTGATATAGTATAATAGAAGATTAATTCATTCCTTCAAAAAATACTACTCAATCGTCTATCATACCTACATGATATATCATATGCTGACGGGGTATCATAGAGGACTGACAGATCATTCCTTCAAGAAAAGCACTCACTCATCTATGATATCATCCTAGTATCTATCAGATAGGGTATCGTAGATGGCAAATTCATTACAATATTACTTAGTCCTCTATGATGTCCACACTGTATATATCATATACTGATAGGGTATCATAGATGTCTAATTCATTTCTTCAAGAAAAACACTCTTCAATCCTCTATGATACCCACATGATATATATCATATAGCATATACTGACAAGGTATCATAGATGACTGTTTATTTCTTCAACAAAATTACAACTCTATCCTCTATGATACTCACATGGTATATGTCATATACTGACTTGGTATTATGGATGACTAACCCACATGATATATCATATACTCGTAAAATATCATAAAGGACTGATTCATTCCTTAAAAAAACTCGATCATCTATGATACCCATATGGTATATATCATTTTGACAGATATCATAAAGACTGATTCATTCCTTAAAAATAAAAAACACTTCTCACTCATCTATATGCCCACATAGTATATATCATATACTAACAGGGTATCATAGAGGAGTTGTTCATTCATTTAAAAAGAGTTCAGACCTCTATGATACTAACCTGGTATATATCTTATACTGACAGAGTATCATAGACGAATGATTCCTTCATTCAGAAAATAGGTCACCTCTATGATGCTCACCTGGTATATATCATATACTGATAGAGTATCATAAATCACATGTTTGTTCCTTCAAAAGAAAATATTTCTTAGTCTTTTATACTCACATGGTATATATCATATATTAACAATGTATCCTAGAGCATTGGTTCATTCCTTCAAGAAAATACAATTTATATTTTAAAAAACCACAAAAAACAAATCTCAGTCTTCTATGATATCCACATAATTTATATCATATATTATCAGAGTATCATTATGATTGATTTATTCCTTCAAAAAAATCCTTAGTCCTTTATGATACTCAAATGGTATATATCATAAAGGACATGTTCATTTCTTCAAAAGAAAATTTTTAATTAAAAACTACAAAAATAGAGTTTAAGCTTAATTTTTATATTATTTTTAGCAAGTTAATATTTGTAAAAGAAATTATAAAAAATAGAGTCATAGTTATGCATAAGTTTTGTTTTTATTTGCAAAAGAGAAAAAAATGCATATACATATATTTTCTATTAATTTAGATTTTAATAAATTAGTACTTTACTATGTTTCTTAATTACTTCTTCTTATAGTCTAGTTATTTAGTTTATACGGTGATGTTAGAGAAAAAAAATAGACAAGTATAAGGTACGTGTCCATTCATCCAAGTTTACAGTCCTCATCCTTAATCTTCTTACAAATATTGAGAAAAAGACAAAGAAAATCAAAATAAAAGAATACACGACTCATTATCAATGGGCATCTCACGTGATTACTTTTAGGCAGTGAAGAAAACGAAGGGTTCGGGTAAATATTTTGTCCCGAAGTAGTAATTTAGTAATTAGTTTATGAATGGATAAATATTTTATTTTTATTGGACATTTTGTGTTGTTTCCCCTAAAATAAACCTAATCCTAATATTTATATCTTAAAACAATCAGCTCAGTCTTATCAGTACATGGGAGAAAACAAAATGAGTTTGTTCTGAAAATTTAATTGGACTACATTTTCTTGAAATAATCCCAATAAAACATGGAAATTGTGGAAGAGAAAAAATACAGGATTTTAGTTATTTTAGAGTTGAAGAAAATACAGCAAGTGATCCTCGCAATGTTTTGTGAATTTTTAAAGAAATATACAATTTAACTAATAAAATAAAATGGGCTAAATCATTTAAGCTTCTCTAATACACGTGGCATGCTTTAAGATATATATATATCCATTGAAATGTACTGAACGTAGGATGATGAAAAAGGATTTGGGGGCTAATCCTCGCAATGTTTTCTCTAGTTTTGATAGTTTTAAAAGATTTGTGTATGTAATATCATACAAGCATTGCATTATTATATTACAAGACTTAGTTAAACACGAGATTTTTTGTTGACTTCTCTCTAGCATTTATATGTGAAGATACACATGCGTTGCATAATTTGTATTGTAAATTAAGTTACTTACTTAGCTCCACTCTCAAACATTCATAACACAAAGATGCCCTAATAATGATAGGATGCTTTCTCCAATCACTAGAAGAATGGCAAAACTCGGTGTGGTTGGGATCTTCTTATGGAATGAGTTGAAAGCCAAAAACGTCATAGCCACAAAAAATTGAAAGTTGCACATCTCCTACATTTATCTTGAAGCACCTGTAAAATTGTATGATATGCAACATAAGTGGATTAATAACTTTTGTTTTCTATCATTAACATTTTAAGTAGATACCAGAATGAAAAAGAAAAAACATGTAAATGGACAATTAAAGAGAAACACCAATCTTTTAGGAACTCCACGCTACATCTACTGATTGAAATTATGAGGAAGCTTCCAACTAAGGAAAGTATAGAATAAAAAAAAGTACCGGCTTATGGCCTGTAGATTGGATAAGTGCATTGGCGATCCATACTGATATGTTAAGAGTCTCACATCGGATATGAAATGGGAATATGTGTTCTTTATATGGATTTGGACAATCATCACCCTACAAGCTAGCTTTTGAGGCTGAGTTAGGCCCAAGATTCAATCTTTACATGGTATTGGAGCCATGCCCATTTCAATTCTTTGTTCATTGATGTTGGGCCCCCAAATTATATTATCCACGCTCCAGTTAACAAGGTCTGGGCGTGCGGGGGAGTGTTAAGAGTCCCACATCGAAAATGGAATGGGAACATGGACTCCTTATATGGACTTGGACAATTCTCACCCTACAAGCTAGCTTTTGGGGTTGAGTTAGGCCCAAGATCCATTTCTTTACATGGCACTACAAGAAAAAGGACCTACGGTGACGGTTAAAAACTGACATATGAAGGAATTGATGATGGTTTCTGTAAGTGTCATTGTAGCCACTGTCACAAATAGATGACGGTTTCACCAACTGTCACAACATATGTGACGGGCATAAACCGTCACAGATTTGCTCGTTGACTTTGACTATTTCCCGGCAATTGCTCATTGACTTTGACTATTTCTCGCTTTTTTAAAAAAATTTCCCGGGTATTTAAAAATTGTGGCGGTAAAATATTTGAATTTTATTAATTTAATATTTATTTTTGGCAGGAAATTTTTAAATAAATTTTAATTTTAATTAATTTAAATATAAAACAATTGCGGGAAAATTGATTTTGGCGCATTTTTTATTTAATAATTAATTTAATTTAATTAATTGTTTTTAAAAAATTTCAATAATAGTTAATTTGGTGGGAAAATAGCATATTGTAACTAAAATGTAACTAATTAATCAAATCATTTTGAAACACAATATTGAAACATTTACGAATTGTTTTACAAAATAAAATATTCCCAAATGTAACCAAAGTAAAATGTTCCCAAATGTAACCAAAATAAAATGTTCCCATAAACGGCCAAAGTACAAATATTATCCAACCATCATGAAGGTGGCACAACTTCGGTAGTACGGAAAATCTTTAAAAATTGATGCGCACACTCAATCCGGACCTCATCAAGCTCATGATGTGAAAATACTTCTTTTCCATTGTATTGTTAAACATAATAGAGATCAATTAAAATTTCTAATCATAATTAGGCCATTCTAATGTAACTGCATTCAAATATAATTCAACACGTTAGATCAATTATAATACACAATAGAGATCAATTAAAGTATATATAGACAAGTACATAAACAAGAAATAATGTTAGATACTTACATTTTTTTTGCAGCAGAGATAAATCATTCATGAGGTCTTTAATGAAATGCAACATATAGTAACCGCACTCGTATTCGTTAGGCTGTTGTGGTACCTTAAAGCAAATTTAACCCAAACATTTACTTAACTGAACAAATTTAAACTTACATTACATGCAATTAAAGACTTGAATAAAATGAAGTACCTTAATAATTTTTAGCATTCTAGAAAAAGCCCATTTCTGATTATAACCTTTTTGAGCTGTGTACATGCGCATGGCGCTATAAAAAATGACAAAATATTAGAACATGCTAGTCATCATTCTTGAAATATAATTGACTAACAATATTAAAACAAGTTAGTAAATAATAACAAGTAAACGATACTGTGTGATAAGTTTTACCAAGTCTTGATGGGGAGCATTATTAAGAGAATCCTTATAGTATACCTCAAATTTAGACACATCAAAAACAACCAATACCCAATGATTCCTACAAATCATGTATATTGAGTATTTCTCAATCTAATTAAGAAAAAAAGAGACTTTAAATACAACATATAAAGAAAATAGAATTGACATACTGAGGATTATATGGCATGAAGATATATTATCCGTCTTTCCCGTTCAACAAATGATAACATAAACTTGCTGCCCTTTTATCAGGTGGATTGTTTGGTTTACTTTTCGGATTTATATTTGCAACACAAACCCAAATGGTCGCACTCTTCCTCTTCCCGGCTAGTTGTATTTCTCATGCAACAAGCTAAAATAGAAACATGGTAATAATTTTTGCATCAAGAAAACAGTTCACAACAAAAGTTATTCACAACAAAAGTTAACATTACTGTGATGGCAGTTCACAGAAAAAAAGGTATGTGCTAATAACATGGCAGTTCACAAAATCTTTAATATGGAAAATTTAATTTTCTGAGTAGACTAATGTCAAATGCACACATCACACATCACAACAAAATAAAATGTAAAAGAAAAAACAGCCAATAAATTAAAAGACGTACCAAATGTAAACTTCAATTTGATTAACACCTAACCAATCCATTTTGAGTAATGCATCGCATTCGTCGTTGTCAATATGAGATTTGACAGAGTTTGTGGTTTAAAAAACAGAATCATCCACAAGGTAGGCACGGAATAGTCTGCTGGCAACCTCATATCCACAATGTCCCCAAAAATAGCAAGCACTTCATTATGTTCTCGTTGTTGCACTCCTGAATGTCGTGTTTTCTCATTGGCTGTGGAAGATTTCCAATTTTCTTTTTCCCTTCCTTCTTCTCATTTTCTAAAACATCTGTCTGATCATTCAACACCATCATATCACTATCATCAAACTGCAACTGTTTCTTGGTGGTAGGCTGATGCACTTCGTCAACGACAAGCATTTAATCTTTCTTTGGTGATTTTTCCTGGCCACCAACGTCGTCATTATCATCATTGTCATCAACTGGAGGTGCATAGGAACAACTGGCCATGTTTGAATGTTTAACAGTCGCTGCTTTAACTTGGCACCTCAGTTCCTCCAACTCGCTCTCAACGTTTAACAGTCGCTGCTCTAATCTCTTATTGCTTCCAGTCTCCGCAGATCCATCATATGTGTGAAAGTACAAAGTAGCAGTATAAAATTTACATGTCCCTTGCATATGACCATTTTTTGGAATCTTTTTCATAGCTCTTGCACGTATGTCATTCTTTCCATGAAGCTTGAGTTTTGCCCTCTTCGACATCCTTTCTAATCATTTCCTGTCAATACAATAATGTATGATAGAATTCAGGTGAGACATTTCATGAATAATGTTACATTTGTCAATTAAGGGATTCTGTATTCTTATAATTGAGAGCTTACAATTTCATTGACAATTACTTCCACTTCCGAGTCAAATTTACCATCACTCATCATCCGAGCTTGCTTCCAAAGCTCACTCCTATCAATATCCTCCTCTGAAATGCCGGATGCAGAGCACTATATATTAAACAAAAAAAACTCAGATGGTTTAAGTTCAAGCTCATTTTTCTACATTAAAATAAAAATATAAAACTTACAATTTTTTCTATAAGCCCCGTATATCCTGCTCTTCTCAAGCGATGATTCACATTATTCTTTGCCCTCCTTACTTTTGCAACTTTACTTTTTTCTGATTAAAGAACATTTGAAAAAAAATATTTTTTTCATTTATTGAACTACATTTGAAAGGTGTTATTTAGTTTTTTTTATTTACTCACCAGGAAGTCTTCAGAAAGACGAGACTTCACAAACCTCTCCCAATCAGATTTGGTAATATGCTTGTGTTCAACTGGAGGAGTGTACAACAACTCACGATCATTTACACGTTGGACAACATATTTTTTTGTCAGTCTGTATTTGAAGTTTCGAAACATACGTCCAATTCCTTGTAGAATCTGCTTCTTACTTCGTGGATGAACTACAAAATGTACCTGCAATGACATTTACACAAAATTTTCAGCCCCTTATCAGTCACCAGTTTCTACAATCAGCCCACCATAAGTAATAAGGTCTAGAGAAGAAGAGATACAAGTAATCAGACACATTATGAACTTACCTTAACATATTTCCAAAGCCTGTCTTTTTACTCTTCCGAAACCAACCGCCAATCATCATAAAGTATAGACACTGTTGTGCGGGCCAAAACTCCTAACTGAGTGCATAAATCATTGCCTGATTCGCCTCTTAAAATCCCCAACTTATTGTACTTAACCACAATTCTTCCACATCTTTTTCTTTTCATATTTTATTTATGGCCAATAGAAGCACCTCTACTATGAATGTTATCCTCTGGTTTGTCTCCATCACTTGTATCTTCTCCATCATCTTCGCATTTTTCTGAATTTTCTCCACCAGAAAAATTAAAAATGGGTTTAAGTTTGCATTGCACTGGAGCAGCATCATGCTCTTCATTTTCATCAGATACACCATCTGACAGTTGGTCATCATCATTGTTACAATATGCATCTTCTTTTTTACTCTTCTACTTATCCATGTCAAAACAGCAAAAATGATTTATAATTTATCATAATCAAGTCAAAACAAGAAAAATGATTCATAATTGATTATAATCAAATCAAAACAACAAATATGATTCATAATGAATCATAACCAACTCAAAACATTAAAAACTGAATAAACTTACACCGAAACATGCACAATTAATTACACCCAAATTCCATCTTTTCCATCTCCTATGTATACACCAAAGTCGTCATCATCATTCACCGGTAATTCATTTGCAATGGGAGCATGATCCATCACATTGTCTATATCATCATCATTACCTTTATTCGGCATACGACACACTACAAATCACTTTTCATCACTTGGATCAGATACGTAAAGTAATTGTTTTGCATGCGAAGCCAAAATAAATGGTTCTGACTTATGGCCTAATCGTTTGAGATTTACAAGTGTGCATCCAAGCTCATCTTTTAATATGACACCACCAGCATTCTCTACCCAATCACACTTGAAAACTGCAACTCTAAACATATTGTAATTGATATCCTAAATCTGATCTATAACTCCGTAAAATCTCATGTCACGAATTTTAGGAGTTTGATCCTTAGAACTCGCAACTTGCATGGTTGAAGCAATAATAGTTACACCACTATTCTGAGTCTTTCGAATTGCGTCTTGCTCACATGTTTGAAAATGATATTCATTCACGTCATATCCAGAATGTTTGTAAACAAGGGGAGAAGGACCATGAGACAACCAACGCAAAGTTTCTGAAACTTCAACACCATTGCGTATTAATTCATAAACCTAAGAAAGTAATTCATAACAAAAAACATACAGACTAAAATAAAAAATGAGAACCATAATGTAACTACATGATTATGATATATTTTAACTTTATTCTTGAGTCAAGCAGCAAAGTGTTTGTTGTGTTCAGTCTTACACCCCCACTCAGATCTCTTTGAATATTTTAATCTTATGCACTCAAAATGCTCACTTCCCCATTAAATGAACAGAACAAATTTCAGTGATAATTTTATAAAAGCAAGCAATAAGACATGTATTTTAACTAAGAAAATAATAAATTACCCAATAAACGGTTGAATTTCAACTGTATCCTCCAAAATCCACAAGTGGGCTTGGAACAACAAAGCTGAATCAGGCTGGATTATTTCCAATCCACCAGTTCATTTTCAATTGATGTACTTTACATGTGTCCTTCTGGTACACCGATTGTTTTCATATCTGACATGTATGTGGAGCAAAATTCTAAGCCTTTCTCAGCAATATAACTCTCAGCAATACAACCTTCTGGACAATTACGATTCCTCACATAACTCTTCAAGGTTTTCATATTTCTCTCAAAGGGATACATCCAACGAAGAAAAACAGGCCCACATTGTCTCACCTCACTCACCAAGTGCACAGTTAAATGGACCATTATATCGAAGAAAGATGGAGGAAAACATTTTTCTAGCAAACACAAAGTTACTACAAGATCTTTCTCTAACTGATCCAATGTTGTGACATCAACAACTTTTGCACATAAAGCATTAAAAAAAACATAACCTCATGACTTATTTTTTAACATGCTTATTCTTCAAACTTCTTAATGCAATCGGCAAAAGTTGCTGCGTTAAAACATAGAAGTCATGGGACTTCAATCCTTGAAGTTTCAGTTGCTTCATACAAACTAGGCTCCGATTGTTGGAAGAATATCCTTTCGAAACCCTAAAGCAGTCATTGTTTTCTTAGCATCATAAAAAGACACAGGCAATTCATTTCCCTCAGGTAAAATCTGAGATATAAGATTCAATATCTCAGAAAAGCTTTTGTCAGATAAACCAAACTTACCCTTGATATTAAAAAGTTTAACTAGAGCACCTAACTTAGTGAAATTTGTGCATTCTGGATATAAAGGTTTCTCTGCATCTTCAAGAAGCTCTTTAAAAGCTTTATTATCGACACAGTTATTAAAAGCATCAGTAACCATATCTACAGTGTCCCCATCATTGTAGTTACACTCAAACTGGTCACATATCTAGTCCATGTTTCCAGACCTTTCCCCATACCAAAACCAGATTTTATATTCACTATCTATCCCATGAAAGAACGAATGTTTAGATACAACTTTCACTGAGTGAAAAGATAAATTCCCACATTGAGTGCAAGGACACCTAATCACACTACTGTCTACAGCAAATTCCAAAAATTTCTTAACCCCTTTATCATATTCATGTGATAATCGAGAACATGACATCTAAGATTTATCCATCAACGAATAGTTATAAGAACAACACCTGACACATAACAAAAGTCATGCACACATATCATTGTGAACCTTAGCACGAAAGAATTACTTTCGCCTATATGCCTTTAGTTGTGAACCTTAGCACGAAAGCACTACAACTTCTGTAAATTTATCAAGCAAAATAATCTAAGTATTGGTCTATTTTAGGTGCTAATCCGCTCTCGGATGTTTAAAGTTAAGAACATGTTATATAGAAGGTTGTCCAATGGGGCAGGGCTGGGCGGGTTCCGACGAGACGGGACCCGGGGGGATTTGGGGAAGGGTCGAGATCGGGTCTCCGGTGGGACTGGCGGACCGGGCTTAGCGAGACAGGCGGATGTCCCATCCCATCCCACATCCCGCCGGAAAGGGGTTGGGGCGGGGCGGGGCAGGGTCGGGATTTTCTTTTTATTGGCACTTGATTTAAAGAATAATATATATAAACACTTCAATAATTGAACAAGATAGTGTAATAAAAACATCCCAAGGCTTTTTTTGTGTCTCTTATATTATTTAATAGAAATATGATTTTTTGTAATACAATTTCAAAAGTTGCAAATCACATAGTAAAATTGTAATTAAAATAATTACATAGTTAACCATACTTTTTCAAATTTTCTCACAATGTCTTGAGGATCTTCGGTTGGAATTGGAATTTGTTGATCAAATTATTCGACGTCGCTTCTTGTTCCCTCGGAAAAGATTTCATTGTAGTTGTAGTCTTCTTCTTCATTGATCTCCAGTTGACCGCACCTTCTATGCTCCGCTCGAATCCAATCTCTAAAAAGAACTGCAATCTCCAATGTGTCTCCCGCCAATGAATGTTTATGCTCTCCTATTTGAAATATTTCAGCAGAAAAAGCGCTTTCAAACGCTGTTGATGACGCTTTAATGTTCAACATATCTCGGGACATCTTTGCTAGTGTCAGAAATGTCTTCTCATTCTGCCTCCAGTATTTCAGCAAGTCTTTATGTCCTTCATCATTGGCAATTAATTTGTACGGTATAACACCCCGCAAAACATAAATATCAAATTTGCTAACTTGTGAAGAAGTTGAACCACTAAACATTTTATTTTTAAGGCCTTGAATAGTAGCAGTAGAAACCAAATGTTTTTTATAAGGTTGCAACGAAGTAGTAGAAGATGGTACAAAAGCCGTTGATTATTTGCACTTTATTTTTGGTAGTACATATATACTTGTTTGCATAAGCCCCTTCTTCAGCAACAGTAGTCTTCACACAATCAACAATGCCTTTGTATTGGTTGGCAGAACCCTGCAGAAAAACAATACTAGAGTTTATTACTTAAATGAAAAATGTAGTCTTGCAATTTATGAAAGTTTCATTTTATTATAGCCATGCATGCATGCATGGGAATGAAGAGACTAGGAGATACAGAGCGTTTTAGTACCACGTGAAGCAAGTACCTGAATATTAATCTCGTCTTAATGACATCAAGAGGGGTAGTTATAGCTCCAGTTAGAGCACCTGCAAGAAGTAATGGTAACCATTGATAGCTTTAGAGCAGGGTCCGCTGTATACATGCAGAAGCAGCAAAATCATATATTTATTGCAGCAACATGAGAAGTTATAAACCTAGACAAGCTAAACATACAGAATTTCAGTAATTTGCATTTCCTACACAGCAATTAGTCATATAGTCATGCCAAATTGTCAGTCAATGTTGCATATTCATTCAGTGTAATGATGATTTTACAGTCTTTTCTTCATAACTTAAAAAAATCACTTAGATGCATAATTTTAAGAGGTTCTATTAATGGCAATTTTTTTTTATGAGTAACGAATAGATTTCATTGATGTATTCCAGCAGTAGTGCTGGTAGGGGAAATTTATAACTGACAGCTCTTTTGAGGAGATTCCAGATTGGTTCAAAGGATTTTCAAGTTGCTGGTTCACTCTACAACTCTGCAAGAGTAAGATTAAGAACCCCGCAATTCAGTTTTCTACTTCTCAAAATCCATAGCTAGTAATTTTTACAAAACTTCAAACAAGTATAGATGGCAAATGTTTGTTTTGTTCTTGAAGTGGGGCCTTGCTTTATCATTTCCGACGCCAATTTATTAACCCAAAAGATAAAGCCAAAATCGTAAGGGTCATTTTGTGGTTCAGTCAGTAATGAGTAATCGATTGATTCAAACAAAAAACGAGAACATCCTGTGCAATGTAAAACTTATCTCTACTTAAGCCTACATTTCTGGATACTTCAGGCTTTAGATGAAGGAACAAGTTACACCCTCTAGCAGCAGCTGAATCTTCAACTTAAATTAAATATTATAAATAGAAGACAATATGCCATATCAGGGAACTACCAATGGACGGGCATGTAATATGTAACATTCCCTAATTTTTGGGCGATGGTTTGAGCGTCGAAATGTATGCAAATAGACCCGAGCTTTGGGGAATTTGTGTTATATTCACGCATGTAAATTAAGAGCTTAATATATAAAATGATAGAACCCCGAAATAATTGTTGACATAACAAGTGTGACGATGAAGATTAATAATAATAGTTATATATCCTCAAAGAGGTTATGGACTAGTGTCATATCACACAAATTATGACATTGAGTATATGAAGATCTTATAAATTATTAAGATTTAAGTGAATTGGGATCACGAAATTAATTATATGTGTAATTGATTAATTGTGGGATTGATAATCGTAATGGGGGACAGTGGTAAGTGGGAATCTCCACGAGTAAACTTTAAAGGATTCACCTAATGACTAGCCTAATAAACTAATTGGTGACTAAGCTAAGGGGGTCTGCGAAGGCTTACACATGGAAAGGATATTCTATCCTAATTCCATGTGCACATAAAACAATATTTTGCTCTTGTACTATCCTCTCAAGAACATGATCAAGAAGACTAGAGTTTTCTGAAACTTCTTCATGTGTTTCTGATAGAAAAATATAGCTTTAGCAGCAATGTCGTCAATATTCTCTAACCATTTTTCTTCAGTTTTGAATTCTAGCAATTTGCAACCTTTTTCTTCTTTTCTTAACTAGACTATGAAAATGTTGAACATGTTCTCATGCAGTTAATAAAAGAGGAGCATGGTATGATTCAGTCCTTGAGAGATCTTCCATGCTTAGATTGCCAAACCAGTCTTGAAATTATTGATTAACCAAGATCCTATCTAATCTTTTAAAGATACAATCTTGACCTGCTCTATCATTCCACCGTATAAAAGGACCAAGTCTAAACTCAACTCAGATAATGCACAGGAATTCATGCAGAAAGAAAAATCTTCATATTTTGTAGAATGCACAGACAAACCACCAATCTTTTTAATTCCACAAAATGAGATCCGAAAAAGGTAAAATGTACACAAACATTATCTCTATCTTGGACTGTTGAAATAAATAAAAAGTAAAAAGTTTATGTTATATATTTTTTTATTTTTACAGTTCCAATTAAATTTAAGAGTCAGAGTTTGAAAAATATTAGAAGGAGATCAAAAGTGGCCACGTTTAACAAATGTAAAGCTCTAAAACTGCTTAAGCAATACTTACGAGAATATTCTAAACCTACTATAAACAATAAGAGACCATTTTTGTCATTTACTCGAGTTTTTGTTATAAGTATTTTTCTTTTTCATATTTGCTGTTTAGTCCTTCACTAAGCAAATAGAAAAGAAAATAGAGGGTTCAATTTGTAAAAATAAAAGTTTGGTCCTCCGTCCTTCGTCGAAGTAGTGTCAGATTATTATCTTTTTGTTTTTGAATTAAAGTGTAATACATACAGTTTTTCCTTTATTCTAATTAGTTTAACAGCATTTGGTTCCCTAATTACTATGAACAAAAAATAGCTCTTTAGTTTTTAGTTCTTGCTGTAGTATCTCTTGAAGTAATTAATTTGCAATTTGATGCTAATATTTAGTTCATTGCTTAGAAGTAATTTTGTTATTTACTGACAATGCCATAGAAAACTGTTAAACAGAGTAATATACATGTGATATACACCAAATATACAAAGAGTTGTATATCGCAGTAAAGCAAAGGATGGGCAAAGCGATGGGCCTCGACAAGGCCATTGCATTGGTGACAATACAATCTTGTATATATGGTATATATATTTGTAGTATATTGTAGTGTAAAGGTTACCTTAATTAGTGTTATACACTTACCATAATTGTATAGTTAGAATTATGGTAGAATAAGGATTTAGAAATAGAATAGGAATAGAATTCTCCTATTATGGAAATATGTAACTTGTATATATAACCTTTCAATTAATGAAAATAATCAAGAGGATTATTTCTTTATGGTATCAGAGCTATATATACAAGTTACATATTTTCATAATAGGAGAATCATATTCCTATTCTATTTCTAAATCTTTATTCTACCATAATTCTAACTATACAATTATAGTAAGTGTATAACACTAATTAAGGTAACCTAACCTCTCTTAAATTTCCCTTCCTTCTTTGTTCTTTCAATATGTCTAAGAACAATTATCATTCTGCCCTCATGGTTTCCAACATCAAGAACTGTATCCCTATTGTCCTTGAGATGGAAAACGTCCAATATGCGACGTGGGCGGAGTTGTTTAAAATTCACGTTATCTCCTATCAAGTTCTTCATCACATCATTCCTCCCGTTAGACCTCTTCCTGCAGAGGATCCTAAGTTATGGATTACTCTTGATGCTACCGTTCTCCGGTGGATCTATGCCACTATTTCAGTGCACCTTCTACAGACGATTATTGAGCCGGATACCACAGCTATGGCTGCATGGAATAGATTGCGTGACATATTCCAAGACAACCAACATTCACGTGTCGTCATACTCGAGCAGGAATTCTCTCTAGTTTGAATGGACGAATGGACGAATTTCCGAACGTTTCTGCATATTGCAAGAAACTAAAGGAGTTGGCGGATCAACTCCGGAATGTTGGTGCACCGATAACTAATAATCGTCTCATTCTACAGTTGGTTGCCGGTCTTTCGAAGGCCTATAATGGTGTTGGAACTCTCCTTCGCCAAAGCAACCCTCTTCCCGACTTCTATCAAGCCCGCTCCATGCTTACTTTGGAAGAAGCCGGTTTGGCTAAAAAGGCGGCTACCGGAGCAAGCCTCGTCGTCATGGTGGCGTCCTCTCCTAGTTCTTCGGATTTTGTTAATAATTCGGGCCAAAACCATAATCATGGTGGCGGCAAGAATAATCGCAAGAATAATAACAAAAACCGCGGGGGCAAACACGGCGGTTCCGGTGGCGGCTCCGGTGGTCAGCAAGCAGGCGGTGGCCCCATCCAGGGAACAGTGGCCCACCACCCCCCTGGTCCCAGCAGTGGGGCTGGGGCAATGGGTCGTGGGCCAGCCACTTCTACTCAGCAAAGAACTTCCGGCCACTGGTCGACCAACAGCCTGAGCCCAACACCCAAGAAGGGCCCAATCGCAGCAGCCCAGCAGCCTACAAATTTCACCCATCACGGACAGGAATTCTTGGGCCCCGACCTCCGCAAGCCCATCATGCAGCAGGCCCCACTCAAACCGATATCGAGGCCGCGATGCACACGTTGGGGTTAACTCAACCGGACCCAAATTGGTATATGGACACCGGTGCCACTACTCACATGACTTCCGAATTAGGTACTCTCTCATCTTATTCCAATTTGAGCACCCCTCGGGGGATAATTGTTGGTAATGGCAGTTCTATTCAAATTCTAGGGTATGGTCAGAAAACGGTGTCCCCCCCAATCCACCCATTCTCTTGAAAAATACTTTACATGCTCCTAAATTGATTAAAAATTTAGTGTCTGTCCGAAAGTTCACTACTGACAATTTCATTTCCGTTGAATTTGATCCTTTTGGTTTCTCTGTGAAGGATTTCAAGACGGGGAGTCATCTCATGAGGTGTGATAGTAGGGGGGATCTGTATCCTATCATGCCTGGTTTTAGTCCATTGAGTCAAGCCTTGCCATAAGCTTTTGCAGCCATCTCTCCTTCCATGTGGCATGCTCGTCTAGGTCATCCGGGATCTTCTATTTTATCAGTTTTAGATAAAAATAACTTTATTTCTTGTAAGGGTACGAGTCGTACTCCACTTTGTCAGTCATGCTCATTAGGGAAAATTGTTAAGTTGCCATTTGTAGACTCCAATTCTCATACTTCAATATCATTTGGTATTATTCATAGCGACTTATGGACGTTTCTTGTTCTTAGTTCATTGGGTCATCGATATTATGTTCTTTTTTTAGATGATTATTCTAGATTTTTGTGGACGTTTTCAATTGCGAATAAATCACAAGTGTTTTCCGTCTTCATCAAATTTAGAGCGTTCATTCGTACTCAATTTGAGAGAGAAATAAAAAATATTCAATGTGATAATGGGAAAGAGTATGACAATAGGGAGTTTTCCGGAATTCTGTGCTAATAATGAGATCAATTTTCGGTTTTCGTGTCCTCATACATCTTCACAAAATGGGAAGGCCGAACGCAAAATTCGTTCCATAAATAACATTGTCCGAACTCTCTTAATTCATGCCTCCGTACCTCCATATTTTTGGCACCATGCTCTACAAATGGCCACATATCTTCTTAACATAATTTCGTCTAAAGGTCTGACATATTCTTCCCCCCTCCAAATACTATATAATAAGAACCCTCCTTATTCTCATATTCGGGTTTTTGGGTGCTTGTGTTTTCCGTTATTCTCATTCACCACAATTAACAAACTTCAGGCTCGGTCTACCCCGTGTGTATTTTTGGGTTATCCGTCTAATCATTGTGGTTATAAATGCTTTGATTTATCCTCAAATAAAATCATAATTAATCGCCACGTCCTTTTTGATGAAACTCAATTTCCTTTTGCGAAAGTTCAGACTCCCGAGCCTCGGTCGTATAATTTTTTGGATGAACAAATATCCCCATTTATTATTCGGACATCTCCCGCACCCAAAATCCGCCCAATGGCCCATCGCCTGCCGGACCCAAGCATCTGCCAGCGCAGCCTCCAAGCATCGGATCGGTCCCCAAAGACTGGGCGATCCCACCACCGAACTGGTCCATTGATGATTCGATTTTCGATTTGGGCCAAGAGCCCATCGCTCACGCCACCCGTCCCGACCCGAAAATTTCCAAAATTCCCTCAATTCTTCCTCGAGTCATAGACCGGTCACTGTAGTCGGGGCATATTTACACCTGAAAGACATTTTAATTTACATTCGATGTCTCTAAATCTCCTTGCCCGCACTGCAATTACGTATGCATTAAATGACTCTAATTGGAAAATTGCTATGACTGATGAATATAATGCTCTTATTGATAATAAGACGTGGGAGTTGGTGCCCCGTCCATATGGTATTAATGTTATCAGGTCTATGTGGATTTTTGCTCATAAGGAGAATTCAGATGGGTCATTTGCTCGACATAAGGCGCGACTTGTTGGTGATGGTAAGACTCAGCAGGTTGGGATAGATTGTGGTGAGACGTTTAGCCCGATGGTCAAACCGGCTACCATTCGCACTGTGCTTAGCTTGGCTCTTTCAAAGAGTTGGCCAATTCATCAGTTGGATGTCAAGAATGCTTTCCTACATGGTGATCTCAAGGAAACAGTCTATATGCATCAGCCGTTGGGTTTCAGGGATCCAAACCTACCTCATCATGTATGTTTGTTGAAGAAGTCCTTATATGGGCTTAAGCAGTCTCCAAGGGCCTGGTACACGAGGTTTGGTGACTTTGTTTCAACTATTGAGTTCACTCACAGCAGGTCAGATAATTCCTTGTTCATCTACCGCCGTGGTTCGTCCTTGGCCTACATTCTGTTGTATGTGGATGATATCATATTGACTGCCTCTTCCGATGCCTTGTGCCAATCTATCATGACCATGCTAAGTTCTGAGTTTGCTATGAAAGACTTAGGGCCTTTGAGTTATTTTTTGGGGATTGCCGTCAAGCGTCATTCAGGTGGATTGTTTTTGTCTCAGTGAAAGTATGCTACTGAGATCATAGAGAGGGCTGAGATGTCATCCTGTAAGTCCACTTCCACGCCAGTTGATGCAAACCCCAAGTTGAGTGCCGCAGCAGGTGCACCATACGAGGACCCGACCCGCTATCGCAGTCTTGCAGGGGCCCTCCAGTATCTTATATTTACCAGACCAGAAATTACGTATGCGGTTCAGCAGGTGTGTTTATTCATGCATGATCCCAAAGTTGAGCACATGAATGCAATCAAACGCATCATTCGGTATATTCAGGGGACACTGGACTATGGGTTGCACTTGTATCCTTCATCTACATCCACACTTGTCTCTTACACGGATCTTTGATTGGGGCGGTTGTCCCGACACCGCATCGGCCGACTTCACAGATATTCCTTGGCAACAACTTGGTCTCCTGGTCGGCAAAGCGTCAGATAACTCTATCACGCTCAAGTGAAGAGGCAGAATATCGAGGGGTAGCGAATGTGGTCTCCGAATCATGTTGTCTACGTAATTTGTTGTTGGAGCTTCACTGTCCCATTCAGAAGGCAACCTTGGTATATTGCGATAACATTAGTGTCATCTACCTTTCAGGTAACCCAATCCAACACCAACGCACTAAACATATCGAAATGGACATTCACTTTGTCCGTGAAAAGGTTGCAAAGGGTCACGTTCGCGTATGCCATGTCCCGTCTCGTTATCAAATTGCAGACATCTTTACAAAGGGTCTACCAACGGTTCTCTTTGAAGATTTTAGGGACAGTCTCAGCGTTCGAAAACTGCCCGTTATGTCTGCGGGGGTGTGTTAAACAGAGTAATATACCTGTGATATACACCCAATATACATCAGTGTATATCACAGGCAAAGCAGTGGACTGGCGTGAAGAGGCCTCGACGATGTCACATTGGTGACAATTCAATCTTGTATATATGGTATATATATTTGTAGTATATTGTAGTGTAAATGTTACCTTAATTAGTGTTATACACTTACCATAATTGTATAGTTAGAATTATGATAGAATAAGGATTTAGAAATAGAATAGGAATATCCTATTATGAAAATATGTAACTTGTATATATAGTCTTTCAATTAATGAAAATAATGTAAAAATTATACTGTATATACAATGTTAAAATTATATATATATATATATATATATATATATATATATATATATATATATATATATATATATATATATATATCGTAGATATTGAATCACTTAGCTTCTTGTATATTTAATTCTTCAAATTTGAGTGAAAATTCGGGCTCCTCCACTGCCGTGATGGTCATGTTTTTAGTTTGCTAACTGCTATTTACCTGTTATTGCTGTGTGAACAAATTAACTATTCTGCTATAAAGATGTTTGTCTACCTCGTTTTGAATATTGTAGACTGATATCTTAGGTTTTTGGATGGCTTTCTTGAGTTTTTACTGGTCTGTGTGTGGGTTTTCCAATAGAGAATTACGGATAAAACTCTATGTGATTGTGAATGATACTTTTGTTCAAACAATTATTGAATAATCATGATCGAATATTGATTATGATCAATATTTTTAGTATTTGGAGAACCCGAGCTGCTTCTAAGTATGCGGTATCACCTTCCCTCTTCATAATTGCCTTGCCTTGACATTTGGTGATTAGGTTTTAATGGATGCATCAAGAGCAAATCTTTAATGTCTTTGGTCAACAGGGGAAGGTAAAGACCATTTTGTCTACATGTTTAATCTCGTTGGCGACATAGTCATGGTGGTTGCTCTTTAGAAATCAGTAGTTTATCCCTCAGTTTCGACTTGATTTCTCATTATTTCATTATTTGAAACCATGTCATCTTCAAATATTGAAGTCGCCTTTGTCTCTCACCCGAAATCCATCACTCTCACCTCTTAGCCGTGTCATCTTCACATCCACCCAACCCTACAGCCTTACCTAGTCAACCCCATCTTTCCTATCCCCTGTTGCCATAAGTTCTTGCAGAGAGGTCACTGAATGGGTCGATAAGTTCTTGCAGACTAGGTTCACCACATAGGTTTTTTGAAATTCCAAATAGGTTTTCGTGACATTAGAACTTCACATAAATCTTTTGTTTCAATCCGATTGTAGCAGCGTTTGGGAATGGCGAACAGCAAGTATCAATACGTAAAGTGTTTTGAGGCGGAAGACGAAGTAATGTACCCAAATATCGTTGTTGTTCAAATTGATGGCCGCGACTTTGGCAGGTAATGCGATGTTTGTGGTTTGCATGTGCCTTTATTTGTTGTGTTCTTATTGTAAAGAATGAATCTTGGGTCTAACTAAACTTCAAAAGCTAGCTCATGAGGGGAGATTGTCCAAGTACATATAAGGAATCCAAATTCCCATCTCACAACCGATGTGGGAAACTCAACACCCCGTGCACGCCCAGGATTGGACATCTGGAGCGTGAACAATATATGATGGAGCCCAACATAGGGTAAACAGTGAATTTGGATGAGCCTGACTCTGATAACATGTAAAAAATGGATCTTGGGCCTAACTCAACCTCAAAAGCTAGCTCAAGAGGGGAGGATTGCCCAAGTCCATATAAGGAGTCCAAATTTTCATCCCACAACCGATGTGGGAAAATCAACACTTATCTTTCTGCAAATGAAGCCTAACTTAGTAATTAAGGTAAAGGTATTGAAATCAAGAGATCTCCAGTTAAAATTCTATTGAAGTATAGGTCTGTGTTCAGGTTAAGTGCTGATGCAGAATTAGAGTGCTGGTTCTTGTCAATTGGT
This sequence comes from Anisodus acutangulus, assembly GCA_029783415.1. Taxonomy (NCBI): domain Eukaryota; kingdom Viridiplantae; phylum Streptophyta; class Magnoliopsida; order Solanales; family Solanaceae; genus Anisodus; species Anisodus acutangulus. Next base: position 33,472,367 of record CM056502.1, on the reverse strand, counting down.
GTTGGTAGATATTGTGAATATATTCTTACTGCTTGAGAAAAAGTATTTGGTTTTGGGTTTTTGGGATATTCGATTTGCTAATTTGCATTGTATATGTTTAGTTTCTCGGAGAAGCATGGATTTGAGAAGCCGAATGATGAAAAAGCCTTGAACTTGATGAATGCTTGTGCTATTAAGGTATTAGAGAACTTCTCTAATGTTATATTTGCGTAAGGATTTAGTGATGAGTACAGGTATGATGCGTTCTTATTATTAGACAATTATGCCCTTCTTGATTTCCGCTTGAAAAGTTTGACAATGTGGTACAATGATTTATGCAGTTTCGTTTTGAAGAAGGAAACCACATTTTACCAGAGGCGAGCAAGGTTTGTAACCTATTTCATAGCTCAAGAATTTGTTATCAGGGTTTATCAAGAATTATTTTTGGCTCTTTAGGACAAGTACAACCTACCCTCCCCAGATCCCACTTTGTGGGATTACACTGGGTATGTTGTTGTAGGACAAGTAATTTGAATACTGCACTTTGTCTTGTTTGTGTTCATATATCGCTGGTATTATACAAAATCTTTGCTCTTCCATTGACTCTTGTTTGAGTAGCAATATAACTATACTTGTTTGCTTTGCTGGTCTTATGCTTCTTGAACATTCTTTGAGTGATTGCATGATAACTTTTGTATGTGATTTCCAAAAATATATACCAACAACTTGTCGTTATTTTAAAATTGGCTGAGACCTGGCGCTGAGGAACTGTATATTACATAACCAGTCTCCAACAGTGAAGGTAATTCAATTATGCTTAGGGATTCTGTTGGATAATGCAAGCTTGCTTTGACTTGAAAGTATCATTAGGCATTTAATGGTGAACGTTAGAATCCACTAGCCTTCTATTACCGATATTCCTCTTATCTTTCTTGATTTTCCCCATTCTGGTTTGTCAATGCCTCTTGGATAGTTTATCAACTCTTTCTCTTAACCACCCATCCTACACCGGTCTGCGATGTCTTTCCATTCTTTAGCATGTTTTAACTGATCTATTTAATATGTGTACGCATCTCATCTTCAGAGGCTATATATTTCTTGTTCTTTTTTCATTTTTTAGATTTTGTTAATGAGAAGGAAAATCAACTCCAAGGCGCTAAAGGCACTTGTGGTAGCTGACTTGAGGATATGCATAGTAAACAGTATTAGGGAAAAATAGGGATTGGTCACAAACTGTCCATAAGAATGCAGTAGGACAATCCTAAGGCGTGGTCATCTTGGTTGTCCACACATTTGTCTCCTCACTAAGATGACCACCAGAATTATGTTTTTGTTTTCGAGACTTATGCGGAGTTAAGTAAAATGGATTATTAGATACAAAATGTCCCTCTTGTTTTAGTCAAGAAGACAGAAAAGAGAGAGATGCAAAATAATTTAGCTGCTCATGATTTTTCTTAGCTGACCAGAAATTTCAACGTGCAGCAAAATACTATCCATTATTGTGTCTTTCTTCTCATCTACATATGTGACCAAATGGAAAGAGTTCTATTCTCATAAGGAGTTAAGTGTACCTCCATCATTCCATTCACGAGTTATCAGCTGTGCATCAATGGAGGTTCTTCAGGCATATCTTCTATGGAGACAAACAGAATGTGAGTTCTCCTATTGAATATTTCCAATTAATAATTGTTGTTGGAGTTGGGTGTTTGGATAAAATCTGATGCTAAAGATATTGGTTCTTCTCACAGGTCATATAAGCAATCAATACAATACTTGTTTGTGGAAGCTGGTGTTGTCTGGAAAGTCGGAAAAGGAGGCGAAAGAGATTTTTAAGGTTCTGTACTTAACTCCAGTTTGAGAGTAAAAACTTGAATTGTTTCCTTAGTATTATGACATGCTTATTTACGGTAATTTTCTTCAATATTAAATTTTCGTTAACATTAAATAAATATAATGTTAAAAATCATATAAAAAAGAAGAAGCTCGAGCTGGCCCACATAGTGGTTAGGAATCATGAGTTGGTGTCAGGACCACCACTATTCAAACTTAATTGGCCTAGATCGGCCCCTTAAGAAAGGCTCTGGTCCATGAACCAGAGCATCTCCCGTCGGCCAGAGACCAAGTGGGTGATCCTGATCCAGGCTGGTACTTGCCAGGTATAGTAGCAGGTGGCTATTATATGCAGTATCTACAGAAGAAAAGCAATTACATGCATATAGTGACTTCATATGCATAAGGCAAGATGCTTATTAAAGAAGGTGTTAAAAGGAATGTCTATTATGTGAAAGAAAAAAGTATTAAAGCTTCCGGCAGAGGTTTCTGGCGTGATAGCTCTGCATACATATCTGTGATCTCTTATTGATTACATGTCTACGGTTTGTTACCTTGAAAGTATGTGTTGAACTCCTTTAAAAAATGTCAATACATGCACTGCACATGTTGAGAAGTGTTTTTTAGATCATTAAGCTCATTTTTCCAAATTTTACTTTTGCTATATCTGATTTAGATGAATCACATTACTTGAAGCTAACTGATAGTAAACTTGGGGCCAAAATTTGGATTCTGGACCAGGTCAACATCACAAGATATATGAGTCTCTTTCTCTATCTTTACTTAAGGAATGTACAAAGGCATTTTCCAATCCTTTAATTTTTTTCTTACTTTCCTTGGAATTTGAGTCTGCTGTGTAATATGCTTTCAGTCAGTCAATTCTCGTATGCAGATATGTGATGTGCTCCTTACAGTATCGCATTAGATGAATTATGGCCTTCGTAGTTATTTATATCTTCTTTCCCCTTAGGCTCTCTTAGTCTGTCTGTTTGTATCATAAGGGTGCTCCTCACAATTTTCATCTTGCTTGTTTTTGGTTCAAAGATGGATTTCTTAATGATAGTTGGTTGTGCTCGCCAATTTTCGCAATAATGGCTTGGGCCATGGCATGATTAACTGAATTTTATGTGTTCCGGATCTACTTACTTTTGAAGGGCATTTAAACGGTCAATTTTAAAATTATGGTTTGACTCAAAGAACCCTAGACTCGAGGCTTGATAGTGTTGTTACCTGTAAGTAGGGAACACAAAAGCAGGAACAAAATGAATTACTCTTTCAGCAGTTTGGTATCAACTACAAGGACCTTCCGCAGATTTTTCGTCAAGGGTCTTGTGCCATCAAGATAAAGGTAGCTACTTTCCCTCCCTTCTCCTAGAAGAGTATATATCTGTGTATGCATGTGTGCGTGTGCCACTATCCCTTTTTTGGGGTTTTCCTTTAGATCTGAAAGATAGATATAGATGGCATTTGGATATGAAAAACACTATTTTGAAAACAATAGCTGTGTGTGGTTGGTGTTTTGGAAGATTGTCTTTAGGAAAAAATGATGAATGGGTTAAGTATTAAAAAAATTGAGGCAGAAGAAATGGTTTTGATGCTTTTCGAACGAGAGATAGAAAGAGAGACAGAGAGAGAACAGACACTTCTGTTTTTGTCTGTCTTTGTTAACAAATTTTCCCTAAGGATCACGCACGCACACTTTCTTTTTGTTCAAAGTTCTTCTCTTTCTTTCTTGCAAAAAGTAAACTAGACAGCAAAAGCTAGCTCTATAATTTTAGAGAAACGATCTTTTTTGTAGAATTTAAGCAAGTTCTTTGACAAAACAACAAATGTAGTCTACTCACGCAGTTAAATGGTATGCCTAGAAAACGGTAAAGCATGTAGTATTTGAATTCCATAGTCTGAGCTTGGTGAGGTAATCTTATTGTTGTGCTTTTTCATGGAGCAGTTATGTTTAACTCTTATCATTATAAAAATGGCATGAGCATTAAAGGACTCTTTTTGCGATGAGTAGACATATTCCTTTTATTTTTAGATTTTTCCTCTCAATCACAAAAAGACTGACACAAGCTCTATGCTCAACCCATGAAACTCCCCTACAATAGGGGTAGAAAGGGAAGAGGAGGAGATATATGCGACGCAGTTTGCTCATCACTATATTTGGGTACTTCATATTAAGCATCTTCATATCCACTTTGTCAAGTTATATTATCCATCTTAACACAGGTGGACGATATTGTGAAATACCGTGAAAATGGCACTCCTGTTAAAAGACCAAGGAAGAAAGCAGTCATAGTTCATTCAGAAAATGTAGCAACAAAAATGTTCTGGAACTTGGTTCACTCTGAAGGGATTAACAAGATTAAACCCGAGTATTTGAGGTCTTTCCAATTTGAGAGCAGGTTGATGTTATCTACTTGGATTGTAGTCCGGATAGACGGTTGTCATTTCCACAGGTAATTTGTGCTTATATTTCTACCGATTGATCTTCTCTTTTACTAATTTTTATGACCTTTTGCTTGATTTACCAAGAAGTGTTGATATCGTTCTTTGTTGATTTGTTATTGTCCTTGTCTTTTTCTTTTTTCCTTTTCCAGTTCATCTCCTGCCTGTGATGTTCTTTAGACTAAACATTCTTTTTGCTTCAAATCCCACGTTTCATGTCAAAATCATGTGGCATTATTCTTGCTTCTTATTTTCGTCAAGTATGAAATTTTGTAGGTGATATGCATTTTCTGGATAATATAATCCATGTTGCAGTGGGAGTTGGGTTTTCTTATATGCCTATTTTCTTTATCAAGTTTGTGGATTTCCACTTCTGGATTTAAGAAGAAACTCCAAGCATTTCCCAAGTTAATTTTCTATTATGTCCTGGAAACAACAGTGCAGTTGTTCAAAACATTCTGGGCTATTGCTAATAATCTGTAAAAAAGCCAGACACAACATCATGGTTATAATATATGCATACACGTTTGAGTGTGTGTTATATATATAAAGTATAAAGTCATGTCAACTATTGAGCATGTAATTTGTGAAATCTAGTTAGGAGTTGCTGGTTTCATGATCTTGACGGGATCCACTGTAGGTTTTGTGAAGATAATGGTTTTCAGAAGCCAAATGATGAGCAGGCACTGGAACTTATGAACTCTTGTGCGGTTTCTTTGTTGGAGATGTTTAAGGATATTATCTTTGCATATGGGGTGAGCGATGAATACAGGTATTAGTTCATTTAACATCTTTGATTCATTTATAACATCTCCTTTTCCTTTTCCTATTCCTATTCCTATTATCTTAAGGGATTAATTTTTCTTTCAGCTTTGTTTTGAATAAAGATTCTCTATTGTATCAGAGGCAGTCAAGGTAAATATTTCATCACCTTTCTTAAGTTCCTTGGTTAGTGTAGTGTTTAGCTAAAACCACATTAGCCGGGAGCCAATTCAAGATCGGAAGCAATTTTTTTTTCCTGTTTCTAGAATCCACGGTGCATATAGATTATTTTGATGCCACTCAGCTGCAGTTGCCAACCTGCAGGAGCATAGTGCAATTATCTGTGAACATCTTGCTAAAAGATCCTCAAAATTCATTTCTTGTGCACAATCCGAGTTTTGTCAGAATGTGTCCTATAAAATGCTTGCTTGTCTGAATGGTGGAGTTGCCCTTGTAGAATAATTTGCATTTATAGTAAATCTCTTATATACAACGATTTCTCTTCATTAAATTTGTTGCAGTTTCAGGGTATGAGTCTATTTGGAAACTGCACGAGGGCCGTTCTCAACTAATTTACCTAATGTTCTTATATTGACTTTTTTAAATCGGTTATATTTAATGTTGTTTTATTGACTTGCTCTTCTGGTCATCATTTCAGCAAAATTGTCTCTGCCCTTGTATCTCTTTTCTCTTCCATGTATGTGATGAAGTGGAAAGAGTTTTTCCCTGAGAAAGAGTTTAAAGAACCACCTTATTTTGATGGCCGATCTGTTTGCTATCCATCATGTGAGATTCTTCGAGATTACTTGGCTTGGAGACACGTTGAGTACTTCCTATTTTATTTGTTATTTTAAAGATTTTTAAGCAAATTAATCAGGTTATATGAGGAAATTTGGGTTTTTATGACCTATTCTTCTTGGTGGCGAGCTAAAGAATGAATTGTATCATCTAACAATCTAATTTTATACCTTGACTTGTAGGTCACATAAATAATCAGTACAGCACTTGTTTCTGGCTGCTTGTTAAGTCTGGAACGAGCAAAACTGAAGTACAAAGCTCTCTGAAGGTGTGATATCTCATTCCTTAATTTATGAAGCAGGTGTCTTGTTTTAGATGAGGTGGCAATCTATTATAATGTGTGATTCTATGGAAAATATATTTTGCTCCTTAAATCTTCTGGATTATCTCTTTTACGTCATTGTAAGTTAAAAAATAAGTAATTTCAACATCCAATACAAGCTTCGCTTGCATTGCTTTAGATATATCTAGCTTACAAGTCTACAGTAAGTAGGCTTGTATGCTTTTTTTTTTTTTAACATGCACACTTTTGATGTTGAAGAAATTGTCTTCTAAATTTCCAAGTCACAAGCTGTTAAAATGACACATCCTTTCCTATGCTATGTTCCCTTTTTGTGGCTGGATGACTCTAATTTCTGAATCCCAATTGTTTATTTGAAAAAGACCATGTGTTGCCTATGATATGTTCCTTCTTCGACATTAATTAACAGAATAACCTGTATAATGTATTGAGCCACTCCATTTATTATCAATTTGTTTGCTATGTGCACCTTGAAGCAAATAGTTTTGCAGCCTGTAGTGGTGAAGTATCACTATACTTGTTGGCATGACACAAATGGTGTGATTTTCACTATAGTTCTGATGACCAGAATGCTTTGACTGGAAGTACATTCAGCAATAATTTGTCCACTACTTGGTGGTAGATGTATTAAGAGTTATAAAAATGCGATATAACGTTCTTTGAGTGCTCAATGAAGACGGGGCACACAGCAGAGAGTATCTAATGATGCAAGTCAAGCACCTTGTGAGCCATGAGAGCGTAGTCGAGAAATTTGATATCTTATGATCACAAGAAGTAAAGGTGGAAAGGTTAAGGGGGATGCAAAACTTTAGTTAGTCTTTCCTTTGAGTTTCTTCTCAATTTGGCAGCATCCTTTTTTTTGAGTCTAGCATGTAGCTAGCACTTAGTTTTGAGCACTATTCCGGGCATTTATCTCTCGGAGGAACATACTTGGTTATAGCAATTGAGACTTTCACAAAGATGAGATTATGTTAAAAACATAGAGGCCAACATTCTATGTGAACTCTAACGGCACTGAAGCCTCAATCACTGACAGTAACAGTTCGGGTGATTGTGACACATAATAGCGTAAAAGAATAATCTTGTATTATTTGTTACTGTAGAAATCCTCTATGCACCTCAATTTATACTGTTAGAACTGATTTGACCTTGATAAAGTAGATCTGTTAGTGCCATATCTCACATCCTGTTCTGATCTGGTACAAGCATGTTTCACTATTGAGATTAATCTTGATATTCCAATGACCATATTAACCATTTTGTTCTGCAGGGTACTCAAACTCGAGAAAAAAATGAATTGCTTGCCCAGTTTTGCATTGATTACAATGCATTACCAATTATATTTCGGATGGGGTCTTCTGTTTTCCGGGACAAGTAAATATATCTCTCTCTGCTGAAGATGCTCTTTTTGCGTAAAGTACTTTATGTTGTGTTTGATGATATTGTATACCAAGCCTGAATTCCTTTAGGCTTCTACCACCATATGGGTAATATATTGTGTGCTCAAAAAAGTTCTGTTGTAAATATATTAGGTCTGGTAATCACTTGTAAACAACATTAGTATCACCTTAAGAAGTGTTGTTTGGTTCTTGCCATTAATGTAATAATTAACTCCATCACGAGCATGTTTTTGTTTAAATCCTCCAGATGTTCCAATCTCAAATGTGTAAATTTGTTGCTGGTCTCATCTGTATTCTTCATATTCAGAAGCTACACTTGTACACATTGGTTCATTCACAATAAGTACTGTTGTTTTTTTTACTTTTGGTGCAAATCAGAATGATGGAATGGGTGTTCACTTATACTTTTTGCTTTTGAATCCAGGATGAACCAACATGAAATGACATTGTTGAACACTGTAACATAATCGATATGAGCTTTTGGAAAGAACATCCAAGAATACTTGATGAGGAGGAACCATTGCCAACGATTTTACGGCCCCATAGCAATAAAATGCTTCGATTGTCTTGAAGCTGAGGAACTGCTACCTAATTTATTAACCATATCCAGTTTTCATTAGATTAGAAAAACAGTTCCAACATTTGTCAAATATGTAGATTAGCCATTTGCCTTTGATTATTCCTTTAGTCTTTCTTTTTTCTTCTAAAAATTTGTCTAACAAAACTGTCCTGTATATTGCAGTTCACTCAAGTTCATTCAGAACATTTAGTAAACAAGATTTTTGTGTTGTATCACCTTCAATATTTAGCTCAATAATGGATTGATGAGTTCTTGAGACCTATTTTTTCTCTTCTTAACTTACAGTTGGGGACTCCTAAAACAGTCACAAGTGATATGGCATAATTTGGAATTGAAGAATTAGCCTTCCATTCTTTTTGAAGTACTTCACCACAAGAAGGAAAAGTAAAAGAAAAGCAGGTGAAGTACCTCCCCTCAAATTTATGTAAATGGCACTTGGTCCTTGAGCTTAATGAAACTTAAAAATTCTCCTAATTGTCTCTAACAAAAAAATAATTTCCTTCATGAGTACGCTATAGTTTTACAACAGGATGTAACAATATTCATTGATCATGATTGACCTATCAATACACTATACAAAACACAAGGTAAGTTTTAACAAAAATTGCAGGCTCCTAGACTGAAGAATGTGTCTGGCCATGGACTTGAATTTGAGTATGTAGACTTGAGCCTTCTGGAAGCCCCAATAGTGCATTTTCACATGAACAATTATCAACATTGAATAGCTCCCACTCTTTGATACCACATCTATCCAATGCAGATACCAACCTTTCTTTTCCCTTCTCAGCTGGATATTGTCCATCTGGGCTGACAAGAACTGCCCCGGTATATGACTGCCCGGGCCACTTGTGCAGCTCCATGATAGTTGAACAAACCCCAGCTCAAATCATCAGAAACATCCACAATTGTCCAGAACTCATTTGAAACAACTCCATTATCCAATACATTGAAGTGAAAAGTCCCGGGAACTTTTCCTCTTCACTCTATACTTGCGCCTTCTCCAGACTAAGCTCCCCTCGAGCGTTCTTACCTGGAAAACTGGTTCATACCAGAACGATCCTCTGGCTTTTCCCCGATAGAATAATTGGTACTGGCATGGAAATTGATCATAAGCTGGATTCTGCCCTGCTACAACGCGCCAACTCCAATCTCCCTAACCAACCAATGAAAAGGTCCTCAGCGATTTCAGAAAACAATTTCTCCCCGCGGAACTCTGACATAGGAGGCACACACGGTTTTTCAGGGATCTTTGCATCTATTTCAAGACAATTATTCTTCTGTAGTACACAGAGAGAGAACTCTTCCAGGTATTTGCTCTCATATGAAGCAATACAACGATAATTGCATACTTGATCTACAGGGCTGCAGTTGTTCAAGCATTGAAGCGCCTTCCTACAGTTAGGATCCAGTAGACAATTCAATATCTGAGGCCCACAATTTGTCACCATGCAGTTCAAGGTGGAGAATCCTTTGGCTCTAAGGTTCTTCAGTGTTGAAACTGCTGTTATATAAGCATTAATTATAACTAATAAGCAGAACCGTATGTCATCAGAATTATGCCTTTCCCAAGACTCAGACACTGTTCGGGCTATCTCTACCGATTCATCCAGTTTCTTAGATTGAGAGAATGGAAGTAAACTGCTGAATACGTCTCCCCTCTTTTCAGTTTCAACCAAACTTCCACCTAGCTTGTTTCATAGTGCCAACGAGGAATCAAAGCATATGATGTTCGGGACATTGAGGCTGTTAGACTGTATCCAGTTGACTGATACTTCCTTTCTGACAGCAACGACCACCAAAATATCAGCACGATCAAGCTCATTTCTAACGTGGTTGATTTCATCTTGAGATTTGACGAAGTTGTCAGAAAAGACAATCATTTCAAACTCTTCATCAACCCATTTCAGTCTCTCTGCCTTGCATTTATAAAAGGAAACATAATATAGTATCATCAACAAAGTATATTCTCGTAACTGTGAAGGGAAGCAATGTTCTCACGAAACACAAGCTATTTCTACTGTAATGTATACTAATGAATCTGCATGTAGGCATACATATAGAAGGGATAGAGTCGTTAGAGTAGTGTTGGGGGGAATACTACAACGAGCACCAGGACATCTTTCATACTGAAAAAGTCTAGCGGAAAGTAAATGAGTCCAGACAATTTTCATAAGTGCTTGGTCATCTTGTTTTTCAAAAATATAAAACATTTTTTTGAAAGAAAAAATGCACTTTTTTCACAATAAAACCTGTTGATGCACATTACATTTCTCCCCTTCTCCTCTGTAACTGGAATGTTTCCGTTTTGCCAGACTATCTAGTTATACTAAGAATCTCATAAGTTACTTCCTGAAAGTAGCAGAACCAGCGGCGGATATTGCTCATCATCAAAAATTTGCAGGATAATGTTGCAGTAAAACAGAACTTCACCTGTCTATCAAGTATCAACTAGTAATATGAGCAAATATTTTGTCCCTTTGTTCAGTTGTTTGTTTCTATTTTACTCAAAATACCTACTTCAAATATTGAAATCTTCCTATTTTACTTTCCAATAGGCATTTTGGAAAGAATAGGTGGAAATGAAAAACACCCTTGTTCTAATTGTCAGATAAATTAATTAAAAGAATTCAGGTGATCAAAGAAACAATCAGAAATTACAACCCCCACAAAGAAGGAAAAAACAAAAAAAAATAACTTCTAACATCCACTAACTCTTCAACACCAGCACTTGGTAAAACTATAACTCCTTATGAACTGATGTCCCTCTTCCTCTACAAATGTGTTGATTTGAAAAGAAATAGTGGATAAGCTCCTTAGAACCATCAACCCTTACATTTGTATGCGAGACTGTTTCAACTCCCCACTAAATCTGAATACTGCCACATTTCAAGCTTCCAAACTCAAGAAAATAATTCTTTTCTTATAAACACAAACCTCTTTCCAGTAATTGACAGCCCAATATCAATCCCTAGCAGAAAATGCAATATGAGCTAAACCACCTCATATTCCTTGTTGAAATACACGAAACTAATAATTATTACACAAAAGGAAAAAAAACACTTAAAGTTTTTTCAAAAGATCCCAAGCACCATATTGAAGATTGTAATTAACGATATGGAGTATAAAAAATACCGCTACTTCTAACAATATGTATTACTTCGTCTGTGACACTTCTATTTTAGTCGGTCTCAAAATGAATGATATAGTTTTATATTTAGTAACAATTTAATTTTAAATTTCTCATTTTACCCTTAGGGTCGTTTGGTTACTGATTAGAGTTATGCATGTAGTAGTAATACAAGTTCATTTACAAGGGAATCTATGTATTATTTTACGCAGAGATTAGTTATGCTGCGTTTAGTTATTCATGTATTAATTATCACATCTTCTATCATATATAAAAGAAAATATAGTTTTCCTCGTAACTTATACTACTTAGTTTTGCAGGTTCCTAGATTGCAAACCAAATACCGCACTAGGTCTATTGAATTTTATACATAACAAAAGAATGCTACGAAACATGGTATTATTTATGAAAAATTTAATACATGAATAACTTAGCTCCTAACCAACAACCAAACGACCCCACAGTGAAATGTTTTACGGCCACAAAAATTTCTACTTCTTATTATATACCGCAAGTTTTAAAAGTTTTTTACTTTTTCTTTTAATTAAACTCCATGTCCTTTCAAAAAACTTCACATAAGTTGAGACAAAAGTAGTACTCCCTCTGTCCCAATTTATATGACACTTTCTTTTTTTAATCAATTAAAAAAAGAATGACACATTTTCTTATTTGATAATAATTTAATTTTAAACTTTATCTTTTAAGCTTAACGAGATGATTTATAACCACACAAGTATCTTTGGCTTGTTTTATACTATAAGATTCAAAAGTCTTTCCTTTATTTCTTAAATTCTGTGTTCAGTCAAACTACATCATATAAATTGAAACGGAAAGAATAGTAATATATATATTTGGAGTCTAAAGAAAGTGATTTGAGTTGCAAAATACTTGGTGTGAAGCATGACATCAAGCCAAGGAGCAGACTTGAGAGGGCTAACACTAGCTTCTCCGACAATACTCATTATTCTCACTGGACATGTCTTCTTCTCTGCCACGTCATCTTCCTTCATATCCGTAGCAGCTACTACTATTCTTCTACCTGTAGTAGTAGATGTAATTTTCCGGCAAGAAAAGATGGACCCTTTAGTTTGGAGAACAAAAGGGTTGGGAAGTCCGGGGATGTTGGAACTCCGGTTAACCGGAAAAGTTGCCGGAGAATTGATGGAGGAGGATGGTGCTACGTTTACTATCATGGTTCGTTATGTTGGTTGACAAAGAAGGGTAAATGGGTCAGGTTTTTATAGTTCTCTGTTTCAACAAGTTTGTCATCGGTACAAAGTCTAACAAATAAAGAAATACTTTGAAATATGTGTTCAAAATAAATCTTAGATAAATATTTAATTATAAATTATATTAAATTATTTATAAATATATAAATATATCAATTTTAAAAAAATAAATTAATAAGTAAAGTAATATCATGTATTTGAGACAAAGGGAGTAGTTTTTATTAATCAAGAATTGTATACTTCTTTAGAAGTCGCTCGATTCATCATCCAAAGAAAATTCCACAAATATGTAGGATATTTTTTTATGTTTAGTTGGTGTCCCAATTTGTGCACTTTCCCCTTATCAAATTACGTGTTGTGATTTCCTTTTTATACCGTCAGAAATATTAATTAGGAGAAATTTTAAATTATTTTATTTTTCATTGATATTTAAAAAAATTATAATATCGTCTTATAATTAAGTTTGTAGTCTTCAAGTATAATTATAATTAAGGATAAAAAGAGGAAAAAATTAATAAATTTTATCTTGAACTTCTAAAATGATAAATAATTTGAAATAATTATTTGAGACAACTATTTATCAGTATGTGTATATTATTATATTGCACCATTTGTGTTGTATCTTATTTTTTGATGTCCTATTTTCTCTGCGATCCTGCAATGACTTACGTTCCTTTTGAGCCGATGGTCGGTAGGAAATAGCCTCTCTATCCCGCAAAGGTAGATGTAAGGTCTACGTACATCTTATCATCTCTAAACCCCACTTGTAGGATTACACTGAATATGTTGTTGTTATTTATAGAAAGCACGACAGATAATTTGAGATTGAGGGAGTAGCACCTCTTAAATTTTGAGATTTGGATGACTTTTTCTTTGATCATAATTTTATATGTTTTTTTAAATATTTTGAATTGTCAAATATCGTGATTTGTGATTTTTTAACTTGATTTTTAAATATATAAATATTATTTTTTAAAAATTATATTCGAATTCACGATTAAAATGAAAATATTTGACTTTTGAAATTCGAGTAATGCTATATAAATTGGGACAAAAAAAAAATCTAAAAGAGGAATGAAGAGGAACTGGCCAAGGTCATAAGGTTGGGCCAAACGAATTGGTATATTTTTTTTATAGGTGTCAGACAGTTTTCCTACCAGAAATATTGTCTGAACTCTGAACCTTGATAAAAGCCATAAAAGAATAATCCGAGAAGTAGAAGAAAGAAAGCATGTTACTAAATTTACTATTTTAATATATTAATATTTGTGTAAAATATTTTAAATATAGTAGTGTGTTTTATGATTTTTTAGTAATAAATAAAGTCATTTGCATGTAATGTCAAAGTTTGGAATTTATATTTTTTTAATGAAAGAAATTAGTAATTTTTTTAAGTTAATAATAAATTCTATCATAATCGAGCAACAACATATATTGGGGAGACTTAAATTCCTTAAGATTAACATTACTTTATCAAAGTAAATAATTTTTTATTTGTTTACGTCTATTTCTCCAATAATATTATATGCGACCTTTAATTGTCTAACTAAAGAAAAGTAGACCTAAAAAATTGGGTTATCTTAAATTGCCACTTTTACAAGTAATATTTATACGTATGGTTATGAACTTATTAAAAATGATAACTATTTAAGCTAACTTTCACATACAATCCAACATTTCTTCAAGTGGTATCAGAGTCACTCTCATTAGTAATGCATGTTAGATTTGCAAAATGAATGTTTCTAATTCTAGCTAATGTATGCCTTGATCAAACAATTTTTTTTGAAGGAGAAGGGGACTGAGTATTGCGCACGTTGATTTTTTCCTAATGTGCTATGTTTTGTAATTTTTTTTTGTTATATTTCGTTCAGAATGCTTTACCATGGTTTATTCGCTTTTGTTACTTTCATTTTCATACTGCTTTAAATTTCTTGTCCGGGTCTGACCGTTTTTCTAGCTTTTGCTTTTGCTTGTGCTTTTTCTTGAGCCGAGGGTTTTTCGAAAACAACCTCTCTACTTACCAAGGTAGATGTAAGGTCTGCGTACACTCTACCCTCCCCAAACCCACGTTATGAGATTTCACTGGGTATGTTGTTGTTTGTTACACCCTGTAGTTTCGCATTCCGTCGCGTCGTCGATTGATACTTAAGTCCCGTGAAGAGGTACGACCTTACGAAAAGATAATCAAGGTTTATAACTTATTTACGGAAGTTTCAGAGTATATGGAAGCTAAACGGATCAAAGGAAATACGTTTCGATGAAATTAGAGATTGTGGAAGTTTGAAGGTACAGTTGACGGACCATCAAACTGCCTTGGTGGACCGTCAAAGTTCCCTGAGATTTTCTTCTCTTAAGAGGCAGATTGACGGTTAGGATCGACGGACCGTAGATCATTCGAAGGACCGTCGATCGTTCAAAAGACCGTCAATTTCACCATCAAAGTACGGCGGTAGAAAATTTTGATAGGTTTAAATTCGGGTATAACGATTTGGGGCTTCATTTTCTCCATGAACAACCTTCCAATTGCTCTCAAAAAGCTCTCTAATATTTTACTTCAATCCAAGGTTAATCCAAAGCCAAAGCACTCAAGATTTACGTGATAATCCCCGCGGTAACCATAGAAATCATCTTTCTCGTATTAAGATGAATTTTGAAACCCTAGAAATTAGGGCAAACTACTGTTTGGAGAAGGTCTGTCTGCGTTGAGGTAAAAACTATCCTCCTTTATCTATATATGCGATTAATTGAACATTTGGGATAAGTTGTGAAATGATTTTCATAATCCTAACCCGTAAACTTATGAAGTTAAGATATGTTGAGTTGTGGACTGTTTTGTTGGAATTGTAAGTTGATATAATATGTTGGTTGTTGGTATTGTAAACCTAAGAGGGTATGTTTCAGAAAATCGTGGGCCAAATTACATGAATACCCCTTTCGTTAAACAAGACTAAGAACCTTTTTAAGTCAAGATGATCGTTAAGATACATAAGAGAAGTTCTTTATTGAATATGGATTAAATGTTGATATCGATCCTTTATTTGTTATAACTAATCCGTCGTGAAGAGTACGAGAGCTTATAGTCCGACGTATAGCTTCGTGGATAAGGTATGTGAAGGCTATCCCTTTTCTTTATTTTTTTGGCATGATTCCTTATGAGTTAGTTCCGATTTCAGCGCACAAGATGTGTTAACCACAAGAATCGTAATTGGGTTATCATGACCCTATTCTAGTAATATTTCCCTACTGAGAACGAGTCATAGTAGCCATGTTTATCTAAGTAATTAAGAACGATAGAAAGCATTACTAGAAATTATAGAGAAGTAGAGTTGCCTTCAGGGCTATGATGTTGCCTTCAGGGCTATTGACACTGCCTTCGGGGCTATGATACAGATGGCATTCAGAGTTATACAGATATGCGCATTGCCCTCGGGACTATACAGATTGCCTTCGGGGCTATTGGCCACACAGATTGCCTTCGGGGCTATTGGCCACACAGATTGCCTTCGGGGCTATTGGCCACACAGATTACCTTCGGGGCTAAACAAACGCATGCTCGCCTACGGGGATATATAAGTACAGCTTGCCTTCGGGGCTAAACAGACACATGTTCACCTACGTGGATATATAAATACAACTTATCTTCGGGGCTATGCACTTATATCTAAGTGTCTTATATGAGGCTAAGTAACATATATTAGGTTACGTAGTTAATAGACAACAAAAGTAGATAAGTGTAGCTAGTTTTACTTTTAGTAACTCTTCAGTTTATATACAAATTGCTTATATTTCATTCCATTTCAGTTTCAGTCGCCTTACATACTCAGTACATTATCTCGTACTGATGTCCCTTTTCCTGGGAAAATTGTGTTTTATGCCCGCAAGTTCAGACATGTTGAAGGAGAGATCGCACCAGTAGGACCCACTGAGTATCAGCTTTTGTAATAAGTTCCAGGTCATCCGGAGTTATTAGGTCTCATTTTTGGGTATGATTATAGATCACGGGTAGGTCGGGGCCCTGTCCCGATCATGATACACTTATAACTCGTTAGAAGCTTGTAGACTTGTTTGTACTTAGTAGGATTAGTATGGTGGCCTCATCGGCCCATGTAAATAGTCTGTTTTGGATTCTTGTTGCGTGCAGGGGCTAGGTTAGGCCTTGTCGGCCGCCCAGTCATGTATATATAGGTGCAGGGACAGTCCCGCTTTAGTTGAGTTGATTTCTAATTAACGATATTTCAGTCCACGACCTTGTCGACCTAAGTTAAAATTGTGTTTTTTTTTGTACGGTCTCATGGGCCCACTCCGCCTCTAAGGCTCAGAACATGAGTTCAGTTGGTACGTTCGGACCTAACAAGGTGTCGGGTGTCAGCCACGCCTCACCTAAGTTGGGGTGTGACATATTTAGTAAATAAGCCCAAATATCCTATATTTAGTAATATAGGGTCTAATTTAGTTATAGTGGCGATTTTTCCTACTAAAAGTATATTTGGGCTGCTTTAGCCCACCAAGTTATGCTACTATTAATTTTGAGATGTTTACTCTATAAGATATTAATAAAAATAATTTATTATATTATTTTCTCAAACATTTTCTTAAAAATAAAATGTCGATTAGAAACAAAGGTGCATGTTAAGAAAACGTTTAGTCAGTTAATTCTACCGAACATGTATATTTATAGATATTATAAATACATATCTTCTCCAAATACGAATACTTCATAATCCTCATTCTCCAAATACAGATATTTCATAATCTTCATTTCTCTTTTTCTCTTACTACTCAATTCACTTCATAATTGTGTTTTTGTGGAAATTCTAAATTTTGCTTTGTGAATTCTATCATAATCGAGCAACAACATATATAGGGGAGATTTAAATTTCATAAGATTAATATTATTTTATTAAAACCAACAAATTTTTTATTTTTTCAAGTCTGTTTTTCCAAAAATATTACATGTGACCTTTAATTGTCTAACTAAAGAAAAATAGACTAAAAATTGGATTATCTTAAATTTTGTTGATACCTTTCTAAGTAATATTTATATGTATGGTTATAAACTTATTAAAAATGATATTGTTTAAGCTAACTTTCACAAACGATCCAACGCTTTCTTCAAGTGGTATCAGAATCACTCTCATTAGATACATATAAATGCATGTTAGATTTGCAAAATGACTGCTTCTGATTCTAGCTAATGTATGTCTTGATCAAACAAAGATTTTTGATAGAATGCTATATTTTTTACTCACTTATCAAATATTAAAATTAAGTAAGAAAATTATTTATTTAGACTGATAGTTGAAAAATGATGTTATATGCTTATAATAACTGAAGAAAAAGAGCATGAAGGAGAAGGAGACTGAGGGTTGCACACGTTGATTTCTTTCCTAATGTTCTATGTTTCGTAGAATTTTTTTATATTTAATAAATAAGAAAAATCATACCTACATTTAGTAATATAGGGTCTTATTTAGTTATAGTAGGTGATTTTTCCTACTAAGAGTATATTTAGGCGGATTTAGTCCAACAAGTTATGGTACTATTAATTTTTAGACGTACTCTATAAGAGAACAATAAAAATAATTTATTATATTATTTTCTTAAATATTTTTTTTTAAAATAAAATACGTCTATTAGGAAAATGGGTGCCTTTTAGGATAATTTTTAGTCAATTACTTTTACCGAACATTTACATTTATAGATATTATAAGTACATATCGTCTCCAAATACGAATACTTCATAATCCCCATTCTCCAAATACGGATACTTCATAATCCTCACTTCTCTTTCTTTCTAATTACTACTCAATTCATTTCATAATTGTGTTTTTGTGGAAATTTTAAGTTTTGCTTTGTGAAATTTAGAATAAATTCTATCATAATCGAGCAACAACATATATCGGGGAGACTTAAATTTCATAAGATTAACATTATTTTATCAAAGCCGATAATTTTTTTTATTTTTTCAAGTGTATTTCTTCAAAAATATTACATGTGCTCTTTAATTGTCTAACTAAAGAAAAATAGATTAAAAATTGAATTATCGTAAATTTGTTCACACCTTTCCAAGTAATATTTATATGTATTGTTATGGATTTATTAAAACGGTATTGTTTAAGTTAACTTTCACAAACGATTCAACGTTTTATTCAGGTAGTATAAAAGTCACTTTCATTAGATACATGTAAATGCATGTTAGATTTGCACAATGAATGTTTCTAATTCTAGTTAATGTATGTCTTGATCAAACAAACAAAAAAAAAGCTTTGACAGAATCCAATATTTTATTTCACTTAACAAACATTAAAATTAAGTAAGAATATTACTTATTTAGATTCTGTTAGATACTGGTAGTTGAAAGATGATGTTAGATGGTTACAACAACCGAAGAAAAAGAACATGAAGGAGAAGGAGACTGAGGGTTGCGCACGTTGACTTTCCCCCCCTAATATACTATGTTTTGTAAAACTTTGTTATATTTAGTAAATAAAGAAAAGTATCCCTATATTTACTAATGTAGGATCTTATTTAGTTATAGTGGGTGATTTTTCCTACTAAAAATATATTTGGCTGATTTAGCTTAACAAGTTATGCTACTATTAATTTTGAGACATTTACTCTATAAGAGATTAATACAAATAATTTATTATATTTTTTTCTTAAATATTTTCTTAAAAATAAAATATGTTTGTTAGGAAAAAGGAATGCTTGTTAGGAAAACGTTTAGACAGCTAATTCTACCGGACATTTATATTTATAGATATTATAAGTACATATCTTCTCCAAATACGAATACCTGATAATCCTCATTCTCCAAATACGAATATTTCATAATCCTCATTCTCCAAATACGAATATTTCATAATCCTCATTCTCTTTCTCTCTTACTACTCAATTCATTTCATAATTGTAATTTTGTGGAAATTTTATGTTTTGCTTTGTAAAAATCGAAATAAATTTATCATAATCGAGCAGCAACATATATCGGGGAGACTATAATTTCTTAATACTATAACATTACTTTATTAAAGCCAGCTAATTTTTTGTTATGTTGGTTGGCGAAAATGGGTAGATTGGGTCGGGATTTTTTAGTTTCTATTAAAAATTTGGATAGTTCTTTGGAAGTCCCTCGATTCATCCAAAGAAAATTCGACAAATATATAGGATATTTTTTTTTAAGTTTAGTTGGTGTCCCAATTTATTGATCATAATTATTTCATATGTTTTTTAAAGATTTTGAATTATTATGACTTATAATTTTTTTCACTTAATTTTTGAATATGTAAATTTTAATTAAAAATTTTATATCTGAAATACGATTAAAAAATTGACTCTCGAAATTCGAATATGCCATATAAATTGGGTCAAAAGAATTACTCCCTCTATTATAATATAATTGAATTTCTGACACTTTTTTATGATCCAAAATGAAGGTTTTTTCTAAAATCTAAAGATGTATTAATTTATTTGTTTTTCCAAAATTACCCTTTGTGTAATGGGTTTTCCGAAAATCCCATCATTAACTGTTTCTTGTTTTTGAAAAAAGTTTTAGGAAGAAGCAAAAGGGTAATATTGATAAATTATCTTTCAATTAATGACTTTAAATAACTTTCTTAAAAATGTGCCGCATCTCAAAAACTCATTTATTTTGAAATCGAGGGAGTATCAATTTTACAGGAGAGATGAACAAAAATTGGCCAAAGTCATAAGGTAAGGCCAAACCGATTGATGTACTTTTTTTTTTTCTATACAGTTTTCCTACCCAGAATGACTGTCTGAATTTTGATAAAATACATAAAAAGTTAATCCGAAAATCCGAAGAAAGAAGGCAGGTTACTAAATTTACTATTTCAACATATTGTTTTTTTTGTAAGTTTTTTAATGAATATTAATAAATAATGGAGTGTTTTGATCATTTTTTAGTAATAAATAATTAAAGTAATTTGCATGTACTGTCAAAGTTTGGAATTTGTAATTTTTTATGAAAGAAATTTGTAATTAACTTAGATAGATCTTAGATTAAAAGGTAGAGTTGCTTCCGGTTTAGATTCAAATTTTTGAGTCGATTAATGTGAAATATTATTGCATTCTCTGAAAGTCCACCTACCGTGTATATCACATAACCATATTTTGTATAATTTTACCATATTTGTAGAATTCGTGTACAAATGTAATTATGGTAGTAGTCTTGTATTAGGAAAATGTATTAATCTTGTATTAAGAAAAGGTAGATTTATTTTCCATAATTAAATATTGTATATCATGTATATATACCTCTTCATTAATGAAAAAATAATCAATGGATTATTCTCTTTCATGGTATCATTAGTCTAGAGCAAATTTTCCTTCTCCAATCATGTGCTTCCGCCGCCCCTACTACACCTTCAGCCATCAGCCGACCAAAAACCTCCCTTCCATATTTTTTTTCTTCTTATTTTTCTTTTCCCAAATCCCTAATTCTCATCTTGTTATTTCATTATGTCTACCTCAAAGAACATCTTTCATCTTGCCCTTGCAGTCTCCAACATCAAGAATAACATTACTATTGTTCTTGAGATGGAAAACGTCCAATACAAGACGTGGGCAGAACTATTTAAAGTTCGCGCACGATCTAATCGAGTCCTTCATCACATCATCCCCTCGGCAACAGGCAAGAAGAAGGTGCCTACCACCGATGATGACATAGTGTTATGGGAAACTCTTGATGCTACAGTACTCCAGTGGATTTATTCCAGTATCTCTACGGACCTCTTGCAGACTATTATTGAACCCGACGCCACGACCATGGACACTTGGAATAGGTTGCATGATATATTCCAAGATAACAAAAATTCTCATGCAGTGACCCTTGAGCAGGAATTCTCCCACATCAACATGGAGGATTTTCTGAATGTCTCGGCCTATTGTAAAAGGCTCAAGGAGTTGTCAGATCAACTCAAGAACGTTGGTGCGTCCGCCACGAATGATCATCTTATTCTTCATATGGGTGCAGGCCTATCCGAAGCTTATAATGGCATTGGAACACTTCTTCGTCAAAGTAATCCTCTCCCACCGTTCTACCAAACACGTCCCATGCTCACATTAGAAGATGCCGACTTGGCTAAAAAGGCGGCTACCGGAGCAAATTCCATCATGATGATGGCCACGTCCGATGACCCCCACTCATTCTCGGATGATGGCAAATTCCTTCATGCTCCTCACTTAATTAAAAATTTGGTGTCTGTTCGAAAATTCACAACTAATAATTGAGCTTCTGTTGACTTTGACCGTTTTGAATTTTTTGTGAAGGATTTCACGACGGGGATAGTTCTAATGATATGTAATAGTTGGGGAGAGCTTTATCCAATCACCACCACTACCACTTTCACGAGTCAATCCACACCATCAACGTTTGCCGCTCTAGAACCTTCCTTATGGCATGCTCGTTTGGGTCATCCGGGGGCGTATGTTATTTCTTCTCTTAAAAATAATAATTTCATTGAATGTAATAGTATGCGTGCGTAGTACTAATATTTGTCCTTCTTGTCCGCTTGGGAAACATGTTCAGTTACCGTTTGTAGCCTCCAATTCTAGTACTTTGTTGCCTTTTGATATTATTCATAATGATTTGTGGACATCTCCCATTTTAAGCTCTTTGGACCACCGCTATTATGTGTTATTTTTGGATGATTATTCTAATTTTTTGTGGACCTTTACTTTATCTAAAAATTCTCAAATTTTTTCTACATTCTTAAAGTTTAGAGCATTCATCCGTACCTAATTTGAACGGAAAATTAAAAATATTTAATGTGATAATGAAAGGGAATTTGATAATGGGTTGTTTCGGAAATTTTATAACACTAATGACATCTCTTTCCATTTTGTTGCCCTCATACGTCCTCATAAAATGGGAAAGCCAAAAGAAAAATTCATACCATTAATAATATTGTCTGAACCTTACTAGCTCATGCTTCATTACCACCCTCCTTTTGGCATCATGCATTACAAATAGCTACTTACCTCCTTAACATACTCCCTAGCAAAGGGTTAGCATATCGATCTCTCCTTAAAATTCTTTATCATAAAGACCCTTCGTATTCTCATCCTAGGGTGTGTTGGGTGTTTCTGCTATCCATTTTTTCCGTCCACTACAATTAACAAACTTCAAGTCCGTTCTACCGCTTGTGTGTTTTTGGGTTACCCATCTAATCATCGTGGTTACAAATGTTTTGATTTATCTTCTAATAAAATCATAATTAATCGTCATGTTATTTTTGATGAAATCCAATTTTTCGTTTGCTAAATTATATAATTCCGTGTCTAGTTTTTATAATTTTTTGGATGATGGGCTCTCACCATATATTCTCCAACAGTGGGCCCAACCTTTCCGAGATCCAATTCTGCCAGCAGGCCCACTGCATGTTGGCCCAATAAATTCTTCCCCTAGCCCAATGTCTCGGCCAACAGACCCACTGCTTGCTGGCCCAAATAATTGTCTCCCAAGTTCACTGTTTTGGCCAGTAGGCCCACTGCCTGCTGGCCCAACCTCGTCGTCCCTGCGTCCAGTTAATGGGCCAGCAGGCCCACTGCCTGCTGGCCAGTCCCACGCCGACCCGACACTTACCCAAATCCAGTCCAATTTTATCTCGAGTTAAGGGCCCACTACTCGTAATCAACTGGGTATTTTAAAACCAAAATGACATTTTAATCTTAATTCTAATGTCACTAAATCACTCCTACCTCGTAACCAGTGTCTGCCCTTCATGGCCCGAATTAAAAAATGACCATGAATGATGAATTTAATGCTCTTATTAAAAATAAGACATGGGAGTTGGTTCCCCATACGCATGGTGTCAATGTTATTCGTTCTATGTGGATTTTTACTCATAAGAAAAAATCTGATGGTTGTTTTGAGCGGCATAAGGACCGTCTTGTATGTGATGGCAAAACTCAACAGGTTGACGTGGATTATGGAGAGACATTTAGTCCGGTGGTCAAATCGATAACCATTCACACTGTTCTCAATCTGTCTCTCTCGAAAGCATGACCTATTCATCAGCTGAATGCGAAAAATACTTTCTTACACTGTGATCTCAAGGAGATAGTATACATGCATCAGCCCTTGGATTTCAGGGACCCCAATCATCTTAATCATGTATGTTTGCTTAAGAAGTCTTTGTATGGGCTTAAACAGGCCCCACGGGCTTGGTATAAGAGGTTTGCAGATTATGTGTCTACTATTGGATTTTCTCACAGCAGGTCTGATCATTATCTGTTCATCCATCGTCGTGGTACTTCTCTGGAATACATTCTGTTATACGTGGATGATATTATATTGACTGCCTCTTCTGATAACTGCGCAAGTCTATCATGTCTCTTCTCAGTTCCGAATTTGCTATGAAGGACTTGGGGCCCTTGAGTTATTTTTTGGGTATCGCAGTCACACGTCATGTAGGTGATCTATTTTTATCACAGAGGAAGTATGCGGCTGATATTATTAAGCGAGCTGGCATGTCATCTTGTAAGTCCTCTTCTACTCTAGTTGATACCAAACTGGAGCTGAGTGCTACTTCTAGCACACCTTACGAGGATCTCACCCACTATCGTAGTCTTGCATGGGCTCTTCAGTATCTTACTTTCATGATCCCCGATATTACTTATGCAATCCAGCAGGTGTGTTTATTTATGCATGATCCGAGGGACAAACACATGCATGCTCTCAAACGCATTCTGTGTTAGTTATAGGGCACTCTTGATTATGGTTTGCATTTATATCCATCCTCCGTCTCTACTCTTGTGTATTATACATATGCTGATTGGGGTGGATGTCCAGATACCAGACGTTCGACATCTGGTTATTGTATGTTTCTTGATAATAACTTGGTCTCCTGATTGGCAAAACGACAGGCTACTTTATCACGATCTAGTGCGAAGGCTGAGTATCGAGGGGTAGTCAATGTGGTGTCCGAGTCATGTTGGCTGCGTAATCTATATTAGAGCTTCACTTTCCTATTCAGAAAGCTACCTTGGTCTACTGTGATAATGTTAGTGCAGTCTATCTCTCTGGGAATCCGGTCCAACATCAGCGCACTAAGCATATCGAGATGGGTATTCACTTTGTTCGCGAAAAGGTAGCTTGTGGACAAGTATGTGTCTTACATGTCCCTTCACGGTACCAAATTGCTGACATCTTTACTAAGGGTCTTCCCTTAGTTCTGTTTGAAGATTTTAGGGACAGTCTCAGCGTACGACAACTACCCGCTATGACTACGGGGTGTGTGAAAGTCCACCGATATACACGACCCAAACCGTGTATATCACATAACCATATTTTGTATATATTTTATCATATTTGTAGAATTCTTGTACAAGTGTAATTATGGTAGTAGTCTTGTATTAGAAAAAGATAGATTTATTTTTCCATAATTAACTATTGTATCTCAGGTATATATACCTTTTGATTAATGAAAATAATGAAGAGATTATTCTCTTTCATTCTTTATATTGATCTATTGTGATGAGTTTTTTAACATCCACAAACTCTTCGAGGGCACTTGGTCAAAACGAAGTTGATGCTATGTATTCCAAAAAAACTAAAACTCCTTATAAATTTTTATGTGTAAAGTTAATTTTGTTACAAAACTATTATAATATCGATAATGAACAAACATAAAAACTGAAAAAAAAAACTTATGATTACAGAATTATATTGTGGCAAGTTACTGCATTAAAACGATTTTGATTTGATTAAGATGTAGAACGCTTAAATCGGTCACTTCTCAAGGTGAATTTATGGCTAGAAGGTTGGAGTTTGCATAATCAATTTCCCAAAAAACATCATGAGAAGAAAGAACAGCTTTTTGAGACGATAAGAAATATTTCGGTATAAAATAAGTTCAAAAGATACTACTTTTATAGGCCAACGACCTGAGCACAGGGGCGGACCTACCTTAGACCGAGGGGTGTCACGTGACATTGCTTCGTCGGAAATTTTTACTAAATAGCTATATATAATTTAAAGGCAGAAGTAAAAAAGTTTGAACCCGCGCAACATCACTTGTTTTTATAATATTTTGCTGCTCATCTACAGAATGATACATGTTCAGGTTGGAACCCTGACCTTTTGGAAGTTACCAAAACTTGAACCAATTCATCCAAACTCACATTTGTTTTTATTTTTGCGATAATAAACGATTTACGCGATAAAGAAGGATCTTGTTACTTCCCTAGTTAGTTGTTGTGCGATTTTTTTTATGTTTTTTTTTTTGCTTTCATCTTGTTTCTCGCCAATGAAATTAATTAAGACCAATTTACTAAATCAAATGAATAATGAACTGTTTAGTGATTATTTGATGCTATGTACGAAAAAAAGTATTTAGTATTATTTCTAATGAGGTTATTTTGAATATATTTCATAAAAAAAGTTATAGTACTTTCTTTTAGAAAGTTAAAGTAATTAATGTATGAATTGTGTTTTATTTATATTTTATTCTTTTTTAATATGATATTGCATTATTTTATTTATTATTTTCCTATTTTAAAATGTGATATCATTTGCAAAATTTCTGTGTACGTCACTGAACTGATCCCCTAGCAGTTACGCAAAGAAGAAAACGACTAGAAAAAATTAGAGGCAAGTAAAAAATTGCACCACATCACACCACACCACGTGTCACGAGCGCATGTGCTGAGCCGAACTGACAACAGAGATACGCATGAGTGATTGTCAAACTAGATATTTTATGTATATACTAGTAAACTTGTCCATGCTTGCGCGGTCATAAAAAATACCTATTATATTTATTTTTACAAATTTTTTGAGACCGAATTTGATAAAATATATACATATAAAATTTATTTTAGTTTCTTATTTCACATTTTTAGGATATAAAAAAAAACCATCTAACACCATTAGAGTTGACATTATTCTCAAGAGGAGCAAAAAGTGATACAGCTAACAATGAATATTTAAAAGCTTAAATTCTCAAACATGATAGAGGGTAAAAAAATGTAAAGGAAAAAAGAAAATGAGTTCTTTCACATTCTCCAAATAAATATAGCATTTGTCCTTCTCCACGGGTCTTGCACGATCAAGTATAGCTATTTGTATACCATTTGTGCATCTCAGTATTTTTGAGAACAACTATTATTAATGTATTTGAATTTGTTTTCTTTGTAAGTGGTACGAATAACCATATCCTCATTGATTTCCCACAAATACTATTAAAAATTTATTCTCCGTTGTGATTTTATTTTTCGAAGTCATTCTTCAAATACTTTTATCATCAATAATTGCAGTGTGAGTATATTTTCTTATTAAATGAAATTTAAAATGCACAAAAATATAAATAATACTTCAATATAACTAAAAAGTGGACGAAGAACTTCACCTTCTCCAACATACTTTATAACAAACTCTTGTCGCTTGATATCTTTATTTGCCATAATCCTAGGCCCCATTTTTCATGTTACCTGTCAACAAGCATAACCACCATTTATATAAAGACGACAAATAGAGAGATTGGTTAACACAAAAGAAAAAGAAAGAACAAAAGTAGATTGGCAAATGCAAGAATTACAAAAATGTAGGGATCGACATGGATTAACACAAAAGAGAAAGAATAACACAAAATAAGTTTGAAAATGAAAATGGAACACTTACCAGAAATTTACTACACTGATGAGATAAATGTGATAAGTTGTGGTTATTCATTAGATAAAGAATCCACAAAAAAGTTTCTAACACCTGCACAATAGTGTAAAAAAATCATGACTTGTTCAATTTTCAGAAGAATATTTTGAAAAGGAGAGTGAAAATGTAATATCTTTTATTTTCTACCAAAATCAGTTACTAACACAAATTAAAATGAAGGCAATTTGAGACATCTAATGATTTCACATGGAGAAAAGAAAATGAATCATCCACTTAAAGGTTATTTAAGAGTTATTATAATCTAATTGCTAATAAGTTCGATGATGGTAGGGATTCTTCTTCCTCCGATTCAAGAAATATGAAAGGTTAGAAAGTGATAATTATTCTTGAAATTTATTAATAATAAATTCATGAAGACCTCACGAATATATTAATTTTGTTATAAAAGATTAGGCAAAAAGCCAAAAAAATGTACTACAAAAAGATTAAATACAATATTGAAGTTATTTAACAAAATTAATAAGGGTTCTCTCTTAAAGATGTTATATAAAGAGTCAAATGTAGCACATTTAACATAATTAAGAGATATTTCTTTTGGTAGAATAATTAAGAGGGTTAAATGAGTAATTTTTGAGTTTTTTCTAATATAGCACATAAATGAAAAAAAAAATTAAAAGTAAAAAAAAGGAGAAAATTGATAAATAGAATTCTTGATTACATGGAGGTGCCACATCACTTTTCTCATTCCTAACTTTATTATATATAAATTTTTTAGAATTGACCTAATATTACATGCTGACACTCATGCTACAAAAGGGTTAAATAGTGTATTTGGCTGAATATTGAGGTATTTACCCATTTCCCCCTTTTTAATGGTGGATTTTTCAAATTGTGTTTTAATGAATTTGTGAAACTCGAGGAATTTTGTAAAAACTTCAGATTTGAATTTCAGTGGGTATATCCAGACAAAATGTGAAAAATCATCCAAGAATACTAGATATAATTTATGACCCAAAGAGCTAACAATCGGAGACGTCCACAAATCAGCAAGAACAATATCAAAGGGAGAAAAAGTAACACTGTTTGATGACATAAATGGAAGACGAGTATGTTTGCCTAGTGGACAAGAAAAACAGTGTTGGGCAATTTTTCCATTATTACATTGAATACGCTTAGAAGTCCTAAGAAAAGTAAAAACTGGGTCTCCGGGGTGTCCGAGTCTGTTGTGCCAAGTGGAGGGAGAGATTGCCGCAAGGGATAGAGGTGCTTGCGGTCTGACAGTGGAAGATTGAGTGAATGGGTAGAGGTCTCCCACACTATTGTGGCGTGTAAAAATTTTCCCCGTATTGAGTTCTTTCACAGAAAATCCAAAAGGGTCAAATTAAATGCATACAAAATTATTGCTAGTGAATTTTCTAATGTAGATTAAGTTTTTAATGATGTTAGGTGTGTATAGGACGTGGTTTAGGGAGAAAGGCGGGTGTGTATGTTTGGTGTGTGTGTTCACGTAACCTTCAATGGAATGCGATGACCATTGCCGATGCGATAATAAATTGAGGACACTTTAACCGACGTAGTTGAGATAGGTTACCTGACGGCCGGGTGAGGTGAGATG
This sequence comes from Anisodus acutangulus, assembly GCA_029783415.1. NCBI lineage: Eukaryota > Viridiplantae > Streptophyta > Magnoliopsida > Solanales > Solanaceae > Anisodus > Anisodus acutangulus. The sequence continues at coordinate 33,443,669 of CM056502.1, read as the reverse complement.
TGGCTCCGGTGTCCATGTACCAATTGTCGTCGCTATTGAAGGTTCACGGTGGTGTAGTCCTGGCCCAAATCGATCGAGAGACGGGCCGCTGAGCTGCTTCTTCTTCTGCGATTGTTATTCTTTGTAGTCTTTGGTCTTCTTTGGCTTCTTTGGTGGTGGTGGTGGGCGCAACCAGGTGGTGGTGCTGCTACTTCTTCTTTGGACATCTTTGTGATGGCTGGTTCTTTGTTGGCCGCAGTGTTGCCATCCACAATCCGCTAACGCCTTTTGATTATGTTTCTCTTGTTTAGCACGTCTAGTTTCTTCCAACAATAGTTGTGAACGTGCGTTGTTGAAACTTGGGAGAGGGTCGGTTTGTTGAATCATTGTTGCGAGTGTGTCATATTCACCTTTCGATAAACCCGCAACAAGTTGAAGCACCGTCTTGGTTTCTGAAACAGAAGTCCCGACGTTGGATAGTTGATCGGTTATGAGTTTCAGTTGCTTACAATATCCGGACATGTTGTTAAAATTCTCGAGGCGGGTATTGTTGAATTTCTCTTTCAAATACACAGCCCGAGTATTTTTATTGTCCTGAAAGATTTCTTCTAGCCGGACCCAAAGTTCATGTGCCGTAGCACCTGTTTTCATGATAGTGCATAACATATATCTTTGGAGATGGTGCCGTAGATCCATTGTTTGACGATGACGCCAAGACGACGCCAGATTGAATCTGTAACATCGGTGGAACGAGGAACAGATTCGTCAATGTGATCGAGCACGTTGTATGCACATGCATGAATGTAGAATAGTTCCATCCATATGGAATATTGACAGTCTTCTTGGTCAAGAATTATAGGGATAAAATTCTTGATGTTGTTAACGGCAAATGCCGGATGAAAAGAAGATACTGAACGTTGAGAGGGGTTTTCAAGTGTGCCAGTGGATGAAACGGAATTTGTGGGGGAAGACATGGTTGCCGCCTGTCGAGGGAAGGAAATTTTCTGGTTTGACCGAAATATGGAGGAAGAAACCAGATTTTTTTTTCTGTGAAAGCAGAAAAAAATTCTGATTTCGGCCGGGAATGAGGATTTAGGTTTTAGGCTCTTGATACCATGAAAGATAGAATAATTTCCCTTGGGGATTCCTTTCATTATTCACAATATATATAGCTGTACAAAGGTTGATTCCTAATATGGTACGAATCCTAACTTACCTTACAAAGGTTGATTCCTAATACAATTAGAATCCTAAGTTACCTTAAATATACATCTATCATAATTACAAAATATACAGAGAATATTCGGAGAATATTTGCTAATAGTGCACTCATGCTTTAGAAATTCCATGTACATTGTAAATTTAAATAACCAATACGCCAATAGCTATCCAAACGTACTAAGAGTAAGAGTAAGAGTAAGAGGAACATTAAAATATAAGAACTTACCTAAAATATGATTTGAAATGTTGGTCCACATAACTAAGGGCTCATTTGGTTTGATGTATAAGAGAATAATCAGGGTTTAAAAGTCTGTTTTAGTTTAATACAACATTTAGTTGTACTTTTCATATTGAGGATAATTAATACATCTATTGTTTTATACATTAATTTTAGTATTTTTTTTATTCTAAGATTCAGCGATGGAATAATAATACCAGGATCTAGATTTTGAAATTTCAAATTACCCTTTTTGCAACACCTACAAGTCCTTTTTACTCCCTCGAAACAGACCGTTTTGAAGCTGACGTATGTAGAGAATTTAGATTGATGACCCTTGCTAGTTTTGGTTTGAAGCTCAGTGTGGTCTTCAGCTTGATGTGTTCTTAAGCAGTGCGATCATGGACATGTATCGAAAGTGTGGTGAAATATTTTTTTCCCTTACCATTGACCATCATATGGAGAAAATTAGTTGTATGTGTTTCAAGACATGAGCTGCCGGTTAGGATTTGTATTGAATTTCCTATCTTATTTGAATTTTACCACATAATTGTGTTTTACTTAAAAAAAAATTACTGGTGATTTTTTTTTCTTTGTGGAAAAAATTCTATCCTATTTATTCTTTTCTTGGAGAAGTTTGGACGTCTATAAATAGGACATCATTTCTTCTCATATTCAACACAATAACATCCACGAAGTAGTCGTTTAAAGAATCTTGTTTAGGGAGAAATTTTCTCTCAATAGTTGTTATGCTTTATTTTATATTAATTTTTCATATGTAGGTCGATTGATCAAATCAGTTTATTATATTATAAGTCTTTTTATAATTTCTCTTTGTTATCGTCGTTAAAAGTTTATTTTGATAGCTTCCGCATGACGCCATGTTATTTCGAACAAGTGGTATCAAAACCAATGGTTAACGAGGTTGAAGACGGGTTCAAATCAAGTTGCAACCAATATCACGATAATGAAGATTTTATCCAGCGTACTACATGTGGAGATGAATTTCAATCATATTTTCAACATCCCTGCTGCTGCATCTTTAGAAATAAAGCAAAATATTTTTAAACTAATTTTAACCATAATATTTTTAATCTTATTTTTAACCATGACAAGCAACAACGATGGAGACTATGTGAAGAAGAAGAATCAAGATCAATTTGCCAAAAAATATAGGCCAAATGGAGATTTGTTAGGGTTTGCCCTGAATTTCCTAATTTGAATTTTACCGTAATGTGTTACTTCAAAAGTTTACTGGTGGAAAAAATTTTCTTTGTGGAAAAGAATTCTACCATATTTATCATTTTCTTGAAGGGGAAGTTTTGGAATTCAATAAATAGGAGATCCTTGCTTCTCATAGACAACACAATTATCATCCACAATGTAGTCGTTTAAAGAGTCTTGTTTAGGGAAAGATTTTCTCTCAATAGTTGTTATGCTTTATTTTATATTAGTTTTTCATATGTAGGTCAATTGACCAAATCAATTTATTATATTATAAGTCTTTTTATAATTTCTCTTTGTTATCGTCGTTAAAGATTTATTTTGATAGCTTTCGCATGACGCCCTGTTATTTCGATCCCAACACTGGTAAAGAGAAATCAAACTATGTAACCTTTGTCGAGGTTCTTTGGCTTGGGGACATTTGGGTAGGATAAGGAGGATTTTACTACTTGTAGAATCTAATGAGGGACGTTATTGTATGTTAATTTGTGGTTCCATTCTTATCTTTATAGATGATATCTGGATTGTGAAAATTAAAATATGAGTTAGTTGAAATGAGATAGAGAAGTCATATAAAAGTTCAAGGGCGTAAAAGGTAAACAATTTTTTTTACATGTTTTAACCAAACACAAGTATAAGTAATACATAGTATCTGCAATTTTTAATATAATAAATTAAACACATGATAAAAAATAATCTCTGCATTGTTCATTCCGGTATTACTTAGCCCTTCATTACAATATCAGCATAATACCAAACGAGCCCTAAAAAATTCTAAAACTTATAACCCATCAACGTGAGAGTGGGTGAGAATTGAAAAGACAAGCACTAGCTCAGACAAATATCAAATTAAAAACATAAAAAGAGATGAATATAAATAAATAAATAAATAAATCTATATATAATATAAAGCTAGGAATAAACAATTCTATGTAGCACCTCTCAATGACCTTCATTGGCATTTATCCTTTTCTCCTTCTTTTTTTTGGGATTTCTTTGAATTTTTGCTACATAATATATCGACTAAAAAACTTAAAAAGGCTTCACAAACTTAAATACATTACATAAGGTCGAGTGGGCTTGCTCCTCTGGGTCATCCGGGATCTTCTATTTTATCAGTTTTAGATAAAAATAGCTTTATTTCCTGTAAGGGTACGAGTCGTACTCCACTTTGTCAGTCTTGTTCATTAGGGAAAATTGTTAAGCTGTCATTTGTAGACTCCAATTCTCATACTTCGATGCCATTTGATATTATTCATAGTGACTTATGGACGTCTCCTGTTCTCAGTTCATTGGGTCATAGATATTATGTTCTCTTTTTAGATGATTATTCTAGATTTTTATGGACGTTTCCAATTGCGAATAAATCACAAGTGTTTTCCGTCTTCATCCAATTTAGAGCATTCATTCGTACTCAATTCGAAGAGAAATAAAAAATATTCAATGTGATAATGGGAAAGAGTATGACAATAGGGAGTTCCGGGATTTCTGTGCTAAAAATGGGATCAATTTTCGGTTTTCATGTCCTCATACATCTTCACAAAATGGGAAGGCCGAGCATAAATTCGTTCCATCAATAACATTATCCGAACTCTCTTAATTCATGCCTCCATAGCTCCATATTTTTGGCATCATGCTCTACAAATGGCCACATATCTTCTTAACATAATTCCTCAAAAGGTCTCGGGACATATTCTTCCCCTCAAAATCCTATATAATAAGAACCCTTCTTATTCTCATCTTCGATTTTTGGGTGCTTGTGTTATCCGTTATTCCCATCCACCACAATTAACAAACTTGTGCTCGGTCTACCCTGTGTGTGTTTTTGGGTTATCCATCAAATCATCGTGGTTATAAGTGTTTTGATTTATCCTCCAAGAAAATCATAATCAATCGCCATGTCATTTTTGATGAAACTCAATTCTCATTTACGAAAGTTCATACTCCCGAACCTAAGTCATATAATTTTTTGGATGACCAAATATCTCCGTATATTATTCAGAATTTTTCGGACATCTCCCGTACCCAAAATCCTCCAGTGCCCATCGCCCACTGGACTCCATCGCTCACCGACCACAAAGTATCATCACGCCAAGAAGCATTCTGACATCGAATGGGCCCCAGCTATTGGGCCGACCAGCCCACCTCGAACCGGTCCAGGCGATTCTAGCTTTTATCGATTTGGGCCAAGAGCCCACCGTCACGGCGATCCATCCCGAGCCCAGAAAATTCTCAAAATTCCCTTACTTCTTCCTCGAGTCATAGACCGGTCACTCGTAGTCAGCGGGGTATTTTTACACCTAAAAGACATTTTAATTTACATTCTGATGTCTCTAAATCCCCCTTGCCCCGCAATCCCGTGTCAGCATTAAATGACCCTAATTGGAAAATTGCTATGACTGATGAATATAATGCTCTTATTGATAATAAGACGTGGGAGTTGGTGCCCCGTCCATATGGTATTAATGTTATCAGGTCTATGTGGATTTTTGCTCATAAGGAGAATTCAGATGGGTCATTTGCTCGACATAAGGCACGACTTGTTGGTGATGGTAAGACTCAGCAGGTTGGAATTGATGGTGGTGAGACGTTTAGTCCGGTGGTCAAACCGGCTACCATTCGCACTGTGCTTAGCTTGGCTCTGTCAAAGACTTGGCCAATTCATCAATTGGATGTCAAGAATGCTTTCCTACACGGTGATCTCAAGGAAACAGTCTATATGCATCAGTCTTTGGGTTTCAGGGATCCAAACCGTCCTCATCATGTATGTTTGTTGAAGAAGTCCTTATATGGGCTTAAGCAGTCTCCGAGGGCCTGGTACACGAGGTTTGCTGACTTTGTTTCAACTATTGGGTTCACTCATAGCCGGTCAGACAATTCCTTGTTCATCTACCGCCGTGGTTCGTCCTTGGCCTACATTACATTGTATGTGGATGATATCATCTTGATCGCCTCCTCCGATGCTTTGCGCCATCTATCATGGCCATGCTCGATTCAATTTGCTATGAAAGACTTGGGGCCCTTGAGTTATTTTTGGGAATTCTTTGTCAAACGTCATTCGGGAGGGTTGTTTCGTCTCAACGGAAGTATGTTCTTTGAGATCATCGAGAGGATGGGATGTCATCCTATAAGTCCACTTCCACGCCCGATTGATGCAAACTCAAAGCTAAGTGCGCGGCGGGTGCACCATACGAGGACCCGACCGGTATCGCAGCTTCTGAGGGCTCTCCAAGATCTTACCTTTACCAGGCCGGATATTACGAATGCGGTTCAGCGGTGTGTTTATTCATGCATGACCCGTAGTTGAGCACATGAATGCAATAAAGCGCATCATTCGGTATATCCAGGGACACCGGACTATGGGTTGCACTTGTATCCGTCATCTACATCCACACTTGTCTCTTAGAAGGATCTTTGATTGGGGTGGTTGTCCCGACACCGCACGGTCGACTTAAGCCATCTTGTATGTTCCTTGGCAACAACTTGGTCTCATTATCGGCAAAACGTCAAGCAACTCTGTCACGCTCTAGTGCAGAGGCAGAATATCGAGGGGTAGCGAATGTGGTCTCCGAGTCATGTTGGCTACGTAATTTGCTTTTGGAGCTTCATTGTCCCATTCAGAAGGCAACCTTGGTATATTGCGATAACATTAGTGCCATCTACCTTTCAGGTAACCCAGTTCAACACCAGCGCACCAAACATATCGAAATGGACATTCACTTTGTCCGTGAAAAGGTTGCAAAGGGCCAAGTTCGCGTATGCCATGTCCCGTCTCGTTATCAAATTGCAGACATCTTTACAAAGGGTCTACCAGCGGTTCTCTTTGAAGATTTTAGGGACAGTCTCAGCGTTCGAAAACCGCCCGCTATGACTGCGGGGGTGTGTTAAACAAAGCAATTCTCGGCCAGATTACATGCAAGACAATATTGTATATATGGTATATATATTTGGAGTATATTGTAGTGTAAAGGTTACCTTAATTAGTGTTATACACTTACCATAATTGTATAGGTAGAATTATGGTAGAATAAGGTTTTAGAAATAGAATAGGAATAGGATTCTCCTATTATGGTAATATGTAACTTGTATATATAGCCTTTCAATTAATGAAAATAATCAAGGGGATTATTTCTTTCAGATCAGTCTGGATATGATTTTTATTGACCAAAAGGTACCTTATTACATGTTTTTTTTTCTTTTTCAATACCGATTATTTTGATACTTTTGATCCTCAATTCACTTACATACGACTTTATTATATCAGGGAAATTTGATGCATGCTATAGTTAGAAAAAAATCATGTCAACAGGTTTAAATACAAGTTGATTAAAGGTTCTTTATTTACCATAAAAAACTTTAAAGTCAGTAGATAATTGTTAAACAGAGTAATATACATGTGATATACACTAAATATACAGAAGTATATATCACAGGTATACAAAAGCAGTGGACCAACAAAGCAGGGTAGTGGCCCAAAACCGACAGTGGCCAGTAGGCCCAGTTCGGAAGCCCATCACCGGCAGTGGCTTCAGAAAGCAGTGGTGTATATATGAAATGTATATTGTTGATATATTGTAGTGTAAAGGTTACCTTAATTAGTCTTGTACACTTACCATAATTGTATAGTTAGAATTATGGTAGAATAAGGTTTTAGAAATAGAATAGGAATAGGATTCTCCTATTATGGAAATATGTAACTTGTATAAATAGCCTTTCAATTAATGAAAATAATCAAGGGGATTATTTCTTTCATGGTATCAAGAGACTAGGTTTTACAAAAAAATTTCTCTCCCAAAATTTTGGACCATTCTCAGCCGAGAACCCCCCCCCTCGGGTTTCTCTCCCAAATTTCATCTTCCGCTCTAAAAAACCTTTCTTAAATTTCCTCTCATTCTTTGTTCTTTCAATATGTCTAAGAACAATTATCATCCTGCCCTCATGGTTTCCAACATCAAGAACTGTATCCCTATTGTCCTTGAGATGGAAAACGTTCAATATGCGACGTGGGCGGAGTTGTTTAAAATTCACGCTCTCTCCTATCAAGTTCTTTATCACATCATTCCTCCCGCTAAACCTCTTCCTGTGGAGGATCCTGAGTTATGGATTACTCTTGATGCTACCATTCTCCGGTGGATCTACGCTACTATTTCGGTTGACCTTCTACAGACGATTATTGAGCTGGATACCACGGCTATGGCTGCCTGAAATAGATTGCGTGACATATTCCAAGACAACCAACATTCACGTGTCGTCACACTCGAGCAGGAATTCTCTCTAGTTCGAATGAACGAATTTCCGAACGTTTCTGCATATTGCAAGAAACTAAAGGAGTTGGTGGATCAACTCCGGAATGTTGGCGCACCGATAACTAATAATCGTCTCATTCTACAGTTGGTTGCCGGTCTTTCAGAGGCCTATAATGGTGTTGGAACTCTCATTCGCCAAAACAACCCTCTTCCCGACTTCTATCAAGCCCGCTCCATGCTTACTTTGAAAGAAGCCAGTTTGGCTAAAAAGGCGGCTACTGGAGCAAGCCCCGTCGTCATGGTAGCGTCTTCTCCTAGTTCTTCGGGTTTTGTTAATAATTCGGGCCAAAACCATAATCATGGTGGCGGCAAGAATAATCGCAAGAATAATAACAAAAACCGCGGGGGCAAACGCGGCGGTTCTGGTAGTGGCTCCGGTGGTCAACAAACAGGCGGTGGGCCCCATCTAGGGAACAGTGGGGCCCATGGCAGTGGGGCTGGGGCAATGGGCCGTAGGCCAACAGCCTTTATCATTCAGCAGGAAATTTCAGCGGCCACTGGGCTGGCCAACAGTTCAGGCCCAACACCCAGCAGTGGCGGCCCAGCGATGGCCCATCGCCGGCGCTGGGCCCAAAGAAGAATGGCGAGCAGCTATGGCCCAGCTCCATCACGGACAGGAATTCTTGGGCCCCGACCTCCGTAAGCCCATCATGCAGCAGGCCCCACTCATATCGATATAGAGGCCGCAATGCACACGTTGGGGTTAACTCAACCGGACCCAAATTGGTATATGGACACCGGTGCCACAACTCACATGACTTTCGAATCAGGTACTCTCTCATCTTATTCCAATTTGAGCACCCCTCGGGGGATAATTGTTGGTAATGACAGTTCTATTCCAATCCTAGGGTATGGTCAGAAAACATTGTCTCCCCCCAATCCACCCCTTCTCTTGAAAAATATTTTACATGCTCCTAAATTGATTAAAAATTTAGTGTATATTCGAAAGTTCACAACTGATAATTCGGTTTCCATTGAATTTGATCCTTTTGGTTTCTCTGTGAATGATTTCAAGACGGGGAGCCATCTCATGAGGTGTGATAGTATGGGGGATCTGTATCCTATCATGCCCGGTTTCAGTCCATCGAGTCGAGCCTTGCCGTCAGTTTTTGCAACCATCTCTCCTTCCGTGTGGCATGCTCGCCTGGGTCATTCGGGATCTTCTATTTTATCAGTTTTAGTCTTTTAGATAAAAATAGCTTTATTTCTTGTAAGGGTACGAGTCGTACTCCACTTTGTCAGTCTTGTTCATTAGGAAAAATTGTTAAGTTGCCATTTGTAGAGTCCAATTCTCATACTTCAATGCCATTTGATATTATTCATAGCGACCTATGGACATCTCCTGTTCTTAGTTCAATGGGTCATCGATATTATGTTCTCTTTTTAGATGATTATTCTAGATTTTTGTGGACGTTTCCAATTGCGAACAAATCACAAGTGTTTTCTGTCTTCATCAAATTTAGAGCGTTCATTCGTACTCAATTCGAAAGAGAAATAAAAAATATTCAATGTGATAATGGGAAAGAGTATGACAATAGGGAGTTTAGGGAATTCTGTGCCAATCATGGGATCAATTTTCGGTTTTCGTGTCCTCATACATCTTCACAAAATGGAAAGGCCAAACGCAAAATTCGTTCCATAAATAACATTGTCCGAACTCTCTTAATTCATGCCTCCATACCTTCATATTTTTGGCATCATGCTCTACAAATGGCCACATATCTTCTTAACATAATTCCGTCTAAAGGTCTGACATATTATTCCCCCCTCAAAATCCTATATAAAAAGAACCCGTCTTATTCTCCCCTTAGGATTTTTGGATGCTTGTGTTATCCGTTATTCCCATCCACCATAATTAACAAACTTCAGGCTCGGTCTACCCCGTGTGTTTTTTTGGGTTATCCGTCGAATCATCGTGGTTATAAATGTTTTGACTTATCTTCCAAAAAAATCATAATTAATCGCCATGTCATTTTTTGATGAAACCCAATTTCCTTTTGCGAAAGTTCATACTCCCGAGCCTAAGTCGTATAATTTTTTGGATGACCAAATATCCCCGTATATTATTCAAAATCTTTCGGACATCTCCCGTACTCAAAATTCTCCAATGCCCACACGCCGCCCCACGATCCGTGCTCGGTTTGATCTTGGAGCAGTTTCGAATTGGGCGATCCAATTCTGGCCGGTCGATTCACACGCTGATTTCACGATTTGGGCCAGAGACCCACTCGCGATCCGTCTGAGCCCAGAAAATTCCCTAAATTCTCTCGATTCTTCCTTGAGTCATAGACCGGTCACTCGTAGTCAGCGGGATATTTTTACACCTAAAAGATATTTTAATTTACATTCTGATGTCTCTAAATCCCCCTTACCCCGCAATCATGTGTCCGCATTAAATGACCCTAATTAGAAAATTGCTATGACTGATAAGTATAATGCTCTTATTGATAATAAGACGTGGGAGTTGGTGCCCCGTCCATATGGTATTAATGTTATCAGGTCTATGTGGATTTTTTCTCATAAGGAGAATTCAGATAGGTCATTTGCTTGACATAAGGCGCGACTTGTTAGTGATGGTAAGACTCAGCAGGTTGGGATAGATTGCGGTGAGACGTTTAGCCCGGTGGTCAAACCGGCTACCATTCACACTATGCTTATCTTGGCTCTTTCAAAGAGTTGGCCAATTCATCAGTTGGATGTCAAGAATGCTTTCCTACATGGTGATCTCAAGGGAACAGTCTATATGCATCAGCCGTTGGGTTTCAGGGATCCAAATCGCCCTCATCATGTATGTTTGTTGAAGAAGTCCTTATATGAGCTTAAGCAGTCTCTAAGGGCCTGGTACACGAGGTTTGCTGACTTTGTTTCAACTATTGAGTTCACTCACAGCAGGTCAGATAATTCCTTTTTCATCTACCGTCGTGGTTCGTCCTTGGCCTACATTCTGTTGTATGTGGATGATATCATCTTGACTGCCTCTTCCGATGCCTTGCGCCAGTCTATCATGACCATGCTCAGTTCTGAGTTTGCTATGAAAGACTTAGGGCATTTGAGTTATTTTTTGGGGATTGCCGTCAAGCGTCATTCATGTGGCTTGTTTTTGTCTCAACGAAAGTATGTTGCTGAGATCATAGAGAGGGCTGGGATGTCATCCTGTAAGTCCACTTCCACTCCAGTTGATGCAAACCCCAAGCTGAGTGCCGCAGCAGGTGCACCATACGAGGACCCGACCCGCTATCGCAGTCTTGCAGGGGCCATCCAGTATCTTACCTTTACCAGACCGGATATTACGTATGCGGTTCATCAGGTGTGTTTATTCATGCATGATCCCAGAGTTGAGCACATGAATGCAATCAAACGCATCATTCGGTATATTCAGGGGACACTGGACTATGGGTTGCACTTGTATCCTTCATCTACATCCACACTTGTCTCCTACACGGATGCTGATTGGGGTGGTTGTCCCGACACCAGACGGTCGACTTCTGGCTACTGTATGTTCCTTGGCAACAACTTGGTCTCCTAGTCGGCAAAGCGTCAGGCAACTCTATCACGCTCAAGTGCAGAGGCAGAATATCTAGGGGTAGCGAATGTGGTCTCCGAATCATGTTGGCTACGTAATTTGCTTTTGGGGCTTTATTGTCCCATTCAAAAGGCAACCTTGGTATATTGCGATAACATTAGTGTCATCTACCTTTCAGGTAACCCGGTTCAACACCAACGCACCAAGCATATCGAAATGGACATTCACTTTGTCCGTGAAAAGGTTGCTAAAGGTCAAGTTCGCGTATGCCATGTCCCGTCTACCCGCGGTACTTTTTGAAGATTTTAGGGACAGTCTCAGCGTTCGAAGACCGCCCGCTATGACTGCGGGGTGTGTTAAACAGAGCAATATACCTGTGATATACACTGAATATACAGAAGTATATATCACAGGTATACAAAAGCAGTGGACCAACAAAGCAGGGCAGTGGCCCAAAACCGACAAAGCCAGAGGCCCAGCTCTAAGCCCATCACTACAAAGGATTGAAAGCACATGGTGTATATATGGAATGTATATTGTTGATATATTGTAGTGTAAAAGTTACCTTAATTAGTCTTGTACACTTACCATAATTGTATAGTTAGAATTATGGTAGAATAAGGTTTTAGAAATAGAATAGAAATAGGATTCTCCTATTATGGAAATATGTAACTTGTATATATAGCCTTTCAATTAATTAAAATAATCAATGGGATTATTTCTTTCAATAATTTTGATGAATATACCTGTTGAAAGTTCATTGAAAATTATTTTCTTTCCTTCAACTGCGATCAAGAATTTAATCGAAGATATTGGTGATATTCCTATTAACTGATTTTCGTTTATTAAACCTGATATGATTGAGTCAAGGGTGAACAACAACACTGTCTTGTCAGGTATATATATATATTTGGATAAATTATTTAAATGTCAACATTATTCTAAAAAGAAATACTTTTTCCTCTACATTTGTAGACGTGGTCGGTTGTTTATACGGAGTTGGTGATATGGAGAGCGCTGGATTGAAGAGGAAAAAAGGGACATCCAAATTGTTACTAATTAGTAAGCCCTTAACTCATTTTAAGTAGTGGTAGTTTGTTATCTTCCTAAAGCTGATTATGTAATACAAAATACACAATCTTGATAAATTCCATCGATCATTGAGTCATTTTACTTTATATTTATTGAATTTTGGCTTAAACAATATCATTATGGATAACCTTAGGTTCCAACAAATGTATACTCATTATTGGAACATAAGATGGTCATTTCTTTTGAATAGATTTAGACGAACTACTACTTTATGATTTTCCTTTTTCTGCATAGTTCGACGAAATCCAAAATTACCTTATGGGAAGAATTTGGAGAAAATTTTGCTCCTTATTTGTACACGAAGGATTCTGGGTTGTACATAGTGATAGTAACTTCCATAACCGTTAAAGAATTCCGTGATAATTGTTTCAGATTTAGTTATCAGTGTTATGTATTTAACTGCTAACATGAGAAATGTCACATTTATTTTTTATTGCATCCATTATTAATAGGTGAGGTTAGCTTCTCCACCACCTCTGCAAGCAAAATATATGTAAATCTTGATATAGATTACATAAGATCTTTGGTGCAAAAGTTTTCCACCATGTCCACGGGAGTGGAAATTATTGAAAGCTCTAATGTTAATACCATGCCTATTGAGGAAGAGGTGTTTTTGAACCGGATGGACATTAAGGAATTGTTAGTCTGATTGGAGTCCTGAAATATAGGTTATACATTAATTCTTAAGATTTTGATTATCCATTGTTGGAAATTTATTAATGTGGAATTAAGTTTATCCCATTATTTATGACTCGAACAATTGGGGCCCCGCACGTCGGAAACATCGTTTCCACACACGTAGTGCCAAGTATCGCAAATTTCATTAGTGAAAGAGATATTGGTACGTAAGTAAAACGTTTGAGACATAGAATGATGGACGGTTATTGGCCAAATAACAAGTATTCCACGTTGGTAAATGAAGGAAGAAGTGTGCGAAGTGTAAGATGAAACGAGTCGGAAATCGCCGCGGCGCAGCCCCGTCGGAGCCGAGGCGCCTCCCAGGCAGAGCTGCAGCGCTAATTGGGAGTTCAGCCACTGGAGCTGAGGCGCCGTGACGCTAATTCGTAGAGCCGCGGCGCTTCGGAGGCAGAATGCTGCGACGGAAAGATAGAAAGTTCTGACTTTTAGGCTGGTTTTGGAGCATTGAATCTTCATTATTTGGCACATGAATTCAACCATTATTTGGCTGAATGCAGCCCCTCAATAAGTGCCATTACATGGCTATTGAAGGCCATTAGTTGGCTAGTTGAGGGGTCATCTCCTTACACTATAAATTGAGTTCTTTGGCTCAATTGTTTAACACACTTAAGATATTTTTCTGAAATCTTCTTCTTCCTCTTTAACAAGTTTTCTATATTCAAAGTTCTTCAAGAGTAACACTTGAGTTTCCTTTGCTCATTTGTTAAGTTGTTGTTGTATCTTGGGAGACTATTGCCCGACACCGTAAAATGATATATACAGGGCAATCTTGTCTTAAAGACGGAGTGACATCACTCGACTCAGCAAATCACAAGGAGTTTGTATCATTCTTGATTCCAGTTTGTTGTAATTTTTAGTTTGTCCTTTCTAGCAATTTGTAATATTTACTTCCCGTTTCCTGCAATTGTTGTAACCCACAATTTTAAGACAAGATTGTTGTAAATGCTTAGAAAGATGACTAGAAGAGAACAACTCGCTTCTGATTCTGCTGCTGCTGCTACTCAAGGCAACTCCTCTGCCTTCCCCACTGCTCAAGGCACACCCAATGCCTTTCCAGTTACTCAAGGGAACGTTAATGTTCCTCCACTCTCCGGTTTCCATAATGAACGCCTAGAGAAGTTTATGGGCTCCAACTTCAAGAGATGGCAACATAATATGTTGTTTTATCTGACTGTTATGGGAATGACTCATTTCCTAACAGAAGATCCTCCACAAGCTGGAGATGAAGTGGACCCTCAGCCTAATGAAACGGCTAGAGGGGGCCACGGTATCCATGTCGTCAATGACATGAAGATTATTCTTGATGCTTGGAGTCATAGTGACTTCATGTGTAAGAACTATATTCTGCAGAAGAAGTACAACACACAAGATGCTGCTACTAAGAAATTCATCGTTCGGAAATTCCTGAAATTTTAAATGGTGGATAGCAAAATTGTGATGTCCCAAGTGCAGGATTCCAAATGATTCTACATCACCTGGATTTGGAAGGTATGAAACCAAATGATCAGTTTTTGGTTGCATCACTGATTGAGAAGTTACCTCTCTCGTGGAATGAGTTTATGAGTTACTTAAAACTCAAGACAAAGGAAATGACCTTTGAGGAACTTATTAGCAAACTCCAGATTCAGGAAGATAATAAGAAGGCCCTGCCTAGGGGAAAACAACCCGCTGAGGCAAAGACAAATTTGGCTGAGGCCAAAGGGAACCCAGACAAGAAGTGCAAGTTCAAGAAAGACGGTAAGACCCAGGCGGCGGAGAAGTTCAAGGGAATTGTCACCACTGTGGGAAACCTGGTCACATGATCAAGGACTGCCGCAAGCTCAAGATTGAGCAACAAGAGAAGGCCAAGGCCAAAGGCAAGGCACATGCTAACATTGTCAAAGACACGCTTCTTGACGACACGATTGATGAGTTCTCGGCGGTGGTGCTTGAAGCAAACCTTGTTGAGAATCCCATGCAATGGTGGATGGACACGGGTGCTATCAGACACATTTGTTCCAATAGAGATGCCTTCTCTACATATACACCAGTTACAAACAAGAAGTTGTTCATGAGTAACAACGCTTCCTTTGACGTGCTGAGGGTAGGAAAGGTAGTCCTGAAGATGATTTTTGGAAAGAAGCTCACTATGAAGGAGGTGATGCATGTCCCTGAGATTAGGAGGAATTTAGTTTCAGGTCATTTATTGGTTAATGCTAGTTTTAGGATAGTATTTGAGTCCAATAAGTTTGTAATCACCAAGAATGGAACTTTTGTGGGAAAATGCTTCGTCTGTGAAGGCCTCTTCAAAGTTAATGTCATATCTGTAATACGTTCAAGCAATAATTGAAGCTTCTTCTTACTTGCTTAAGTCCTCTAATTTATGGCATCATGGATTATGACATGTTAACTATAAGTCCATCCAAAGGTTGGTTAAGTTGGAGTTGTTTCTGTCTATCGACGTAAACCCTCAACATAAGTGTGAGGTGTGCGTATAGGCAAAACTCACAAAGCTTCCTTTTCGATCCGTCGAAAGGAATACCGCTACTCTAGAACTTATTCACATAGATATATGTGATTTGAAGTTTGCACGAACTAGGGGGAACAAGTACTTTGTGACATTCATTGATGATAGCACAAGGTATTGTTACCTTTACTTGTTGAAAAGTAAAGATGAAGCATTTGAAGTGTTCCGACACTACAAAGTAGAAGTTGAAAACTAACTAAGTATGCAGATTAAATTCATTCGTAGCGATAGAGGGGAGAATATGTAGCGTCATTTGAGGAATATTGTGTCGAATCGGGCATTGTTCATCAAACGATGACTCCATACTCACCTCAGTCGAACGGTGTTGCTGAACGCAAGAACCGCATATTGAAGGAAATGATGAATGCCTTGCTCATCAATTTTGGTCTTCCCCAAAACTTGTGGGGAGAAGCCATCCTTACCGCTAATACGATTCTTAATAGAGTCCCACATAAGGGTATGGACGAAACTCCATATGAATTATGGAAGGGAAGAAAACCCACCTATAAATATTTAAAGGTGTGGGTTGTTTGGCAAAGGTTGAAATGCCCAAGCCAAAGCAGGTCAAGATTGGGCCTAAGACTGTAGATTGCATTTTCATCGGATATGCAAATAACAGTAGTGCTTATTGCTTCTTAGTGCATAAGTCAGATATTTCAGATATCCACGGGGGTACAATCATAGAATCAAGAAATGCTCAATTCTTTGAGGATACTTTTCCTAGAAAGGAAAAAGACATAACCTCTCGCAAACGAAGTTATGAACAAAGCTCTCAAGAACCAGGAGTCGTTGACTGCCCGGATCTAGATAGTTCAGATCTAGTGGACTTCGAAGTGGCTGAATATCCAGAATCTAGTATTCCAGATTCTCAGAACTTGGAGACTCTAGAGATAGAACCGAGGCGAAGTAAAAGGGCCAGGAAGGATACATCCTTCGGTCTTGACTTTGTAGCTTATATGGTTGATGACGAACCAAGGACAATTGCTGAAGCATTGTCAACTCCAGAGGCACCGCTCTGGAAATAAGATATTGAGAGTGAAATAGACTTCATCCTGCATAACCATACTTGGGAGTTGGTTTATCTTCCTTTGGGAAATAAACTATTGGGTTGTAAATGGATACTCAAACGGAAGTATAAAACAGATCTATCTATAGATAAGTACAGGGCCAGGTTGGTAGTCAAGAGCTATCGGCAGAAGGAAGGCCTTGACTATTTTGACACGTACTCCCCGGTGTCTAGGATGACGTCCATACGAGTATTCATTGCGATTGCAGCGTTGCATGACCTTGAGATACACCAAATGGATGTCAATACAGCCTTCCTAAATGGTGATTTGGAAGAAGAAATCTATATGGAATAACCCGAGGGGTATGTGGTTCCAGGGCAAGAGAAGAAAGTCTATCGACTTGTCAAATCTCTGTACGGGCTGAAACAGGCCCCGAAGCAATGGCACGAAAAATTTAATAGTACTCTACTATCGAATGGTTTCTCCATTAATGAGTGTGACAAATGTGTCTACACGATGACTCGTTCGTCATGATATGCATGTACGTAGATGACATGTTGATCACATGGAGCAGTCCTAGCTTGATCCTAGAGACTAAGAACATGTTGAAACAATGCTTCAATATGAAGGATATGGGTATCACATATGTCATCTTAGAGATAACGATCTCTAAGACGTCTGACAGACTGGTCTTATCTCAGTCTCACTACATCGAGGATGTGTTGAGAAAGTTTGAGATGTTTGACAGTTCGCCTATGAAGTCACCACTGGATAGAAATCAAAAGCTTGATAAAAATCGTGGTGCACCCGTATGCCAGGAGCAATATGCACATGTGATTGGGAGTTTGATGTACATAACAAACTGCACCTGACCTGATATTGCTTATGCAGTCAACAAGTTGGCTAGGTTTATCCATAATCCAAGTAATGATCATTGGAAGGCGTTGAATCGGGTACTACGATACCTGAAATATACGCTAACTTACGGGTTGCATTATTCGAGATATCCAGTTGTACTAGAGGGGTACAGTGATGCAAACTGGATATCTGATATAGAGAATACCAAGTCCACCGGTGGGTATATATTTACAATTGGTGGTGGGGCTGTGTCTTGGAAATCCTTTAAGCAAACTTGCATCGCCCGATCCATGATGGAATCGGAGTTTATCGCTTTAGACAAAGCAGGAGAAGAAGCTGAGTGGCTTCACGACTTCTTAGAGGATGTCCCTTATTGGGACAAACCCGTACCTTCTGTAATGATCCACTGCGACAATCAATCGTCTCTAGGAAGGGCACAGAGTTCTATGTATAATGGCAAGTCTCGTCATATTTGACGGAGACATAAGACCGTTAGGCAGCTAATTACCACATGTATAATATCCATTGATTACATAAAATTAAAGGATAACATAGCGGACCTGCTGACAAAGGGCTTACCCAAAGATCAGTAATTCTGCTTGTCTCGAGGAATGGGCTTAAAACCCACGCTATAAGGACCAATACGGTGGTAACCCAACCTTACTGACTAGAGATCCCAGGAATTAGGTTCAATGGGAAAACTAAGCTGTAAAGGTTCACTTGAGCGCTTCGGTGGAAGCATGAGCAATTCATATAGTGATTTCTGTAAAGAAACATCAATCCAAAGCCATTCCCGCGATAGACATTAAGTGTTATCTGCAGTGTGGGTAAAGGTTAAGTTTCCAAAACCTTTAATGATCCTCAACGATTGAGGTTAGGTTTGGGGAAACTTTTAATGGTTCCTAACACTTGTAAAGTGGGGTATAGCAGGATACCTTGTAGGAGACCACCTATTTAATTGCGAGGACATGCCGCCTCAAATAAACACACTTAAGAATCCAAGAAGTGTTCACGGCCACAACGGACAAAACATTACGAAAAACAGAGTAAGGGAAGTTGTTGTGTTGGTACCGTTGACTTGGCTTACACTAAACACTGACGGTTTAAGACATCACATTCACCGCGCAGTAAGTAAGTCCGATGGTATTCAACTATGGAAGGTTCAAAGCAGAAGCTACCTATCCAGATACAGAAGCTACATCGGTCCGCTGAAAGATTGCTGGAAAATGCACCATTTGAGTGCGCCAAAATCTCTTTCAAGAGGGGATTGTTGAAAATTTACTAATGTGGAATTAAGTTTATCTCATTATTTATGACTCGAACAATTGGGGCTATACACGTCAAAAATATCATTTTCACACACGTGCACACGTAGTGCCAAGTATCGCAAATTTCATTAGTGAAAGAGATATTGGTACGTAAGTGAAACGTTTGAGATATAGAATGATGGACGGTTATTGGCCAAATGACAAGTATTCCACGTTGATAAACGAAGGAAGAACTGTGCGAAGTGTAAGATGAAACGAGTCGGAAATCACCGCGGAGCCGCGAAGGGCCGCAGCGTAGCCCCGTCAGAGCCGAGGTGCCGGAGTGCCACGGCGCCTCCCAGGCAGAGTCGCGACACTAATTGGGAGTTCATCCACTGGAGCCAAGGGGCTGCGGCGCTTCGGAGGCAGAATGCTGCGACGGGAAGATGGAAAGTTCTGACTTTTGGGCTGGTTTTGGAGCATTGAATCTCCATTATTTGGCACATGAATTCAACCATTATTTGGCTGAATGTAACCCCTCAATAAGTGTCATTACATGGATATTGAAGGTCATTAGTTGGCTAGTTGAGGGGTCATCTTCTTACACTATAAATTGAGGCATTTTGCTCAATTGTTCAACACACTTAAGATATTTTTCTGAAATCTTCTTCTTCCTCTCTAGCAAGTTTTCTATATTCAAAGTTCTTCAAGAGTAACACTTGAGTTTCCTTTGCTCATTTATTAAGTTGCTGTTGTATCTTGGGAGACTATTGTCCAACACCGTAAAAGGATATATACGGGGCAATCTTGTCTTAAAGACAAAGTGCCATCACTCGACTCAGCAAATCACAAGGAGTTTGTATCGTTCTTGATTCCAGTTTGTTGTAATTTTTAGTTTATCCTTTCTAGCAATTTGTAATATTTACTTACTTTTCATTTTCTGCAATTGTTGTAACCCACACCCATTTCAACAAATCAACCAAATGCTTATACTATATAATTGTATTTTTTTAACAATTGTAGGAATACATTGTTACTGTAAGCAACAAATCTATTGAAATACAGAAGTATTTTAGCTGGTACTACATTTCATGCAATGCGTGTTCAAAGAAGATTGTACCTGCAAATGGTGTATATCGATGCCACAAGTGCAATAAGGATTGCAAGTTTCCTTTGGTGAAGTAAGGATCCAAGAAGTACTATAAATTTGCTTTGTCTTGTGATTTAATCTAACTACATGTCTAAACATAGGTACAAGATACACATAAAAGTGAAAGATGAAACTGGGAACACTACATTTGTCCTATTTAATGATGTGGCTGAGAAACTCCTTGATACATCAGCTCACAAATTGTTCAACAAGCTGCCATCGAATAACAATGATGTGTCGTCGGATAACAATGATGTGCCTGCCCAAATTCAAAGCCTCGGTGGGAAATATTTTGCTTTTAAGCTAAAATTAAATAATTATAATTTGAAAGATGGGCTTGAAAATTTTACCGTATCAAAGCTTTGGATTCCATATGAGAATTTGGAATTACAGTACAAGCTACGAAAAGAGAAAAAGCCTAGCTATACATTTTCCCCTGGTGTTTACACATTAACCATGTCAACCTTAAACACCTAAAAAAGACGAAACATAAATGACCCTTCTTAAAACATACACACAAACTACCTCCAAAAGATTTTTTCTTTAAAACAAAAAATTTAAGTAGAAACTAATTTGGCAACTCCAATGGCTTTCACTCCATGTTTCTCCACATACATAGCACAATTCAGATCGATCCTGAATCCACAACATATACATAAGTCATATGTTTATTTTATAAGTTATACAAATTAAACAATAAATTGTCTAACCAGTACAGCCATCAGCCTTCTGTACAAGGTGTTTGCGGTGAGGGCATTGTTGGAAATTTGTCTTTGGTGCGGAGGTGCGTCCACTCGTATTTAATGACTTAAACACTAGGGTTCCGTATGTTGGAGGCTTTGTCTCTTCACACATGCATAATCTACTAAGTGAATAGATGACAAGGGCCAAAGATCATCAAATTTCATTGAGAAATGAAAGAGATATTGGTCCACGAAGTAAGGTGTTTGAGACATGAAAATATGGTGTGAGACAAATCTACCACATCGGTGGGAAAAAAAAGAATTGTTCTCTTTATAAGTCTCAAAATTGGCTAAGGGTTTGGGACTCCAAGGGGTAACCCATGTGTTTGAAGGAGGAAGGACCTAGATGTGCTTGGGTTCAAGGCTAAGCCCACACGCGCGCTGCCGGTCCGGGCTCGGGTCTCGGGTCACGGGTCGTGGGCTTCTTCTGATAGACCCCCAAATTGTTTAATATTTACAGTTTGGTCCCTGGAGTTTCTGGAAAGATGAAATTGGGAACGACGGAAGGCAGAAAGTTTCTACCTACCGTTTGAGTTGGTTTTTGGAACGTTGCACAGTAAATCAGCCATTACATGGCTGACTTACTCCCTCACTAATGGCCATAAACAGCCATTACTTGGCAGTTGAGAAGTCTCCCCTTATGCTATATATTGAAGCCTTTTGGCTCAATTGTAGAGACTAATACAATATAATACACAGACAAAAACAGAAGAGAGCACAACTGAAATTCTGTTCCAGAAACATGTGGACAAACAGAAAACTCTTCCTTCCTTTTCCATTCTTCAGCAAGTCGTTTTGTGTTTGTTTTCTTCGTCAGAATCAACCTATTTGCTTTGTAGTGTTGATTAGTTGTTATTTTATATTGGGAGACTATTACCCGTTAACGTAAAAGCATATATACGGGGCAATCTTGTCTTAAAGATAGAGAGCCATCTCTCGACTCAACCCACAGTTGTAACAATCATGAATTAGTGTTTCTTGATTTCAGGTTATCAAGATTCAAGACTCAACAAGCTTGCGACAGTTCTGAATATTGGCTTGTTTGTTTACCCTTTCGAACACTTGTAATATTTATTTACTTCCCGTACTGCTTTATATATCCAACATGCATGTCATGCATTAGAGTTCTTAGCAAGTTCTTCAACCTTTAAATAATCTTCTCTGTTCTTTTCATCCTTTTGGAATTTGTCACAGTCAACCCCATTAATCCATCTCCTTTCTTATAATACTATGCAGTTGTGGTTTATTTTCCTGAATAGCATCAATCTAAATATATTTGAGCGTTATTTTACCAATATTTGTGGAAACAATAACTTTTCTAATACTATCTTTGAAAAGCACGAGGATTAATTTGTATGTATCGCTCATCAGATCACACGAAAATGAAGAATAAGCTTACATGAAGTAAAAGGAATGAGTACGTTTCAGGTAAATAGGAAAGAATAGACCTGACCATACCTGACTGCATATATATTTTCATAGCTCCAAGGAAATAAAGTCAAGTATGATCATCTGTGTTGCTCGAACTCTTAAAAAATGTCGACAGGAGGTTATTGGATTCTCCGAAATTGGAATTTAGTGATTTATTTATCATCTGTTTGTCCCTTTCCTCTGTTCTTATCCCTCTTCCTTTCACAGAGATACATTTCTTTCCACCAAATCAGTAACGGATCCTTCATATTAAATAGCTAGACCAATCCTGATATTTCCTCCTAATCTTATTCAATTACTCTTTTATCACAAATGAATAACGGTTGTTTCCTATTATATGACTAGACAAATCCCTGATCTTCCTCCTACTCTTATTCAAACTCATGGTTTACCCGAAAAATGACACAGTTGAGTTTGTATACGTGGTCAAGGACACGTGGATCTCAAGTGACATATTAGATATAAATTCTAGATGAATTATATTGAAAACAAATAATAAACAAGATAAAATAAATAATAATTAGCCTGAGCCTTATGACAGCCTGTGAGTAAAGTGACGATAACTTGTATGAAAGCATGAAAATCAAGAGAATATCAGTAAGTATTTTGTAATAGCTAGAATCTGATTGGTTACAATGGAATGACATGTCCTATTTATACATGAGCTACACAGGTACACAACCCACGAAATATGCTCTCATTAATACAAGAGAATAAATGTTGTAATAATTGGATAATCAATATCTCAATAAATGCCATTAAAGCTCCATTGAAAGACATGTGACCGGTTTGGTAACGACTGCCCGTTACAATTCAAATGACTTTTAGCCTTCTGTATTACCAGTACCGATTACGCTTGTGTCACTCCTGGTACCACTTGAATGCTACCGGTAATGCCCCAAGCTGACTTGGGCTCGACTCAACATTGATTTTCATGTGTCATATTATAATTCGTACAACTGTCTTATACGAATTTTGTCCTATACAGATAGTCCCCGCACTTTTCGGTTGTAACTCTTGTGCAACCGAGAAGTGGATTTGAAATAACAACCAATTGACACTCATGTGCTTTGGTGGGAAACTTCGGAGAATACTGTCCACATATTTCGCTACTCCAATCGTCACCTTGATGAAATGACGACAACTTTCCGGCTTCCCTCGGTTAACGAAAGACTGCAGAGTAATGATGAGGTGTGCCATCTAATCACACCTGCTCTGATGCGCATGTGCTGCCGCTGATTGGAATTCGACACACACTTCCTTCGTCTTCATTTCCTCCCTTATAAATACTCCGCCAATTTGAGAGTTTGGCCATTCACCTCTTATTTACACAAAAGCACCTCCAAATTTCTAAGTGTTATCAACCCCTTCTATATCACTAATATGACTAATCCTTCCAATCGTAGCAACACTTCTTCAAGCAGGAAAAACCCTAATGCTCAAGTAGGGACTTCTTCTAGCTAAAATCCTTTGGTTTCTTCCATTTTACCGAAGATATGGAATTTTACTCATGATCTTCGAGAAAAAACAATTTCAAAGGTTTACCCTGTGGCAGGGATACCCCTACCGGTGATTACAAAACCCGAATTACTGTTGATATTTTACCAACGGGGAATGCCGATTGTGGCTGGGAATCAATGGAAGTCCTGATTTCTACTAGTGGGGAAATGATCACCTCTTACAAACACGAGTATTCTTATCTTTACTTACCCCTTTTCCATGAAACTCTGAAAAGTCATTGATGATGTCATTCTAGAATTTTACCACCAGTACAAAGCATGCATAACTCAGGTGGGCCCTCGAATTTGGAGGGTAGTTGTATGCCTTTGACATTTTGTTCGGGAGGTCGGTGTTGACTTTACATTGGACCATCTGATCCGTCTTTACTCTATACATAATTTTCGTGATGAGTCATCAATCTACACCACCGGGGAATCAAAACCATTCTTGCCAATCTCGACAACGATCGTGATCGAGGTTGGACGGAAAGATACGTCATCGTTCCTACTACCGATCTCCTTCCCCCTGAAAGTCGTACAATCCCGGAGTGATGGAACCACTATCGTAAGTTTGCATTTATACTATGGTGTCTCTTTTTCTAATCGGCACATTCCACTTCTGACCGGGTTTGATTCTTTCTTTTAGCCACCATATACGAGCCTGCGGACAGAGATGACCTTGGGACTTGGGTTCAGAAGATCCTTAATGTATCTACCCCTGAACTCCGGACGTGGAAAAAACTCACTTTAATGAAGAACTGGGTACCCCCACCATCATGGTATATACCATATTTTAATTTAGAACTCTTCCACTTGTTCTTTGACCTTCCAACAAAATTGTTCCTCTTTTGTTAGGCCTTTCCTAAAGCGACAGACACCGTTTTTCCTGAAGAGGAAATCGCGGACCCGGATACTGCTGCTCTCATTATTCAATAGGCCCGTGAATGGAAAAGACTACAAATGAATCTTCTGCTAGCCTCCGGACGGGACAAAAATGTTTGAAGAAAAAAATCCCTGACCGCTCTGACCGAACTCTTCCCAACGCCCCCAGTAATGCCAGTTTAACAGTTGGTCCCTTCCCCGTGATGGACCTGGATGATGAATGTCCTAAGGAAGAACAAACTTTAGAGAAAAGGAGAAATGAATCCCCTCTGCTTTTTGTAGAAATGGAAGTTGCCAGTCAAGGAACGGGTTATACCAGCTCCTCATTTGCCACGGTAAGCACTATTGCATGCCATCCCCTGCATGCACCAACCATAACCTCTATACCACCAGTTGCTGAAGATTCCATATCTACAGTCATGCTGACCATGATTCAAGAAGAAGACCATGAAATTTCATCTTGCCCTGACCGAGTTTCCTCTTCGCATAGGGATGAGTTGGTAAATGAGTACCCGACCCTGGTAGCTTAGCCTACAGAATTCCAAACTGTAGCCTTCCAACTCCCTGCTGACTGGCACCTTTGTTATAGGTCCGTTGGAGTGGCTAACTACATGAATCATGTGGCTTTAAACAAAGACATGAGGAAGGCTCGCCGGGGGTCCTCTAAATACATCATTAATGAGAGGATGCATGATGCAGCCAATGTATCATCCTTTTTTTATTTGCTCATTCTTTGCTTATCTCTGCTTAATCTCTTATGATAATCATGATCATTTTCCAGGACAACTTCCTATGCTATGAAGGGCTCCAACAAATGATCAAAGAAAAATTCGCATTGCAGAACAAAAGGGACAACGTCGTTTACCGCCTAACAATTGCAGAGGTGAAGCTTGCCAAAGTTGATGAACTGCACGACAAACTTATGAAATTGGAGGAGGAGAAAGAAGCCTATAGGCAGCAGGATACTTTGCATGAGGACTGGGGATTGGCAGAAGAAGTGGAATGAAGCATCGGACACTAGGTTAGATCTGACGATGCATCTCTCCGGCCTTGAGGCTGATATGGGCACCTTCTCCGAACGCCTCAAAATTAAAGAAACGGAGATAGAAACCCTGTAGAAAGAAACCGAGTCTTTGAGGTCCCATCTTTCTGCTTCAACTGCTCAATAAGAGACAATGAGAAGAGATTTATGAGTTGACCCGAGCCAACGAACTCTACCATGCTACCAAAACCGAGCTTACTCAGGTCGTTCAAGCTACAGAAGAAGAAATCCAGATCACCATTGACAGTTATACTCTGTCCATGATCAGGAATGGCTATATGATGCGTTGTAAGGCCTTGGAAGCAATAAAGATCAGGCTTATTGATATTGAAGAGGAAATTACTAAGGCTCGATAATTGAAATTGGCTTCTGCTGACAGTCCCGATGGCTCCATACCCATGGAAGAAGACAATGCTTTATCTGGGGGGGAGATGATGAAGTCCTCCCAGAGATCGAGGTTCCTCATTTCCAAGAGCATGTGCCTTCTGCCTCAGATAACGTGCCCAAAGTATCAGCTTCAGAACAACCTCTTTCAGCCCATATTTCTCAGAACTTGTTGGAAACACTAGGAACAACCCCAACGGACCATGGAACAGACATGACGTAACCTTTCGCGCGGGTTTTTATTTCAATATTTTATTTTGTTACCGGGTCACTTTTAGGCCCGGTTAATATCTTTTGTATCTGAATTGGTTTTAGTTCGGCAAAAATATGAATGAATGGACTTTTCCCTTTTGCAACTCTGTGTCTCGTTTCCATAAGCAAGCATTAGTTTTACTTTGCTTTATGAACCAAAACTTAACTTTAAGGTTCTTTTCACCCGAACAGACTAAGCTTTAGAAACTAAACTTCCTGACCACTTTAATTGAATTCTAAAGATGTATTTTTTATTTTTATCTTTACATCGGGGCTTCTCATGGCCTCCAAAGTTAATGTCTGACGTACCTTGGTTCCGGTTAACTTAAACCCCGATACTTTTTGTATCCGGAGCCTTAATATTTTTTTGTTAAGGTTTTAATAAGAGAGGACCCTTATTTTTAACGGTGTTGTAAAAAAACATCTATTGTTCATTATGGAATGAAATTTTTGATATGTTTAAGATAATAACATACGTTTCATGCTCGTGATGAAGAAAATTTATTAATCATAAAAGGAAACTTTTATTGATTCCTTTGACTTACAAATGTGAAGACAATTGCAAGAATAATCTGGCTGCCATCTAATGTGGTTAGTCTGGTTACATATAGCTTGAACATTCAGACAGTCCCCAGTATCGATGCTTTTCTTAAAAGCGTTAAAATTTCAAAATTTTCTTCACTCCATTTCGGGTCTATATGTCCCCCAAGTATCTAAGAGTTCATGCTGAAGACTCGGATACTGGATAGTTCTCTTCAGTAGTAAGATCAATAACATGCTTATATCGTGATGCTGCCTCATTAAAACCTTTGCTGGAAAAACCCAATTGGGACAAAAACTGGTCCAAGGAAAAATGAGTGCAGTGCATGCTTGGACCTACTACACATAATACTTCTTCAAATGACTTACATTCTAATTACTAGGAAGTATATTTTCATGTTGGTCTACTAGCTGATAAGCTCCTTTACCGGTAATGCCGGTAACCGTATATTGTCCTTCCCAGTTTGCTCCTAACTTTCCAACATTACGCTCCCGGGTACTCTGAGTGACTCTCCGGAGCACCAAGTCTCCGAGTTTGAAGTACCGGAGATTTGTGCACCAATTGTAGTAACGCTTTATTCTCTACTTCTAGGCTACCATTCGGACATATGCTAAATCTCGACGTTCCTCAAGAAAATCCAGGTGTAAGGACATTGATTATGCATTTGATTCCTCCTCATCCCGGAGGTATATCAAGCTTGAAGTCCTGACTTCGATCGGGATCAAGGCCTCTACACCATAAACCAGGGAAAAAAGTTTCTCTGGTACTCATTTTTGCCGTGGTTCGATATGCCCACAAAATCTCTGGTAATTTAGACGACCAATTTCCTTTCGTAGCCTCCAACTTCTTTTTCAAATTCTAGATTATAGTCTTGTTTGTTGACTCTACTTGACAATTTGCACTAGAATGATACGGAGTAGGTGTGATCTTCTTGATATTTAATTCATCAAGGAACCCCGTGACCTTGGCTCTGATGAAATTTTGGCCATTTTCACAAGCTATCTCCTTAGGATGCCAGAACAACAAATAACATGTTGCCAAATGAAGTCCTTCACCTCTTTCTCCCGTATATTTACGTAAGCTGCAGCTTAAACCCATTTAGAAAAATAGTCAGTCATAAAGATAATTTGACATACCTATCCTGGTGCCGATGGTAAGGGTCTGACAATATCCATCCCCTACTTTATGAATAGCCACAGGGACATTACCGGATGCAGTCTTTTTCCCAGTCGGTGTAACAGTTGCGCATGGCGCTGACACCTATCACATTTCCATACAAATATCTTTGTATGTTCCTCAATCTGGGGCCAATAGTAACCGGCCCTCATGAGCTTCCTCATTAGGGATTCTACTCCTAAATGATTTCCACAAATGCCTTCATGGACTTTTCTTATCACGTAATCTGCTTCATCGGGGCCTATGCACCGAGCTAGGGGATCATAAAAACACCTACAATAAAGCTTTCCATATACGAAACAGTACCGGGAAACTTTGGATGCTTTTGGGTCCTTCAGGAGCTTTCTTTTCATGAGATAGTCCAAGAATTCATTTTTCCAGTCCCAAATTAGGTTGGTTGAATTTACTTCATCGTATCCAATGTGATCCAGTGCTGAATGCAACAACTGAACAACCGACTCGGTTTTAGAACCCTCGGCCTCCGTGTTGGAGCCTAAGTTTGTGAGTGCATCCTCCTCCATGTTTTCTTCGCTGGGTATATGTACCACTGTCCATTCTTGGAAATGAGACAAAAGCTTCAAAGCCTTTTCAAGATATCTTGACATGCGTTATTCTTTGGGTTCTAACACTCCGTGGATTTGGTTCATCACCAGCAGCTAGTCACACCTGACCTCAATGATTTGTGAGACTAACCCTCAGGCTAGTTCCAAACCTGCAACCAAAGTCTCATTATCTGCTTCATTGTTAGTCAATGGTACGCTATGTATTTCTTGCCTTAAAACTTCACCGGTGGAAGTTCTCAATACAACTCCTAGACCGGTCCCATTGACGTTGAAGGCACTATCTGTATAAAGTGTCCAAATCCCTGGGGCAGCCCCCAAGACTAGGATAGCATCCTTTTCCGCCTGGGGGTTTACTCCCAGATTGAAATCGACCAAAAAGTATGCAAGGACTTGCGACTTTATTGTAATCTGGGGTCTATATTCAAAATCAAATTCACTTAATTCCACAGCCTATTTAGCCAAGCGCCGGGAAAGTTCAGGCTTATGCAACACATTTTAAAGAAGAAATGTGGTTACTACGACAATTAGGTGGTACTGAAAATATGGTCGAAGCTTTCGCGATGACATTACTAATGCAAAAGCCAATCTTTTGAGTAACGGGTACCAAGGCCTCGACCCCTGACATTACTCTACTTACGTAATGGACAGGAAATTATGTACTTTTTTCCTCCCGTACCAGCACTGCACTTACCGCTACCTCGGAAACTGCTAGATATAGCAGTAGTTGTTTTCTGTCCTTTAGCTTTGACATGAGCGGAGTACTGGATAAGTAAGTTTTCAGGTCCCGTAAGGCTTGCTGGCATTCGGGTGTCCAAACAAAATCGTTCTTCTTCTTTAGAAATGAGAAGAACCCGTGACATTTTTTGAGGACCGGGATATGAACATGCTTAGGGCCGCCACGCATCCGGTCAACCGCTGCACTTCTTTCACATCTTCATGTGTGTCCGGTATATCTTCGATAACCTTTATTTTGTTAGGGTTTATCTCGATCCCCTTATGGGAAACCAAGAAACCAAAAAATTTATCGGAGCCAACACCGAAAGCACACTTCTCGGGGTTTAGCTTCATATTATACTTCCTTAGTACCTCAAAGGTTTCCTGCAAATGACTTAGATGGTCTTCTGCACAAAAACTCTTAGGAAGCATATCATCTATATATACTTCCATTGTTTTACAAATTTATTATTCAAATATTTTATTTACTAACCTTTGATATGTGAGCCCGACATTTTTTAGTCCAAAAGGCATAACGTTATAACAATAAGTACCGAAAGTAGTTAAATTTTTTTTCCTGGTCTTCCGAGTGCATTCTTATTTGGTTATACCCGGAATATGCATCGAGAAAACTCATTATCTCGTGCCCGACCATAACATCGACCATCTGATCTATGTTGGTAGCGAGAATGAGTCTTTAAGACATGCTTTTTTAAATCTTTGTAATCAATGTACATTCTAAATTTGTTTCCCTTTTTTGGTACTACAACTACATTCGCTAACCAGTTCGGGTATTTTACCTCTCAGATTGATCATATATTGAGTAGTCTAGCTACCTCTTCTTTAACAAACCTATTATGGAGTTCAGCTATCGACCATTTTTTCTGCCGCACCGGAGGGAAACTAAGATCCATGCCAAACTTATGAGTTGTGACTTCTGGAGGAATGTCTGTCAAATCTTCATGAGACTATGCAAAATAATAAATGTTAGATATAAGATATTTAAGAATTAAATTCCTGAGCCCCGGGGTTAATCCGATGTCCATGTATACCTTTCTTTCGGGGGTTTGATGTAATGTTATCTGCTCTAATTCCTCTATAGTGAACTTGGTGGTGTCTGATTCATTTGGTACCTGAAAGTATCTGGGCACTTGGTACCAATCTGAAAACTCTTCCTCCAGATATGTTGCTACCATTTCTGCCGGCAGAACTGGGTGTGTATTTTCTTATACCGGCTCCACTTCCTGTAATTGTTATTTGGGACATTCCACCACCTCTGGTTCCTCTATGGCGTATATCTCTCTGGACGTAGGTTGTTCACCTGGAATTTCCTGAATTCCCTCTAGTGTGGGGAATTTCATTAATAGATGCAATATTGACGGGACCTCCTTTATATCATGTATCAATGGTCTTCCAAATATTGAATTATACCTCATGTCCCCATCAAGGACATAGAATTTTTTCAACTTAATAACTGTCATTGCGTCCACCGATAGATCCACTTCTCCTTTTGTGGTCTCACTTGATATGTTAAAACTTAAAAGGATTCTGGCAGCCGTCACTATTTTGTCTCCCATATTCATTTCTTCTACCACCTTCAGCCTAATGATATTAGCTGAGCTTCTGAGGTCAATTATAACTCTTTTCACCTGGAAGCAGTCGATAGGCACCGTGACTACCAGTGCATTATTATGAGGGAAGATTACACCGATAATGTCTTCTTCCGGTAAGTTCGTCAGGTATCTCCCAGAAATATGTAGCAACAATCATTGATCCACCATAAATCATATTTATAACATAAGGTGGTGCAGCCGAATTTGGCTTACTTTCCGCGGGTGGTTCCCGCTCATAGTTGTTTCAAGCTCTCTCACTTAGCATTTATGCCACCTCTTCCCATAAGTGTCTGCAATCTGCTATTTTGTGCTCGTGAGTGCTATGGAAATCGCACCAGACATACTGATCTCTTTTACTACTGTAGTGGTTTTGGTGGTCGAGATGTCGGATGAGTTCTCAACACCGCCACCATTTGCTCCTCTTCAATTTTGAAGTTGTACTCAGATAGTTTTAGGTATCCGGTACCCTTGGATGAGTTACCTTTCTCGGAATTCACCAATCCTTGATTGTTTCATCCGGAACCTCCCTTGCTATTTGAGGTTTCAAAGGAGTGAAAGCCCTATCCACCCCCTGCTTTGCTAAGATACTCCCGACTTTAGATCCAAGCATATCATCCTTAATCTGGATTTTGAATTCATACTGGTTGTGCACGTCCTCCCAAGTTGTAGCCTAGAATTCCAAGAGATGTTCTTTGAGCTTTCGTGAATTATATGAACTTGAAGGGTTCAAATCCTTTGTGAAGGCCTGTGCAACCCATTCATCCGGGACTGCGGGTAGTAGCATCCATTCATTATGGATCCGTGTAATGAAATCCCTAAGAAGTTTTGTTTCTCCTTGTATAATGCGGAAGTTATCTGCCTTACGTGTCTTTACTCTCCGATCCCCCACATGAGCCTTTATGAATATGTCGGTGAGCTAGGCGAATGAACCGATCGAATGCTCAGGGAGTTGTGAATACCATGTCAGAGCTCCCTTAGAAAGTATTTCAACAAACTTTTTGATCAGAACCAATTCTGTTTGGTGTTCTCTTATATCATTTCCTTTCACGGCTGTAGTATATGCCATGATATGCTCTTAAGGATTAGTAGTTTCATCATACTTGGCCACAAAAGACATTTTAAACCTTTTGGAGATTAGTTCGGGTGCAGCCTCTGGCTTATACACCAATTGAATATATGTCTTTGCATCCGGACCGTCTACCATGGGAAGAGCCCTCGGTATTTGACTGAACTGGCGCCGGAACTCCTGTGCAGTTTTTCTGCCTTCTCTGCATTGGTATCAACTTTGCTAGTCATATCTTTCATGAACTTCAAGACATTTTCCTAGAATGATTTTTCAAAGACTTCGTTCTCTGAACCATCGTTTCTAGATCTGTCTTGGTCATCACCGGTTTCTCCATTTGCATTTGGTGGAGGCACTGTTTGTCCTATTGGAGTACTGCCGACATTTTTGGACATGAACTCCTCTTGAAAACGTTTCAAACGCTCCAACTCCTCACTCATTGCGGTGTTTTGCGACCGAATATTTTGTATGGCTTCTTCAGGTGTTTCGTCAGTGGGAACGTCACTGTGTTGAGTCTGTCCGTCTCCGGAAGTGACTTCGTCAGTATGCATCGGGTCTCGTGGTTCCTATTGGAAGACCATCTGCCCAAGATTTTTTGTGTTGTCCCCAACGTTGCGACTGCTTTTGCCTAATCTTGTCATCTGTCTGATCTGAACAAAGAATAAGACTTAAAGAAAAAAATAGATTAGTAGAGGGGTCACTTGTTACACCATAATTTTCCAGGCCCCACGGTGGGCGCCAAACTATTTACCCGAAAAATGATACAATTAAATTTGTATACGTGGTCAAGGACACATGAATCTCAAGTGACATGTTAGATATAAATTCTAGATGAATTATACTGAAAACAAATAATAACAAGACAAAATAAATAATAATTAGCTTGAGCTTTATGACAACCTCTGAGCAAAGTGACGATAACTTGTATGAAAGTACGAAAATCAAGAGAATATCAATAAGTATTTTGTAATAGCTAGAATCTAATCGGTTATAATGGGATGACATGTCCTATTTATATATGAGCTACACAGGTACACAACCCACAAAATATGCTTTCATTAATACATGAGAATGAATGTTGTAATAATTGGATAATCAATATCTCAATAAATGTCATTAAAGCTCCATTGGAAGACGTGTGACCAGTTTGGTAACGGCTGCCTGTTACAATTCAAACGACTTTCAGCCTTTTGTATTACCGGTACTGATTACGCTTGTGTCGCTCCCGGTACCACTTGAATGCTATCGACAATGCCCTAAGCTGACTTGGGCTCGACTCAACATCGATTGCCATGTGTCACGTTATAATTCATACAATTGTCTTATACGAATTTTGCCCTATACACTCATCTTTCCCAAATTCTACATCTATTCATTTTTGTTCATCAAATTCAAGAAAGAGCACAACCAAAATCTGGAAACTTAATTTTGCAGAAAATTCAGGAAACTTAAAGAGGGACAGCCCGGTGCACTAAGCTCCCGCTATGCAAGGGGTCCGGGGAAGATCCGGACCGCAAGGGTCGGAGAAAATTCAAACATTGCACTCCATTTAGTTTCATTGTCATCCTCGGGGCTGAGCGTTTTGAATTTTTTGAATTAAGATTGGTTTGTATACTCATTCTATTTTACTTGAACAACATTCTTTTTCTCAGATATCTCCTTTAAGATAAAGTATTGTTTCTTGCCATCTATTTAATCAATAATTCTCTCTTCTCTTTACCAGTTAAATTTCTTACATTCTCTATAATGAAGCAAATTGACTAAATACACTCACATCTGAACAGTGAAATATTCTTTAAATAGCAATTTGTCTTGGCATCTACACTTTCTAGCATTAGTTTTGCGAGATTGCAACCAGGTTTACCATGCAAACTGTTACATGATATACATAATCGTTAATCTTAAAACTCCGCTGTGTTTTATGTCACAATTCTTTCCCATACAATCAGTTACATGTTATAGAGAATCCTAAATATATTCTACTCTTCCAGTACATTTATAACAAGATCAATGGAATTGGTATCTGCTATTGTTAAAGAATACAGTGCCTCAGTGAATATTCCGTGGGAAATTCAGCTCTCTTCCTGATTTAGCTCGCCAAGAACGAATGCTTAAAAATAAAATGAAGAGATATGCATCAATAGACGTGTCAACAAATGAACAAGGAAGCAGGTGCTATCAAAAACAGTAGATGCAAGTACTCCAGATTGAAGCGGAAGGTAGCACTAATTGGAAAACAATACAAGTACTGTTAAACAAGAGCAATATCCCTGTGATATACACCCAATAAACAGCAGTGTATATCACAGGCAAAGCAGTGGACTGGACAGACAAAGCAGTGGACTGGACTGCTTCAGCCCAGCAGTGGCCCATTCTCGTGTGTATTAAGGACAAGACAATCTTGTATATATGGTATATATATTTATAGTATATTGTAGTGTAAATGTTACCTTAATTAGTGTTATACACTTACCATAATTGTATAGTTAGAATTATGGTAGAATAAGGTTTTAGAAATAGAATAGAAATAAGATTCTCCTATTATGAAAATATATAACTTGTATATATAGTCTTTCAATTAATGAAAATAATCAAGGGGATTATTTCTTTCAGTACCATCTGAAAAAAGAAAATAAAGCAGCATCTACGTTTCGTGAGAAGATTCACAAAGTTGATGAAGACAACAAACTACTCTACGAGATATGTTCCGATACATCAAAATGGTATGTTAATCAGTACCACTATTTATGCCTTAACAAAATGCCAAAGTTAGACTTTTTCATTTAAAGACATGCTATCCGGTTGGAACGAAACCAAATGATTGAGCCGATCAGTCATATGTTTATTGTAATCACACTATATCTTATTTAGTTACTACACCAACGATATACCACAATCTCAGTTACTAAAAAACTCTGAAGTGCATTTTCGTGAATCCAACTCAGGAATCCCTACTTGTCATAAAGACAAACTTATACCAATACAAACTGGACGAGCACAATATTTTGGTGAAATCATTTCGAATGGCTAGGGATAGATATAAAGAGCATCCTGAATCTGTGTTTCGGCTACTACTCGTATCTAACAGGACAAGAGATGGTCGACAATGTCACACCTCTTTTTCACACTCTCCGAGTAAGGGGTTTTGGAAGAGTTTTTCCATTTCAAGTGACGGTATTGAGAAGACATTATTTATTTATTCAAAGTTGCCACTTGGAATTGAGTTTTGGTGTTTCAAGTCACCATGAATCCCTTATCATTGATTATCACTTAAATTAATATTGATAACTAACTTCATTTGAATTCGATTCCAAGACCTAACTCATTCTTTTCCAAGTAATTGTTTTTCTCTTTGAAGATGGAATTTGAAATAGGTTCACAACCCGAACTTCATGAAAATTTCTAGGACATGAAAAATTTCAATATAACAAGGTATGATCCATTAACGTTTTTTAAAAATAAATTATTTGGCAGAAACTTTATTTCAAAACCCGAATTTAAACAAACTAAGAAATCTAGATTAAAATCTTTTCGACTTTATTTTTAGAAGAAAATCTGAACAATCTTGTAATTTTTAAAATAACTGTGATGATTTAAATGAATTAAAATTTACACAAACACACGACAAGTTTTCAAGGATAAAAATTAACTAACATGTGATTCCAAACATAACTGAGAATAAAATAAAACACAACACATTTCTTAGTCTTTGGTCACTTAATCTTTTTTTTATATATAATTTATGATATGAGATATGAACTCAAAAAAATGAAATAAAATATCTCCAACATTGTTCTGGGCAAATACAGAAAGTGAAAAATCAAAGTATATATAGACATGATTAAAAAGGTAGTCCTATTATACCACTTTAACTAAATTATTTCTAAGAAGAAAGGAAACTAACTAAAATTGAATTAAAGAAAAAAAGAAAGTAAAAGAATCAAAGCAACGTTATTCACCAATGTGCATTTTTAAACAAACTGAATGAGATCCAAAACTACCATAAATGAAACTCTACCATGCTTCAATTCGTACTCTTGACAAACAAAAAGAAGATGAAAGAAATAAAAATAAATTAAATAAAGATAGTGAAGAGAAAGAACCTTGTAGATGAAAATCCTTTGCAATATATGGGTAGAATCAGATAAGCTACAACAAATTTGAAGCTGCTAGCCTTCAAATTCGATTTGATTAACAACGGAAGGTTACGTACAGTCTACAGATTTCCAAAGTTAGCAAAGCTAACTTTCATGTCCACGAACTCGAAACCACGAATGAAAAACCCTCCAACTTAACTTTCAAACCAAACCTCTTCGAAATTGATATATTCTTTTTTCAATATTTGCTCTCTACTTACTTTTTTTTTTGTGTTTTTTTTTTATGTTGTGGATGCTCTAGATTTTCAGAAAATGGAAAAAAATGAAAAGTCCTTTACTCTTAATTTGTTTTCTTCTCTAATTCTCTTGATTTTTGCTTACTCTCCCTTTTTTTTTTTGTTTTTTTTGTATATGTTCTCATCCCTTTGCGTTGGCTCTAGGTGTGTGTATTCATAGTGTGTAAACATATATAGTGCTTGAAAACAAAATATGGAAAGAAAACAATTTTTTTTTTCCTTTTTGTTACAAAAAATAATCCTTTAGAAAAACAAAAGTTAATCCACAATTCTTTTTTCTTTTTTTTGGTAAAAAGTAACTCCTTTAGAAAAGCAAAAGTTAAGCCACTATTCTTTTCTTTTTATTAATATATAATTCTTTTAGAAAAGCTAAAGTTAATCCACAATTCTTTTTTTTGTTAAAATATAATTTCTTTAGAAAAGCAAAAGCTAAGCCACAATTCTTTTTTTCTTTTGCTTTTTGTTAAAAATAATTCTTTTAGAAAAGCAAAAGTTAAAGAGATGATATCATGGAACAAAAAAATTCGTTTCAATTAAAAACAAAAAGAAAACTTTATTAAAGCATCTTCAATAAAGAAACTCTTTTTTTCGTTTTTATTTAATAAAATAAAGTGAAAAAAAATATTAGCTAACTATTACTAGACTTAATAAAAATTTAGAAAATTTAAAATTAAAATATAACTAAGAAAATACTAAAATTACTAGCTTGTTTATTAAGATTTGATTTTAAAGGAAGATATGCATACTCACACACAGTGTAATATTTTAGGTTTGGTAAAAAAATTAGGTGTTCACGGCATGACCCTCTTTGATTGAAAACATGAAAAGTTTTGAAGCAAAGAAGTGAACAATGTTACTAATTTTTGACCGAATCATCTATTTGAAATAGGAAGAAAATAAAAGAAAAGAGGGGGGACCGATCCGTGGTTTGAAGCAACCTACATATTCCGGGTTGTAAGGAAATCAGGTCACGTGTAGTTCAAGCATATGGAGAGATGGAATGATAAGTTGGAGAGTCGATTGAGGTCTCGTCGAAGTTCCGGTCCGTAACCCCTGTTATTACACCAAAAGAAAAATGAAAAGTACTACAAAAGAGAAAAGACAATACAAGGTCCTATATATTCTACTTGAATTAAGTCTTCCCTTAGATCTTCACTTCAAATCTTCAGTTATCACCTCACCTTTCTGCGGGTACCCTGATCTCAAAATTTTATCTTGAAGCTCAGATTTAAACTTGAACGTGCAACTTTGAATAAACAAGCATCTAGCGTTCTTAAATTCTATTCAACCTATTAAAGATCGACTTTAATTATGATAATTGAATTTTATTTGAATGAATTATTGGTAGCAGCGCTTTTCAATTTTATCGTTGATTATCACTTAAATTAATATTGATAACTAACTTTATTTGAATTCGAGTCCAAGACCTAACTCATTCTTTTCCAAGTAATTGTTTTTATCTTTGACAATCGATTTTGAAATAGATTCACAATCCGAACTTCATGAAAGTTTCTAGGACGGGAATAATTTCAATATAACTTGGTATGATCCATTAACATTTTTTAAATTGTTTGGCAGAAACTTTATTTCAAAACACGAATTTAAACAAACTAAAAAACCTAGATTAAAATCTTTTCGATTTTATTTTTAGAAGAAAATCTGAACAATCTTGTAATTTTTAAAATAACAGTGATAATCTAAATGAATTAAAATTTACACAAACACACGACAAGCTTTCAAGGATAAAAATTAACTAACATGTGATTCCAAACATAACTGAGAATAAAACAAAACACAACACATTTCTTAGTCTTTGGTCACTTAATCTTTTTTTTATAATCTATGACATGAGATATGAACTCAAAAAAAATGAAATACAATATCTCCAACATTGTTCTGAGCAAATACAGAATGTGAAAAATAAAAGTATATATAGACATGATTAAAAAGGTAGTCCTATTAAACTACTTTAACTAAATTATTTCTAAGAAGAAAGGAAACTAACTAAAATTGAATTAAAGAAAGTAAAAGAATCAAAGCAACGTTATTCACCAATGTGCATTTTTAAACAAATTGAATTAGATCCAAAACTACCATGAATGAAACTCTATCATGCTTCAATTCTTACTCTTGACAAACAAACAGAAGATGAAAGGAATAAAAATAAATTAAATAAAGATAGTGAGGAGAAAGAATCTTGTAGACGAAAATCCTTTGCAATATATGGGTAGAATCAGATAAGCTACAATAAATTTGAAGCTGCTAGCCTTCAAATTCGATTTGATTAACAATGGAAGGTTACGTACAGTCTACAGATTTCCAAAATTAGGAAAGCTAACTTTCAGGTCCACAAACTCGAAATCGCGAACGAAAAACCCAAACTCCAACTTAACTTTCAAATCAAACCTCTTCAAAACTGATATATTTTTTTCAGTATTTGCTCTCTACTTTCTTTTTTGTGTGTGTGTTTTTTTTTTTGTGTGTTGTGGATGCTCTAGATTTTCAGAAAGTTGAAAGAAATGAAAAGCTCTTTACTCTTAATTTTTTTCCTCCTCTAATTCGCTTGATTTTTCCTTACTCTCTTTTTTTTTTTTTTGTATATGTTCTCCTCCCTTTGTGTTGGCTCTAGGTGTGTCTATTTATAGTTTGAAAAAATATATAGTGCTTGAAATAACTGTGGAAAGAAAATATCTTGTTTTTTCATTTTGTTAAAAAAAATAATTCCTTTAGAAAAGCAAAAGTTAAGCCACAATTTTCTTTTTGTTAAAAAGTAATTCCTTTAGAAAAGCAAAGGTTAAGTCATAATTATTTTTTCTTTTTGTTAAAATATAATTCCTTTAGAAAAGCAAAAGTTATGCCACAATTCTTTTTTTTTTCTTTTTATTAAAAATAATTCTTTTAGGAAAGTAAAAGTTAAACCACAATTCTTTTTTTCTTTTTGTTAGAAATAATTCTTTTAGAAAAGTAAACGTTAAAGAGATGATATCATGCCAAAAAAAAAAATCAATAAAAAACAAAAAGAAAACTTTATTAAACCATCTTCAATAAAGAAACTCCATTTTTTCGTTTTTATTTAATAAAATAAATAAAATACAATGATAAAAAAAAAATTCGCTAACTATTACTAGACTTAATAAAAAAAATTTAAAAAATATAACTAAGAAAATATTAAAATTACTAGTTTGTTTATTAAGATTTGATATATATATATATATATATATATATAGATATGTGTGTGCACAACTTATGAAGTTGCAGGATTAGTAGTTGGTGATGTTACTCAAGAAAACTAGCAACGAGATATTATTGTAGAACATCCACAAAACGGACTTGAAAGAATTACAGATTTAGACTTGGAATTCATTTGGCAGATGTGAACAACAAAAGTTACAAGCGTCAAGATTTGTCAATGAGAGAGTTTAATTGCTTCAGACTTAACGAGGGGCACACTCTTTTACTAGCAGGTAGACTATTGCAACAATTTACATGGAAATAGAGGAAGAAAAATTTCGTAAATTAATAGGCCAACAAGGCAACGATAACCGGGTTGACATTATATACAGACTTTTTCAGCTAATGCAAGATCTGAAAAACCAACAACCTTTCGGGAAAACAATCGCATGTAAGTTCAAATTTATACATACCCATTGAAGGCATCACTTATTAATTCAAGTTTTCCCTTTGGCAAAAAAAATGGTCTGATTAGTTATCCTGCATCCTAACCAACATATTATATCATTAATTCTCTAGGTTTATATACAATTGAGTTTTAGAAAAGAGGACTGCCTCATGTGCATATATTGCTCTTCCTGCATCCCACATTAAAAATGTAACATCCCGTAATTTCGGGTCATGGTTTAAATCGCTAGGCGTATGTAAATAGACCCGAGTGTTGGAGGATTTGTTTTGGTCATGTTCACGTATGCGAATAAAGGAGCTTAGTATATAAAGGATGCGGTCCCGACATAATTTAGGACATAAGAAATGTGACGACGGGAATTGAAAATAATGGTTGTATGTTCCAAAAGAGGTTATGGACTAGTGTTATATCGCATGAGTATGTCATTGAGTGTATGAAGGTTTTATAAGTCATTAAGATTTGAGTGGATTGGGATCAAGAAATTAATTAAGTGAGAATTTGTAGTGGAAATAAACCCATTAATTGAATTTAGTGCATAAATTATTAGGGACATATGCACGTGAATGGTAAAGTGTGAGAGCAAAAAGGATCTGCTTGGTGTCACTTTTAGTGACTAATTATAAGACATGGTCATAGGGCCCCCACGTGTAAGTGTCAAGATTCATTAAACGTCACTTACTTCATTTTAGATAAGCCAAATGTTACTTATAGGAAGCAAATAGGCTGTTGTACGTTTTTCTTCATTTGTGGATAAGTTTTATGTCATATTTGTACACTTCCTTTCAAATAGAAAGAAAAATAAGATGTTGGATGTTTTCTCTTCAACGAAGTGCAACAAAATTTCTCCTCCATCAAGTATAGTGATCTTCCTCTAACGATTTCATGTTTATAACGTCGGTTTCCTTCGGATGATAGTAAATTTGAGATTTCTTCGAAGTAAAGTAAGGTGGAAGGAGAGGGTTTCTTGAAAAATAAGATTGAAGTTCATTACAGACTACTTTAGTTGTATTGTGGACACAAAATGGCTAAGGTATGTTAAGGCAAATCATTTCTTCTTTTGGCATGTTTAGTGTAACGAAACGTAAACATATTATTATCCCATAAATAATTCTACTCCTAATAGTTAAGAATGTTCATGTTATTCATTCCTATTATCAAAGCATGTCTAAATATGTTCCTAAATCCTTATTGAGGTATATGAGAAAGATGTTAGTATTCATAATGTTAATCGAAGGTAAAGCGATATTACATCACTCCAACCAACTTATAGTGTCTTATTGTCATATCATTCATGCATTACATTCATGTACATACCTTGACCTCAAAATGAGTTATATACTCTACTATATATATGCATTATATATGTATGTGGTATGGGAGAAGGAAAGGCGTTATATAATCACACCACATGCAGCTGGTACATATATACACGATAATGATTATGCCTACAGATGCCGATATGATATGATGCCCACAGAGGCTTGATGGCGTTATATACGCATATGTGCATGACTGCATTGTGCATGATATTTAAGCATTCTACACAGACATAATACTTATGCATATTATGGCCCTCAGAGGCATTCTGCACAGACATGGTACTTAGGCATATTATGGCCCTCAGAGACTTTCTCTACTCGTTGGTTGTTTCTTGTCTTATGTTACTTTCAGGTTTCTATTATGCTATTCTTCATGCCTGACATACTCGGTACATCAGTCGTAATGACGTCCCTTTTGTCGGAGGACGCTGCGTTTTATGCCCGTAGGATTAGGTAAAGAGGGTGACGGTTCGCGCTAGTAGGTTGCTGGTTCAGTTGATATTGTAGCACTCTATTTGTTCCAGAGTTGCAGTCTAGTCGTGGTACGATATTTTTGATATGCATAGGGGTATGGTGGGGCCCTTCCCGGCCTCATGATGTTACGTACTCTTTAGAGGCTTGTAGACAGATGTCCTGTGTATAGTAGTCGTGTATGGCCTTGTCGGCCTTAGTATGTATATGTATATAGGTTGAGTCCTTCTGGTTGCAGAATTTTACATAGTTTCTTACCAGTTTACTATTTTCATATGTCAGCAGGGTATCTCGTGGCACCCTTGTGGACCATGATTGGTTACGGATATATGCTAAATATATGATTAGTGGTACTCTAAAAGTAAGGTCCGGGTGCCCGTCATGACCCTCCGGTTTGGGTCCTGACAAAAAACTGAAGTAATTCAATTCACTCAAAAGGAGAAGAAGTCCCTCCATAGATCATATCAACACAATAATAACATTTGAAATACCTAATAAGGAAGTTGATCCTGACGGTTATAATGTTGTCAAGAACTATATGATTCATGGACCTTGCGGAGAACTCAATCCACAATGCCTATGTATGAAGCAAGAAAAGTGCACCAAGCATTTTCTGAAGAAATTCATCAGATAACTTTTGATGCAGATGGATTTCCTATTTATAAGAGAATGAATACATGTACTCAAGTCAATAAAACCAATGCCTTCTTAGACAACAGTTATGTCGTCCCTTACAACAGGAATTTGATTGTCAAAGACGATGCACATATAAATGTCGAGTTATGCAATTACTCAAGGTCGGTGAAGTACCTATTCAAATATGTCAATGAAGGTTCTAATAGAGCAACTGCCACTATATAATATACAGTTACTGGTATAGAACGTGATGAGCTAAAAAGATATAGATACATATCAACTACAGAAGATTGGTGGAGGATCTTTACATTTGACATACATCATAGAGAGCCAGCAGTCGAATGTTTTCCATTTCATTTATAGGGAGAAAATACCATAGTATTCGAAGAAAAAAGGCGAGCTGAAAATGTACTTAATAGGTACGATATAGGAAAAAATAAAATTCACTGAATGGTTTAAGGCAAACAAAAAACGTGTTGATGCGCGAGAGCTGACATATTTCGATTTCCCTACGCGTTGGGTCTGGAATGCAACAATCAAAGAATGAAAGAAAAATAGAAGGGCAGTTGGTAGGATTTACTTCGCACATCCTGCAAGTGGAGAACGGTTTTACATGAGAAATTTACTTAATTTTTTCAAAGGAAACACTTCCTTTGAAAGCATCAGAACAATGAATGGAGTACCGCACAAAACATATAAGGAGGCATGCTACGCATTAGGATTATTGGAGGATGATAAAGAGTGGAATGACTTCTTGCCCGAAGCTGCATGTTGGGCATGCGGAAACGAACTGATAAATCTCTTTGTGACGATACTAATGTCGGAGTTACAAAGGATTGCAGGAACGGAAATTACAAGTAACTACTAATGTAATAATTGAAAATTACAATTCAACTAGAAAACTGAAAATTACAACGATGAACAAGAAAAACTGAAAAACTATTTTTGTTGAGTCGAGTGTGGCAATTTGTCCTTAAGACAATATTGCCCCGTATGTATCCTTTATACGTCCTGGACAATTTGTCTCCCAAGATAAAACAACAATGGAACACTTGAGCAAAGGAAACTCAAGAGCTACCTTGAAGAATATTGAGCAAGAAATGATGCAAGGAAGGTGTAGGAAGAAAACTATTTTGCTTGTGTATTTTCGTGTATATTGCAAGTATATTTTTCTGTGTCTCAACAATGGTGTAAGGGGTGTTTATATAGGTGAGGGAGGGCTGTTTAACTGCCCCCATAACAGCCATTATTGGCCAAATAATGGCCATTATTGGCCAAATAATGGCCATTATGGAGGTAGTACCAAAATAAATGGTGAAAAACCAACGGATTTGGCCATTATAGGAGAAGTAATTCAGCCAAAATAAATGGCTGGATTGAGTGCTTGGGCGTTTCTGCTTTGACCGTCGAAATTCTGACTTTCTGAAAACTTCAGGGACCAAATTGTACATCTTGAAACTTCAGGGACCAAACTGTACATCTGAAAGAATTCTGGTCCAAACTGTACTTCTGGCAAAGTTCTCTGGCCCAAAAAGATAACAGCCCGTGAACCCGGAACCGGACGGGCGCGCGGCGGCGCGCGTGTGGTCTTTCCTCGAACCGAAGTACATCTAGGTCCTCCATCCTTTAAACACATGGGATACCCCTTGGGGTCCCAAACCCCAAACCAATTTCGAGTCTTATATACGCAACAATTCTTTCTTCCTCTACCGATGAGGGAGAAT
The DNA here is from genome assembly GCA_029783415.1 of Anisodus acutangulus. NCBI lineage: Eukaryota > Viridiplantae > Streptophyta > Magnoliopsida > Solanales > Solanaceae > Anisodus > Anisodus acutangulus. The sequence continues at coordinate 33,399,554 of CM056502.1, read as the reverse complement.
TGAACACAACACCACACTTTTCATGCTTCAAACACCTCACTTCGTGGATCAATATCTCTTTCATTTCTCAATGAAATTTGACGATTCTTGGCCCTACGGTTATCTACGTACTTAGTAGATCATGCATGTGTGAAGAACCGAATTCTCCAACATACGTAACACTAGTGTTTAAGCCGTTGAAATTGGTCGGTCGCAACTCCCGCCAAAGGCAAATTTCCAACAACTAATTCACTGTCAAGTATCTGATTTAACCAAACTTTGGAGGATCAACTATGAAATTTTATCAGAAGATATAACATCATTACAACGAAAAAGTGGAATGACTTCTTGTCCGAAGCTGCATGTTGGGCATGCGGAAACGAACTGATAAATCTCTTTGTGACGATACTAATTCACTGTCAAGTATCTGATTTAACCAAACTTTGGAGGATCAACTATGAAATTTTATCAGAAGATATAACATCATAACAACGAAAGCGATTTCAATTGAAAGATTTACAGTTAACTGAAAAACAAGTTGAAGCATATACATTATTTGAGATTGAAAGCATCCTATGAAAGATAGGAAAAAGTTTGAAAGACATAGATGGGATGCCACTTTCAGATTCTACTTTAATGAATGACACAAAAAATCGTCTAATTAATGAGGAGCTAGACTATGACAAAGGAGCTTTAAAGAAAGTGCGTGATGAATCATTTGCTCTCTTAAATGATTGCCAAAACTCAGCTTATGAAGCAATAATGACATCAATTGAAAATGAAGAAGGTCGTTTATTTTTTATAAATGAACATGGTGGTATCGGAAAGACATTTCTATGGAATACAATAATTTCAAAGCTGAGATCACAATAAAAAATAGTTCTACCAGTTGCTACTTTTGGAATAGTAGCTTTGTTATTACCAAATGACAGGACAACTCATTCACGATTTCATATTCCTTTGGACGTCACTACAGAATCAACTTGTGAAATTAGAAAAGGCAGTTGGTTAGCTGAACTTCTCCAAAAAACTCATTTAATCATTTGGGATGAAGCGCCAATGAGAAATAAATTTGTTTTGAAGCATTAGAAAGGACCTTGAGAGATTTCCTTCGAACGAAATATGAGAATAGCTATGACAAGCCGTTTGGAGGTCTTACAGTCCTATTTGGTGGTGATTTTCATCAAATACTATCAGTAACTTCGAAGGACATACGAGTTGATATTGTTGATGCATTGCTAAACTCCTCATACTTGTGGCCATTTTGAACAATTTATGAGTTGAAGCAAAATATGCGACTCTACAGTGGAGGAATAACTAATGAGACTACTGCAATTACTACTTTCGACAAATGATTGTTACAAATTGGAGATGGATCCTTTTATGACGATATGGACAATGAGCTTATTAAATTACCTCCTGATATATGCATCACATAATCCAACGATCCTATCAGGTCAATCGTCGAGACAGTTTACCCATCCCTCTTGCAGAAGTACAATGATCCAGCATATTTGAAAGAAAAAGCAATACTAACGCCAAAAAATTGAAACGATGCATGAGTTGATTGATACAATTATGAAAATGATACCAGGTGAAGGAAGAACATATTTTAGCTCAGACAATGTGTGTAAAGCAAGTGTGAACATTAATGATGAAGATTTGTTGTATCCAACTGAATTTTTGAACAACCTAAGATTCTCCAGCATCCCTAATCATGACATACACTTAAAAGTAGTCACTCCAAATATGCTTCTCAGGAATCTAAACCAAAGTGAAGGCCTATGCAACGGAACAAGATCGATTGTCACACATCTTGGTAATTGGTTTGTTAGCGCAAATATTATTTATTGGCTCAAGCGTAACAATTCCAAGAATTGTTATGTCTCCTAATGATTCAAAGTGGACATTCAAGCTTAAGAGATGACAACTTCCTTTAGCATCATATTTCGCAATGACAATTAATAAAAGTCAAGGACAATCTCTTAACCATGTTAGGATTGTATCTTTCAAAACAAGTATTCACCCATGGATAGTTATATGTAGTCGTTTTCCGGGTAACAACAAGACAAGGAATAACTATACTGAATGTTGACGACGACATATAAGACCATATGTTCATTAAGAATATTGTTTATAAAGAAGTATTCCGAAATATATGTTCGCCATCTGCAATAGACACGAGGTATTTCTTTCTTAATTTTTTCCCTGTAGTATTAAATAATCTTACAAATCTTTAATTGATTATGTTCTTATATGTTTTAGTTACATATATAGTGTTAAAAGCTTCCAATGTAATGATACATTTAAAAAATTGACTACACGGAAAATAAATTAGATTCATCTTTTGTTGCTTTGTTCCTTTTGTGATATTTATCTGTACTATTAAATCTTACCATTGCACTAATATAATTTGCGAGAAAGGAAGAACTTCTTCCGAACAAGTAAAACAACCAAACATGTGCGAGAGAAGAAGAGCTGCCAGGAGGAAGAAGCAAGAAGTGGACCTACTTTTTCAGGTAACCAAATCATAAATCTCAGGAAAAGACAATAAAAAAATAATTTATGACCTTGGCTTTATGATATGTTTTGTGTGGTCATCTCAGTGGAGATTCACACATTAAGGACACCCACAAGGCGGCTATTATATAAAAACAAAGACTGAACCAACTGAAAAGTAGGCCACGGAGATTAATTTGTTGTCGACGAATAATGCTATATAAAGGAAAACTAGGACATGAGCAGTAAGTTTTGCCACCATATGAAACGACCTATATTGACAAGGAATTTGAACAAGCAACAAGCAACAAGCAACAAATCCAACAACACATATATCGGAGGTTGAATATGGCATGACAATGCTTAGTCATTTTTAAACAGTTTAAACACACAAATATTTAGTCATTAATGTTACGAATTAAAGAAACCACAACCAAAGAAGGGGAAAAATTATTTAAATACTACAGACACTACATCAAAAAATACATTTAGTGGCAATTATTTAACAGCAATAACTTTATTGCAATTATTAGTGGCAATTAGATTTTAGCCACTAGAAAAAATAATAAAAGTTGGCCGATAATAAGTTAGAAAGTCAATTATCATTTCCGCTTTCCCGCACTTGTTTGACCATTTTTCTCCGGCGGTCCTCATCATCGGAAAAGAATTGACTTCAAATACATAATCATCAGGTTAAAGTCTCTTTCATCTGTCCATTTTTTTTGTCTAGTTTAATCTGTTGTTTTTTATCTAATTGACCGGTACAGATTGCTTTATTTGAATTGCTGCAATTATCATCGGAGTCGAGTTTGGTCACCATTGAATATTTTGAGCCTCTGATAGAAAATCCCATGTTCGATGTGTTTGAGGTAATTAGAATACTAACTTCAGGGTTAGCACTAATGGATGGGGTGCACCATTATTAGTTCGAAATTTATTACATTTTTTGTGTGTGTTATAAGAAATATATGTTTATGCTAATTCGACTTATTATCCTAAAAGAGTTGTGAGTGTAGTGGATTCAGTAATACTCATGTTCTGGATCAGCCTCAGTTTGAACAGAGGGTTTGTAACTGAAAGAAATAATCTGTTGATTATTTTTATTAATTGAAAGAGTATTTATACAAGTTACATATTTCTATAATATGAGAATTCTATTCATATTCTACTCCTAAAACCTTATTCTATTTGGATACTAAATATACAATTATGGTAATACAAATATTATGGTAAGTGTACAATATTAATTACACTACAATATTACCTAAACTAGGAGACTACAATATTACCTAAATATCTACACTATATTCGGTTTCTATACTAAATCCGAGAGCCCCATATACACACAATATACATGTATATGGGGTATATTTAACACACCCCCGCAGTCATAGCGGGCGGTCTTCGAACGCTGAGACTGTCCCAAAAATCTTCAAAAAGGACCGAGGGAAGACCCTTTGTAAAGATGTCTGCAATTTGATATCTTAGCGGGACATGACAGACGCGTACCTGACCCCGAGCAACCTTTTAGCGGACAAAGTGAATGTCCATCTAGATATGCTTAGTGCGTTGGTGTTGAACCGGATTACCAGAAAGATAAATGGCACTAATATTATCGCAATAAACAAAGGTTGCCTTTTGAATGAGACAATGAAGCTCCAAAAGCAAGTTACGTAACAAGCATGATTCTGAGACCACATTAGCCACCCCTCGATATTCAGCTTCGACACTTGAGCGGGATAGAGTTGACTGACGTTTCGCCGACCAGGAGACCAAGTTGTTGCCAAGAAACATACAATAGCCAGACGTAGACCGTCTGGTGTCGGGACAGCCACCCTAATCAGCATCCGTATACGAGACAAGTGTGGATGTCGAGGAAGGATATAGATGCAACCCATAGTCCAGTGTACCCTACCGAATGATGCGTTTGAGTGCATCCATGTGCTAAATTCTAGGATCATGCATGAACAAACATACCTACTAGACATCATACGTAATATCCGATCTTGTAAAGGTAAGTTACTGAAGGGCCCCTACAAGACTGCGATAGCGGGTCGGGTCCTCGTAGGGTACGTCGGTCGCGGCACTAAACTTGGGCTTCGTATCAACTGGAGTGGAAGTGGACTTACATGATGACATCCCCGCCCTCTCGATGATCTCATGCATACATTCATTGAGATAAGAATAATCTATCGGAATGACGAGTGACGACAATCCCCAAAAAGTAACTCAAGGGCCCTAAGTCTTTCATAGCAAACTCAGAGCTGAGCATGGTCATGATAGACTGGCGTAGGGCATCAGAAGAGGCAGTCAAAATGCCCTGTACTTTAGCTTTAAGAAATTGAGGTCATTCATGAAGTTATAGAAGATTCATATCAATGTCAAAGAGGTTATGCGGGGATTAGAGGATAAACGAATTTGGGAAATAAGTTTTGTCAAAGTACGGAATATGGAACGAGTTATAAAGACCGTATAAAATATTGGTCATAAGATCAAGAGCTCAGTGTATAGATGGGCGAATTCCCAAAATAAGTTAGGATTTAACAAGTGTGACGACGGAGATTAATAATAATATTTTGTATGTGCCAAAAGAGGCTATGAACTAGTATTATATTACATGAATATGATAATGAGTATAGAACATGTGTTAAAAATGATTAATATTTGAGTAAGTGGGAAGACAAAGTAACAAGTGTCATGATTAACATTTCCACGTGTAATCGTGGAAACGAAGGAAAGAATGACTATTACATTTTTTTGCAAATTTATCTACTTGGAGAAAGTATTAAAATAGTAGTGTAGTGGATTATCCCACATCATGGACTAGTGAGCTTTACCTCATTATCTTATGTTTTTATATTAAAATAATTAGGGGTGATTTTGTTGACTTATGACCTAACTTTATCTAGTAAAGAAAAACAAGTATCAAGTATATTTACTAATAAACTAAGTGGCAGACAAGGATTGACTTGTTGTAAGTCATTCAAGGGTGGATTTGAGGTACGTTAAGACAAATTATTTTTTCTTTTGGCATATTCTAAGTACAAAACGCAAACGTAATATTGTTTCATAAATGATTATACTCTTAGTAGTTAAGAATGTTCATGTTATTCATTCCTATTGTCAAAGCATGTCTAAATATGTTTCTAAATCCTTATTGAGGTATATGGAAAAGATGTTAGTATTCATAATGTTAATCGGGGGTGAATCGATATTACATTACTCCGACAAACTTTTAGTGTCTTATTATCATATCATTCATGCATTATATTCATGTACATACCCTGACCTCAAAGGAGTTATATACTCTACTCTATGTATGCATTATATAAGTATGGGGTATGGGAAAAGGGAAGGCGTTATATACGCACCACCACCTACAGCTGGTACAGATATACACGATGATGATTATGCCCACAGAGGCCGATATAATATGATGGGATGCCCATAGAGGCTTGATAGCGTTGTATACGCATATGTATATGTATGACAACATTGTACATGGCATTTAGGAATATTATGACCCTCAGAGGCATTCTCTACTGGTTGGTTGTTTCTTGTCTCATGTTACTATCAGGTTTCTATTATGCTATTTTTCATGCCTGACATACTCTGTACATCAGTCGTACTGACGTCCCTTTTGTCGGGGGACACGCCGTTTCATGCCCGCAGGCTCAGACAGACAGGATGACGGTCCGCACAATCTCCTGTGTTTCGATGCTTAGTACTTCATTTACCTTACTAAACATTTCGCTTTCCAGGCTTGCATTATTTCTTCCATCTTCCATATATGAGTGAGACAACTTCTCATAATCACGAATTTTAACTATAATACTGCCCCTTCTGGCGTATCTATCGTCTTGGTAGAAATCGTTCATTTACTGGCTATGAGTATAAATTAACCGAAGTCTTTTGGTAACCGGCATTACTGAAACGGTATAAGGCGCGAGTCAACTCCAATTTCTAAGACTCAGCTCTACTGCACGATTTATGAGATGAAAGAATAGAAATAATCCCTAAATGTCATATAGCCTCCGGTTTATAAGTATGGTGCACAACATACACCATAAACAAGACTCTAATAGACATAGCTTGTAGACTCCCTAGGACAGACATGCTCTGATACCAAGATTGTCACGACCCAAACCGGAGGGCCCCGACGGGCACCCGGACCCCACCCGCTGGGAACCGCTAATCGTACAACCAACTTCTAATCCCAATTAATTACGGACGAAGCTGAAAGAAAATTATGAAAATCAGGTAACCATCTTATATATACACATACTCATACCAAGGCTGACAAGGCCATACAAGACCACTATCGATAAGACACCTGTCTACAAGCCTCTAAAGAATATATGACATCACAAGGACGGGACATGACCCCGCCATACCCATATGCGGATGCAAAAATACTGTACCACGATCAACTGCAACTCTGAAATAAATAGAGTGCTCCAATATCAGCTGAACCAACAACCTACTAGCGTGAACCGTCACCTTCTTTAACTGAACCTGCGGGCATGAAACGCAGCGTCCCCCGACAAAAGGGACGTCAGTACGACTAATGTACTGAGTATGTCAGGCATGAACAATAGAATAACAGGGATATAACAACCACTGAAAAGAAACAACTGACCAGCAATCCTCTGAAGGCCCTAATACATATGTCTAAATGTTATGCACCATGCAGTATTCTTATACATTGGCCTCTGTGGGCATCTTTCTTACCGTAACAGCCTCTGTGGGCATCATTTCATGTCGGCCTCTGTGGGCATAATATCATATAATGATTAATGAATATATGCATAATGCAAATGCGGTATACTAATGTCCACACAGGAATCCTCCCATAACCGCCTCTGTGGGCATCAGGTTATATCGCCACACAAGGGCATCACATCATATTGGCCTCTTCGGACTCTTTCGTGATAGTCTGTACCAGCTGCAGGTGGTGTGCGTATATAACGCCTTTCCCTTTTCCCATTCCTATATATATATATATATAATATTTACCATATAGTAGTGTGCATAGCACAAGTGGTCCAGGGTAATATATGAATGCAAGGCAAATAAAAATGCATGAATGATAACACAATATTCCAATCTCAACGGATGACATAATACCTTTATACCTTCGGCTAACATTGGAAAATCAACATTTTTTTCGTATGCCTCAGTAAGGACTTAGAAACATATTTAGACATGCTTTTAGCATAGGAATCAATAACACGAATATTCTTAACTACTAAGAGCAGAATAAATTATGGAGCAATATCACGGTTATTTTGTTACATGGAACATGCCAAAAAAAAAGAAATAATTTACCTTAACATACCTCGATTACCAACTCTTCAAATAATTTCTCAATTGAAAACATGAACTCACAGATCCTCCTTTTGTTATTCATTTTCACATCTTTCAAACACAATAATTTAATACAGCTTTAGTTTGGTTTCCACGCAGATCTTTCCAAAAAGAATGAGTGATTCTCCATAAAAAATATCACTTAAAATGAAAGATCTCATTTATTTTCGTTTTGGTGGACCGTGGGGTCCGCACCACCCTTCTATTTCACGCTTCTAATGCATGTTGTCCCAAACATGTGTCCAACCAGATCTTCATATACAACTAGTCATCAAACACCCCTATTTGGGAAGCTCACGTGTGGAAATGATAACTTCCACACTTGTCCACCTTAATAATTAATCACCTCGTAATTAATCAATTACACACATAATTAATTCTCAATCCCACTTTGTTTAAATCCTAAAAACTCATAAGACCTTCGTATACTCAATGTCATTATTTATAATATGACACTAGTCCATAATCTCTTTATGCACACACCAAAATTTATTTCCGATCCCCGTCGTCACACTTGTAACGTCCAAAATTATTTCGGGGTCTAATTCTTTTATATACTAATCTCATTATTAGCATACATAAATTCCAAAGTTTGGGTCTTCTTGCACACGCTTAGTGATTCAAACTGTGACCCAAAAATACGGGATGTTACATATATGTATATAGGTTGGGTCCTTCTGGTTGTAGGATTTTACATAGCTCATTTTCAGTTTACTATTTTCATATGTCAGCAGGGTATGTCGTGGCGGCCTCATGGGCCATGTGAAATTATGGATATATGCTAAATATATGAATAGTGGTACTCGACAAGTAAGGTCTGGGTGCCCATCATGACCCACCGGTTTGGATCGTGATAAACTTGGTATCAGAGCAGGTCTGTCTTAGGGAGTCTATAAGCCGTGTCTAGTAGAGGCTTGTTTATGAGTGTGTTGTGCACCACACTTATAGACAGGTGGCTACATGGCATTTAGGATGATGGTTACCTTCCTTCTTGATCTAGAATCATGCTATGGAGCTGAGTTGTAAGAATTCTCTTTGTAAATCTTATCATGTTTATGATTACAACAATGCCTTCTTTTTATAGGGTTATGATTAGCAGGGAAATTGAGGTTGGATTGAGTGTAAATGTGAGTAGTATACTCTCTTTTGGGACCGATCCGTCAGAGGGTATGAGTAAGTTGCTGCCACAGGTATCGACGAATCTAGTAGTGTTAGAGGAGTTAAGAGAAGCTCTCGTACCATCAGTCCTATCACCGGCTCCGTTTGATAAAGAGGTAAGGAGAGCGATGCGGGTATTGGATCAATTGCTTGCTTCCGAGGCACGACTTCAGCCTAGAGCATCTAATAGAGATAGGCCCCTCGAAAGGTCAGGGAGCTCATAACCCAGGGAGTTTATTAGTCATGGATCGCCGATATTTAAAAGGTTCAAAGATGCCAATATATTAGGGTCAAAGTAGTAAAGGTCGAGTGAGACCGTCCCGACCATCTTATAGTCAGTGTGGTTGAGCACATGTCGGATTATGCCGCAAAGGTACAGGGGGTTGGTTTAGTGTGGAAGTCATGGCCACAACGTTCCGAAGTGTCTCAAGTTGATTCGCAAAGGTAAGGATATGATGATTATGAAATGTAGAAGACATAATTGGAAGGTTTAGTAGGTTATGAAAAATCTACACGTTTTATAGTGACTCATGCTGATTAGAATGAGGGAATATGTTATGTACGTGCGACCTAAATTGTAATGTCTTACCTAGAATAGATTGGAAATTGTCCAAGGATATCATTAACAAGAATGGATTGGCACAATCGAATCGTCTGAAGAATGACCTCAATAAATTTAAGAAGAATACGTAAAGTGACGCACCCAGAATAGTGAGCCCAAGTCATATATAAGGATCGAGTTATCCACGGTAGTGGAAGGGGACATAAGTCTCTCGTCCATGCGAAAAGGCCATACCGCATATTATTTAGAATTACATGTATCAATGTTAGTAAGCTAAGGCATGCTTTATGTACTGGACTGGTAAGGTCTTCGACTTCATTGTGCAGCATGTTACAGTTCTAAATAACCTCTGAATAACAATAGCTTGTTAGGGGCAATTGAGGACGAGAACTATGAAATAATCAAAGAATGGTTGTAAAAAATATGAAAACAGTTAATAAGTATGAATGGAATGGTATGATCAAGTATCAAGGCAGAAATATTTTTCGTTTAATGACGAATAGAATGAAGGATTACGACAAGAAGGATAAAGGTGAATGAGATTATAGTTGTGCAGGTTTTACAAAGGTATGATTACTCCAGAACAGCGTAAGGACCACTGGTAGAGGAGGGATAGTAAGAACTATTCGGCCAAAGGTGATGAACCTCTGATGTTCAGGAAGATAGTATGAGAAATACTTTGAGATAAGAGACCCCCCCTCTCCAGCAACTTGAAATGGAAATGTAAAGGTAAGACGAATGAGCATTCGGTCGATGAGAGATCTAATAATAATAAGACAAGAAATCTTGACAAGTCATGGGATCATGTAACACCGTGAATTGGATCTAAACATATGAAGTATTAGTTCCACAACATATGCAGTCATACATCTCTGAAGTATGTAAACATAAGTAACAGTGAGTAAAGCTCGAGATCAACACCTAAATAGGTGAAAAGGGGCCAATGACGCCTATGGATACAAGGTAGACATTAAAGATATATGTCAAGAGATAATGACATTATAATGAAGATAAAATGTCAGGCAAATACATATGTCTATGAGCATTTTTGAATTGACCAAAGATTCCACGAGATAGATAAAGTAATGGGTTTACATCTTAACGAGATCGAGGAAATATTTCCCAAAGTGCCATTGACAGAAAGTCTTAGCCATGTGGCAAGTGAAGGAATTCAAATCTAAGTATAATGACCAGGTTTGGATATAGTAGGCCAACGTCATGTAATGTAATTCTTCAGAACCTTCCATGTATAGAATAAGGGAATAAGTTAATAACTCATCCTTTAAGGGGTAGTAACGCCAATGATTGGAATCAGGAGCAATGTTTGAGATTACGTATGTATACCCGAATATTTTAGAACTAAGATGAGTACGACAAGTAAGAAAATGAATGAATAAGTGTCAAAAGAAGTAAATAAAGGAAGTTGTTTACAATTACGAGTGGTGAGAAAGTACGAAAAAAAGAGATTCCTTTCAAACCATGAATGAGAGTTAACTATGATGATACACACACTTCAGATTCGATGACATTGTCTATAAAGTGTTCACGATTGAGATACTACAAATATAAGAGTTTTCATCACACTAGTTAGTAAACAAAGTTGAGTTGACAATAGAATCGTTCACCCACAAGCGGCTTGACTAATGTGAGGAATAATGAGAGAAGTTGACCCGAGGGAACGCATCAGTTAGTTAAGTGGGAGTCCGATTGGAAGATTCAGATAGTAATAGCCCTATGACTCAGAATACAACAGGTTCATCCCTCATACTGGAAGAAAAGGAACATCATGATGAAGATCTCATTTTTAGAGAAGATCGGGAAAGATATTTAACAAACGAGAATCGCAACCTTCGATCATAATGGGAGAGGGACCCCATGTGGAAGGTTCATTTGTGTATTCCTAATGTAGCAGGATTACGAGATAAGATCATGACGGAGGTTCATTGCTCACGATATTCCATTCACCCTGGATCTATTAAGATATATCATAATCTCAAAGGTATGTATTGGTGGAGCGACGTGAAGAAGAGCATTATAGAGTTTGTAGCTCGGTGTCCTAATTGTCAGCAAGTAAAAGCGGAGCACCAAAAGCCCCGTGATTTGACTCATAACATTGAAATACTGATGTGAAAATGGGAAATGATTAATATGGATTTCCTTATCGGTTTACCTCGCTCTTATTATAAGTTTGATTCTATTTGGGTGATTGTTGATAGACTGACCAGATCAGATCATTTCATAGCGATCAAAACTACATACATAGCCGGGGACTATGCGAAGTTGTACGTTAAGGAGATTGTTTGCCTTCATAGTGTGCCTATTATATTATATCTGACAGATGTGAGCAGTTCACTACTAATTGTTTGAGATTATTTTTAAAAAAGGGGTTTTGGCACTCAAGTTAATCTTTGCACAACTTTCCACCCTCAGAAAGATGGGCAGGCCGAGCGTATGATTCAAACACTCGAAGACATGCTACGAGCTTGTGCATTAGACTTTAAGGGGAAGTTGGAATGATCATTTATCCCTCATTGAATTGGCGTACAATAATAATTACCATGCTAGTCAAAATGGTTCCATATACAACTTTGTATGGACGGAGATATAAATCTCCTATCGGATGGTTTGAAGTAGGAGAATCAAAATTATTTGGGTCTGACCTAGTACACCAAGCCATAGCGAATGTGAAGCTTATCCAAGAATGGTTTTTAACCGCTCAGAGTCGGCAAAAGTTATATTCAGATGTGCGACGGTGGGACTTAGAGTTCCAAGTGGATGATTGGGTCTTTTGAAGATCTCTCCTATGAAGGGTGTAATGAGATTCGGGAGAAATGGATGGCTCAATCCAAGGTACATTGGGCTATATCTCATAATTCAATGAATCGGCCAAGTGGCTTACGAATTGGACTTGTCTTTAGAATTAGAGTTTGTACATCCGGTTTTCCATGTTTCAATGTTAAGAGCGTGTGTTGGGGATCCTTCCCAAATTGTGCCAATTGACGATGTAAAGGTTACATAAGACTTATCCTATCCTAGATCGTCAAGTCCGTAAGTTGAGGACTAAAGAAGTAGCCTCCGTGAAGGTTCTATGGCGAAATAAGAATGTAGAAGAGATGACGTGGGAAGCGGAAGAGGAGATGAAGTATAAGTATCCCCACTCATTTCATACTAAAGCTGATGCTCCGAGTGAAGCATAACCTGACCAAGAGCTGACGTATCGATACATGAGGTGAGTTCCCACGTTAGATAGTTATGTTTGATATTTGACGGCCACATGAAGCCCGGTGATATGTATATGTTGCTATATGGCCGTATGAGGCAAGTATGGATATCTTCTACTCACTGACAGGGTTCGATTAATCCCATTTATAATGGAAATTTGGTCAAAACAAATCGCAAAACCTTGAGGATCAATTGGTCCCTTATGTATACTTCCCATTCGAGGACGATTCATATCAATGTCAAAGAGGTTACACAGGGATTAGAGGTTAAACGAATTTGGAAAATAAGTTTCGTCAAAGTACGAAATATGGAACGAGTTATAAAGCCGTATAGAATTTTGGTCATAAGATCAAAGCTCAGTGTATAGATGGGCGAAGTCCCAAAATAAGTTAGGATTTAACAAGTGTGACGACGGAGATTAATAATAATATTTTGTATGTGCCAAAAGAGGCTATGAACTAGTATTATATCACATGATTATAATAATGAGTATAGAAAGTGTGTTAAAAATGATTAATATTTGAGTAAGTGGGGAGACAAAGTAACAAGTGTCATGATTAACATTTCCACATGTAATCATGGAAAAGAAGGAACGAATGACTATTACATTTTTTGCAAATTTATCTACTTGGAGAAAGTATTAAAATAGTAGTGTAGTGGATTATCCCACATCATGGACTAGTGAGCTTTACCTCATTATCTTATGTTTTTATATTAAAATAATTAGGGGTGATTTTGTTGACTTATGACCTAACTTTATCTAGTAAAAAAAAAATAAGTATCAAGTATCTTTACTAATAAACTAAGTGGCAGACTTTATTTTTGATAAACACCAATCGATTCTTCTATATTACATATATGTAAAGTGAGAGTTAGGTTCATAAAAATCTGAATTCTTTTTACATAACTTCGTACATATGAGATATATTTATCCCAAGTTGTTTTACTCTCTTAGCTCTTTGTGAGCGTTGTAAATTAGTAAGGGTAGTTGAATATTAAAAGCTTGACATCGGACCTTTAAGCTGAGAAAAGAGATTAGTATTTTTGGGGTTGTGTGGAGCTCGAGGGACTACCGATAGCTTGGAAATACCGAGTTTAGATGTTGGTTGGAAGGATCGACTTGTTGTAAGTCATTCAAGGGCGGATTTGAGGTATGTTAAGATAAATTATTTCATCTTTTGGCATGTTCTAAGTACGAAACGCAAACGTAATATTGTCCCATAAATGATTCTACTCTTAGTAGTTAAGAATGTTCATGTTATTCATTCCTATTGTCAAAGCATGTATAACTATGTTCTTAAATCCTTATTGAGGTATATGGAAAATATGTTAGTATTCATAAAGTTAATCGGAGGTGAAGCGATATTACATTACTCTAACAAACTTATAGTGTCTTATTATCATACCATTCATGCATTATATTCATGTATATCAGAAAGAAATCGATATGTATCTGATGGAGTCTACATCGTACATAGAGCGCCCAAGCGCTTTTTAGGCCAGCTCAGTTCTCTTATCCATCTTGACCTCAAAGGAGATATACTCTACTATATGTATGCATTATATATGTATGGGGTATGGGAAAAGGGAAGGCGTTATATACGTACCACCACTTGCAACTGGTACAGATATACACGATGATGATTATTCCCACAAAGGCCGATATGATATGATGGGATGCCCACAGAGGCTTGATGGCGTTGTATACGCATATGTATATGTATGACCGCATTGTATGACATTTAGGCATATTATGGCCCTCAGAGGCATTCTGCACAGACATGGTACTTAGGCATATTATGGCCCTCAGAGGCATTCTCTACTGGTTGGTTGTTTCTTGTCTCATTTTACTATCAGGTTTCTATTGTGCTGTGTTTCATGCCTGACATACTCGGTACATCAGTCGTACTGATGTCCCTTTTATCGGGGGACGCTGCGTTTCATACCCGCAGGCTCAGGTAGATAGGGTGATGGTCTGCACTAGTAGGTTGCTGGTTCAGTTGATATTAGAGCACTCTATTTGTTCTAGAGTTGCAGTCTAGTCGTGGTACGCTATTTTGGATATGCATACGGGTATGGTGGGGCCTTGTCCCGGCCTTATGATGTTATGTACTCTTTAGAGGCTTGTAGACAAATGTCCTATGTATAGTAGTCGTGCATGGTCTTGTCGGCCATGGTATGTATATGTATATAGGTTGGGTCCTTCTGGTTGCAGGATTTTACATAGCTCCTTTCCAGTTTACTATTTTCATATGTCAGTAGGGTATCTCGTGGTACTCGACAAATAAGGTTCGGGTGCCCGTCATGACCCTCCGATTTGGGCCATGACAATGTTCGACTAGATACTCGGAGCTTTTGTTGTGTACACATAGTGATATATGGAATAATTCTACTTTCTTCTTTGGTCCATGAAACCATTGAATCACTTGCATTCACTGATTACTTATTCCAATGAGCTGTAGTTTGATGGCACATTGAGTATTAATAAAACACTTATATTTTACTTTTATTAGAAAAGTTCTCTATAATATAACATGTGCTAGGCTGGCAGATTTTATTGCAGAACTTTGTCTCAGTTGTTTTGCTTGCTGATTGAAAAACTACGTCTGAATTCCAAGTTAGTCGGGTCACTATATGAGTCCTCATTATCCATATCGCTCAGTTTTTACCTTCCTTGATAGAGTGTAGCCCTCATAAATCTCCCACTTTCCGGCCTTCCCAAAGTTAGAAGTAAACGTAAAATAAATTGAAGTTAATACAAGCAAACAACTGAGTGTGCGCCGGTTCAGATTCACCCAGTTGTGCGCTCTCTTTCTCTTGCTCTCTCACTCACTCTCTCACTTCCTTTTTCTTTTAGGAATCTCATTCTCTTTTAAAAAGCAATGATTTCATATTCGGTAGAAACTTGTTTATATCTAGTGTTAACATCAACCAAATGATTACATGGCACATGTGTCACATATACTATTATAATTAAATCATAGTTATTTAATATATTTTTTCACCTTAAGTTATCTCTTAATCACGGTAAATTACTATTATTTGGTGTCAACATCATATGTGCACAAATGTACCTTCATATTCTTGATATAATAAAACTATACAAAATAAATGAGTAAAAGATCTATTACATCCAAGACAAGTTTGGCTATAGTATATATTTGTCACTACCCAAATCACCTAGTCGTGCGGGTACCTATCATTTTCCGCCTCGGTAGGTGAATCCGTTTCTTAATCAATAATTCAACAATAATAAAGTAAATAGAACAAAATAAGTGAAAGTCTAAATCTTAAATACCATAAGTGCGGATTACAACAACTACCTAAAGGATCTGGTCTGAATAGTACAAGAGCTTCTAGTATACAAATGGAATAAAAATTACAAGGACAACCTGAATACAACTTTGTAAAGAATGGATCTTGGGCCTAACTCAACCACAAAAGCTAGTTTGTAGGGTGAGGATTGTCCAAGTCTATATAAGGAGTCCATGTTTCCATTCTATATCCGATGTGGGACTCTTAATATTCCCCCGCACGCCCAAACTTTGTTAACTGAAGCGTGGATAATATAATTTGGGGGCTCAACATCGGTGAACAAATAATTTGAATGGGTCTGACTCTGATACCATGTAAAGAATGGATCTTGGACCTAATTCAACCCCAAAAGCTAGCTTGTAGGGTGAGGATTATCCAAGTCTATATAAAGAGTCTGTGTTCCCATTCCATATCCGATGTGGGACTCTTAACAAACTTCTGTTTAGAATGAAAATTAAACACAAAGGTCTAGATGAACTCCACGAGATTCCAGAAGGCTAATCTAACCTCGCTCATGTATCTGCAACAACTCTACCCCAAAAAGAGTGTAGCAAGAGTAGTATCAGTACAAACACTATGTACCAGTAGATATCATAGGCCGACAACAATTAGCTAACATATGTAGAAGAAAAAAGCTGAAAGATAGACATGCTCGCAATTAAGTACAAGTAATATCACAATTCAAGAATAACCACTCAAGTACAGAAGATCAATAGTCAAGTCATAGCCTATGGTGAAGCACCTAAACCCAAGTCTGCCATGTTTCCGATAATTTCTCAAAATAATCTCAAACACAAGTACAATCAATAAATCTGATCCATAGATGTAAAAATGAGATGATGAGTATGAATGCATATGCAATGCAATGCACTGGCCAAATGTAATCTCCGTACATACATGCTACGGGCGGAATATATCATCTTCCTAGCAGTCATGACCCATGGGAGACCCGCGAATTCCATGTACCAGTCGCTCCGTATCACTCAGCCTAGAGACGACTCTTCTACCGAACATCCCGCTAGCCATTCTGTATCACTCATCATAGAATGACTATGCAATCAATATGTAGTAAGAATCACTGTGGTTTCATTCTCATTCATCACCGTCACGCCAATCACAGATAATATCAATGCATCATGTAAATGAGGATAAATGCAGGTATGAATGTATCAATATGAGATGAATGAACATAACATCATCTGTAAATCAACTCCCAATATGGACTTATTCCAAGATCTGTACAATGCCACGTCCGGAACATTTTCAATTTTTTGGTTGACGTCACATTTCTATACATAACAATTGTATTTGAAAGTCCAACTTTTTCCTTCTTGATGCACAACCATTTGAAATATGTTCATTTTCTTCCATATTCTGATAGTATATATTAGACGCGGCATATGAAAAGTAATGAACTTCATAACTAATACTCTTTCCTTCTCAATTTGTTATGCCTTGCAGGGTAAAATATATATAACAAGCGTCTGCAATGTGTACTGGGATACTGGCTGAAAAATGTAATCAGTTTGAGAAAAGTAAAAGATGGCAGATCGAAAAGATTAAAGGTAAGCTTCCCTAGTTGCGACTTATTGTATCAACAGTTATTATTTAACTCGGATTGCAGGAACTGTGGATCATTACTTTATCTCAATTTCCAGACTCAACAATAAGAATTAACATAATACGATAAGTACTGCGGACAAGGACGTAAAGGCATTTGACAAATAATAATCCAGGGTTAGTGCTATGAATGTTCTCTTAGGAAGTAGTATTGAGCTAAAGTTTTAGTAGATGGTCAGGAATGAAAGCTTACTGCATCAAATAATGGACTGAAACAGCATTATCTCGCCTCGGGTCTGTATTTTATGCAGTTGAGCAGAAACCCTTCAGAATTTAACAGTTGCCGCAGCTTGAATTTATTGGACCTGTGAAAAGAATAAAATGTTAGAGAAGCAAAGATGTATTCTTATGAAAATTATCCTGAAAAAAGTAAAGAAGTTCACTATTTTGAAAAACATGGAAGCAATTGTAATACTGTAAACTTGACATTTGTCTATGTTTTATGTGATTGACTTGAATCTGCGTGGAAATGGCATGTTTGTGTGTGTGTTTCGTGGCTAATTGGGTGCTGTAGTGGCAAATTTCTGCTAGATTGCAAGTCTATATTTGTACAAAGTAAAATTATCTAAATGAAGCTCATGTCGTCATACTTGTAACTTGGAGTACTGTACTCATTAGTTGAATTAATTTTTCTCTTCATTACTTGCAAAATAATAAGGTTTAGACATCTCTGCTGATTGTCATTACCATTTAATAACCAATTATATCTACTTATTCAGAAAAGATGAGAAGAAAACCACCAATTTTGTCACACTTAATACATTCAATAGACTACATCTTAACTCCTTAAAATGAGGACAAAGGGCAACGAATCAGGCTTATAATAACAGTAACATGTAGATTATACGGACAGAGCGGTTCTCGTTGTATTCATGAATCTAGAATCTTGCTTGTCTTTAATTCTGGAGTTGCATTATTCCTTGTTGCAGTCCTGAGTCCAGTGCAATAATTGATCTCTAAAAACACAGCTTGTTTTCTGTCTGTATGTCATAATAGCAGAATGTTTCAAGCATTAAATGGAGCTCGGAATGTATTGGTTTAGTAGTGGATAGATTCGATGATTATCTTTCTTCGATAAAGGCTCTTTTACCATAAATATCTCTTTTACATTAAAGGTTATTTATGGTATTGGATAAATCTTTCGACATTTGTCTGCAGTTATATAGTGTAGCAGGCCTTATGGACAATACATGTATATTGGTGAATCATGGCTCTTGTAATTGTCAATGACGTGCTTTATCTTAAACTCGCTTTAAAATGAGGTGTGAAAAACATAACGATATTTATGTGTTTTGGATTCTGAATGTCGCATATGTTTGTTGATGTTACAGGGAAAAATCAAAGGTTGCCCAGTTTGGGGTAATCCAAACAGTGTGGACGCATTCTTAAATGAGAATTCACCGCCCACTGCTGCATGCCCGAGCATTATGAATTCAAAAGCTTTAGGTAATTAACTCGCGTGTGCAACTTGAAAGACCTGAACATTTGTGCCAGTTTGCTCGAGGGATTTTGCTAAATACAAAATGTTTGATTATTGCAGGCTTACCTGTTTCAAAGTTTTGAACTTGAAATGTTTAAGTGATCAACATATGCCGAATTAGAAATTTGAGACTTGGAGATGCTTATTTCAAAGCTTGAAAAGGAGCTGATAATGTTTTGAAAACTTTGCTATATCATGTATGTCTTTTGTCTATATTGGCTTACATGATTTGCTATAATTACTACACAAGTTTTACACACAGTTTCTGATTTTCAAGACTTTTTACTTGATGTGATATCTGTGAAACAAGCTCAACTCTTTTTGAGGTTAACATAATTCCATGGCTTGGCTTCTATTATAGCAAAATCTCATAATGGCATTCTCCCTTGTCCTAGGTGAGGGAATAAGTAATTGGACAGAAGCAGCAGCAATGCTCTTTGGAGTGTCATGGTGTCTGGATAATGGTTACAGCAGTATCATGGCTAAAATATGATTCGAAACTGATAGTGGACAACATCAACAACTCTAACAGCTTCCGCTGGAGAATTTTCAAGTAAGTCGAATGCTGAAAGAGCTTCTCTATCAGAACAACTTCAACATTAACCCCTGCTTTAGGAAAATAAACCAAGTGGCGGACAGACTAGCTTCTTTGAGTTACAATGCCCCTGATTTCAGATTATATTTCAACTATGCAGACCTCTCTAATCAAGTGAAAGGCCCTAATGACCATGGACAGATGAGGCTACCAGCTATAAGGAAATCTAGCAGGATGAAGAAAGACCAACTTGATCCACTTTATTTTCTTAATCTCTTCTCTTTTGTTTAGGCTAGATACTTCAATGTTTAGGATATGGATATTCATAATATCCTTTTCCCTCTTGCATTTATCTCATCTCAAATCTGATGTAAGGGTGGTGCTAGCCTTCAAATTAGCCTAGGAAGGATCTGTTGCACTCAACTGTAACAACTTTTTGGAGACTTATAAGATGCTCAGTTAATATTGTATAAAATTGGCTTGGCTTCTATTTTAAGTGATTATCTGTCATTCAAAAAAATATTCAGTATTTTCCAGTAAATGCATTTGTCCGGCAAAATATGTTTGATATTTTTAAGGTAGTTTTACTGGCAATAGTAATTGTTGCAAATAAATGCCGCAAAAAGGGAATTACTTTTAGCGGTAATAATATGGATCTTTACCAGCACTCACCATAAATGCCGTTAACGGCTTTAGTGATCTTGAATCCAATGACATTTAATCAATTGCGTGGTAAATGTTTTATTGCCGCTAAAAGGGATATTTACACTAAAAACCTCTTTTGGTATAGTGAGAAAACCAAACGCAGCAGCAAGTGCATACATTGCACTATATTAAACTACATAGTCAATCACCTGTCAGAGTGTTTGATCCAGGTTGGTGTGTATAATGTTCATTACTATTTGAAAGAAATAATCCCTTGATTATTTTTATTAATGAAAGAATATATATACAATTTATAATTTTCCATAATAGAAATTATATTCCTATTCTAATTCCAAAACCATATTCTAGTAGTACAAGAATCCTATAATTATGGTAAGTGTACAATACTAATTAATGTAATATTTACACTAAAATATTACCTAAAAGCTCACGGATTGGACTATACAAAATATGTACAAAACCGTGATATACATTAAGTGTATACATTAAGTGTATATCATGTGTATATCTTCTATATTTATCACACCCCCGCAGTCATAGCGGTCGGTCTTCGTACGCTGAAACTGTCCTTAAAATCTTCAAAGAGTACTGACGGAAGACCTTTGGTAAAAATGTCTGCAATTTGATACCTGGAAGGGACATGACATACGCGTACTTGTCCACGAGCTACATTTTCGCGAACGAAGTGAATGTCCATCTCGGTGTGTTTGGCGCGCTGGTGCTGAACCGGATTACCAGAAAGGTAGATGGCACTATCACACTTATAGGCGCAATATTGCTTTATAGTCCCATGTATTTTTTATTTCTACTGCTATGTGTTCTTTAGTGTAATTTGTTTATCTTATTTATCTGTGTTAGCTACTGCTTCCTTGTGTCAGAATGCGCTACCATGACGTATTCGATCTTGTTATCATCATGTTCATATTGCTTTAATTTCTTGTCTGGGTTTGACCGTTTTTCTTGCTTTGCTTGACTTGCTTTGCTTGTGATTATGCTTTGTATTGAGCCGAGGGTCTCCCGGAAATAGTCGTTCTATCTACCGAGGTAGAGGTAAGGTCTGCGTACACTTTACCCTCCCCAGATCCCACATTGTGGGATTTCACTGAATATGTTGTTGTTGTATTTAGAAACAAACTTAATAATACAAATAAACCAAGTGAAAATGTTATGGTTGGAGAATAGAGTCGTTATAAAATTGATCCCACAGAAAACATTGCTTCTTTTAAATGATATCTATAATGCCCGCGCAAAGCGTGTTAAAGTTCCCTATAAGTAAATAAAAGTAAACCTTGACCCAAAACGGGTATGAACCCCTCCATACTCAACATTGACCATCCACACAGGTTACAAAACGATTTACCAAGTTAGAAAAAACGATGGATCAAAGCATTACAAAATATTAGGTCCGTGCTAACAACGAGCATGCAATATAGTCTTTTAAATAAGACCTGAAAGAGCTCTATATGTAAAACCTTTTCAGAGACAAATTATAGTTATTAGACATTTGTTGCCTCTATAAAGTACAAACAAGGGACCGGAATGATGAAAATCATATAGTAGTAAAACATTTGCAAGTAAAATAATATTAAAGAAACTAGATGAAAATAGCCCTGCTCTGCACGGGCCACCAACTTAAATCTTATCAAAGTTCATTTGTCTTCTAAGTACTTGTTAGTCTTAATTAATTTTTATAAACTCTTTATGCTACTTACACTTATTAGGAACTTAAGCCTCATTTTGTTATGTATTCAATTGAATTTAGTTTTGTGTTATTTATATAAAAAAAAATACACATAAGATATCTGAAAAAAATATAATTTTTTTCTATTCAAAAGTGTAAATGATCATAAGAGACTATTGTCTTAGGAGAATAATATATTTTAATAATATTCACTTGTTAGAGTAATATAATAATATTAGAAAAGCTCGGATAAATCAAAGTGAGGAATTAATTTTCTAGAAATAATAAACTGTACATAAATTGGAACTATAAATGATATTTTTATATCAATTTAATTTCTTGAAATTACTTAAACAATTAATTGAAAATTTTCAACTAATACAAAAGTTGTATCTTTGTTCAATTTACTTAATTTAACTGTAAATATTTTAGATTATCCAGGAAGAAAAAAGGTTAGACAAGAACACTTATGAGTAACTTTAAGTTACCTCAATTTATTTTCCTTAAAATGCATCAATTGTGTGTGCATTAATAATATTATAAATATGTTCAGTTCATTAGGTGCTTACAAATATTAAGAAAATGTGAGATAATTTTACACCGACGGAAATGAAAAAGACAGGCAGAGAACCAAAAAGGTGTGGAAAGAAAAGATATAAGAGGACCCCACATATGCAATAAAGTGATGGACGGGGCAGACAAAGAAGAAATGTGTGTGCACGGTAAGGCAATAACAACAACAACATGTTTAGTGAAATCTCACAACGTAGGATTTGAATTGGGTAGAGTCTACGCAGATTTTATCTCTATCTTGATAAGTAGAGAGGTTATTTTCGAAAGACCATCGGCTCAAGACAAAGAATAAGAACAAGCAAAGCAAAAGAAATGGTAAGATCCGGATAAGAAATTTAAAGCTGAATGAAAATAAGAGTAACAAAAGCGAATAAGTCATGATAAAACATTCTGAAAAAAGAAACAGTAAGGCAATAGCAGTTATATTAACGGGTACAAATCCAGCCAATCAAAAAGTATTAAAAGCAGCTAAATTACGAAAATATCCCTAGGCAGCTGATGCAGACATGTGGAACCCAAGCTCCTCTCGTTGCCGCTTATATATTAGTAGTAGTAGTAATATGTGAAAATGTCAACAAAAAAGAGAGAGGAGTGGTCGAGAAAAAATAAATCTCTCGACAAATACATCCAATTTAGTGAATTTAGAACGCACAAGCAATTTAGTCACACAAATAAAATAATTGAAATTTAAGTACATTGATAAAAATATTGTGCAATACAAATCACTTATTAATGGAATTTTTTAACAAAGTACAGTAATGATTCACATCGACTCGTGAACATCCAAAGTTTCCTACATATTGATGGGATTGACAAGCAAGGCTTCAATCACAGATTTCACATTATTCTTTGGATTACTATACCCATCTTGATTATTCTTGTAAACAACATCAATCAAACGTGTGAGGTTTACAACACGCATTAATATTTCAGTTGGCATAGAAGTAGGCTTAATGCACTCTTTATTCAAGTCTTTCCATGCATTTTCAGCTATTTCAGAAAGTTTTGCACTCGCTTCTTCCACAGATAAGTTGTTCTCTTGCATATAGCATTCGATTCCCGTGACAAGTTGTCCTTTTTCTTTCTCAATCTATAAGAAAAAATGTGATTTAAAATGTTATAAACAATATTTATCAACAACAGACCCAGTGCAATCTTATAAGTGAGGTCTGGAGAGGATAAAGTGTACGCGTACCTTACTCTTACCTTGGGAGGTAGAGAGGTTGTTTCCGATAGACCCTCAACTCGGAATAAAGCAATAACAAAGCAGGTCAAATAGGAAAACACTTCTAGAAATAGAGGGTTTTTCCACTGACTTTCAATAAAAAAATTGTGCTATATATAAAACATAATTTTCTCACCTCATTCCCACCGAACCAGCTCACTGAGAAAACAAATGGTGGGAAATAAGTTCACATTGAAACATTGAGAAACTTTCTCATTTTTTCGGGTGAAAACACTAATATTTAGATTTTTCCCCCAACATTTAGTGGAAAATAGTCACTGAAAAAATTTCGGTAGAAAATTAGTGGGAAAATAAAAAATTTTAGTAGTGAAGGAGTGAAGAAAAAGAGACAATAAGTAATACAGAATAAATACTACGACTACTAGTAATGAAGAGCATCTACAACGAAACCGTATGCATAAACAATATTTAGCATTGGTAAAAATATGTGTATAAATTTGTATATAATACCTTATAAGTAGCTATGTCATCAATGACTCGACCAATTAATGCAGAAGCCACAAGAATTTGAGGTTTATTTATCATCCAATCAAATGTTTCCTTTGATGCTGACCTCATGCCCAATATTGATGCTGGTGCAAGTAGGTAATAAGTTCCAGTAATCAGTGCATTGCTTAGGTACTCTTTAAATGATGGAATTTTTCCTTCAATGAACCATTCTGCTTCAATATAGTAACTCCTCACGATTTCTTTCATCTATTGAGAAAACAATATATTTATTAAACTTTCGAATCTTCCATAAATAGTTCAAATTCATAAAATCAAAGGAATTTAGTGTTTGTAAGTGTCATACTGCTTCTTTGACATAATAAACTCCATTGCATCTATCTTGTTTTTTGACCTCGATTTCATACTCCTCGAAGAGATCGAGAAGAATTGTATATATTGGTTTCATATAATTTGGGAGTCGATCAACTTCACTTACATCCCACCTGTAACAGTAGAGAAATGTTAATTGATGTATCCACTCCACATATCAATCGCAACATAAATATTTAATAGTATGATATTTTTTTACTAAATTTTATATCCAGTGAAACTAAGATACTTAAATTGGAACGAAAGGAGTATAGATAAATTATCTGACAAAATTTATACCGGTCCACCGCTTCTGTGAATACAACTAGTTCATCAAGGGTTCCATAAGAGTCGTATGTGTCATCAATTACTGAAATCATAGCTATGCATTTTGCAAGCATAATTCGAGCCTGAGAGTATTGAGGTTCAAAGTACACGCCCACTGTCCAAAAAAAGCATTCCACCATTCTATCTCTAACATAAGAAAGTTTAGATGCAAAATCCAAATCTTTCCACCACCTTCAGAATAAATAAGAGTAATGTTAAGTTAGCTTAATAATACTCCACAATATATATATATATATATATATATATATATATATATATATATATATATATATATATATATATATATATATATAATGCTCATTGAAGGGCAGCTTTGGCGTAACTGGTAAAGTTGTTGTCATTTGACCAGGAGGTTAGGGGTTCGAGCTGTGGAACCAGCCTCTTGCAGAAATGCAGGGCAAGGTTGCGTACAATAGAACCTTGCGGTCTGCCCTTCCCCCGATCCCACGTATAGCGGGAGCTTAGTGCATCATGCTGCCCATATATATATACTCTTTATAAATAACACAAACTCAAAAATAACTTACTGTGTGAGTTCACTAAGCTCTTCCTTGTGTATCACTTGCAACAAATTGTAATCTAGTTTGGCAAGCCTCAATAGCTTTTCATTTCTTGATTCACATTCTTCATATATTGAAATGTTAAAATGTGCTTCAACCCTTGATATGCCTCTATGAAGAGATTGCATTAGGGCATGTGTCACTTGTTTCTCAAGAGTAGAATCTAAGGTATTAGGTGTTATCTTCTCAAGATGATATGTTGCAAAAATAAGGGCTTCTTCTAATATGTCATCTCCATGTTTCCTAACATGTGCTGCTTCATACAGACATAGTAGACCCTTTGCATCTTTAAGTAGTGTTTCCTTGAATTTCCCATTGTTGCCCTTGAATTGGTTGAAATGATCTAATTCACAAAACATTTCATTATGTCAGCTATATATCATTAGATGATGTGTGAACAAAGTCTTGTATTGACAGTCAGAAAAAAAAGAAAAGGAAATTACATATAAGTTGAAGGGGTACTTTTAATATTAGAAAACCGTGGTGACTTGCCCAAAAACGGACAGTATCACTGTGTTAAGAGTGTCTTTGAACTAGTTAATAGTTTATATTGTACAAACTTAAGACATTCATCGAAACAAACTTGTAATATGTGTATATAAACATACCAGATGAGATCGGATAGCCATGTTGCCTAAACAATCGAAAATATAGAGCAACCTTGTCTAGATCATCCTCTTCGCGGATAACATTTTGATCAAACATCTTGCTTATTTGATCTTCAATCTCCTCCTCAAAGTGATATGAGATACCAAGGCGTTCAAGAGTGTCAATCAAATGTATTTTCTCTATGGCGTCATTGCTAGTAGTACTTATTATCATGTGCTTGACTTCTTCTTTCAAAACCTCAATTTCCTCTATATTTTTCTCGAAAACCTGTAAATGTAAAGAATTGAAAAGGGTGATAAAAAATAAATAAATAAATAAATAAGCATATATAGACCTCTGTACCAACCATCCTTTATAGTAACATTTACTATGACTGTCAAATTTATTTGGAATCGGCTTTCATATTATGATATATTATATGTTCTCCATAACATCTTGTTGTAGCAACCAAAGAATATCTGGACAAATAAAGTTATTATAGAAAGATTTGATCGTATACGTATTTACCAGATTATCCCTAGTAGTATAGCTAAAAATATTTCCCCAAAGACTAGGAGAAAAATTAGCCTCTGGGCGAAAAATCCCATCTTCATGGTTTACATTTCCAGCAAAAGAAGTCATTGTTGCTATATATTGGTATAATTGAAAAAACTGAAAAAGTATTCGAATATGAGGCTCTCGGTGTTTTCTGCTGAGTTTGTTAATTATATTTCCATTAGTACCACTATTTATAGAGAGGAATTATAATAATTTAAAATGTGGGAGAAACACATTTTAGAAATTCAAGTAGTGTTAGGCGGCATGCCATGTACAAATTCAATTAATCTATAAGTTCTAACAAGAGATAAATCGTTGTTGAATAACCTATGACTAGGGATGGCAACGGATCGGATCTGGACCGGATCCTACTAGATCCAGATCCAGATCCGTTTTTCATACCTGAATCCAGATCCATTGGGTCCATAAAAATCATATCTAAATCCGGATCCGTCGGGTCCACGGATCGGATCTGGATCCACATGTAAAAAAATTTGCCTTGCTAAAAATGTAACATTGCTAAGAATTTTTTTTTTCAACTGACAAACGATTTTTGCTTAGCTAAAGTTTAATGTGTTCCAATTTTAAAATGTACATATGAGATATTTTGTTCTATGTCTCATTTTGATTGTGAGCTATTAATTGAAAATGTTGGACAATGACAATAGTTGTGAAAAATGTTGACTAGTATTTCCACAATGCAGAACTTGCATGTGCTTGGAATCTTTACAAATGAAGTGAATAAAATTTTAACTACTTGTCTATGGAGATGTTAGTCATTCACTAATATAACATAGATTTTATTATTGAAGTTACCTCTTTATTTTTTGGTTTTTGAGTTAACGCTGGGATAAATTAAACTTGTTTTGAGAATTAAACTTGCAAGGATGTGCTTAGCAATTTTAAGAAAATACTTATAAAATTACATTCTAGGTTATGAATATATTTAATAAAAACGGATCCACGGGTCGGATCTGGACCGGATACGGATCTCAAATGCAAGATCCAGATCCAGATCCGATCCGTCAGAAATGGATCCGGGTCCGATCCGGATCCGTCGGGTCCAAATTTTGAAGATCCATATCCTATAAAACGAATCTGAATCCACCGGATCCGGACCGGGTCCAGGATCCATTGCCATCTCTACCCATGACCACTCCAAGAAGAAAGACATTTGTCAACAACAATTTTGTAGCCATATATTGAATGTTGTTGCCAAAAGTATTTTTCGCAACAACAAAAATTATTGCATGCAGTTGCAATAATCTCCGATGCGATAAGTTTTCGCAATAACAATTTTTTTTTTGTTGCCATTTATGTTTTATTAATTTTTTATTGTCATTATATTTATTGTTACTAAAATTTTGTTGCGAATTTTGTACTTTCTAGTGGACCTTCAAAGCTCTAACTAAGAAAAATAAACCAAAAATTTGAATCATCTTAGTTTTGTTGATACCTTTCCAAGTTATATATATACCGATATTTTATAGACTTATTATTAAAGAGGGATTAAACTGAATTCCTTTTGGGTTTGTATATGGTAAATTTTCCTGGTTTCTTTTAAAAATTAGAGTGTATTTAATTCCGTCTCTCTAAAATTGATATACCCTCAATTAGAAGCTATTTGACTGTGCACATATTTTATGAAAGAAAAGAAGTCGTTTGAAACTTGTAATTTAATTTAAACATTGTTGCTATAAAAAATTCTCATTAAAAATAAAATGAAAAATTTAAATTAATTTGTTTCAATATTAAGAACGAAATCTTTCTTTGTTAAACAGACAGAAAAGAAACAGATTTACATAAATTAAAACGGGGGAGTACTACAATTCAGAAAATATGGAGAAAGAAAAACAACTACTAGCTCTTTTCGTATTAGTTTATATTAAATGTTAATATTGAAATAAAAATATTCTAAATATAATGAGGTTGATTAGGTTTCGTAACAATTATATTGTTCTGTCTCAAATGTGTGATCGTAAATTAAAATATTTTACAACTTACAAGACTATTTCTATAATAGTCTTCTCTCTTTTTGTCTCAATCAACTACATTGTAGTATAGATGGTTTTCAATTTACTTTTTCATTCTTTCATACAAAGTTTATTTGACCCAATTGACAGTTAATGAGCACCACATGATAGCCAACATTTTAAAAAACCATAATGTTGGGCCGCCCTCCATACTTCTACCAAAGTGTGCTAAATATAGGGATTACTAAAGAAAAGTAGAATATCTTCTGAATATGACATCGTTTATTTGGTGTACATCTACACTATTCTTCATACTAGTTGCTTAAATTTGGTATTTTTGATAACCTTTACCCTCTGATGTTAGTATTGTCCGTGTTAAGTTTTAATAATCACATAATCCTTGTGCAGGTTAACTCACAAGAGAAAGGGGGGCCAACTGACTCACAAGGCTCAAAGGAATACTACTATCCAGCCCAACTGATTAGTGAAGCCCAAAGCAGTATGTTCAAGTGCAATAAATAAGTAACATATTATTTATGGAGACAAATAAATCAAGGATGGAGAAGATCAAATCAAGTACCTACAAGATCTCGGAACATCAATCAAGCATATCAAGATCGCTTCATCAAGAAAACAAGTACCAAGCTTTTAAGGATATAACTACGGACAAGCATCTTGGAGAATCAATCACAATTTTCACAAGGAAAGAAAATCAGCCTGTTAGAAAACTCTAACCTTATTCTGTGAAAATAAGATTCCTTTTTCAAAGGATCAAATCTCTTGGGTTACCATCTCTGCCAGGGCTAAAAGGACTATTCTACAACAATAAAGAACGGTTACAAAGGATGAAAGAAACATACTTTCGTCTCAAAATCTCAAGCTCTCTACTTTACTTTTAACAAGCATCGTAACTCTGAGTGATTTATAGTGTATACAAAAAAGTGAGAAGAGATATAGTATAGTTGGTGAGACATTGTATCAAAAGATTACGAGTGTTTGAGTGTAGACGTAGGAGCTCCATTCAAACCATTTTTGTACCAACCAAATTTCAAAAGAGTTGCAGAGAGCACCCTTGTCACTCAAGGGGACTGGATTAGGATTCATATTGAGTCCGAACTAGTATAAAAATATTTGGTGTGATTTACAATTCAGCTTTTACTTTCAGCACTATATTTTTTAACAGTCGACTAACATCATAAGGTAGTCGTCTAAGGAATGAAAAATTATAATTCACTCCCGCCTCTTGCACTTTCAATTGATATCGGAGCAAGGTCTCACATTGTATTTGCATAACAACAACTAACAAAAAGATCATGTCAAATCACATTACGACTGGAATTATTTTAAGAAGGCACTTCCCAACATTTCTCCCATTGAAAAGTTAGAATGTAAACTTACATCAAGTCATATGATGTTAAGATCTGGAGGGTCATCAAATTGGGAGACATTTCTATGCCCAAAGCAAAGACTGGTGACAACAAGAAGGAAGAAGGTATATCAACTAATGAGTTGGCCTCTCTAGCTGACTACACTGATGCACAAATAGAGGTGATACAGATAAACTCAAAGGCAAGAAATCTGCTATACAATGCTATCAGTGGAGAAGAATATGAAAAGATCTTCATCTGTGAAACCACTAAAGAAAATGTGGGATAAACTTGAAGAACTTATGAAAGTATAGATAAAGTAAAGGAAACTATTGTTAGTCTCCTTGTCTATGAATATTAAACCTTCAAGATGAAAGATGGAGAAACAATGAAGGACCTGTTTGCAAGGTTTAATAAAATTCTAGGAGAACTGAAAGCCTCCGGAAAAGTCTTCTCATCTGTTGATAACATAAGGAAGATTCTCAGATGTCTTCCTCCACAGTGGCATGCTAAAGTTGTTGCTCTTGAGAGTATACATCTCAAGACACTTACATATGATGAAGTAAGAGGAGACTTAATTGCTTTTGAAAAGACCTATCTTAACAAGTCTGGACAAGATGAACGCAAGAAGAAAGTTGTAGCATTCAAATCTCAAGTAGAGGAAATTGATGATGGCATTAAAGAAGAGGAAGTCCCTATGATATCTAGATCTGTGGTGGAAGCCATGAGAAGGTCTATAAACAACAAGAGAAACTCTTCTAACTTTAGAAAAGATAAATGTCAAGGTGATCAACTAAGAAATGATGGGATGTGCTATGAATGAGAAAAGTTTGGTCACATCGCCTCTAAGTGTCCGGAGTCAAAAAAGAAATTATTTCGAGGACAACAAAAACATAGAGCATTCAGTAGCTAGAGTGTAGATGAAATCTCAGAAAATGGGAATAAAGAAACTGACAACATATGCTTCATAGCAATTGGAGAAACCAGCGAGGTAAGACCCTATTCTTGTTCTAAGTGTCATGAAACTCAAGAGTTTGCTTGATCAAATTCTCGAGGATCTAAATAAAGTTTTTGATAAATATAGAAAATTAGTAAGATAAAAGAAAGACTGGGAAATTAACCTAGAAGTTTGTGAAATTGAAAGGGATCTTCTTCAAGAAGAAGTTTATGACTTGCGACTACAACTAAAAAATTTACGCAAATCTACCAGTCATAGTTCTATTAGGTCAAACCAGTCGACTTATCACAATAAGTCAACTGGAAAGAAGTCTATAAGTGAAAAGTCTGATTCTAGTTACTCAACTTATAACTCTAATGCCCACTCTAAGATAGACCAGTTGACTTAGTGGACTAAGCCAACTGATAGGAAGTGTATTATTCAAAATTATCCTAGCAAGTCGACTAATCAGCATGTCACTAAAGAACATTTCTCTCAATCATATTTTTGTCGTGGTAAAATTGGACACAAATTTTACAACTGCATATTTCGTTATGAAACTACTTATGGCTGGACTTAGAAACCAAAAGATAAATATAACTATGTTAGAACTAACCCTCAAGGACCTAAGAGAACTTGGGTACCTAAAAGAAAATAATCATTCTATTTTGCAGAAACATCACAAAGAGAAATCAAGAGGTAAATGGTACTTAGATAGTGGGTGTTCAAGTCACATGACAAGAAATAAAAACATGTTCAAAACAATCAAGAATTTTGATGGGGGACTGGTAACCTTTAGAAACAACTCCACTAGAACTGTAATTGGTATATGAACTATTGCCTTTAATGATTCTTATGATATCACTAATATTTATTGGGTGAAGGGTCTCGGATATAACCTGCTAAGCATAAGTCAACTATGTGATTTCGATCTAGAAGTTAGATTCAGAAAATCAGGATGTATCATTGAGGACCTCTCTGGAAAATCTATTCTCCTTGAGAGCAGAAACAGGAATGTGTATGCACTTGATTCAGCAAAATATTCTGAAGAACGCATTTGCTTAGAATTAATGGGAGAAGACCCATAGATTTGGCATAAAAAGCTTGGACATGCAAGTATATGCTTGATAGAAAAGCTTGCAAGACATGAACTAGTTATAGGACTCCCCAAGCTGAACTACTCCAAGGACCATGTGTGTGATGCCTGCCAAAAAGGTAAGCAAACAAGAAACTCCTTTAATTCCAAAGATATTGTGTCTACTTCTAAACCCTTGCAGCTGCTTCACATGGACCTAGTTGGTCCCACTAAAACTACTAGTATTGGAGAAAGAGATACACTTTTGTTATAATAGATGACTATTATCGTTTTATATGGGTTATATTTCTTGCACATAAGAGATGATACTTCAAATAATTTCAAGTCTTTCTGTGAGAAAGTACAGTATGAAAGGGGATACTAAATCTCCTCGATTAGAAGTGATCATAGAGGATAATTTGAGAACAAGGCCTTTGAAGAGTTCTGTAATGAACATGGATATACTCATAATTTCTCTTCACCACGCTCCCTTCAATAAAATGGTGTTGTTGAACATAATAACAGGACACTACAAGATATGGCTAGAACGATGATGGTAGAAAATAATCTACCACATCACTTTTGGGTTGAGGTTGTAAGCATAACATGTTATGACTTAAATAGATGCCTGATCAAACTAATATTGAAGAAACCTCCATATGAACTATGGACGGGGACGAGGCCCAATATAAGTTACTTTCATCCATTTGGGTGTAAGTATTTTATTCATAACAATGGAAAAACTAATCTAGGAAGTTTGATCCACGCAGTGATGAATGTATTTTTCTTAGCTATTAAATTAATAGTAGATCATTCAGAGTATTTAATAAACGTACTTTAACTATTGAAGAATATATTCATGTGATTTTTGATGATACTAATGGCTTGGCCGAGAAAGAAAAAACTGCAGATGATGAAGATAGTCAACTACCAACTACAGAAATCATCTCCATAGTTGAACAAAGCAGTAATAATGAGTCGACTTTTGAACCTGACAAGTCAACTAACTTAACTATTGGAACTGTTCCAAATGAACGGAGAAGCGAGCCTGACTATCCAAAGAAGTTTGTTATATGAGATATAAATGAGAAAATAAAGACTAGATCATCTGCCAGAAGTAATGCAAATTTGACTCTTATCTCACAACTAGAGCTAAATAAAGTTGATGAAGCCTTGAAGGATGATTACTAGATTAAAGCCATGAAGAAAGAACTAGACCAATTTGAGAAAAATGAAGTATGAAGTCTAGTTTCTAGACTTGAGAATGCCTTAATCATTGGAACCAATTGGGTATTTAGAAACAAGCTAAATGAAGCTGGAGAAGTAATACGAAACAAAGCTCGACTTGTTGCCCAAGGATACTCACAACAAGAATGAGTTGACTATGACGAAACATTTGCTCCAGTTGCCCGGTTAGTGTCAATTCGAATGTTACTTGCTTATGCTGCATTAAAAGGCTTTAAACTTTTTCAAATGGATGTTCAAAGTGTTTTTCTAAATGGTTTCATTGATGAAGAAGTTTATGTTAAACATCCATCTGTTTTTGAAAACTCTAAATTTCATTATCATGTGTTCAAACTAAAGCTCTATATGGCCTCAAACAAGCCTCAAAAACCTTGGTATGATAGGCTAAGTGTTTTCCTAGTCGAACATGGTTTTTCATGAGGAAAAATTGATTCTACATTATTTATCAAAAGGACCTCCTCTGGAAATCTCATTATTCAAATTTATGTTGATGATATTATATTTAGAAGTTCAAATCCCTCTTTGTGTAAGAAATTTTCCAATATTATGTAAAGTGAATTTGAGATGAGCATGATGGAAGAATTGACATTCTTCTTGGGGTTGCAAATTCATAAATCTTAGAAGGGAATATTCATTTGTTAAAGTAAATACACTAAAGAGCTCATTCAAAAATTTGGCATGAGCGAAGCAAAGGTAATGAAACTCCTATGAGTCCCACATGTTCTCTACACAAGGACGATAAAGGTAAACTAGTTGATGAAATTAAGTGTAGAGGAATGATTGGTTCATTACTCTACCTTAATGTCAGTCGACCAACCATTATATTCAGTATTTAGTAATGTGCCAGGTACCAGTCAGCTCCTAAGAAATTTTACCTTAGTGCTGTCAAAACAATTATTAGATATCTAATCAGAACAATTTCTCATGGTTTATGGTACCCAAAGACTAACTCCTTCAAATTAGAAAAAAATTCCGATGCAAATTTTGCATGTGATAAAGATGATCGTAAAAGTACAAGTGGACTTGTCAACTACTTGGTCAATCACTAATATCTTGAAATAGCAATAAAGAAGTATGTCACTCTCTACTACTGAAAGAGAGTACATTACCATTGGGCAATGTTGTGCTCAACTCTTATAGATGATCCATCAATTGAGTGATAATGATTTGTTGTTTAAACCTGTCATAGTTTATTATGATAATTCTAGTGCTATTTGCTTGACTAAGAATCATGTTCATCATTCTAGGGCAAAGCACATAGATATTAAACATCATTTTATTCAAGATAATATTCTTACGGGAGATATTAAATTATAATTTGTGTGCACTGAAAAACAAATTGTTGATATCTTTACAAAACTCATCTTAGAAGAAAGATTCTGCTTACTAAAGAATCATTAAGAATTATTGCAAATCCTTTATGATGATCTTCCTTATTTAATTTGAGCTAAGTTACCTATATTAATTATCTCTATATATTTTTTCCGAATTTGTTTTCCATATTTATCTCTTGCTCTCTTTCTTAAGCATAATTATTACCCCATGTCAGTTCTTAGTCCCATCAATGAACAAGTATGCCGACAGTTTCCTTTCCCAAAAACCTCTTCCTCTTCTTGACTCCTCGCTTTCCTCTCTCTCTTTAACTACTCCATTCACTTTCCCTTACTCACTTCATCTCACCTCTTTCTATCATACGCCTCATCTTTCATGGCTAAAACTCAAAAAACTTTAAATTCTTCCACCAGAAGCAGTTCTCGCTTCAAAAACAACGGAAACCCCTCTTCCACATTTAATCTAGATTTCGACCACTCTTTCCATTTCTTATCCTCAAATGCTATTGATTCCAATCACCTAACTAACTTAGGAAAAAGACATATGGAGCATGATACTTGCTCCGATTCTGCCAAGAAAAGCAAGTCTGATAGTGAAAATCTTCTTGATCTCAAATGAAATTTTGGAACATTCCTAACAGAGATTTCTTTCTCAACCTCAATGATAAGTCCATTGTCACTGATCGTATTATTGATTTGGACCTCATGCAGTCGCAATTCTACAAGGTAAAGCACATTTTATCTTATCAAGGTTGGGAATGTTTTTTTCAAAACCCTACCCGTGTCTATGAAACCCCCATGCATATGTTTTATACGAATATTCGTTCCCCCAACCCTAATGAACTTGAAACCCTTGTTCTTGGTACTCATATTGCATTGTATTGTATTGTGATGTTCTCGAATTTATTTTGGATTGTTCCTATTCTCGCTTTTATGACCTTCCTAAGACCACTTGGCTCGATTCTTTTAATGTCTCATTTGATTAATCCAAGAAAGTCTTTTCAAATTCCCCTACTGACAATGCTCAATTAGGCCCCCTGATGTCACTTTTGAAGTTTGTATTCTCTGTCACATGATGTCTACCACCATTGTTCCTCTGCTGGGTCTTTCTCTAATATAACCCAAAGATATGCCCTTGTTGTTTATTGTCTACTTTCCAAGAAAAAGCTCAAATTGTCTGCTATCATCATAAACTACATGCTTGAATGTGCTTCCAATCCCACCAGTCCTCCCTATGGCATGCACATTACCCGCATTCTTAAGGCTCATCGAGTCAACTTGGATGACTACCCCAGTACTCTCGGCAAACAATATTACAATTCTAGAGCGTTTGGGAGTATGAGTTATGTTCTCTCTGGGAAACTTGGCTTGCCAAGGATGTCCCTGAGGAACCATACCATGGGCCCCCTTCCAAGTCTAAGCCCTCTACCTCATCCCTTGTTATGCCTGAACTTTGTGTGGATTTCCTCTCTAAACTCGACACTATTGATGCCAAAGTTGAGTCTCTCAAAGACTTGATGTCATATTTCCTCTTTCGCATTGAAAAAATTCAAGACTCCACCAAAGAAATAAGGAATGATATTGCTCGTCTCAAGATAAAATTAGAAACCATGATGAAGGAGGCTACCAAATTATCTGTAAAATTTCAGAGAAGTATGATTGCTCTACTTGGGAAGTTCTCTAATACTCTAGAGAAAACTAAGGATGTCATTGTCAATACCTTGGATTATTTCCTTCGACCTTTATCCCAGCAGTATCAGCAGCAGCAAGAGCAACATGAGGACGGAGAGGAACTAGTGGAAGGAGAGCAGCAGCAGGATGATATGGAGGTACTCCGATTTGTCTGCCTATGTTTTTTTGTGGACTGTTTATGTGGCCTGTTAAGACAATTTACTTGCTATGTATTTTTTGGACCTTATATGGGACATAAGTCCGAATACGTAGTTGTTTATCCTAATTGCCTTTAGGTTTTTCCCTCTATAGAATCTTACCTGTTTTTTTTATTAATGTCAATGGGGGAGAAAAATTATATAGTCAACTACTCATGGTGAGTACTCCAAGTCAACTACTTAGGGGGAGCAACAATATATCTATAAACAAGGAAGTTGACTACATATATGTTACATTAATTATCATCATAAAAAGGGAGAGATTGTTAGTGTTAAGTTTTAATGATGACATAATACTTGTGCATGTCAACTCACAAGGGAAAGGCGGGCCAAACTGACTCACAAGGCCCAAAGGAATACTTTAGCCCAGCTAACTAGTGAAGCCTAAAGAAGTATGTCCAAGTGCAATAAATAAGTAAAATCTTATTTAAGGAGACAAATAAATCAAGGATGGCGAAGATCAAATAAAGTACCTACGGGATCTCGGCGCATCAATCAAGCATATCAAGATCAATTCATCAAGGAAACAAATACCAAGCTTTTAAGAATATAACTACGGACAAGCATCTTAAAGAATCAATCACAATTTCCACATGGAAAGAAAATCAATCCGTTAGAAAGGATCTAACCTTATTCTTGGAAAATATGATTCCTTATTCCTTTTTCTATCTCTGCCAAAGCCAAAATGACTATTCTACAACTATAAAGAACGGCTCCAAAGGACAGAAGAAACATACTTTGGTCTTAACTTCTCAAGCTCTCTACTTTACTTTTAACTAGCATTGTAACTCTGAGTGATTTATAGTGTATACAAAAAAATGAGAAGAGATATAGTATAGTTGGTGAGCATTGTATCAACCCATTTTTGCACCAACCAAATTTCAAAAGAGCTGCAAAGAACACCCTTGCAACCTAAGGAGACTGGATTAGGATTCACATTGAGTCCGAACCAGTATAAAAATATTTGGTGTCATTTACAATTCAGCTTTTACTTTCAGCACTATATTTGTTAACAGTCGACTAACATCCTAAGGTAGTCGACTAAGGAATGAAAAATTACAATTCACCCCCCCCCCCCATCTTTCACTTTCAGGTATGTGATAAGATTCCCTAAATGAAACTCTAAAAAATCGAATAAAAAATGCAAAAATTATAAGGATAGGAGATTAGACACAAGAATAATAATCCAAAGAAACCAATGATATATGAAATCAAAGACCTCAATGGAATTAAACTATAAAAGTACCTAAACTATAAGTGTTTTGGAATGATTCCACTAGTGAGCAAAGCTCAAGTGTGAATCATGAACAATGTCAAGAACAACCTCACAATTACACTACAAATTATGCTAAGAACAAGAGTTAAACTATATCAACTACAACTAATCTCTCATAAGCGTTTTTTCATCATCAAATAAGATAAGTGTAAAATAAGACCAAGGGTCCTATTTATACTACTCCTTATTACAAGCTTGGACCAAAAGTGAACAAAGCCCCAATTTGCAAAAAGTCGCCAAAATTGGCAAAGTAGACTCGCTGCCCCTTTCTACGATCCACAGTTCATGACTGCGAACGCAGAGACTGAAGTATGGCCCACACTGTCAGTCGCAAAGTGGTTCTGCAGTTGGTCTAGTTCCTTCCACGATGGGCTCTTCATCCCACGCGATCCTCTAAATATTGTACACTTGTGTGCGCATCCCTTCAAGTGCTTCCAAGGATCCCTTGTGCATGAACATTGCTTGAATAGCTTGTAGTTCCTTGGCTTGGCTCCTATAAAGGGTATTGAGCTTGGAGTGGTCCTCGATATCATATCATCATTCCTTCTTGGAAAGAATTCATCCTTGAATACATAGGCTCACCTACAACACAAGAAGACAAGTCACTCATATTGAAAACATTATGAATGTTATACTCACTTGGCAAGTCAATCTTGTAGGCATTGTCATTGATCTTCTCAAGGACTTTTAAGGGACCGTCGCCTCTAGGGCACACTTTGCCTCTCCTTATTTGAGGAAATCTTACCTTTTGGAAGTGAACCCACACGCAATCATCGGGTTGGAAGTCTACCTTCTTCCTTCCATGATTTTGCCTATTGGCTACCTGGTGTTGATCTACTCTATGTTCTCTTTCACCTTAGCATGAATTTTCATCATCTCAGCCGCCATTGTCTTTACATCTAATCTAACAACAATATCACTAGGAAAATGGGTTAAGGTTAAAGGCACCAAAGGATTAAAACCATAACACACTTCAAATAGAGTCATACCAATAGATGAGTAGAGTGACCGACCTATTATAACCAAATTCAATCAAAGGTAATTGGTCCTCCCAAGAAGTGGGTTTCCCTCTAATGCACATCTAAGCATGCTCCCAAGAGTGATATTCACTACTTCGATTTGTCCATCAGTTTGAGGGTGACAAGAAGTAGAGAACAAAAGCTTGGTACCAAATGTGCCCCAAAGACTCTTGCAATAATGACTAAAACAATTGGAGTCCCTATCAGTAACAACAGAGTGAGGTACTCCATGAACTCTAAGCACATTAGCAACAAACAATGACGCTACATGAGAAGCATCGTCACATTTATAGCATGGTATAAAATGTGACATTTTAGAGAACCTATCTACCACCACAAAAATGCTATCATAACCCCTTTTGGTTCTTGGAAGACTCATAACAAAATCCATAGAAATTTCTATCCAAAGACCAATAAGAGTAGAAATATGAGTATACAAACCTTGAGGACGAGTCTTTGATTTAGCTTGCGTGCATTCCAAACATTGCCCACAAAGTTTCTCCACATCATGTTTCATCTTGGGCCAATAGAATTATGAATTATTCATTGAGGATGTCAAGCATTTTGGACACCCCAAAGTGACCCATCATACCTCCACTATATGCTTCCTTCACGAAAAGCACCCTCCATGAGCTCATTGGAACACATACCCTACCCTCCTTAAACAAGAACCCATTAACTAGTTAGAACTAGTCAACCCTCTTCCCGTGGGATAACTCCTCATAAACCTCTTTAAAATCGGGGTCTTTGGAGTAGAACTCCTTTAGGCTTTCAAATTCTATCATCTTAGAAGTCATGGTATTCAACAACACAAACCTCTTAGATGGAGTATCCGCTACAACATTCTATTTTCCCCATTTGTAAGTGATCACATAAAGAAAGGTTTTAATGAATTCCACCCATTTTGCGTGCCTCTTGTTAAGTTTCGATTGACCCTTCAAGTGTTTCATTGATTCATGATCCGAGCGGATCACAAATTATTTTTGTCATAGATAGTGTTGCCAAAGAGCCAACACCCTCACAAGTGCATACAATTTCTTGTGATAGGTAGAGTAATTCAAAGAATCCCCCTTTTGGCTTTTCACTAAAGTAAGCCAACGGTTTACCCTCTTGCATCAATACCCCACTTATGCCAACACCCGAAGAGTCATAGCGATATCAAGTGTCTTCTCAAAATCTGGCAATTGCAACTATAGAGAAAAACTCAATTGCGCCTTCAACTCTTGAAAAACCTTCTCTTGTTCATCTCCCCAAACAAAAGTCACATATTTATTGATAAATTCAGTTAAGGGAGCGACAATTGTACTAAACTATTTCACAAATATCCTATTGAAACATGACAACCAATGGAAATTCCTTACATCAGTTGCATTTTTGGGAGTCGGCCAAGTCCTAATAGATTCCACCTTCTCTTCATCAACCTTCACACCGTCCACACTTACCACAAAACCTAAGAATACCATTCGGTCAACACAAAAGGAGCACTTTTTGAGATTAGAATAAAACTCTCATGCAATAAGACATCAAAAACTT
This sequence comes from Anisodus acutangulus, assembly GCA_029783415.1. Taxonomy (NCBI): domain Eukaryota; kingdom Viridiplantae; phylum Streptophyta; class Magnoliopsida; order Solanales; family Solanaceae; genus Anisodus; species Anisodus acutangulus. The sequence goes on along the minus strand of CM056502.1, from coordinate 33,359,154 downwards.
GCCTCAAGTCACATACATGATCCTCAATAGTCTTGCTATAGACAAGGATGTCATCAAAATAAATGGCGACAAACTTGTTGATGAAAGGCTACAACACATGGTTCATCAATCTCATGAAGGTGCTAAGCACATTGGTGAGACCAAATGGCATGACAAGCCACTCATATAGCCCAAACTTGGTTTTGAAAGCTGTCTTTCATTCATCACCGGAGTGCATGCAAATTTGATGATATCCACTTCGAATGTTAATTTTGGAGAACACACTTTACCCACATAGCTCATTCAACATATCATCAAGTCTATGGATAGGATGTCGATATCTCACCGTTATTTTTTTAACCGCTCTACAATCAATAGACATCCTCCAAATGCCATCTTTCTTCCGAACAAGTATCACGGGTACGGCACATGGACTTAGACTCTCCTTCACTAGACCTTTTTCAAGTAGCTCCTCAACTTGTCTTTGCAACTCTTTAGTTTCTTTCGGGTTGCTTTTATACGTCAGTTTGTTGGGGATTCGGGATCCCGACACAAAATTTATTTGATGTTCAATACCCCTTAATAGAGGCAATCCTTTGGGCATCTCTCCCAGAACTAGGCCATCATATTCTTGCAAAAGAAAAGAAATAATACTAGGAAAAGTGCTAGTATCTTGGTTAGCATGTAACAATAGATCTTTGTTGACAAGGCACACCATAAAATGGCCCTCATCAACTCATTTCAAACAATTGCTTGGTTTGGCAAGTGTACACATCTTAGCCTTTCCCTTCGTCACCACTTTCTCATCTTGACTAAGTAAGGACTCCTTTTCAATATCCTCATTTTGCATTCTCTCCCGGAGCTCCTTCATGACCTATAGTCTCCACTCACTTGATAGGGAGTCAATGGGGTAAAAGTATGTTTTCTACCCCCAAAGACAAGGGAATATTTATTAGATATTCCACTATGTTGTGCATTCCTATCGAATTGCCAAGGTCTATCAAGTAACACATGACACTTGTGTTGGCACTACATCACACACAACCTCATCTTGGTATTTTCCAATGCTAAAATTCACCACCACTCTCTTGGTCACCTTCACCTCTGCACACTCATTGAACAATTGAAGCTTATATGGGCTAGGATGTTTCTTTGTGGGAAACTTCATATGATCAACCAAAGTTGTGCTAACCACGTTCGTGTGACACCCACCATCAATTATCAAGAAACACATCTTATCCAAGATTTTTCATCTAGTATGAAAAAGGTTCTCCCATTAGTCAAGCTCATCCCTATTCATAGCACCTATGATTATTCGCAAAACACAAGCCAAATTAATATTCTCCACTAGATTCCGCTCATCATCATCCTCTTCACTTTCTCCCTCATGCTCACCTTTTGGGTTACCTCCCCCACTCTCACCTACACTCTCCTTCTCACCCTCGGTATGATACCCATCAAATAATGCCACAATCGACCTTTCTATAGGAGCACTCACTTGCAATATGTCCCCTACCTTGACACTTAAAATATTAAATGGTAGAAGGACGAGGAAAGTTGGATTTAATATTGTTACCTCATTTAGCCTTGTCTTCCACTTTGGTCTTGTAGTCGAATTAGGCTTGGGGAGTTTGAGTGTTCGCTTTGGATTTTCCCATTTATTTTTGCTCTTGCTCCATGATAAGGATGACACACTCTTAGCCTAGTAAGATTTCTCTAACTTTGAATCCGCTTCAACCTTGGTTGCATCATGAAAAGTCTCTAGTATAGTATAGGATTAAAGTCTCATAGGTTTGGAGATCTCATAATTCAAATTGGTCACAAATCGGATAATTGTGTAGTTCAAGTGCTCTTCGATTTTAGATTTCAACCTTAAGTTCTCAAATTCATCGAAGTATTCTTCCACACTTTTACTACCTTGCCTCAACATGTAAACCCTCTTAAGAACACTTTGATAATAATCGAGTGTCACATATCTTGCTTTCATGAGCTCAAATTGTGTGGAAGAATGTTGTTGGTAAGGAAGATCCTTTGAATTTGCAACTTCCACTCTAGGAACTCCTCCAGATCACTTCCACCCTTGAACTTAGGAAGTTCCACCTTGATGGTATGTAAGTTGCGAACTTGATCACATCTATCCTCCTAACCTTGCCATTTTGCTTGGTCATCATGACCTTGCCATCGTACCCGGTCATTTTAACCTTGCCACATACCCCGATCGTCAAATGGTCTACCTCTACCTCATCTTCCACATCTCCCCCTATTAGCATCATTTTTGTGTCTTCCTTTAAACTATGGTTTCTCCCACCATCTTTCATTCTCCTTAACTCTTTTTTCAAAATGGGGATTTTGATAATGGTATGACAATAGTTCCAGGGTGAAGTTTTGTAGAGTTGGTGCATATTGGTTCATTTGGGAGTTCGGTTGGGTGGCTGTAGGGGCCACTTGTGGTTGAGGTTCCTCTTGATGGAGTGGATAGAATTGTGGTTGGGTATGGAAGTTGCTTCGCCCCGCATAACCCGAGGTGTTAACATTTGGGTGAGTAGAGGGTGGAATTTAGGTCGAATGGATGTTGCTAGTGTAGAGATAGCACAACGCATGAATTGCCCCTGGGTGGGTGAAGTGTTAGGGTTCCGACTTGATTCATTACCAACATCTGCATCACCACCAATTGATTGGGGAGTGCCCAACCTACTTGTTTGCTCAGTACTAGCCAACTTAATACTCATCATTCCCATTTTAGTCCTCATAGCATTCATCTCCGTGCCTAACCTCGCAAATTCTATAGCCACGAAATCCATTGGCTCCTCCCCTTCTTGGGGTTGTTCTCCGGTAGTTGACATAGTACCTACAAAATTCCACAAACATGTTAGAAGTAAAAGCTCTCACGTCACTCTTTATGCCTACTCACTTCTCACGTCACTCAAGCGTTCTTGTAAGGTTGTAATGAACCTAAGTTCAATTAATCACACAAGGTTGCTTAGCGTAGTGGATGAATGGATTCTAGTTAGATAGAAAGACATACGACTCAAAATCTAACGGACAGAGTTAGAGAAGTTCAATAAAATAAAATGGAAGAACTTAGAAGAATTAACACGAAATGAAAAATGGGACTCAAAAACTAATTAAAAATCAAATAGGTCAATTACTTGATGTTAAATAGTTTAGAGAATTAAAGAAGTGAAAAGAAATGAATTTGGAAATGAGATGGAATCACAAAACCTGAAAATCCTATTCTGTGAATACCTGAGCCAAACTGCGGCTCACAGACCTGTTCTGTGGCTTATTTTGCGGTCACAGATTGGTCAGCCTGAATTCCCAACTCACTGTGTAATTCTACGATCGGTAGGCCCCTTCTGCGACTCGTAGATAGGTTCTGCGACCCGCATGTCAGTTATGCGGCCCGCAGAATTAGTTTGTAACTTTGAATTTCCTGACGCGAATCTGACTTGGGATATGAGCCCGCGTCCATTTCCTGATTATTCCATGCTCTTTTAATGACTTGGGCCCACTTTCTTTAGATTTTTGCTATTTTTCGGCCCCAAAAATACTTTTCCAACTTTTGCCTTAGGGATTTTGGATCAAACACCACTTTTGGCCTTCTTCTTCCCAAGAACTTTGTACAACACTTCAAATTTCCAATTAGTATCAAATCAACTCCAATTTGACTCTAATTTCAGATCTAGCTTCTTCTCAACTAGGAGAACAAAGCCCAATAACTATTGAAGTCAATATGACACTAATTCCAATAGACCCACTTGGTTTTATTCAAGGATGAAGGTCCTCCAATGGTGTTCTAACTCAAATTAGCCCCAAATCTGATGTAAGTAAGGAGGGGTGATGTTGGTTAAGTGGGTCGGGTGTGGAGGATATTCGGGTTGACCCAAAAATAGATGACAAAATGGGGTTCTCGGATTGACAGGACAGTGGTGTATTTGATGGCTATTTAGGGAGTGTGTAGATGGAATAGGGTCAAGGCGTTTTGTGGGGTGATTGTAGACACGTTGAGGATCGGTTGGATGGTCGGGCTTTGGTGGTGGGGTGGTGTCCGGTTGACGGAATAGAACCAGGACAGTATGGTTTTCGGAAGGTTGTGTTATGTGGACTACTTGGTGTTGTTTGGATTGGACGGGTATTTGTGGACTGTTTCGGATGATGACCTTTGGTGGGGATGTTAATAAGGTATTGTGGGAGGTAATTATAGCCGGTATATAGTATATTGAGTGAGGGTTGAACACGAGTTGTCGGATACAAACTCGAGTGAAGGAAGGGTGACTTTTGGTTAAGTGTTGGTTTGGTTGATATGGTTTAAGTGTTTAGTGGTTGTGGTTGAAATGAGGATCGGTTGATGAGCCCAAGGATAGAGACACGAGGATTTTATTGCCCGAGCTGACACCAAGGATAATGTGATCAATGCCACAAGGTTGAGACCGGCGTTTGCTAAGTGCAATGCCCGTGAACTAACCAAGTGAGGGTGATCGAAAGCCTTTTTAGTAACCCAAAGCCTGGGCTAGGTTGGTCCACAAAGTTCCAACGTTCGCTTACCACTAAGGGGGTTCCTCTAGCTTTGGAAATGATTAGGTCAGACAGTCCTAACCAAATATTACGCTAAAGGGAGGGGTGACCCACACAGGATCGATATGCTTCAACACACAAGTTGAAAACAAACTTTAGATTTAATCTTAAACTGAAACTGATTTTTATATTCATTCTAAAGTTCGTATTTATAGTAGTGCATGGATTATTCTAGAAGGCAAACTAAAGTACACAAACTCTAGCTTGAACCTTTCGGCCAAGTAGGGACATGGGAAAAGGTTTAGGTTTTCTGGGTGGTCAAGGATGTTCTCAGCCTTGGTGTGAACAATGGGAAATGGTTTGTCTTTTCTTGGAGATAAGGATGAACTCCAACTCCTTCACACCTCTTTGTGGAGTCCAAGTAGAAGAGTGGATGGATTTGTCTTCTCAAGGATCTCATCTTCTTGGAATATATTTGGAAACTTCCATTATTTGCACTTGCTTGCTCAACCATTTCGACCAACCTCCTCATCTCCGCTTGGACGATTTTTTGAAGACTCTAATGTAGAAAAATTCATGAACTAATTGGTTCATAAATTATCTTCTTGGAAGCCTTAGCTTCTAGATCATTCTTGTGCTTGCCACCTTGTCCTCTTACCCTCTTCTCGGCCTTGTAAACTTATTACATGGCTCATTAACTGTGTCCTAATGAAAACTAATAGCTAAGCTAAGAACTAAAGGAAAACAACAAGCTAAAAGAAAGGCATGGTCTCGGCAAAGACCAACAAAAAGGCCGAAAATACAATATATTTTTGACCCTTCACGTAACAACTCCAATTCCATTCCATTTTCCATGCCATATTAGGCATGTAAGTGTAGGTTTACGGGTCACCGTTGGCATTCTAAGTAAAGCTTTTCTCGACTCATGTTAAGAGTTTAAGTTCGTGGTCTTTCTTTCATCAATCTCCCCTTCTTCGAAAGAATTAATCCACGAATTCATGCTGCCTAAATGTAGCAATGAACCTTCATCAAAAAGTGTTGCTCCAATAATTCGTCATTGGACAAGTCCGAGGCTTCATTTTGTAAGAGCCTTCTTCTAAACTTGCCAAATACAGATCCGAATAAAAGACAATTGGTTTTAACTTCTTATGATGTTAATGTTGGATCTCGGGTTCCATAAGAGATGTTGTCTTGTCGAAGGTAGAAGGATGACACGGTGCACCACTCAAATTTGTGTTAGATCAAAAGACGGCACATATGCTTGTTTTATGTTTGATGCTCAATGGCTTTTCACGACTTCAAGGTATGTTGTTGCTTCTCGGAACCATTCATACTTATATTTCCTCATGAGTTTGCTTATAGTGGAAGCAATGTCATAATATCTCTACATTAAATGATGAGGTAACGAAGTCGGACTAAGAAAATAATTTGCCGTAACTATGCCCGTAGGCTCGGTACATCTTTGGCTAGATTTCACCGTGGTTGGATTAGCACACAAGCCCTCGGATGATGTGGTGTGATCTATGGATCGTGGTACCATCTTGTACATGAGGATCATGGAAGAGTTTTGAATGTTGCACAACTCAAATGTCCTTACAAGTTCTTCACACAAACCATGCTCGATTGTGAAGGCCAATATCTTGCAAGGACGGTCTGCTCTTGGCATTTAATTGTCCCTTCTTTCCTTAAGTGTAGTTAAGCCCAATGATCCAAACATAAGCCAAGTCAAGTGTATCCAAAGCCTTGTGATGAATATGTCCTTACACTGAAGCAATGGACAAGTGAGAGCAAAGGAGTTTTGGTCTAGAATTGGGATGGGATCAACACCGATTCCTCTAGCATCATGTTAAATTTTAATTAATGGCTCCATGGTCAAAATAGGGGCAGTAAGGAGTCCGAAATCTCGGATGATATGAGGATATGAGGGAATCAACTCATGATCTCGGGCAACACTTGTGTTCGTAAACCAACCTCGGTTAGTTCCTACTTCGGCTGGAGTAGTGTGAAGGCCCTCGGGTAATTCCATGTAACCCGTAAATAGTTGTAGCAATTTGTGCATGAAACTCACGGGAGAGCTTGGAATGTTACATACTCGAAATGGCATCACAAACCATTCGGACAAATCATGTTTGGCATTGAAATCCAACTTCCTTTTACTTCCTTCTCGGGTCCTTATGTGATGGTGTCAATCCCTCAAATATTCCTCGGAGAACAACTGCATTCTATTCCCTCCACCCACGATATCTCTCAATCTTGGCATAGGAATTGTGTACTTTATATTGAGGTTATCATCCCCTAGGCTACATGCGGGCCAAATTTATTTCGGTACCAATAGTGTGTGTGTGTTGTTTAGGGACTAAGGCACTTTTGGTCATGTTCATTGCCTACCAATTCTTGTTCTTGACATCCATAGTATTTGTGAGTGTACAATGATCTTCTTGAAAATAAATCAAGAGCAAGTTCACAATCTTTCATTAGTGGTGTTCCGGATGTAAGATCATTCATAAGTTTCTTCACATCGGCAATTTCTACAACGTCTGCAATGTTCTCCCTTTACTTGCATGCCAATGAATCCATAGAACTCCCCATCTTGGATTCTTCTTCTACCCTTCGTGCATCAAGTAGTAGGGTCTCGTCTTCACGCTTCTTTGCATGTCGGATTCTCAAGTCCTTCACCTCACTAGGTGACATCGGCACTAGTCGGATTTTCTTATCATGTTTCCGAAAAGAATAAGTATTCCTTCCTTCATCATGTCATGTCTTCGTGTCAAGTTGCCATGGTTGCCCCAATAAAATATGACATGCATCCATAGGGAGGATGTCACACCATACCTTATCTTCATATGTTTCAATCCGAAAGCTAACAAGAGTTTGTTTCACTACTCTTAGCCCTTCGTCATTGTCTAGCCTTTGGAGATCATATGGTTTCGGAGGATTGCGGGTAGGTAATTTTAACTTGTCCGCCATTTCCATAGAGGCCAAGTTGACACTACTTCTCCCGACAATAATCACATTGCACATTTTATTATTTATTTTACAACGCATGTAAAAGAGTTGTCCCCTTTGTGTCTCCTTGTGTTCCTTAAGTTGAGCACTAACACATGTCGGAGAACTGAATCTTCACACACTTCCGCAAGGACAACATATTCCTCCATATTTTTCTGATTATATAATGGATTAATAAAGGAAGTACTGCCATTGTCCTCAATATGATACAATGGATTATTAAAAAGGGCACGGCCTTGTTTTTCTCCTTGGAATTCCTTGATTTCGGTTTTCTCTATAGCAAAGGAATTCCCACAACCATGGTTTTCTTTCTCTTCATACCTTGGATTTTAAGGCTCAACCCTTGGCCCTGCATTGTTTCTCACGGCCTGACCCGCAAGTTCCTTTTTTTCAGGCTTGCACACGTTCCGAAACTAACTCGGACATAACCCTCCTAAGTTCGTCACTTATGTTAGCCATAGCGTTGTTGCGCGGGATGGGAACGCTTGGATATGATACCAATATAATGTAATTAAGGAGGGGTGATGTTGGGTAAGTGGGTCGGGTGTGGAGGATATTCGGGTTGACCCGAAAATAGATGACAAAATGGGGTTCTCGGATTGACGGGATAGTGGTGTATTTGATGGCTGTTTCGGGAGTGTGTAGATGGAATCGGGTCAAGGAGTTTTGTGGGGTGGTTGTAGACACGTTGAGGGTGGGTTGGACGGTCGGGCTTTGGTGGTGGGGTGGTGTCCGGTTGACGGAATAGAACCAAGACAGTATGGTTTGCGGAAGGTTGTGTTATGTGGACTACTTGGTGTTGTTTGGATTGGACGGGTATTTGTGGACTGTTTCGGATGATGACCTTTGGTGGGGATGTTAATAAGGTATTGTGGGAGGTAATTATAGCCGGTATATAGTATATTGAGTGAGGGTTGAACACGAGTTGTCGGATACAAACTCGAGTGAAGGAAGGGTGACTTTTGGTTAAGTGTTGGTTTGGTTGATATGGTTTAAGTGTTTAGTGGTTGTGGTTGAAATGAGGATCGGTTTATGAGCCCAGGGATAGATACACGAGGGTTTTATTGCCCGAGCTGACACCAAGGGTAATGTAATCAATGCCACAAGGTCGAGACCGGCGTTTGCTAAGTGCAATGCCCGTGAACTAACCAAGTGAGGGTGATCGAAAGCCTTTTTGGTAACCCAAAGCCTGGGCTAGGTTGGTCCACAAAGTTCCAACATTCGCTTACCACTAAGGGGGTTCCTCGAGCTTGGGAAATGATTAGGTCACACAGTCCTAACCAAATATTACGCTAAAGGGAGGGGTGACCCACACAGGATCGATATGCTTCAACACACAAGTTGAAAACAAACTTTAGATTTAATCTTAAACTGAAACTGATTTTTACATTCATCCTAAAGTTCGTATTTATAGTAGTACATGGATTATTCTAGAAGGCAAACTAAAGTACACAAACTCTAGCTTGAAACTTTCGGCCAAGTAGGGACAAATGGGAAAGGGTTCGGGTTTTCTTGGTGGTCAAGGATGTTCTCAGCCTTGGTGTGAACAATGGGAAATGGTATGCCTTTTCTTGGAGACAAGGATTAACTCCAACTCCTTCACACCTCTTTGTGGATTCCAAGTAGAAGAATGGATGGATTTGGCTTCTCAAGGAACTCATCTTCTTGGAATGTGTATGGAAACGTCCATTCTTTGCTCTTACTTGGTCAACCATGTCGGCCAACCTCTTCATCTCCCCTTGGACGGTTTTTTGAAGACTCTAATGTAGCCAAATTCATGAACTAATTGGTTCATGAATTGTCTTCTTGGAAGCCTTAGCTTCTAGATCATTTTTGTCCTTGACACCTTGTCCTCTTACCCTCCTCTCGGCCTTGTCAATTTATTACATGGCTCATTAAATGTGTCCTAATGAAAACTAATAGCTAAGCTAAGAACTAAAGGGAAACAACAAGCTAAAATAAATACATGGTATCGGCCAAGACCAACAATAAGGTCCAAAATACAATGTCTTTTTGACCCTTCACGTAACAACTCCAATTCCATTCCATTTTTCATGCCATATTAGGCATGTAAGTGTAGGTTGATGGGTCACCATTGGCATTCTTAGTAAAGCTCTTCTCGACTCATGTTGAGAGTTTAAGTTCGTGGGCTTTCTTTCATCAAAATCACTTGAATTTTTTATATGTGATAGATTCAACCTCTAAGAGTTCAGATCTACCAATAGAACTACCAAATTCAAATAACAACTCAATTTTCTTTTATGGATTTTTAAAAAATTCAGATTTTTTGTGATTTTCAAAATAAAAAGAACCTAGGATTGAGAACTGTAGAAACAAAACTCTAGCCTAAGCTCTGATACCAAATAAATGATACTGACTTATTAGTCCACGTGGATATTAGACCAACTCATAAATAATCTGATCCATTCGAATTTATTTATTTGATATTATTGTGACTAAATTTTAAGAATCCACCACTATTAAAGGACGAAATAAGCTGAGTTGAACCTTGATCTGAAATTAATTGAAGACTGCATCAATTTTAAATTAAAAATTGCAGCTCCAAACGTAGAGGTGGTTTTTTTTTTAATCTGACAGTCGCAAAATATGAAGCATCAAAAAAATGGATACAAGCAAATGGTTTGTTATTGTTTTGGGTTAACCTAGATGGGTCAAGCTATTTATTATTGGGATCACGTGGATCAATAAATCATTGTCACCTATTTAATTAAGGCAAAATACATAAATGCCCCTTAAATTTGTCCCGAAAATTAAGTTACACGTACTAATTTTACTGGTGATTTCTTACCCTGTCCGAAGTGAGTTTAATATATACCCTCTTAAAAATGTAGAATCAATCTTATGAGGGGCAGTGTATTACACACGTTGGCACCTCATAATCCACTTAATTTTTCGTCGTCTCCTTATCTTCCATATACTTCTAATCTTCTTAACCAATTGAAAATTTCCCCCCAACTTCTAATCTATTTAATTCCCCTTTTTTCTCCTTTATTCTATTTAATTAATACCAAACTCACCAACAAATCTCTCTATAAAAACACAGTGTAAGAAGCAGGGCCATATAATTTTGACCAATAATTTATCACCTACAGTTCCTCAATATTTCCTTGTCGGGAACTACATTAAATATGGTGAAAGAGAATGTAATATGTACTAATATGTAGGAGGAGAGATTTTTAACGTTAAAGACAATTGGAGTTCAATAGGGGGAAGGAGAGATTTTTAACTCGAAAATTAATGTTAGGGTAATTTAAGTCTAATATGTAGGAGGAGGACAGATTTAAGTCATGTACAATACGTTAGGAGTTTTTTTACTCTTTTCCATTTTATTAACAACAAAAATTAATAAAATAGTAAATGGCATTAAAATAAAAGAATATTACTATTAAAAAGGGGATTAAAGCTTGTGTGGTGATTTACAAAGAAAGTTGCAGCTGAAACAATCTTTACCAAAAAGATTAATAAAGAGGTGCCTATGAATAGAAGAGCATAGTTTTACTTGTCATATTAGCAACTACCAATATGCTGGATAAGTGAAAGCCCGCGCACAGCAGTGGCCCAATGTTTTTTTTATTACATTTGCTTTGACACAGAAATGTAGAAAGAAAAAGTAAAATATGCGAGAGCAGAACATTTAATACATGACAATTTAACATACCCTTATGTACATTATGTGGAAAAGACGTAGTACACGTCTAATAAAACGGTATTCTACCTTAGAAACATAAGAGAGTTATGTGCGAGATTCGGAGAAAAGCCGATCACAATAATCTATTGTATGTAGTTTTATCTTGCGGAATGCAAGATGTTGTTTTCATCAAAAATTTAGAAATTGCGTGTGTATGCAAATACGCCTAAGAACGCATCTTATTAATGAAAGTATATATGTCCTAGAGACAATCTATATTTGGGACATAATATACTTGAACACATTCATATTATTAATAAGATTAATATTTATGGCATTTGCAATTATTGAATTATTATTTGATTGTTTATAATTATTCATTAATGTGCATTCCTTGAACTTATGTTGTCATTAATAGAGTAAGTTATTGATGATAGAGCGTAACTCTCTAAATAGCCTCGACTAATGATCATCGAGAATGAGATATCGATGGTATGTTATAAGTCGACGTGTGGTCTGCATTACATTCTTGGAGAATGTAGCATGTCTCACCTGCTACGAGTAATGGTTACTCGTGATGGACACATGGATACTTTTGGAAAGTATTGGTATACCCTGCTGATAAACTATTTGGTATACATGTCTGGAGTATTATCAGTGTGTGGGAGATAAAGGTCCTTTGACTTGAGGTCAATACACACCTTGTTTACAGAGTAATGTACTTTGACCATGTCCTAAGCTTAAACTCCTTATAGGATAAGACACGGCTTGTGTTGGGTGCATTATGATATAAACTAAGGTGGTAGTTGAGCCAAGAATAGGATTCATTCCTCGATTGGATATTCGAGAAAGCACTCAACTTCTCAGTGATATTAGGTCGACCAAGTCATTGGCCAATGCAAGAGACATATTTAGAATATGATCTAGTTGTCGGCTAATATAGATGAGATAAAGTGATCAAGCCATTTGGATAGACACATGACAAATCCTAAGCTTGATCGAGTGTGTCGCGAATGAAAGGAATTTATCATTTCACATAAAGGTTATGTTTGATGGATTCATGTAAACGTACTTCACATATTGAGTTCGTCGTACGACGCAGTCTAGGAGTTTCGTATAGACCTTAATTGGATTAGTGTCAATATGTGAAGGCCTATAGGATCACACTATGTCGATTGTCTTTTCGATCTAAGGGTGTATTGAGAAAGTATTAAATATTCGATTTGAAATCGAGATATTTAAATTGATAATAAATATGGGATAATTTCTATTAGATGGAAATTATTTAATTAAATCAAAATTAGATTTTGGATTTAATGTGCTGAATATATATATATATTAAACGAAAATGGAAAACGTTATTTGACGTAAAGGTGTCGCGGCCCCAACCCGACAGTGAGCCCAGTCGGACTGGCCCACTACACCTCGGTTTTGGGCCAGGCTTGGAGCCCAACCCTAATCTTATTTGTGACCTAATTTTAACTATAAATACAGTACAACCTCATTGTTATCACACACACATTCCATTATACAATTCTAGACTTAGAGTCTAGAATAAAACACTCTCAAACCTCTGCGAAGATTTCCTAGCTTTCTTGACAGAGGAATACATCGTAGCAAGGTGCATGCAGTCGAAGGGGACATTCGTGTGTACTCCCTGAGTAAAAGATTTCATATTTTATAACCTGTAAGTTTTTTGTTAAGTTTTACTTTACAGGTTTTAATTGTCATATAACCATACCAGAAACGAGAATTGTTGGGGTAAGTAAACAAAATTTTAAACTTCCGCAACGCTTTACTTATGTGTTTTGAGCCAACAAAACCCTACAGTGGTATCAGAGCCCAGTCTGGTTCAATGGTTATATAACAATTGAATAGAAAAATAATATGGGTTAAACATAAAAATGGTTTTCAAAATGAATTAAAATAAGGCTTCTTGAAATCCTACTTATCTTGACTGAACAGTTAACCTTTTTACGTCACCATAAATTATCAACTATGCTAAATCGAGGAAGTCATTCCGTTCTAACTCGGACTAAGCCAAGTGCAGATAATCGGTTCATTACGAACATGGTGCATGGTGAAGAACGGGTATGAATGGATGATGGTCGATATGTGTGTTATTAATAATGGTGGGTGATGATAAAGGATCTGTGATCTGATCTCTAAATTGAATTTAGGGTTCGGTCAATTTTTAGAAAATCAACACGGATACGTTCGATCAGGACGTCGGCGCTGCGCCAGTCACGGTGACAGGCAGGGGCCGCGGCTCCTGTCCGAAATTCGCGATTAAAAGCTTCGTTTTAATATTTTGGACTTACTGGACAGTAGGCGTCGCGGCTCCATGGGCGAGCGCCACGGCCCTAATGAACTACAGAAGCCGAAAGATTTCTGCCTTGCCAGCGCTGCGGCTCCATAGTGGAGCGTCACGACGCTAATGCATTGTAGAAGCCAAAAGGCTTCTGCCTCACTGGCGTCGCGGCCCTAATGATTGGCGCCGCGACTCCACCTGTCCAGAAAATAATTAAAAATTTGTTTAACCCACGATTATTATTAAACAGTGTATTATTTGATAAGTATATTATTTATGTGCTAAATGTCAAATTGTTTGTCATTTAAATTACTAGAATAACGTCCGTAAATAACTGTCTGGGTAGGCGGCACCCAGTATGTGCTTAAACCGCTTAATATCATGCTTGGGCAGGCGGTACCCAATAAGTGCTTAATAGACTTTGCATGATAATTAAGATGTTATATTTGATATAACATACTAGAGTTGATCTTGGTTAAAATCCTGAATTAAAATGTTCCCCAAAATTTAATACAAGTCTCATTTAAAATGAAAATGTCGTCCGTTATAATTGATTTTAGTGCAAAATCCTTTTCAACGAGATGAGTATTTATGTCACAACATTTGCTCTAAGTCTACAAGGACTCAGACTCTTTCATAAATACATGTTAAATGTAGAAGTGGGTGATAAACCTTCATGAGTATTTACACCACAGTGTTTGCTCTCTAAGGCAAAACTCACGTAGATACATAATTGCAGTTGCATAACGGGGTTGACTTGGAAGGAGAATCTTTATATGATGGTTGGGAGAGATTCAAAGAGTTTCAAAGGAAATGTCCTCATCATAGGCTTGAGCAGTGGATGTTAGTCCATAATTTTTACAATGGGTTGTGTGGTACGACCTGTACCATAATTGATGTTGCTGCTGGAGAGACATTCATGAGCAAGAGTGCTAATGAGGAGTATGAGCTGTTGGAAGATATGACAACAAATAAATATCAATGGTCCGATGAAAGACCGACCAACAGGAGAAAGGTGGTTGGAGTTCATGAGTTAGATGCTATCACCACGTTAACTGCTAAAGTTGCTTATTTGACAAAGCAATTACAGCAGAATACTATGACAACCAATGTTGTTCAGACACAGGCAGGATACGAGATTTGTGGAGGACTACATACTTTTGATCATTGCACAACAGTGGATCCCAACAATGTACCTATGGACCAAGCTCAGGTTCAGGCAAATGGGAATTTTCAGAGGCCCTACAACAACCCATTCTCCAACACTTACAATCCTGGGTGGAGGAATCACCCTAATTTTTCGTGGAGCAACAGCCAGAACCAGCAGCCACAATTCCAAGGGCAGTATCAATAAAATAATCAACAACAGCTCATGACTCAAGCTTCGTCGTTTCAGCAGCCCAAACCACAAGTTCAACAAGCTGAACCCAATGAATTGCAATCAGCCTTACTGACTCTCACCAATTTCCAGACTCAGTTCATGACTGAAACGAGATCTTCTATCCAAAACCTGGAAACACAAGTGGGTCAGCTAGCTAATATGTTAAACAACATATCACAGGGGAATCTCCCTAGCAATACTGTTGTAAATCCGAAGGAGCAATGTTAGGCTATAAATTTGAGAAGTGGTAAGCAAGTTGAACCAGTTGCACCTCTACCATCTGCGGAGAAGACAGATAAATTGAGTGAGGCATCTAATTCAGAGATGGAGGGGGTTACTGAAGACTACCCCACGGTGGAAAAAGGCACCCCCAGCAGTGAGTAATGAGCTTCAAATCAGAATTCCGTACCCGCAGAGGCTTAGAAAAAGTTCTTTGGATAAATAATTTTCCAAGATTTTGGAAATATTCAAAAAACTGCACATAAATATTCCATTTGTTGAAGCCTTAGAGTAAATGCACAGTTATGTCAAATTCATGAAAGAAATTCTCTCTAAAAAGAGAAAAATGGGAGATTATGAGACTGTGGCGTTAACTGAAGAGTGCAGCGCTATTTTACAAAAGAAGCTTCCCCAGAAGTTGAGAGATCCAGGGAGCTTCACTATTCCCTGCACTATCGGGAATTTTGAGTGTCAGCATGCTCTGTGTGATTTGGGGGCAAGTATCAACCTGATGCCCTTATCTATGTTTCGTAGAGTTGGTTTTGGTGAAGCTAGGCCTACAACAGTTACCTTGCAGTTAGCAGATCGCTCGATCAAGCATCCACGGGGAATTATTGAGGATGTGTTAGTTAAAGTGGACAAATTCATTTTTCCTGCTGATTTTATTATCCTTAACACGGAGGAGGATGTTGATGTGCCCATAATTCTTGGGAGACCATTTTTAGCCACGGGGCAAGCACTTATAGATGTGAAGGGTGATTTGAGATTCCGAGAGCAGGGCGAAAAGGTGGTCTTCAATGTATTCAAGTCGATATCGTATCCCAGAGCAAGTGACAATTGTTTCTCAATTGATGTGATTGAAGGAGTTGTTTCTGAAAAGAACATGACTACTGACGCTCTTGAGGTGGCACTGACACAAGGTGAGGAAGATGACAGTGATGATGTCGAGCTTGTGGATTATGTCAGGCGGGTGAATTCTTATGAGCCATTTTATAGAAAGAAATATGAGGAGTTGGGGAAATTTCCAGAAAGACCATTGCCTTCCATAGAGAAACCTCCAATGTTAGAATTGAAGACTCTGCCAGAACATCTTCACTACATGTATCTGGGTGAGAATGAAACCTTACCGGTGCTTGTATCTGCTTCTCTGTCTAATGTGGAAGTGGAAAAATTATTTAGAGTCTTAAAGGCTAACAAGCTTGCTATTGAGTGGACATTGGCAGATATTAGACGGATAAGCCCTTCTACGGTAATGCATAAAATCCGTTTAGAAGATGAGAGCAAGCCTTCAATTGAAGCTCAAAGAAGGTTGAACCCAACTATAAAGGAAGTGATGAGAAAAGAGATCTTGAAATGAAGAGAAAATCTGCGTCCGGCTAAATGACGTTAAACAACAGCACTATTGGGAGGCAACCCAAGATTTTAATAGTTATTTTTGTTTTGTGTTATTTTCGAACAATCTCAGTGTCTTGTTGTTTCTTGGTCTGTGTTTTTTTTTATGTTAGGTGAATTGTGAGCCAACTCTGGGGTGAAAAAGCATCGTGAATGAGCCCTACTTTGATTATCATCCACCGCCGCCGCCACCACCATTATGAATCTCTTAGCTGCAATTTCGGTGAGTCTTCTTACTCTTGCTTTACTTATCACATTGGGGACAATGTGTCGAATAGGTTTGGGGGGAGTCTTACTGTTTTATGTTAATTGTTTATGTTTATTTGTCGTTAGTGTCCTTGTTTAGTGTCAGTGCTTAAGTGTCATGTGTCAATGAATCAAGTTAATAACAATAGCCCATGAGATTGAATGAACACATGTGATAGAGTTGGATGAAATTGATAGCCATGAAATGCATAAATCTATCTGTTTGAGTTGGATAGGTCTTGAGTTGTTTTAAATTATTAATAAGTATGAAAACCCGGCCATGATTGGTGAATTTCTTGTATTCAAATATTAGTTTAGACATGAATGAATTTTGGTTTGAGGAAAGATGGTGGAAAGTCCTAGAACTTGCTTGCTTGCTATTTGAGACGAAATCATAGATGATGCATGCTTAGGAAGATGATTTAGGCCATCTTTGGAACGATTGAGTCTTTCAAGCCAACCTTGACTAATGTAATTCCTAGTTACCCTCTTTGAGCCTTAAGTAACCCTTCTTTGATTGACACCTATTCTGAGCCTACTTGAAACTCTTTACAAAACATTTCCTTCCCTTGAATTCCATGAGCATATACGTAGATGATTAGGGGATTGACATTTTGTAACTGGTATTTTAAATTGGGTGCTACCAATATAAGAGCAAAGGATTGAAAAAAAAATGAATACACTACACTTCTCTTGTACATACATTGAAAAACAAGTTTGGGGGTGTAGTTCGAAGAGAAAAGAAAAATTGGGTAAAGAAAAATTGGGGATTGCTTTTGGTTTATAACGTGAATATAGATTTGGGTTGATTGGTTTCTATGCTTTTGGTAACTTTGAGCCTAAATGACATTTCATCTACCCGTGCCTAAGCCTATCATCATAACCTATAAAAGTCATATTGATTCTTAAGCATGTATTGTCTAAATTAGTGGAGAGTAGCAAGTTAGCAAGCCTATAGAACTTGGACCTGAGGGACGGTTGGTAAGAATTAGTTGTGCATGAACTAATATTGAATACTTATTTAAGTTAATAATCATGGTTGAGTGGCCATATGCATTAATAACTTTAAACAAATTCGAGGATTATCCGACTTGAAATTCTAGATAGCAAATTAGTGGCTAGAATGTTCCGGAAGATTTTATTGCATGTTGTTCATGATTTTCGAGGCATGATTTATTGTTGTTGACCTGATTCAGTCTAGAGTCTGTGTGTTTTTCTTTTTAAGGTGTCTAGAGCTCTTTACTCGAGAACGAGTAAAGTGTAAGTTTGGGGGTGTTTGTTAGATAGATTTTAGTACTGTTTTAGAGTGTATTTAGGGAGTCTTTTGTTTGTATTTTAGTTGTTTTGTGCAATATTATGTGTGTTATTTTGTATTTTCAGGCTTTAAGTGATTCAGAAAGGAATAAGGCGAATCCAAAAGGAAATAGGCGGCTATTAAGGACAAAAATGTACACCTGATCACAAGAAATTAGTCAAAGAAGTCCTGGGAAGCTTAGAAAGCAGTCTAGAAATAATTCCAGATGAAGAACGCTGAAGAGCCGCGGCGCAACACAACATGGAGCCATGATGCTGAAGGGCCGCGGTGCCCAACATTAACTCTGCGGCGCCCCACTGGCAGAAAGTGAGCGACTTTCAGAAGCGAATTAGTGCCGCGACGCTCTAATAGCTGAGTCGCGGCGCCGACGACGTCAGGGAAGCGAGAAACCTAAATTTAACAAGGGTAAAAAGATCCATTTTAGGGGTTTTTCGTAATATATATTGGGGGAAACATTTTTCTGAAAAGGATATAACACTTTGGAGGCAAGAAACAAGAGAACAAGGAGCCATTAGAGACATCTATTGTTCAAGTTCTTTTCTTTTTCTTTACTTTAATTCAGTTCATGTTGGGTATTAAGTTAATTAGTTTTCTTAGCATGTCTTGGAGCTAATTACTTTTATTAGGGTTTTCCATCGAATCACTTGAAACTCTATTATGATTTAACGCATTGTTAATGTTCTTCTTCATCTATTAAAATCTATTCAACTTGCGTTTATTGAATGATAATTAATTCTTTAGTTTTCATTATCTATATGATTTCAAATTGAGATATGAAAGGGGAGATTTGAATATGCTATAGTTGATTAGACGTAGGTTTAATCTTGAACGAGAGTATCACGATTGCATGTGTAGTTTTTTAGGTTATTGATCTTAATCCTCCTATGTGATCGAATTTATCATAGAAATATAGAAAATTCTCATTTAAGTTGAGTTTTTATATGTCCTAATCAGAATATAGAACATCTCAGTTAACCTACTATCTTACTAAGAAGAAGAATCATTAGTCTTGCATTAATGAATGATAGAGTGGAAAGTTGAGGAGATTGGAAATCCTAATACCTTCATTACTGAATTAAACCTCGTGTGTTTTCATTGCTATTTTATTCTAGAAATTCATGTTAGTTTGTTAAATCTTTAATTAGAAATCACCACCTATATTTGTTGGCCAAATAGAAACTAAAGATTAATTAATTGGTACTTGATAAATCAGTATTTGTGGACGATACTCGGTCTTACCAAAATTTATTATAAATTGCGATACGTACACTTGCGTAGCATCTAGAAATACCGCAACAACTTTGTCACATCAATGAATCAAGGATAACGAGATTAAGAAAGTTAGACTACCTGGAACCATTTGACTTAGAGTCCTATGGTAATTGTGAATCTTGCTTGAGAGGAAAGATGACCAACAAGCCACTTTCTGGGAAAGGTATGTGAGCCACAGAGGTGATTGAGTTGGTCCATACTGATGTATGTAGGCCATTTTCAACTCAAGCTAAGAGAGGCTTCCCTTACTTCATCACTTTTACAAACGATTTCACAAGGTTTGGGCATGTGTATCTTATGAAACACAAGTCTGAAGCCTTTGAGAAATTCAAGGAGTACAAGTCAGAAGTAGAGAAGTAACTTGAAACAAGTATCAAGACCCTTTGATCAGATCGAGGAGGTGAATACTTAAGTAAAGAATTTATGGATTACTTGAAGCTTCATGGAGTCCAATCACAATGGACACCTCCTAGAACGCCATAAATGAATGGTGTTGCTGAAAGGAGAAATCGAACCATATTAGATATGGTTAGATCCACGATGAGTTTCTCAGCTATACCAACATACCTTTGGGGCTATGCATTGCAAAGCTCAATTTATATCTGAACAAAGTTCCTTTAAAGTCAGTAGAGAAAACTCCATATGAGATATGGAATGGCAAGAAGCCAGCACTTAAACACATGCGACCTTGGGGGTGTCGCCCTACATATGTAAAGAAGATGCTTACTTACAAGTTGGAATCTAAAAGTGAGAAATATTATTTTGTGGGGGTATCCAAAGGAAACTAAGTGATACTATTTCTATCTTTCTGGAGAACATCAGGTCATTATTTCCAGAAATGCAACTTTCCTTGAAGAAGACTATGTCTATAAGGAACAGAGCTACAATGAGATATAACATGAAGAAATTCAAGAACCACAAGATAACACAAAAGTTGAACCATTGTCGAATGACCTAGACAAGAATTCAGTGGAAGTATTTGGTGAAGATTGGGTACTTAGATTACACCCTTCAGCCAATGGGAGTGCTGTGAGAGATAGTGCAGAAATGCAAGGCTCTCACACATAACCAATGGAAGATGATACAATGGTTGTACATCATTCCATTTAGAAAATACATAAAAATGACATTCCTGAAAGCTCTCAAGGTGGTAGATTGTCGAGCACACAAAGACCTTCTCACAATCAGAATACAAAAAACACTGAAATGCAGAATAATCAACACCATAGGACCACTAGGACTCAGCGATCGCCTGAAAGACTTAATATCCTTGTTGAAACACACAATGAGATAGATATTCCTGATGACGATGAACCTACAACCTACAGCGAAGCTATGTTAGACATTGATTCGCAGAGATGGAAAGAAGCCATGAAATCTGAGATGGACTCGATGTACGTCAATCAAGTTTGGAACTTGGTTGATTTGCCAACAGGAGTTAGACCCATAGGATGCAAATGGGTCTTCAAGAAGAAAATTGATGCATATGGCAAGGTACATACTTATAAGGCAAGATTGATGACTAAAGGTTATAATCAACGGCCTGAGGTCGATTATGATGAATCTTTTTCACCTATTGCAAAAATTAAGTCCATTCGGATTTTGCTTGTGATAGCCGCATACTATGATTATGACATTTGGCAAATGGATGTTAAAACTGATTTCCTCAATGGTAACCTAATTGATGAGGTTTATATGATACAACCTGAGGGTTTTATATCCAAGAATAAGCCCAAAGCAGTATGCAAGCTACATAAGTCCATTTATGGACTTAAGCAAGCCTCAAGGAGTTGGAATATTTGCTTTGACAAAGCAGTCAAATCGTTTGACTTTGTTAGAAGCAAAGAAGATCCATGCATTTATAGTAAGCGCAAGGAACGGAGTATTATTTTCATTGTTATATATGTAGATGAAATATTAATAATGGGAGATAATAAGACTCTTATGCAATCAGTCAAGGAATGGTTATACAGCACCTTCATGATGAAGGACTTGGGTGAAGTCTGCTACATTTTTGGAATTAGGATCTATAGAGATAGACCTAGTAGATTATTGGGGCTGTCACAATCTATATACATAAACAAAGTGCTAAGACGATTCTCTATGGAAAACTCCAAGAAGGGAAGTCTTCCTATGTGTCAAGGCATCAAGTTAACAAAGAATGATAGTCCTTCTACTGTTGCAGAACTTGAACGCATGAAGAGAATCTCATATGCTTCAGATATAGGATCAATCATGTATGACATGACATGTACGAGGTCAGATGTGGCCTATGCACTTAGTATGACATGCAAATTCCAGCAGAATCCTAGGGAAGAACACTGGAAAGCAGTTAAGAGTATTCTTAACTATCTTAGACGAACTAAAGAATATTTCTTAGTCTATGGTGGACAAGAGAAGCTAGTGGCTACTGGGTATACTGATTCTAGTTTCCAGACAGATCTTGATGACTTCAAGTCTAAGTCTGGATATGCCTTCATTTTCAATGGTAGAGCAGTGAGTTAGAAAAGTTCCAAGCAAGAAACCACTGCTGATTCGACGACTGAATTCGAGTACATTGCTGGATCAGAAGCTTGTAAAGAAGTTGTCTCGATATCTGAATTCTTAAAAGAACTAGGGGTTGTTCCAAGTACCAGTCATCCAATAATGATATATTGTGATAACACTGGTGCGATTGCGCAAGCTAAGGAACCAAGATCAACAAACAGAAACAAGCATGTACCAAGGAAATACCACATACTCAGGGAGATGGTGAAAACTGAAGAAATAAGATTAGACTATTTCTCACAGATAATAATCTAGCTGACCCATCTACTAAACCATTAAGCTTAGTTAAGCATAATGATTATTTTGAAAATATGGGCATTAGATACATTGGAGATTGGCTCTAGGCCAAGTGGGAGATTGAAAGTATATATGTCCTAGAGATAATCTATATTAGGGACATAATGTACTTGAACACATTCGTATTATTAATAAGATTAATATTTATGGCATTTACAATTATTGAATTATTATTTGATTGTTTATAATTATTCATTAATGTGCATCCCTTGAGCTTTCGTTGTCATTAATAGAGTGAGATATTGATGATAGAGCGTAACTCTCAAAATAGCCTCGACTAATGATCATCGAGAATGGGATATCGATGGTATGTTATAAGTCGGCATGTGGTCTGCATCACATTCTTGAAGAATGTAGCATGTCTCACCTGCTACGAGTAATGGTTACTCGTGATGGATACATGGATACTTTTGGAAAGTATTGGTATACCCTGCTGATAAATAATTTGTTATACATGTCTGGAGTGTTATCAGTGTATGGGAGATAAAGGTCCTTTTACTTGAGGTCGATACGCACTTTGTTTACATAGTAATGTACTTTGACCCTGTCCTAAGCTTAAACTCCTTATAGGATAAGACGCGGCTTGTGTTGGGTGCATTATGATGTAAACTAAGGTGGTAGTTGAGCCAAGAATAGGATTTATTCCTCGATTGGATATTCGAGAAAGCACTCAACTTCTCAGTGATATTAGGTCGACCAAGTCATTGGCCAATGCAAGAGACATATTTAGAATATGGTCTAGTTGTCGACTAATAAATATGAGATAAAGCGATCAAGCCATTTAGATAGACACATGGCAAATCCTAAGCTTGATCGAGTGTGTCGCGAATGAAAGAAATTTATCATTTCACATAAAGGTTATGTTTGTTGGATTCATGTAAATGTACTTCACATATTGAGTTCGTCGTACAGCGCAGTCTAGGAGTTTCGTATAGACCTTAATTGGATTAGTGTCAATATGTGAAGGCCTATAGGGTCACACTATGTCGATTGTCTCTTCGGTCTAAGGGTGTATTGAGAAAGTATTAAATATTTGATTTGGAATCGAGATATTTAAATTGATAATAACTATGCGATAATTTCTATTAGATGGAAATTATTTAATTAAATCAAAATTGGATTTTGGATTTAATGTGTTGAATATATATATTAAACGAAAACGGGAAACGTTATTTGACGTAAAGGCGCCGCGGCGCCAACACGGCAGTGGGCCCAGTCGGACTGGCCCACTGCACCTCGATTTTGGGTCAGGCTTGGACCCCAACCCTAATCTGATTTGTGACCTAATTTTAACTATAAATACAGCACAACCTCATTATTATCACACACACGTTCCATTATACAATTCTAGACTTATAGGCTAGAATAAAATTCTCTCAAACCTCTGCCAAGATTTCCTGGCTTTTTTTACAGAGGAATACATCGTAGCAAGGTGCTTGCAGTAGAAGGGGACATTCGTGTGTACTCCCTGAGTAAAAGATTCCAGATTTTATAAACTGTAAGTTTCTTGTTTAAGTTTTACTTTACAGGTTTTGATTGTCATATAACCATATCAGAAATGAAGAATTGTTAGGGTAAGTAAACAAAATTTTAAACTTCTGCTGCGCTATAATTATGTGTTTTGAACCCAACAAAATCCTACAATTAATTCGTCATTAGCTGGAGTTGTAGTCATTAGTTTTATAGCCAACTTTTGCCATTCCAAAACCATAGCATGAGGAAATGTTTCGGAATACCTATAAAAAGCAAGTAAACAGGAATCAACAAATTAAAATGAAATTCCCGTTTGGCCATAGATTTTGAGAGCATATTTTGAAGATCTATTTTCAAATTTTTGTTTGGCCATAAAATTTTGACATATTTTGAAAATAAATCTTCAAATCCCAAATTTTGGCTCAAACCTGTTTTTGGGCCAACATCTATGTTTTGGCCTTTTCAAAACTTTTAAAAAATACCCCAAACTTTTGTATTTTATAAAAAAAATCTCATCTATTTATGACTCAACTAATTCAATCTATCATGTTCCTCCATTAAAGTCTTATCTATCATGTTTCCACAATTAAAGCAGTATATTCTATAAAGTGAATGAGCTAAGTTGTGCCCAAACAGTAGAAGAAGAAACCGTAGAGAAAAAATTGTTCTGCCAACCGTAGAAATCTGTTGCGAAGATAAAAATGAATTTGTATTATAATTTGAATTGTAGTAGCTAGTAAGTGTGTTATTAGCAGTTGTTATTAAAATATCATGTTTTGCATAATTTGGGATTAGCAAGTATGTACGTTTTATATGATTGAGTATTCTTGATAGTTTTTTGAACTTATAGGTATAAGTAATGTTTCATGTTTTTCAAAACAAAAAGTAAAATATGTTTTGAAAAATTATGGCCAAACACATTTTCAAAATTTGAAAAACTTCACCCAAATCAAATTTTTTAAAATATTTTTGGAAATCTATGGCCAAACCCTAGCGAAATGAGAGGAATGCCAAAAAAATAGATATTTCTCCTTTGTTTTTAAAAATGGATGAAAAATATCGTGAAGAAGAGTGCAATACTACCAAAACAAAGCATGTGACCAGATGTGACGACCCAAGAAAAAAAATAAACAAACAAAAAGGATCATTTACATCTTTGAATTCGGTAAAGAAAGTTTAAAATTTTGAAATGTGCTTTATTTAATTATTACAATAGCAACAAAGGAAGCTACGGATGGGAGAAACAATCTAAGTTGTATCTGCTTGGCAAATTGTAACGTGAAAGTTAAACAAAATTTTGAGACATAAAAGGACGTTTCGAGGCTTTTTTTTATAGGATGTACAATTGAATATACTTTAAACTTATGAGTTATAGAGTATTAAGACTTAGCCTTAAGCTTAAAATGTAGGGAAAAAATAGATTTGATCTTAAGGGTGTTCAAATGAGATCGAAAAACCGATCTGAACCGATAAATTGAGTTAAATTGAGTTAGTGAACCGAAAATCAACTCGGTTTGGTTTGATTTGGTTTTAAATTTTGAAAAGTTGATAACATTTGGTTTGATTTGATGTTAACCCAATAAAAAATTGAACCAAACCGATAAATATATACATATATAAAAAATTACGTGATATATATATATATATATTATTGTACATATTAATTAGAAAATTCTCTATCTTCTTCATAATTTTGGCACATTCCAATTTTCAAGTCCAATACTAACTTAAATAATTAGGAAGAAAGGTCAAGTCCATTTGTTCCTCCTAGCCCATTTAACTTTAAGTTAAAATAGATGATTTTTTTCCTGAAGTTAAAATAAAATTAAAGAAGACAAAAGTTAAATCTTTAGTTTAAAAAGAAAATTGTCAAATCATTCACTTCAGCGAACTAGCAAAGCTTTCTCGGCAATTACAAAGTTTGAAGTTTCAACCTAAGTTTCACATTGTTGTAATTTTCTAGTTGCTTCAGTGCATTTTTCCGAGTGTTTGTAGGAATAGAAAGATAGAGAAATTGGGTGATTTTCTTTTTATCCTAATAAAAGTTATTGTATTCATGAACGAATAAATGAAATAAATAATTTAATCTTTTTTATTATGATGATAGACATTAGTAATCTGTGTGTGCATAATATTTAAGGGTAGACAAGTAGCAATTTAGCCATAACAATGCACATACATCTCTCTTAATTAAGTTGAGTAACTCAAATTACCAATGATTTTTGAAATTCAAATAAGTATCGCATGCCTGACTTTTTGACACACATAATGAAAACATTGCCTAATGCAATTTCAAGATCGAGATTAGAGAACAATTATTATATGTTATGTCACTTCGACAAATAATTTGAAAATCTAAATACATGTATAATAGTTGAACAAGTATATCACTAAAATGACATTCAGTGAGAAAGCCTCCAACTTGGCGTAATCTTAAAGAAGTTGTTAAATAGAAGAATAAACAAGGGAAAACAAACTAAAACATCATAATATTAATTGCTTATTAAGCACATAATAATATCTCCATTGGTAAAAATCATATTGAATTAAAGATAAGTACTCATCGAGATAGTTATTGTATCTCATTTTCATTATTTGAACACCACTTGTATCAATTTTTTTGCATTATAATTAAAATACATTCTTAAAATTCGCAAAAATAATGAATCAAACTGATAAAATTGACAAAATTGATAAAATCGAAATCGATAGAACTTATACTATACTGGTTTAGTTTGGTTCGAATATTACAAAAAAAAAAAACAACTTAACTGGTTTGATTTGATTTTAACCAAAAAATGAGTCAAATCGGATCATGAACACCCCTAATTGACCTATTAATTGACATCAAAATGGGAACTTGATTATATATTTTGACTCTACAACTTATGTATAACGTGCCCATGCAATCAATTTTGATTTTTTGATCGTTGACCCGTAGGGCGGGTTGAGTTGATCAAGAGTTGATTTTCATTTGAGGTGTCCTAAAAATATGGGATTAGCTTATAGAGACTAATTTGAATTCGTTAATTGTGATTTTGAATATATTGAGGCTATTGGAGGTCGTTTGAGGTGAATTCGATGTTTTAAGAAAGGTTTGTATACCAATTTTGGTGGAACTTTATGAAAAAAAGTGTTAGTTTCATAAATAGATTTTGGTGGCAATCTATTCAACTTCATTATGTTAGTTTTTTATTATTATTATTTTTATCATCATTTGAACGCTATATCCCATGATCCAGCATGGTTAGTTTTTTTTTCAAATGTTTTTATGTATTCTGATTTGTGGATCTATAGAGGTGAAGGATCCATGTGCGAAGGAGAGATGAAATGGGTAAAATGGGGTGCTTCCACCTCTGAAGATCTATTTTTTGAGCAAGAGTTACAGCCGGTGAGCTGACGAAGATGCGGTGGTCTTGGTTTTTTAATTGGCGGAGCTATTACCGAAAAAATGGCTATAATATCTGCAAAATACCATGGCCACTTTCAATTTTTGTCATATAAAAATCAAATTTTGAAAAGGAAATAGAGGACAAAGTGTTTTTTAGTAGATAAATATAAAAAAAATGACGTAGCCAATGATATGGATATGATGTGACGTTAATTTTTCGATGTGGCTATGATGTGTCCGTTATCTATGTATTCAGAATATATACTATAAAATAGAAATTATTTTTAAAAAATTGTCAGTTTCGAGCCCGCAGAAAATTGTGTTTCCTAAAGAATTTAATACCCTCACAATTCCCCAAGGTTTAGATTAATTCCTTCCATGATAGAACGAAATTCTATTCTGCAATACTGACAATTGAAATTGCAGAGCTTCAACAAACTCAACGAAGGTATGTAATCACACGACACTTATCGATTTTTTATCTTTGAAAAACTAATGCAAGAAGAGGGGATGAAAAGTCTATTTTTCAGAGAGTAAAACTTTTTATTACCGTGAGTGAAAAAATGAGGCGAAGCCTTTGAAAATTTTATAGCCATTGAAGAGGCACAAAGGCACCTGTTCGGGGAAGAAGGTGACCGTTTGGTTGGTTGTGACTGTTGGGAAATTTATTTCGCAAATTAATTAAACATTAATTAAGTTCTCCGTGAATTAATTAAACATTAATTAAGTGAATTAAATAACAAAAATGGAAATAAAATAAATTTGGTCCAAAAAGATTATTAATCAATCAGATCATTTGATTCAAATCCGAAGTCGAACCGAGCGACGACGACGGCGCGAGGGGAGGTCCTCTTCTCAACTCTTTATGAGTTAGAGGATGTGTTTCTACATATAAACACCAACATAACACTTTCCACTGCCAACGTGGGAGAATGCTCACTTGGAAAAGTTACTTTTTCAAAATTTCATTTCCCTCCAATTTTGTTTTCCTCCATTTCTTAATTCACACTTCACCTTTCAAGCTCACTATTTGGTGACTTTAAATCCCAACAATCCCCCTCATTAATAGGGAATGGCTATATTATGAAAACATGCATGCAAAAAACTATGTGATTTACAAGTAAGGATTAATCGCATCTGGGTAAGTAGGTTTCCCTTTGAACTTTCCATAGTGAACATACATCGGATATACTTGATCAATCTGTAGCTTTGATATCCTTGAACCGTCGAGATTTGATGTATATCTTGACAAAATATTTCACACAATTAACCCTTAACCGTTCTTGGTTCTCATTGTTGTATTCGTTTTAGCCATGAACAGCACCTGGTTTCATGAGTGCGTAGAGAACTGGCCTTACTCTAATTCTCCTTGAAGTGGCTTACATTTCACACTCACATAAGTGATTCCTAAATGTGTAACCCATAGATACACTCATTTGATCATATCATGTCAAACTTAGAAATCATTAAAAAGCCTTAGTGCTTCATCCTTATTCCTGAACATTGTCTTATCATGAGAATGGATTAAGTTTGACGACAATGTTGAACCGTCATTCATAACTTTGTTTGATCTCCTTCAACCTATATCTTGGGATCTCCAGTCATCTAGGTGGAGTTACCATTATTATGACTTGTTCTTGGCCATAATCTCATTTCCTTTGATGATTTATCAACTGCCTCTCTAGTTAGGCCTTTTGTAAGTGGATCCGACACATCATCAGTTGACATTACATAGTCAATCGTGATAATTCCACTAGAGAGTAACTGTCTAACGGTATTATGTCTTCGTCGTGTGTGATGAGATTTTCCATTATACATAACGCTCGCAGCCCTTCCTATTGTAGCTTGACTATCACAATGTATGCATATAGGTGCCACTGATTTAGGCCAGAACAGAATATCTTTCAAGAAATTCCGCAACCATTCTTATTCCTCACCAGATTTATCCAAAGCTATAAATTCAGACTCCACTGTAGAGCGAGCGATGTATGTGTGTTTAGATGATTTTCACGACACTGCTCCACCTGCAACGGTGAAAATGTATCCACTTGTGGATTTAACTTCATATGATCTGGTGATCCAATTTGCATCACTATATCCTTCAATTACCACGGGATATTTATTATAGTGCAAAGCATAGTCTTGAGTGTATTGTAAATACCCCAAAACTCTTTTAATTGCCATCCAACGAGTTTGGTCAGAATAACTTGTGTAACGACTCAATTTACTTATAGCTCAAGCTATATCCGGTCGTGTATAGTTCATGATGTGCATCAAACTTCCCAACACTCGAGCATAGTCCAATTGAGACTTGCTTTGCCTTGGTTATTTGTAAGAGCAAGGTTTACGTCAATCGGAGTCTTTGTAACTTTGAACTCCAAATACTTAAACTTTTTAAGTATCATTTTAATATAATGAGATCGAGACAATGCTAGACATTGATGACTCTTGTGGTTTAATCCTTAGAATCAAATCAGCAATTCCTAAGTCTTTTATATCAAACTTGCTAGCAAGCATACGCTTAGTAGCATTTATGTCAGTAGTGTCTTTGCTCATTAGCAACATATTAGCAAACAATAACTATGTGATTTGGTACGTTCTTAATGTAAACACATTTATCACATTCATTAATCTTAAACCCATTTGTCAATATTTTTTTATCAAATTTTACATGTTATTGTTTGAGAGCTTGTTTAAGTCCATAAATTGACTTAACAAGTCGACACAGAACTACAAAACCTTCAGGTTGATTCATGTAGAGTTCTTCCTCCAAATCTCCATTTAAGAAGGCTTTTTTGACATCCATCTGATGGATTTGAAGATCATAGACGGCGGCTAACGTTATTAACACCCGAATGGATGTAATTTTCGTTATCGACGAGTAAGTATCAAAATAATCAAGACCTTCTCGTTGTCTGAATCATTTGACAACAGATCTTGCCTTATATTTGTCAATAGTACCATCATCTTTCATTTTTCTTTTGAAAATTCATTTGAAACCTAAAGGTTTGTTTCTTTGAGGAAAATCAACAAATTCCCAAGTGTGGTTGTCTAAAATGGATTGTATTTCACTATTGATTGCCCCTTTCTAATATTGTACTTCTGAGGAAGATATCACTTCCTTAAAAGTTTGAAGCTCATTCTCTACTAAAAATGTCAAGAAATCAGGACCAAAGGAAGTAGATGTTCTTTAACGTTTGCTACGTCTTGGATTCTCCTTGTTAGGCTCAACTTCATTGGTCTCTTCCCGAGGTCGTTTAGATCTTTCGCTAGATGACTCACATTCCTTTTTATATGGGTAAATATTTTCAAAAAAAATCAGCATTATCTGATTCAATTACCGTATTAACATGAACGTCGGGATTTTCTTATTTATAAACTAGAAAATGATATGCTTTACTATTAGTAGCATATCCTGTGAAAACACAATCAATGATTTTGGTCCTATTTTTACCCTTTTGGGTTTAGGAACCTGCACTTTAGCCATACACCCTCACACTTTGAAATATTTCAAGTTGGGCTTTCTTCCTTTCGATTTTTTATATGGAATTGATTTTTTTTGCTATGGGGTACTCGGTTGAGTATTCGGCTAGCTATAAGGATAGCCTCCGTCCACAAGTTCTGGAGTAAACCAAAACTTATCAATAAGGCATTCATCATCTCCTTTGAGGTTCGATTATTTCTTTCCGCAATTCCATTGGATTGTGGAGTGTATGGGGCAGTTGTTTGATGAATAATATCATATTTCAAACATATTTCCTCAAAAGGAGATTCCTATTTGTCACCCTATCACTTCTAATCATTTTTATTTTCTTGTTAAGTTGTGTTTCAACTTCATTTTTGTATTTCTTGAATGCGTTAATAGCTTCATCTTTACTATTAAGTAAATAAACATATCAATATCGAGTGCTCTCGTCAATAAAAGTTATGAAATATTTTTCCCACTACGAGATAGTATTGACTTCATGTCACAAATATATGTATGAATTAAGCTCAAAGGATCGGAATTCTTTTCAACGGACTTATAAGGATGCTTAGCATACTTAGATTCAACACATACTTGACACTTTGAATTATTGCATTCAAATTTAGACAATACTTCCAAGTTTATCATTTCCGCAAGGTTTTATAATTAACATATATCAAACGTGCATGCCATAAACTATTTTACTCAAGTAAATAAGAAGAAACAAAAAGTTTATTCATATCAACTGAAATTACAGTGAGTTTGGAAAGTCCCTCTGTAAGGTATTCCTTTCCAACATACATATCATTTATGTTAACTACAACCTTATCGGAAATAAAAATACACTTGAATATGTTTTTCACTAAAAGAGAAGTTGAGACTAAATTCTTCCGCATTTCTGGAACATGAAGGACATTGTTCAGAGTCACAATCTTCATCTTCAAAGCAATTTTACACATTCCTTCAATTTCTGCAGTATCGGAATTTGCCATGGAAATGGTTTCGTCGGGTCCAGCTGCAGGATAAGAAGTAAACAGCTCCTTGTTAGCACACACATGGCGAGTTGCATCAGAATCTATCCACCATTCTCTTGGATTACCTACCAAGTTGTATTCTGATAGCATGGCACATGAATTATCCACGTCTTAATTCATTTCTGCCATATTCGCTTGACCTTTCTACTTCTCCTTATCTTTCTTCGATGCACGACATTCTGATGACATGTATCTAAATTTACCACAATTATAGTAATTTTCTTTGAACTTCTTCTTGCTTGGAAGATTTTTTGTTCCAGAAGCCCTTTTCCTTTTCATTGAATTTGTTGGAGCAGTTTCAACAATGTTTGCCCCCATAATTTCTTGTTTTCCATTGGATTTCTTTTAAGCGGATCTATTGTCATCCTCAATTCTAATACGGACAATTAGATCTTCCAACTTCATCTCCTTACGTTTGTGCTTCAAGTAGTTTTTAAAGTCCCTCCACAAAGGAGACAACTTTTCAATGAAAGTCGTTATTTGGAAAGCTTCGTTAATCACCATTTCTTTAATAATAATAAAAATATTATTAGTAATATAATCAATACTTTGAATAATCATATTGAAGCGGATTATACCTTTCTCAAGAAGAACGTGAATGATCAATTGTAATTTCTGGACCTGTGACATGACAGACTTGTTGTCAATCATCTTAAAGTCCAGGAATTTGGCAGCAACCGATGTCTTTGGTCTTATATTTCTGGTCGAAAGCGTTCCATAATTCTTTAGAAGACTTACAGACGCTATAGACACTATACAGACTATCATATAAGCCATTCAAAATAGAGTTCATGCACAGAAAATCAGAATGCTTCCATGCCTCCGTCACAAGAAAACGTTCGTTGTCCGGAGTATCATCTGGTATTACTGGGACATCCTCAGTAATGAACTTTTGGATACTGAGAGTCGTTAAGTAGAAAAACATCTTTTGATGTCATCTCTTAAAGTCAATGCTAGAAAATTTTCCCTGCTTTTCTGTCGCTGCCATTACAGGCATAGGCGTAATGCGACTAGATGAGGCAACATTTGTTGATGCAGTAGAATACAACATTAGTTGGATCAACCATTTCTATTTGGAAAGGAAAACACTAACAGAATTAATCAACTGGCGAAGTTTTTTATATCTTCAAATCAAGTGACTTAACGGAGTAAAAAATTTGAAGACTTTAATCTTCAACCAAAATAGAATATAAGATGAGATATATATATATATATATATATATATAAGTAAATTCTTTAAGTTTGTTATCTCTATATTATTTCCGTGAGTGAAAAAATAAGGCGAAGCCTCTGAAAATTTTATAGTCATTGAAGTGGCATAAAGTCACATGTTTGGGGAAGAGGGTGACCGTTTGATTGGTTGTACAAAAATGGAAATAAATTAAACTTTATCCAAAAATATTATCAATCAATCAGATCATTTGACCAAATCTGAAGCCGAAGCCAAATCCGAAGTCGAGCCGAGCGATGACGACGGAGCGAGGGGAGGTCCTCTTCTCAACTCTTTATGAGCTAGAGGATGTGTTTCTACATATAAACATAAACATAACACTTTCCACCACCAATGTGGGAGAATGCTCACTTGGAAAAGTTACTTTCCAAATTTTCATTTTCCTCCTTTTCTCAATTCACATTTCACCTTTAAAGCTCAATATGTGGTGACTTTAAATCCCAACAGTGTCATCCATGCCAAAGCAAGTGAGGAACACGCAGTGATAGAGGGGTTTAAAATATCTATTTTGAACAAGTTCAGGGGTCTAGATGAAATCCTATGAAGTACTCGAGAAATAGGGTCTCTCAAGTCATTCCACCCTTGAAGATTTTATTCAAACTTTAATGAAATAGTAACCATACAAAGAGTTTACGAATAATCATACATTTTGTCGTAATGAGGCATAACATGAATAGTGATTGTATAAAAGGTTATGAGCAGTCATACAAAGGGTTACTAATCGCTACAGTTGCACATAAGGAAATGACAATCCACTGAAACAACCTAAAATAAAGTGAAAAGAAAGAATTAGTGAACTAAGCTATAAGCTTCAGTTTCAGCTATCAATTTCAGATTCAGTTTTCAGTTTTATCAGCTTATGTCAGTTTTCAAACTTTATACTATGATTTTCATGCTTGCTTATGAAATGTGTTTACATATTTATTATGCTCTTTTCTCATAAAGTCTAGTTCCACCTTTAGAGGAAGTAGTCTATGAGACTTACTAGGTACTCTTGGAGATACTTAACTCGTTTGAGTTTGTCATATCATGTGGTAGGTGTTATGTTTGCAGGTGACGATACGCATGTTTAGAGGAAGATCTCTTAGGCTTAACTGATAGGCACCATTGATTTTATTCCATCAGTAGTTATTCATTTTCGGACATTGATTATTTTTGGACTAATATTATTATTTTTGGAAAATGCCCCGTTGGTTATGTATTAGATTTAAAAAATTTAGAGGCTCATGATTGTCATTGAGTTATGTTTCAGAAGATATTTGGTTGAGTTCATTTTTCAGTTTTCATACATTATTAAATAATTATTTTGTTATTTCTCTTCATTAAAGGTTGAGTGCAGGTGTGACTTTCAATTATATAGAAAAGAGTTCACTCAACGGGTAGTAAGGATTAGGTGTCAATCACACTCTAGTTTGGGAGCGTGACATATATGAGGGAACAAATTGAAACTTAAAACTTGCACATGTCGGAAAAATCACATGATAAGATGCTAGTGTCATGTACTTTGGTTCCCCATACCTCGATACATTTAAAGGTTCTCAATCGATTAAAACATTAAATTTAATTTAAGGTGGACGTGAACAGATTACGCACCAAAATGTTCTTGATGTTATATGATAATTAATATTTCGCCATATTAAGTGAATGTGCATGTAATCCAATATGAGATTTTGAACACATAATTTGAAATTTTAATTGTTCTTTTTTACTTCTCAACGGTCAAATCATATGATTTGGACAAAAAAGTTTTCATACCCTTAATTAGAGAAATATTTTTAAAATTTTAAATGCTACATTATATTTGATTATATATGAATGACTCAAGTGGGAATGAATATAACAAAGTGGAAAACTTATAAAATTCGGAACTAGAAAAATAATGAGTCGCGGCACCTTTACGTAACGAGCCCATAGTGGATTGGACCACCCGATGTACCCTGCGACGCGGTGGTGCCGCACAAGACAATTTTTTTGCCTGGGCGACATTCTGTCCGCGGCACCCTTGCTACGCGACTGCCAAACGTTTCTCAATAAAATAGTCATAAACTTTTTGTACGTAGCTCCGTTTGGGATGAACGACCTACCGTTGGAAAGGTATTTCGAAAACCTACAACTTTCATGTTTTGCGTTTTCTCATATTCGCAACGTAACTATCCGGAAAATGAAAAATAGTAACACGTCCTCCAGACTTAAATGAATTTAAGAACTTTTAAGGACTCCCTTATTTGGTTTGACTTCAAAATGACTATCTACCACCCGAACCCATCTCGAAGTGATTCATATAACTAAAATATGACATGTCAACACCTATTATACACATTCACACCTAACTCAAATTTACGGGGTGTTACAGCAAATGACTTAGATGGTCTTCTACACGAAGACTCTTAACAAGCATATCATCTATATATACTTCCATTGTTTTAGCAATTTTCTTTTCAAACATTTTATTTACTAACCTTTGATATGTGGCCCCGATATTTTTTAGTCCAAAAGGCACAACGTTATAACAATAAGTACCGAAAGTAGTTAAAAAGATATTTTTTCCTGGTCTTTCGGGTGCATTCTTATTTGGTTATACCTGAAATATGCATCAAGAAAACTCATTATATCGTGTCCGGCCGTAGCATCGATCATCTGATCTATGTTCGGTAGCGTGAATGAGTCTTTAAGACATGCTTTATTTAAATCTTTGTAATCAATGGACATTCTAAATTTGTTTTCCTTTTTTGGTAATACAACTACGTTCGCCAATCAGTCCGAGTATTTTACCTTCCGGATTGATCCTATATTAAGTAGTCTAGCTACCTCTTCTTTAACAAATCTATTATGGAGTTCGGCTATCGGTCGTTTTTTCTGCCGCACCGAAGGAAAATTAAGATCCAAGCCCAATTTATGAGTTGTGACTTCTGGAGGAATGCCTATCATATCTTCATGAGATCATGCAAAGTAATTAATGTTAGATATAAGATATTTAAGAATTAAATTCCTGAGTTCCGGAGTTAATCTGATGCCTAGGTATACCTTCCTTTAGAGAGTTTCTGGATAAAATGTTATCTGCTCCAATTCCTCTCAGTGGACTTGGTGGCGTCGGATTCATCCAGTACTTGAAAGTATCTGGACACTTGGTACCGATCTAAAAATTCCTCATCTGAATAGGCTGATACCGTTTCTGCCGGCGGAACTGGGTGTGTATCTTCTAATATCGGCTCTGCTTTCTATAATTGTTATTTGGGATCTTCCACCACCTCTGTTTTCTCTATGGTGTACATCTCCATGGATGCGGGCTATTCATCTCAAATTTGATGAATCCCCTCTAATGTGGGGAATTTCACCAATAGATGCGATGTTGACCGGACCGCCTTCATAATATGTATCAATGGTCTTCCAAATATTGTATTATACCTCATATCACCATCAAGGGCATAGAATTTTGTCAATTTAATAACTTTCATCACGTCCACCGGTAGATCCACTTCCCCCTTTCTGGTCCTACTTGACATGTTGAAACCTAAAAGGGTTCTGGCAGTCGGCATTATTTTGTCTACCATATTCATTTCTTCTACCACCTTCAGCCTAATGATATTATCTGAGCTTCCGGGGTCAACTAGAACTCTTTTCACCTAGAAGCAGTTAATAAACACCGTGACCACTAGTGCATCATTATGAGGGAGGATTACACCGACAACGTCTTCTTCAGTGAACGTGATAGAATGGTTGTCATGTATCTCCCGGAACCTCTTTTTTTGGGTCACACAATTTTTTATCTTTTTAGCCGCCATGAAAGATGTAGCGGCAATCATTGATCCACCATAATGCATATTTATAACATGAGGTGGTGCATCCGGATTTGGCTTACCTTCGACGGGTGATCCTCGCTCATAGTTGCTATGAGATCTCTTGCTCAAATATTCCCAGAGATGGCCCATGTTTAGCATTCCTACCACCTC
This sequence comes from Anisodus acutangulus, assembly GCA_029783415.1. Lineage (NCBI taxonomy): Eukaryota > Viridiplantae > Streptophyta > Magnoliopsida > Solanales > Solanaceae > Anisodus > Anisodus acutangulus. Next base: position 33,322,480 of record CM056502.1, on the reverse strand, counting down.
TTCTCGTATATGTCTGCAATTTTCCATTTTGTGCCCATGAGTGCCATAGAAATCGCACCAGACAGACTGATTTTTTTACTAGGATCATACTGTAGTGGTTTCAGTGGTCGGGATGCCGGATGAGTTCTCAACACTGCCACCATTTACTCTTCATCAATGTTGAAGTTGTACTTGGGTAGTTTTTGGTATGTGGTACCCTTGTATGAGTTACCTGTCTCAGAATTCACCAATCCTTGATTGTTTCATCCGAAATCTCCTTTGCTATTTGATTTTTCAAATGAGAGAAATCCTTGTCCACCTCCCTGCTTTTGGGGAGGAATGATAAGGTTTGTACCGGTTCTTTGAGGAATTCTCTTTATCTGACTTTGCAAAGATACTCCTGGCTTTAGATCCAAGCATATCATCCTTAATCCGGATTTTGGATTCATACCGGTTGTGCATGTCCTCCCAAGTCATAGCCTGGAATTCCAAGAGATGTTCTTTGAGCTTTCGTGAAGCATCTGAACTTCAAGGGTTCAAACCCTTTGTGATTCCCTCTGCAGCCCATTCATCTGGTACTACGGGTAGTAGCATATGTTCCTTCTGGAACCGTGTAACGAAATCCCTAAGGAGTTATATTTCTCCTTGTGCAATGCGGAAGATATCTGCCTTGTGTGTCTTCACTTTTCGAGCCCCTGCATGAGCCTTTATGAACATGTCGGCGAGCTGGGCGAACGAACTGATCGAATTCTCAGTGAGCTGTGAATACCATGTCAGAGATATCTTAGCAAGTGTTTTAGTGAACTTTTTTATCAGAACCGATTCTATTTCGTGTTCTCTTAGATCATTTCCTTTCACGACCGTAGTATAGGCCATGATATGCTCCTGAGGATCCGTAGTTCCATCATACTTGGCCACAAAAGGCATTTTAAACCTTTTGGAAATTAGTTCGGGCACAGCCTCTAGGTTATACGCCAAATGAATATATTTCTTTGCATCTGGACCATCTACCACGGGAGAAGCCCCCGGTATTTGACTTAACTAGCGCCGAAACTCCTGGGTATTTTTTTATGCCTTCTCTGCATTGGTATTGACTTTGCTAGTCATATATTTCATGAACTTCAAGACCTTTTCTTGGAACAAGTTTTCAGGGACTTCGCTCTCTGAACCATCATTTCCAAATCTACCTTGGTCATCACCATTTTCTCCATGTGCATTTGGTGGAGGCACTGGTTCTCCTGTTGGAGTACTGCCGGTATTTTTTGACATGAACTCCTCTTGAAAACATTTCAGATGTTCCAAATCCACTCTCATTGCGGCATTCTACGCCCAAATATTATTTATGGCTTCTTCGGGTGTTTAGTCGAACGTCACCATGTTGAGTATGTCCGTCTCCGGAAGTGACATCGTCAGTATGCATCGGGTCTCGTGGTTCCCATTGGAAGACCATCTGGCCCAAGATTGTTTGTGTTGTCCCTGACATTGCCACTGCTTTCGCCTATTCCTTTCATCGGTCCGATCTAAACAAAGAATAAGACTCAGGGAAATAATTAGATTAGTAGAGGGGTCACTTGTGACACCAAAATTGTCCAGGACCCACAGTAGGCGCCAAACTGTTACCCGTAAAATGGTACAGTTGAATTTGTATACGTGGTCAAGAACATGTGGATCTCAAGTGACATGTTAGATCATAATTATAGATAAATTGTACTGAAAGCAAATAATAATAAGACAAAATAAAGTAATGATTAGCCTGAGCCTTGTGACAGCTTCTGAGCAAAGTGACAGTAACTTGTATGAAAGCGCAGAAATCAAGAGAATATCAATAGTATTTTGTAATAACTTGAATATGATCTGTTACAATGGAATAATATGCTCTATTTATACATGAGCTACACGGATACACAACCCACGAAATATGTCCTCATTAATGCAGGAGAATGAAAGTTGTAATTATTGAATAATCAATATCTCAATAAATGTCACTAAAGCATCATTGGAAGACGTACGACCGATTTTAGTAACGGTCGTCCGTTACGACTCAAACGACTCTCAATCTTCTATGTTACTGGTATCGGCTGTACTTGTGTCGCACCCGGGACCAAGCGTACCTAATCCCTTGTGTCTTAGGCTGACGTGTTCCTGACTCAGCTTAGGCTCCACGTGTTACATTATAATTCGTACAGCTGTCTTATACAAATTTTTCCCTATACACGGTGAGTTTTAGAATTTTAGTATTACAAGGAAAAAAGTATTAACACACATAAACCGTAAGTTGTACATTACTAGAGATCAAAAACTTAAGTACATAGAAGTTAAGTATAATATTGGCCTATGAGCAAAATTCTCGAGAAGATGCAAAAATAATGGTCATCGTCATCATAGCGTAACTATCGGGCCGACCCTTGACTTCTTGATTTGTTGCTTAATTTTAGATTTGCAGATCCTGAACAAGTCACAATAATCATTAAAAACTTGTTTAAGGAGTTCGGATGCGTTCCGGAGTGCTAAAAATATCTCTTGACTGTACCAAATTTTATTTTTTCCTGATGTAGTTGCTGTCTTGCAGACCTTTGTGGAGTGAGAGTCGTGATAGTGCAGAGATAGACCCCTATGCATCGTGCCCGTGTGGTGTCTGTCCGGATTCCGTTGGGACCTGGATTGCACTTCGCGATTGCAGGTGTCCCTGTCGCAGTTGTGATTGAGGGGTGTCTGGTAGTATAAAAGCAAAGTAGATGGAGATTTTATGTTACTTAAACATTCTTGGAAGTTAGAGACTCCGCCTTTGGGTGAGTAAGGTTGATGTTTTTCTCAAAATAGTGGATTTTTGATAGTGCGAAAAATACGTTGAGAATATTATAATAAAAGAAAAAATATGTTTGATTACTTACATTAAAATAGCGTTAAAAGAAAATAAGAGTCATTCTTAACAGTTAAATTAAACAAACAAATAATCCATTTCGAGTGAAAACTTCTTTTTTTAACTTAATAGTCCCTATTGCCAATTGAAAACCAAAAAAACAAGATATTACAAAACTTAATGTCAATGTAAGCTTAAGACAATATCCTTGGTTGGAGTCTTGGAGTCTTGGAGTCTTGGAGACTAGGGTAAGAAAGAGAAAAGAAGTCCGCTTGGGCAGCTCAATTGGTTTCAAGGGGGATATTTGGAGCAAAGACCAAGGATCGAATCCCGTCAGCGGCAGTGTGGGGGTTTCTTCTTGAAATAAAGGAGGGCCCCTTGTGCGCAGCGTGGTAGTGGTCTAACCTTTGAAATCAATTGAGTCACCATGATTTACCTCCTTCACAGACCTGTCGGACCGGGGTGTGGGGGCTCCTGGGGTGGGAGATTCCACCTTTTGGAGCAAAGAAAGAGAAAAGAACAACAATTAAAACAATTTTCCCTTTTCCTTTTCCTTTTCCTTTTCCTTTTCCCTATCCTTTTCTTTTCTGATAGTGCGAAAAAACACACAAAAAATAAATAAATTAATTTCTTTTAAGGTTTAACAGTCGTTAAATATAGTGGAAAATAATTTTATCACTTTAAACTTGTATTTTCTTTAAAAAGTGTAAGTTATAATTTTAATATGAATAAAATATTGATGAACTCAAAATACTTTTATTCCCAGAAATACATTTTATGTCCTAAGAGGAATTTCACTTTTTGATATGTAGAAATAATTTTAACTTCAGACTTCTCATTTTAATATGTATGACACATTTAAACCACAAATTTCAAGTGTTATTTTTTAAAACTTTATGTCTAGTCAAAGTGTCACATAAATTGAGGAACGAAGTAACAATCATGTTTAATTCTACATCTAATTTGTCCTATTTAATAAAAGTAAAAAGTAAAACTTACATTCAAGGTTATACAAATAAATAAGAAGTTAAATTCAATATTACAAGTTGCGTTTAGAAAACTAAATTAACTTCTCTAATGAATCGAACAAGTATCAATAGATATCTTACATTATGAAGTAATGTTTATAACCAAAAAAAATCTAATTTCTTCCCTACGTTAAGTTAAGGGAAAATGGCCAAAACGATAACTATACTATGGACAGATTTGCAGTAACACACTCATACTTTATCGGAGGAGAGGGGAAGGTCCTATTACCTCTTGAATAATTTTTAAATGGAATTAACACACCCTTATATGATGACAGCGTTTGTGTTCACTCTTATGGAAGAGTGTGAGAGGCCAAAGATTCTTATCAACATCATTTTACCAAATACATTAACTAACAATTGAAGTATAGCATTATGAAAACTCTTTCAGAAATTCTTGTTAACTCCCAAGAGAAATTGTTAAGCGGATATATATTAAAAATTATATTATTATACATTGTATTGTCCTAAATTTTGCAATAAAAAAAATTTCACGGGCGAATATTAATATTAGAATTGTGATAAATCGAAATTTTATATCACTATATTAATCCTTATGTTCTAGAATATTCAATATAATATTGAAAGCTATCTGATGAATTTGCTGAAAATGTCAATGCCGCCTTATTATTAGTTCAATACTTCAATCAAAAAATATAATTACTTATTTATAAAATAAACTTCATCACCTATAAATATTTTTCAGCTCTTAGATGCTTAATTAGCAGCCGTTAATCAAACAAACTCTAAATATTTATCATATGTTAAAGGTGCTCACTTTTGACAAACTTGAAGAAACAAAACTTCTCAAGAATTTAGTTAAAGAACTACTTTGAACCTACCTCTTAATGTAAGGGGTAGTAGGAATTTAGTAGCTCAGTTGGTTGACTACCTGAGCTTTCACCTTATTAACGAGGGTTCGAATCCCCACGTTGTAATCCCCTTTCCCATTTCTCCTTCATAAATAATAATTAAAAAAATGTAAGGGGTCATTTTCGTCATTCACTGTTATATAAAATTATGTAAATTTGATAAATTATAATAAAGTATTAAAGGGAAACACTTTATTTTAGTTCAACATCATCGGTTGTCATTTACTACGAGTTAATTCCCTAGATGGTCACCCAAGTTTAGAAATTTTCCTACAATAATCACTTTTATTTCATTTAGAATAATAAAGTTACTCAACTATCAATATTTTCATCAAAAAACACCTTAAGACCTCAAAAGTCTCCTTCTCTTTTAGTTGGCATGCCATGTCATTAAAATCTCATTTTTTTAAATAATAAATTTATTTAACTCATTAAAATTATTGAACCACACATATCTTATACCCGATCAAATATGACCCGGTTAAAATGCGGCAAAGGAACAAACTAGCATGTATCTAAATGAATTTGAATCAAAAGATGAAGTTTTTAAATCTATAGATACGTTTTTAAAATTAAATTTAAAATTAAAATATAAAAAAATTGAATTTGAGTTACTTGGAGGCTTTAGTTTAATATATTCCTATATATTAACATGACAAGTTGTGATATCTATATCTTTAAAACATGAAATAAATTAAGAATATAGTATATTTCATATAAGACTAATAATATAATCTTCTAAAATAAAATATAAGAGTAATAATATAATATTTATAATAAATATTATACTAATAAAAATTATATACCTTCTGCGTGAGAAATAAAAAGATCTCGATGGTATGAAAATGAAAATATCAAAGATTACATACTACATATTTAAGGATAAATAATATAAAGTTAAACTGATATGAATGTAATCTTTGTGTTAGTTGTACAATTTCGTTTTAGTGGAGAAAGAATATGTTGTTTGTGAAAAAAATATGTATGTTTTAGAATTTGAATTTGGATAGAAAGATAAAAATTATTTGAATTTAAATTTTAATTGAAAGATAATATATTTTACAAAGTGACTTAATAGATGGGTTTATTCCTTTGTCGCGTTTTATTAGGACATATTTAATTGGGTATAAAATATAAATTTTGTTAAATGTGTTTGATGAGTTAAATATGTCTATTATTAAAAAAGATGGGGCTTTAATGATATGACTTGTTAATTAGGATAGAAGAAGATTTTTGATGTGTTTAGGTATTTTTGAGAAAAATAATAATAGTTGAGTGATTTTATTGTTCTAAATAAAATAAAAGTGACTTTTATAGAAAATTTTCTAAGGAATTAACTCCATTTACTACTGTATGAAATTATGTAAATCTAGTTGTTTGGCTTTTGGTTGAAGATAAAAGAAAAAAATCAATTGTGCTGACTTAAGTGTTCCAACCAACTTAACAAACAATTGTTACTTTTTCACATCCTCAAACATTATACTAATGACATGATAAAAATTATCAAGAAATTCCATTTTTGAGAGCTAAAGATGATGATCAAGAAAGTTGGGAAAATATGTATTGATTACATTCCAAAAAGTATGATAATTATATTCAAATTACAATAATCATCTAAGAGTAGAATCTTCATCTAAGGCTAGAATTAGGGTAGGATTAAGTCATTAGTTGACTAAGATATCTACCTACCATATATACAATTTATTATAATCAATTACAATTATGACTTGATAATTACAATTATTATTATGTCACACCCCCGTAGTCGAAGCGTGAGGTCGGCGTATGCAGAGACTGTCCCGAAATCTTCAAATAGAACCAGCAGAAGACCTTTTGTAAAAATATCTGCAATCTGATAGCGTGATGGGACATGTAAGACACGCACTTGTCCACGAGCAATATTTTCATGATCAAAGTGAATATTCAGCTCAATATGTTTAGTGTGTTAGTGGTTAACCGGATTTACAGAGAGATAAATAGCACTAACATTATCACAGTATACCAATGTTGCCTTCGGAACCGGACAGTGAAGCTCTAAAAGAAGGCTCCGGAGCCAACAAGATTCCTACACCACATTGGCAACACCTCGGTATTCTGCTTCGGCACTGGATCTAGACAACGTCGCTTGTCGTTTGGAGGATCAAGACACCAAGTTATCACCAAGAAATATACCATAACCAGACGTGGAGCGTCTGATTTCCGGACATCCACCCCAATCTGCATCTGTGTAGGAAACAAGGGTAGACGTCGACGACGGATATAAATGCAGGTCATAATCTAGAGTGTCCTGAATATAACGCACAATGCGTTTGAGAACATGCATGTGATCCTCCATCGGGTTATGCATGAATAGACAGACATGTTGTACAGCATAAGAGATGTTCGGCCTCGTGAAGGTGAGATATTGCAGTGCGTCTGCAAGGCTGCGGTAATGTGACGGATCGGCATATGGCTTGCCAGAGGAGGCACTCAACTTTAGTTTTGTATCAACCGAAGTTGACGACAGCTTACAGGAGGACATACCAGCTCGTTCAACAATCTCTGTTGCATACTTCTTTTGGGATAAAAATAAACAACATGCATGACGTGTCACGGCTATCTCCAATAAGTAACTCAGTTGCCCTAGATCTTTCATAGAAAACTCAGAGCCAAGTAGTGACATTATAGATATGCGGAGAGCGTCGGATGAGGTAGTCAATACAATATCATCCATGTATAGAAGAAGAAGCAATATCATTATCCTGATGGTATATGAACAAAGAATGATCAGAGCGGCTGTTAGAAAACTCAATATGTGAAACATAATTTGCAAACCTCTTATACAAAGCCCGAGGAGCCTATTTTAAGCCATATAATGATTTCTATAGCAGGCACACATGATTCGGATAAGTGGAGTCTCGGTATACCAAGGGTTGGTACATGTACACTGTTTCATTTAGGTCTCCATGTAGGAATGCATTTTTGACATCAAGCTGATGAAGCGGTCATGCTTTCGAAAGAGCCAGACTTAGGACCGTTCTTATAGTTGTCGGTTTAACCACCGGACTGAAAGTCTCGCTGCAATTCATACCAACCTGTTGTGTCTTCCCATCACCTACAAGACGGGCTTTGTGCCTCTCAAAAGTACCATCAGATTTTTTTTTTGTGATTGAAAATCCACATAGACCGAATCACATTTAGCATCAGGGGAATGGGGAACCAAATCCCAAGTCCTATTTTTAATGAGAGCATTAAATTCATTATCCATAGCCATTTTCCAATTCAGGTCATTAAGGATAGACACAGGATTACGAGGCAATGGTGATTTTGTAACACGGGTGTGAAGACCATGTTTTGTGTTGGGCTTGAAAATTCCTTGTTGACTACAAGTGATTGGCCGTTGGGCCGAAATTGGAGTCGGGACTGAGGGTGGCACAGGACTGCCCAGTGGGCTGCTTGGCAAAGGGCTGCCAGGCAGAGGCCTCGTAGACCCGGCAACAACTGGCTTAGGCAAGGAGGCCCAGAATGCTGGGCAGTGGGCTGTTGCATCTAGGCCACTATTTCAAGGCCCAATTCACCCAAATTTAATAGGCTGGCCGAAACAGTGGGACTCAGACGAGAAGAAAAATGCTAAGCCAAATACGGGGTTATGCCATCGTCTAAAAATCGTAGGTAGGGAGCCCAGACCCATGCATTTTGGTAAATGGAAAATTCGCTTCATCAAAAATTATGTGACGACTCACAATGATATTTTGAGAGGATAAGTCATAACATTTGTTTGCTTGGAAGTATGTTAAGTAGATAGGATGTCATTTGTAGTGCATGATGCCAAAAGGATGGTGGTAGAGAGGCATGGATAAGGGATGTTCTAATAATGTTATTGATGGTTAGGATTTTTCTTTTCGTCTTTCCATTTTGAGAGGAGATATGAGGACACGAAAGACGAAAGGTTAAACCATGTTCATTGCAAAAATCCCAAAATGACCCATTATCAAATTCCCTACCATTATCACGTTGAATATTTTTAATATCCCATTCAAATTGATTTCGTATGAATGCTCTAAAAGTGAGAAATGTGGAAAAACTTGTGACTTTTTAGACAACGGAAATGTCCACAAAAAATTAGAGTAATCATCTTGCAAAAGAAAATAATATCGATGGTCCAAAAAGCTCAAAAGAGGAGATGTCCAAATATCACAATGGATAATATCAAAAGACATAAGAGTACAAGAGTTAGAAGCAACAAATGGCAATTTAACATATTTTCCAAGCGGACAAGAATGACACATATTTGAATTACGTGTTTGAGTACATGAAATAAATATTTTATTTAAGGGAGGCTAAAACAGGTGCTCTCGGATGACCCAAACGTTCATGCCATAATGAAAGAGTTAAGGCTGCAAAGGTGGATGGTAACTTGGCTTGATGATTGGGTGTGGTGATTGGATAGAGCTCGCCCCGACTATCACGTCTAATTAGACGCATCCCCATCCACAAATCATTCACGAAAAATCCAAAAGGGTCAAAGTCAACATAAACTCAATTACTAGTAGTAAATTTTCTAATCGAAACCAAGTTTTTAATCAATTATGGAGTATAAAGGACATTCTTTAACGTCAACGGTGGATTTGGTGGAGACGATTTGGTAGAACCATAACCACTAATTGGAATAGAATGACCATTTCCGATAATTATACCTTTATTTTTGCTCAAATTAAAATAGGATGAGAGATTACCTTGGGAGGACGTCATATGAGACGTCACTCCGGTGTCCATGTACCAATTTGCGTTGGGCAGATTAAGTTCAAGAGTGTGGATGGCGGCCTCAATATCTGTTGGGCTAGCCACTGCCGAATGGGCCTTCTGCCACTGGTTTGGTAGTGGCCCAAAATCTGCTGGACCTCGGCAACTGCTGATGGGCCGATAAACACTGGGATGTTGGCAAGCAGTCTGCTGGCCAGTGTGCCTTGGACTGGGCCTGGCCTAATTTCCTAAAGGAAACGGGCAGGGTGGCACAGCCCAATGCCACTACCAGGCCCACTGTGGTGGTACACTGCCCCACTAGGCTCGGGGTTGTCACTGCTGACCGGACCCGGGCTACTGGTCGTCTCTCCTGCCGCTAGTCCCCCCTCTGCCGGAATTCCGGTGGCCTCCACCCTTGCCACTACCACGACCACCGCCACAATTTTTACCACCATTTTATCCTTTTTGTCGTCGGTTTGGTGGCAAAGTGTCAAAATATGTAGAAGCACCATCGGACGGGGCGGCAACCATGGTGGAATTCGATACGGTGGCGGTATTTTTGGCAAAACCTGCCTCTTCAAGGATAAACATAGAGCAGTCTTGGTAAAATGGTTGTAGAGGATTGCTTTGGCGGATGAGCGTACCCACTCCACTATACGCGTTGGTAAGGTCGACAACCAATTGTAAAATCAATCGATTGTTAGTAACCGGTGCCCCAACGTTCTTGAGTTGATCGGATAAGACTTTGAGGCATTGACAATAAGCGGATGCATTTGGAGAATTCTTGCTCAAGAGTTACGGCTCGGGAATTCTTGTTATCTTGGAAGATATCTCGTAAGCGTTCCCAAGCCTCCATCGCCATGGAGTCGGGTTCAATAATTGTATGCAACAAATCGCTTGAAATAGTTGTATAAATCCACTGAAGAACCGTCGCATCAAGTGTGATCCACAATTCTTTTTCATCATCGGTGCCCGGCACCTTTTCCTTGCCTTTTTCCGGTGGGATTATGTGATGAATAACCCAGTGGGAGCGGCAATGGATTTTAAAGAGCTCTGCCCACGTCGCGTAATGAACATTTTCCATCTCAAGAGTGATGGAAATATGAGTTTTGATATTGGAAACGGCAAGAGCGGGATGAAAGGTGGATTTAGAGTCAGACATTGTCGACGGAAAAAGGAAAAAAATTAAAGTTTTGGTGGTGGAACTTCGCCGGCCGGCGAGAAGAGAGGAGGGGACCTGCAATATCTCACATTCACGAGGTCGGACATCTCTTATGATGTACAACAGGTCTGTCTATTCATGCATAACCCGATGGAAGATCACATGCATGCTCTCAAACACATTGTGCGTTATATTCAGGGCACTCTAGATTATGGCCTGCATTTATATCCATCGTTGATGTCCACCCTTGTTTCTTACACATATGCAGATTGAGGTGGATGTCCGGACAACAATTATTATTCTATCATGTATAGCACTTTGCTTTCGCTTTCTTCTAATAGTTGCAGACACAATACCAACAACATTGGATGGTCCATTTAAGCCAGTAACTCAAATATTTGATCCTTCATTACGTAAAGGTAGTGATGATTTGCCAATGGATCATCCAAGGCTTAAGAGGAATGTTACTTCCTTTTTCCCAGAACAGATTGCTCTTGCCTTGTCATCATCTTCATCTTCAATGTGGGTTTCTTGGATCACTGGTATATTATATTACTCTTGGCTATTTAGTTTTACTTTATTTGATTAGTTACTTTCTTGAAGAAAAAAATGATTAGCTCTTAAATCTTGTTCAGATCACTTAATTGTTAGTTACAGTTCTTCCCCTTTTTTCCCTTTGTTTATTCTTTTCTATTTTTTCTTTGGTTGGGTGTTTGCAGAGGTAGAGTTTTAGCTTATGGGTTCTGAATTACAATTCGTTTTGCTTACTGAGTTCTGAATAGATTATTATTTGTACATATGAAATGATCTTTTAACATAAATACAGGGTTTGAATCAAAATTACTAGGTTCTGTCGACCGTAACTTGCACTGTGGCTCCGCCACTTGGTGTTTGCTTGCAGTGGCAGATCCAGTGTTTTAGTTACGTGTTTGCGTAATTCAAGGGGTTTTGCTCATATCCTGTATACTTATTAAAATATTTATTAAAAATTTATAGATATTTAATTGTAGATTCAGTTATTATTGTATATTAACTTGAGATTGTTGTAGGAACCTATAAAGTTCAAATCCTAGATTCGCATATATATGCTTGAGTAGACATAGATGCTGATTTTTACCTGGGTGGCTATTCTTTGGGTTTTAGGGGATTCCCAGATCAAGGAATTATCTATACCAATTGAAATACCACTATTTTCACTTAGAAGGATTTGATTGGTCAAACGTTTTAATGAGTTGACTTTTATGGATGTAAGTAGTATTTACGCAATGTCACTTAAAGTCAACTGAAGGTAAATGTATTGCAATATACATGTAGTCATGGAGAGGGTGGGGAAACTGTTGGAGATGGTCAATCACGCTGGAGCGCGTCCATGTTTTACACTTTCATTACATAGATTAGATTTATTAAAGTTTGAAGGATGGTTGCTTTTGGCTTTTTGGTTTTGAAAATGGTGTATCTTTTTAAAATTCTTTCCATGGTTGATCTTTTCTTGTGTTTCGGCTTTGGTGGCTTTACTATTGGTTTTAAGGGATGCTTAGATCAATATGTGTACCAATTGCAATATAGCTAGTAATTTTGATGGATTTGATTGTTCAAGTTGTTTCATAGTAGTTCTATGGTTTCTTATGATTGGTTGTAGGGAAAGCTCAAATTGGTCTAAATGTGACTCCACATGATCCAAAAACAGTGAAAAGTGAGGTATGGTACGGGAAGGAAAGTGGGAAGTACACAATGAAGCAAAATGGGGTTTCGGTCGTTTACAGTCAATTGTATCCATTTGAAGGGCTATGGAATTACACCTCCGGCATCATTCATCATGTGAAGATTGATGGTAGGATTTTCTGCATAACCTTTCTGAGTTGCTTCATTTCTTCCCTTTGCTCACGTATCTTTTTCTTTCAGCTTCATATTTGAGATCCATATCATAAAAGAAATACATTCTTGTGAATGTTCAACAACAACAACATACCCAGTGAAGTCCCATAACGTGGGGTCTGGGAGGGTAGAGTGTATGCAGACTTTACCTCTACCTCAGGTATAGCGGTTGTTTCCGAAAGACCCTAATGTTCACTATTATTAAATCTGTTAGTTTACTGGAAGCTGAATATATATGCAATAATATATATGTGTACATGGCACTTCTTGCCTCTGAATTACGAGACTTTGAAGTGTACGATAAATCAAATGATATATATGTAATATGTTGCATTAGTTCTACAAAAGAGATTCATGAATGATGCAAGCTTTCCTATCCTGCCATATATAATTGCTTCTCCCCCCAATTAATAGGAAGAAGGAGCATAAACTAAACTGTGTGTTTTGGTATATCTTTATAGGGAAGATAACTAGCAGGATATAGAGCATCATAAAGATAATTAGACGAACAATGATGTTTATGTAGCACTCGGATCTCTAATGAATACTAAGCAGCAATCTAAAACCACTATTGTTGTAAAGTAAACTATGGGTCAGTGTATCAGCGTTTGCACTCCAGCTCCTTCTTTTCTTTTTTTCTAGTAAGTAGTAATTCAGGATCAGTCTATTAGTATTGTTTAGCTGCATGTAGAATGTTCATTCATTAATGAGAAACCTCATTAGTTTTTTAGCAGTTATATCAAAAAGGTAACTGTAATAATGGAGGATAAAGTTTCTAGCTCTACTAAGGATTGGCACATGTTGTGCGATAACCAATTAGTCTTTTCTTTTTTGTCCAAAAATGAGAAGTTTCTTTTCTCCTGTAGGTCTTGAACCTGAAACAAAGTATTACTACAAGTGCGGGGATAGTTCTTTAGCAGCAATGAGTGAAGAACTCGAATTTGAGACCTTCCCATTGCCTGCACCTAACAAGTATCCGACGAATAGCAGTTGTTGGCGACTTGGGTCTTACAAGCAATACAACCACTGTTAAATATACACAGTATGCCCACGGTTTGGGCTAATGATTTGGTATTGTTTGTTGTAATATTTTAGTGTAAATATTACATTATTAGAATTGTATACTTACCATAATTGTATAGTTAGTGTCCAAGTAGAATAAGGTTTTAAGAGTAGAATAGAAATAGAATTTTTCTATTATGAAAATTGTAAATTGTATATATACTCTTTCATTAATAAGAATAATCAAGGGATTATTTCTTTCAACCACAGCCATTGATCATCTCATAATGAATGATCCTTCCATGATTTTGATGGTCGGAGATTTAACTTATGTGAACCAATACCTTACAACTGGTGGTAAAGGAGCTTCTTGCTATTCTTGTCAGTTTCCAGATGCACCCATAAGAGAGACATATCAACCTCGATGGGATGGATGGGGAAGGTCATCTATTCTTTTCTCACTTAAACTAGTCTCCTTTTAGTCTTTTTAAACTTTTCAGCCCTTTCTCTATATCTTTCTTGACAAAGAGCCTCCTGTCTTGCACTGTTTCTTATAAATGCTGTAGAATATTCTTTGCTATAGCATATTGCTAAAATAGTCTTTGCTTCTGCAAATATGTCTTTCAATTGAACAATGTTCTCTCTATAGTTCTTCAACTTTCTATTCTTATCTGGAGAATTTATGTGAGGAATTTATTACACTAAGATGCACAAAAATGTGAGCCACTGGAACAATGCCTTTTTGTTATAGCTAGATGTGTTGTGTGAGCTCCTACCGCAAGGACAAATTAGGTCCCTATTATGACCACCAACACTTGTTACTGTCATTAGGGCATACAATACGCATATAAATGTAATTGTTGAGCATGAGGGATGCAATAGTCTGTTTCAGGTGTGTGATTCGGGTTGATTCTAGTTACACTATTCACCGAGTGCTCATCAAATAGATATCATTGTGCTACAATGTAACACCCCGTACTTTCGGACTATGGTTAAGCATCTAGATATATGCAAATAAAGAGCTTAGTATATAAAAGGATGCGGTCCGAAATAATTTAGGACTTAATAGTGAGACAACAATGATCGGCTAATTGATAAATTAGAGTGGGGGATAATAAGGATCGGCTGATTGATAATTTATGGTGGGGAACAAGATTAAGTGGGAATGTTTGCGTGTAACATTTTAATGAATTACCTAAGTAACTAAGTTAATAGAATCAGTTAGGTGTCATTAGGAAAAGTAGGGTGGCATTAAAATAAGTTTGGAGAAGACATGTGTTAGGGGGAAGCACTATCTCATTCTTAACAATTAATGGGATAAAACCATCTACTGCAAAACGTAATCCTATCCTATACCAAACATTCACCTCAGCGACTTAGTTAGGATATCATCGACCATTTTCTCTCAATATTGGCTACCAAAGAATATCCAGTAGTAGAAGATCCTTCAAGCACTTATAGCTATTGATACCAAAATATAAGAATTTCCCTTGTGATTCACCGAAATAAAAGTAGCTCCATCTTCCAAGCTCAATAAATAAGGTATGTTAAGGCAAATATTTTCTTTCTTTTGGCATGTTCTAAGAACGAACGTAAACGTAATATTGTTCCATAAATTATTCTGCTCTTAGTAGTTAAGGATGTTCCTGTTATTGATTCCTATGTTAAAAGCATGTCTTAATATGTTCTCAAATCCTTATTGAGGTGTATGAAAAAGATGTTGATGTTCCCAATGTTAGCCGAAGGTACAAGGATATTATGTCACTCAGGTAAACTCAGAATGTTTTATCATCATTCATGCATTTTATTCATGTATTACCCTGGACCATATATTGGGGATGGGAAATGGGATACGCAGACCACTTGATCAGCTGGGATATGATGATGATTATGTCCACAGAGGCCGATATGATTTGATGCCCAATGAGGCCAATGGTGTTATATACGCTTATTTATATGTATACCACATTGTGCATGACATTAAGGCATATTAGGGCCCTCGGAGGCATTTGCTACTAGTCGATTGTTTCTGTCGGCTGTTGCTGTCAGCCGTTTCCGTCGGCTATTGCTGTCAGTTGTTGCTATCGGTTGTTTCTGTTTTAGTTTATTATGTATCTCTGTTATGCTATTTCGCATGCCTGACATACTCGGTACATCAGTCGTACTGATGTCCCTTTTGTCGGGGGGACGCTGCATTTCATGCCCGCAGGTTCACGTAGTCAAGGCGATGATCCGTATTATTAGGTTGCTGACTCATCGAATATTGGAGCACTCCCCTTGTTTCGAAGTGTCGGTCTAAGCTTGGTACGGTATTTTTTGCATGTATATATGGGTATGGCAGGGCCCTGTCCCGACCTTTTGATATGATGTACTCTCTAGAGGCTTGTAGACAGATGTCTTGTGTATAGTAGTCATGTATGGCCTTATCGGCCTTGGTATGTATGTATAAAAGTTGGGCATTTTGGTAAGGTTTTACATAGCTTCTTTTCGATATATTATCTCTATGTGTCAGCAGGGTACCTGGTAACGGGCCTTGGGGCCCATGATTGTTATAGGTATATGTAAGTAGATGATTAGTGGTACCCGGTATGTGAGGTCCGGGTGCCCCTCATGGCCCTCCGATTTGGGTCGTGACAAACTTGGTATCTGAGTAGGTCTGTCCTAGGAAGTCTACAAGTCGTGTCTAGTAGACTCTTGTTGATGGGTATGTTGTGCACCATACATATAGATAGGAGGCTACCTGACATTTAGGGATGGTTTCCATTCTTTCATCTCATAAATCGTGCAGTAGAGTTGGGTTATAAGCATTCCACTTCTAATCCGTCGCGTGTTTATGATTCCAGCAATGGCTACAATAAGAGGAAGTTCAAGAGTATGAGGGCGTTGGATACGGCTGCAGGCGAAGGTACTAGCCGATTGCCACCCGCTAGCGAGGGCCAGATTAAGACCCATGGTGCGACTCCTTCATGTGATTCCCCGACTTCACCACCTCCGGAGGAGATTAGTAGAGCTGCAGTACCCCTAGTTTCTCCACTTGATACTCCAGCCGAGGATCTTGATATGCGAAGTGTTGTACAATTATTGACTCGGTTAGTGGCCGCTCAGGCCCAATGTCAGATTCCCAGTCCTTCTGATAGAGCTGCTAGTGCGAGAGCTTGGGATTTCATCAATCTAGACCCTTCGGTATTCATGGGATCAGACCTGAACGCGGAACCGCAGAATTTTCTAGATCAAATACAGTGTACCTTGCGGGTAATGAATGCTACCGATACTGAGTCAGTAAAGTTTGCTTCTTATAGACTGCGGGATATGGTGGTGACCTGGTATGAGACATAGGAGCATTCTAGGGGACCTCGTGCTCCACCAGCATGATGGAGAGAGTTTTCAGAGGCCTTCTTACAGCATTTTCTGCCGGTCGAGCTTCGACGGGCCAGGCATGATAGATTTCTACGCCTTGAGCATGGCAATATGAGTGTTCGAGAATATAGATTGCAGTTTAATTCATTGGCCAGCTATGCTCCTACGATTATAGCTGAGATGAGTGGCCGGGTACATAGGTTTGTTACTGGCTTGGGCCGCACTTGGTCACGAATGTACTACGACTTCTCTGAATCCGAATATGGATATTGCTCGTATTCAGGCTTATGCACAGAATCTAGAGGATCGTAAGAGACAACAACGGGTAGATCGATAGCGCGATAAGGGCCAACATAAGAGAGCTCGATCCTTAGGTGATGTAAGAGAGTTCAGAGGTAGGTCCAGGACACAGCCTTATAGGCGCCCATCATATCCGGCAGCTAGCGCATCATTACCATTTTCAAGGTCGATGATGGATCGGTATGTTCAATCGGGACCAGGTCAGAGCTCACGAGCATAGGGTCTTATGATAGAGGGGATTCTATTGAGATGAGGTCGTCGTTGGCTCGATGCGAGCAGTGTGGTAAGACCCATGCAGAGCCGTGCTGACAAGGATTAAATGTGTGTTATTCTTGTGGTAAACCTGGCCATATTAGGTGAGAATTCCCGATAGGAGGTGAAGGTGTTAGGGCACAGCCGGTCGGATCTGCAACAGCTTCATCATATTCAATACGCCCGTCAAGGCAAAATCATCAGACATCATCCGGTCGAGGCAGAGGTAGGGACCAGAACCGCATCTACGCATTTATGTGTCGACAGGATCAGGAGTCCTCACCTGATGTTGTTATAGGTATATTATTAGTCTTTTCACATATTGTGTATGCGTGTTAGATCCAGGCTCCAATATATCATATATCACCCATTTTATTGCCTCTAAATTTGGTATGGAGCCTGAGTGGATAAGAGATCCATTTGTGGTATCTACACCGGTTGGTGAGTCGGCAGTTGCTAGACGAGTCTATCGAAATTGTGCAATATTGGTTTGTAGTCATCGGACCTTAGCAGATTTGGTAGAATTAGAATTAGTTGATTTTGATGTTATTATGAGCATAGATTGGCTGGCATCATTCTACACTAATGTTGATTGCTGAACAAAGATTGCTAGATTTCAGTTTTCAGGCGAGCCAGTCCTTGAGTGGAAGGGTAATACGGCGATGCCAAAAGGTAGGTTTATTTCATACTTTAAGGCAAGAAAGATGATCTCCAAAGGTTGTATATACCATCTTGTTCGGGATAGGGATGTCGATGACGAACCACATACTTCTCAATCAATTCCGGTGATTAATGAGTTTCTTGATGTATTTCCAGACGAACTTCCGGTATTTATTCTGGTGATTAATGTATTTCTTGTTACCAGACACTCAGCTGATATTTATTCCTCTTTATAGGATGGCTCTAGTTGAATTGAAAGAATTAAAGGACAAATTAAAAGATCTGCTTGAGAAAGGCTTTATTAGGCCCAGCATCTCCTTGGGGTGCGTCGGTATTGTACGAAAGAAAGATGGCTCGTTACAGATGTGTATTGACTATCGACAGTTGACCAAAGTTACTATCAAGAACAACTACCCTCTTTCCAGAATTGATGATTTGTTTGATCGGCTACAAGGTGCAAAATGTTTCTCAAAGATCGACCTAAGGTCGGGGTACTATCAGCTAAGGGTTAAAGGGAAGGACATTCCGAAAATGGCTTTCAGAATAAGGTATGGGCACTTCAAGTACTTAGTGATTTCATTCGGGGTTACAGACGCGCCCGCAACATTTATGGATTTAATGAACAGCGTGTTTCGCTAATTGATAAATTAGAGTGGAGGAAAATAAGGATTGACTGATAGATAATTTATGGTGGGGGACAATATTAAGTCGGAATATTTGCGTGTAACATTTTAATGAATTACCTAAGTGACTAAGTTAATAGAATCAGTTAGGTGTCATTAGGTAAAGTAGGGTGGCATTAAAATAAGTTTGGAGAAGACATGTGTACGGGGGAGCACTATCTCGTTCTTAACAATTAATGGGATAAAACCATCTGCTACAAAATATAATCCTATCCTATACCAAACATTCACCTCACCAACTTAGTTAGGATATCATCGACCATTTTCTCTCAATATTGGCTACCAAAGAATATCCAGTAGTAGAAGATCCTTCAAGTACTTATAGCTATTGATACCAAAATATAAGAATTTCCCTTGTGATTCACAGAAATAAAAGTAGTTCCAACTTTCAATCTCAAGAAATAAGGTATGTTAAGAAAAATATTTTCTATCTTTTGGCATGTTCCAAGAACGAAACGTGAACGTAATATTATTCTATAAATTATTCTGCTCTTAGTAGTTAATGATGTTCCTGTTATTGATTCCTATGTTAAAATTATGTCTAAATATATTCTCAAATCCTTATTGAGGTGTATGGGAAAGATGTTGATGTTCCCAATGTTAGCCGAAGGTACAAGGATTTTTGTCACTCAGGTAAACTCAGAATGTTTTATCGTCATTCATGCATTTTATTCATGTATTACCCTGGACCATATATTGGGGATGGAAAATGGGATACACATATCAGCTGGGATATGATGATGATTATGCCCACAGAGGACGATATGATTGATGCCCACAGAGACTGTTATGGGAAGGAAGATGCCCAATAAGGCCAATGGCGTTATATAGGCTTATTTATATGTATACCACATTGTGCATGACATTTACGCATATTAGGACCCACAGAGGCATTTACTACTGGTCGGTTGTTTCTGTCGGCTGTTGTTGTCAGCCGTTTCCATCGGCTATTGATGTCAACTGTTGCTATCAGATATTTTTGTCGGTTGTTTCTATTTCAGTTTATTATGTATCTCTGTTATGATTTTTTTCATGCCTGACATACTCGGTACATCAGTCGTACTGACGTCCCTTTTGTCGGGGGACGTTGTGTTTCTTGCCCGCAGATTCACGTAGGCAAGGCGATGATCCGCATTAGTAGGTTGCTGACTCAGCGGATATTGGAGCACTCCCCTTGTTTCAGAGTGTCGGTCTAAGCTTGGTACGGTATTTTTTTGTTGGAAATTTACTAATGTGGAATTAAGTTTATCCCATTATTTATGACTCAAACAATTAGGGCCCCGCACGTCGAAAACATCGTTTCTACACACGTGTACACGTAGTGCCAAGTACATTAAATTTTATTAGTGAAAGAGATATTGGTACATACGTAATACGTTTGAGACATAGAATGATGGACAGTTATTGGCCAAATGACAAGTATTCCACGTTGGTAAACGAAGAAAGAAGTGTACGAAGTGTAAGATGAAACGAGTCACAAATCGCCGCGGAGCCGTGAAGGGCCGCGGCGCAACACCGTCGGAGACGCGGCGCCACCATGGCAGCGCCGCGACGCTAAATGGTGATTTGGGCTACTGGAGTTGAGGCGCTAATTTGTTGAGCCGCGGCGCTTCGAAGGCAGAATGCTGCAACGGGAAGATGGAAAGTTCTAACTTTTGGGCTGGTTTTAGAGCATTGAATCTCCATTATTTGGCACATGAATTCAGCCATTATTTGGCTTAAAGTAACCCCTCAATAAGTGTCATTACATGGCTATTGAAGGCCATTAGTTGGCTAGTTGAGGTGGCATTTCCTTACACTATAAATTGAGGCATTTAGCTTAATTGTTCAACACTTAGAAATTTTCTGAAATCTTCTTCTTCCTCTCTAGCATCATTTCTATATTCAAAGTTCTTCAAGAGTAACACTTGAATTTCCTTTTCTCATTTGTTAAGTTGTTGTTGTATCTTGAAAGACTATTTCCCGATAACGTAAAAGGATATATACGGGGCAATCTTGTCTTAAAGACAGAGTGTCATCACTCATCTCAGCAAATCACAAGTAGTTTGTAATCATTCTTATTTCTAGTTTGTTGTAATCTTGAGTAGTTTATCCTTTCTAGCATTTGTAATATTTACTTACTTCCCGTTTTCTACAATTGTTGTAACCCACAATTTTAATACAAGACTGTTGTAAGTGCTTAGAAAGATGACTAGAAGAGAACAACTCGCTTCTGATACTGCTGTTGCTACTCAAGGCAACCCTTTTGCCTTCTCCATTGTTGCTCAAGGCACATCCAATGCCTTCACTACTGCTCAAGGCACACCCAACGCATTTCCTGTTGCTCAAGGGAACATTACAGTTCCTCCACCCTCTGGATTCCACCATGAACGCCCAGAAAAGTTCATGGACTCCCACTTCAAGAGATGGCAGCAGAAGATGTTGTTTTATCTGTCTGTTATGGGAATGGCTCATTTTCTAACTGAAGATCTTCCACAAGCTGGAGATCAGCCTAATGAAACGGCTGAAGGGGGCCAAGGTATCTATGTTGTTAATGGCATGAAGATGGTTCTTGATGCATGGAGTTATAGTGACTTCATGTGTAAGAACTATATTTTGAACTTTCTGTCAGACCCACTCTACACGGTGTATTGCACCGTAGGCACCGCCAAATAGTTATGGAAAAAACTGCAGAAGAAGTACAACGCACAAGATGCTGGTACGAAGAAATTCATCATTGGGAAATTCCTGAAATTTCAAATTGTGGATAGCAAAACTGTGATGTCCCAAGTTCAGGAATTCCAAATGATTCTACATCACCTGGATTTGGAAGGTATGAAACCAAATGAGTAGTTTTTGGTTACATCACTAATTGAGAAGTTACCTCCCTCGTGGAATGAATTTATGAGTTACTTAAAACTCAAGATAAAGGAAATGACCTTTGAGGAACTTATTATCAAACTCCAGATTCATGAAGATAATAAGAAGGTCTTGCCTAGGGGAAAACAACCTACTGAGGCAAAGGCAAATCTGGCTTAGGCCAAAGGGAACCCAAGCAAGAAGCGCAAGTTCCAAAAAGACGGCAAGACCCAGGCGGCGGAGAAGTTCAAGGGGAACTGGCACCACTGTGGGAAACCTGATCACATGATCAAGGACTGTCGCAAGCTCAAAACTGAGCAACAAGAGAAGGACAAGGCCAAAGTCAAGGCACAGGCTAGCGTCCTCAAAGAAACGCTTCTTGACGACATGATTGAGGAGTTCTCAGTGGTGGTGCTTAAAGCAAACCTTGTTGAGAATCTTATGCAATGGTGGATGGACACGGGTGCTACCAGACACATCTGTTCCAATAGAGATGCCTTCTCCACATATACACCAGTTACAGACAAGAAGTTGTTCATGGGTAACAACGTTTCTTGTGACGTGCTGGGGGTAGGAAAGGTAGTCCTGAAGATGGCTTCTAGAAAGGAGCTCACTCTGAAGGAGGTGATGCATGTCCCTAAGATTAGGAAGAATTTAATTTCAGGTCATTTATTGGTTAATTTTGGTTTTATGCTAGTATTTGAGTTCAATAAATTTATAATCACCAAAAATGGAACTTTTGTGGGAAGAGGCTTCGTCTGTGAAGGCCTCTTCAAAGTTACTGCCATGTCTGTAATACGTCCAAGAAATAAAATTGAAGCTTCTTCTTACTTGTTTGAGTCTTCTAATTTATGGCATCATAGATTATGACATGTTAACTACAAGTCCATCCAAATGTTGGTGAAGTTGGAGTTGTTGTCGTCTATCGACGTAAACCCTCAACATAAGTGTGAGGTGTGCGTAGAGGCAAAACTCACAAAGATTCATTTTCGATCCGTCGAAAGGAATACCGCTCCTCTAGAACTTATAAACACAAATATATGTGATTTGAAGTTTGCACAAACTAGGTAGAACAAGTACTTTGTGACATTCATTGATGATAGCACAAGGTATTGTTACATTTACTTGTTGAAAAGTAAAGATGAAGCCTTTGAAGCGTTCTGATGTTACAACACAGAAGTTGAAAATCAACTAAGCATGCAGATTAAATCCATTCGTAGCGATAGAAGGGGAGAATACACAGTGCTATTTGAGAAATATTATGCTGAAGCGGGTATTGTTCATCAAACTACGGCTCCATACTCACCTCAGTCGAACGGTGTTACTGAACGCAAGAACCGCACATTGAAGGAAATGATGAATGCATTGTTCATCAATTTCGGTCTTCCCCAAAACATGTGGAGAGAAGTCGTCCTTACCGCTAATACGATTCTTAATAGAGTCCCACATAAGGGTAAGGACAAAACTCCATATGAATCATGGAAGGGAAAGAAACCCACCTATAAATATTTAAAAGTGTGGGGTTGTTTGGCAAAGGTCGAAATGCCCAAGCCAAAACAGGTCAAGATTGGGCCTAAGACTGTAGATTGTATTTTCATCGGATATGCAAATAATAGTAGTGCTTATCGCTTCTTAGTGCATAAGTCAGATATTCCAGATATCCACGGAGGTAGAATCATGGAATCAATTAATGCTCAATTCTTTGAGGATACTTTTCCTAGAAAGGAAAAAGACATAACCTCTCGCAAACGAAGTTATGAACAAAGCTCTCAGGAACCAGGAGTCGTTGACTGCCCGGATATAGATGGTTCAGATCTAGTGGACTTCGAAGTGGCTGAATATCTGGAATCTAGTGTTCCATATTCTCAGAACTTGGAGACTCCAGAGATGGAACCGAGGCGAAGTAAAAGGGTCAGAAAGGATAAATTCTTCGATCCTGACTTTGTAGCTTATATGGTTGATGACGAACCAAGGACAATTGATGAAGCATTGTCAACTCCAGAGGCACCGCTCTCGAAAGAAGCTATTGAGAGTGAAATAGACTCCATCATGCATAACCATACTTGGGAGTTGGTTGAACTTCCTCCGGAAAATAAACCGTTGGGGTTTAAATGGATACTCAAACGAAAGTATAAAGCAGATAGTTCTATAGATAAGTACAAGGTCAGGTTGGTAGTCAAGGACTATTGGCAGAAGAAAGGTCTTGACTATTTTGACACGTACTCCCCGGTGTCTAGGATGACGTCCATACGAGTATTCATTGCGATCGCAGCATTGTGTGACCTTGATATACATCAAATGGATGTCAAGACAGTCTTCCTAAATGTGATTTGGAAGAAGAAATTTATATGGAATAACCCGAGGGGTATGTGGTTCCAGGGCAAGAGAAGAAAGTATGTCGACTTGTCAAATCTCTATACGGGCTGAAACAGGCCCCGAAGCAATGACACGAAAAATTTAATAGTACTCTACTATCGAAGGGTTTCACCATTAATGAGTGTGACAAATGTGTCTACACGAAAGGTAGCTCTGACTCGTTCGTCATGATATGTCTGTACGTAGATGACATGTTGATCACATGGAGCAGACCTAGATTGATCCTAGAGACTAAGAACATGTTGAAACAATGTTTCGACATGAAGGATATGGGTATCACAGATGTCATCTTAGGGATAAAGATCTCTAAGATATCTGATGGACTGGTCTTATCTCAGTCTCACTACATCCAGGATGTGTTGAGAAAGTTTGAGATATTTCACAGTTCGCCTATGAAGTCACCACTGGATAGAAATCAAAAGCTTGATAAAAATCGTGGTTCACCCGTATGCCAGGAGCAATATGCACAGGTCATTGGGAGTTTGATGTACATAACAAACTGCACCTAACCTGATATCACTTATGCAGTCAACAAGTTGGCTAGGTTTACCCGTAATCCGAGTAATGATCATTGGAAGGTGTTGAATCATGTACTGCGATACCTGAAATACATGCTAACTTACGGGTTGCATTATTCGAGATATCCAGTTGTACTAGAGAGGTACAGTGATGCAAACTGGATATCTGATATAGAGAACACCAAGTCCACCAGTGGGTATATATTTACAATTAGTGGTGGGGCTGTGTCTTGAAAATCCTCTAAGCAAACTTGCATCGCCTGATCCACGATGAAATCGGAGTTTATCGCTTTAGAAAAAGCAAGAGAAGAAGTTGAATGGCTTCACGACTTCTTAGAGGATGTCCCTTGCTGCGACAAACCCGTACCTCCTATAATGATCCACTACGACAGTCAGTCGGCTCTAAGAAGGGCATGGATTTCTATGTACAACGGCAAGTCTCGTCATATTCGATGGAGACATAAGACCGTTAGGCAGCTGATCACCACGGGTATAATATCCATTGATTACATAAAATCAAAGGATAACATAGCTGACCCACTGACAAAGGTCTTACCCAAAGATCAGATATTCTGCTTGTCTAGGGGAATGGGCTTAAAACCCAAGCTTTAAGGACCAATACGGTGGTAACCCAATCTTTAAGGACCAATACGATGGTAACCCAATCTTATTGACTGGAGATCCTAGGAATTTGGTTCAATAGAAAAACTAAGTTGTAAAGGTTCAGTTGTGCGCTTCGGTGGAAATAAGAGCACTTCGGGTTATGATCCCTGTAAGTAACATAAACCCAAAGTTGTTCCCGCGATAGACGTTAAGTGTTATCTGCAGTGTGGGTAAAGGTTAAGTTTCCAAAACATTTAATGATCCTCAACGGTTGAGGTTAAGTTTGTGGTAACTTTTAATGGTTCCTAACACTTGTAAAGTGGGGTATAGCAGGATACCTTATAGGAGACCACCTATTTAAGTGTGAGGACAGGCCGCCTCAAATGAACATACTTAAGAATCCAAGAAGTGTCCACGGCCACAACGGACAAAACATTACGAAGAACAAAGTAAGGAAAGTTGTTGTGTTGGTACCGTTGACTTGGCTTACACAAAACACTGATGGTTCAAGACATCACGTTCACCGTGCCATAAGTAAGTCCAGTGGTATTCAACTATGGAAGGTTCAAAGTGGAAGCTACCTATCCAGATGCAACATCTGTTCGCTGAAAGATTGCTGGAAATAGGCACCTTGTGAGTGCGCTAAAATCTCTTTCAAGAGGGGATTATTGGAAATTTACTAATGTGGAATTAAGTTTATCCAATTATTTATGACTTGAACAATTGGAGCCCTGCACGTCGGAAACATCATTTCCACACACGTGTACACGTTGTGCCAAGTATCATAAATTTTATTAGTGAAAGAGATATTGGTACATACGTAATACGTTTGAGACATAGAATTATAGATGGTTATTGGCCAAATGACAAGTATTCCACGTTGGTAAATGAAGGAAGAAGTGTACGAAGTATAAGATGAAATGAGTCGGAAATCACTGCGGAGCTGTGAAGGGCCGCGGCGCAACACCGTCGGAGCCGCGGCGCCCCCATGGCAGCGCTGCTGTGCTTAATGGTGGTTTGGGATACTGGAGCTGTCGCGCTAATTCGCAGAGCCACGACGCTAATTCGCAGAGCCGCGACGCTTCGTAGGCATACTGCTCCAACGGAAAGATGGAAAGTTCTGACTTTTTGGCTGGTTTTTTAGCATTGAATCTCCAATATTTGGCACATGAATTCAGCCATTATTTGGCTGAATGTAACCCATCAATAAGTGTCATTACATGGATATTGAATGTCATTAGTTGTCTAGTTGAGGGGTCATTTCCTTACACTATAAATTGAGGCTTTTGGCTCAATTGTTCAACACTTAGAAATTTTCTGAAATCTTCTTCTTCCTCTCTAGCATCATTTCTATATTAAAAGTCCTTCAAGACTAACACTTGAGTTTCCTTTTCTCATTTGTTAAGTTGCTATTGTATTTGGGAGACTATTGCCCTACAACATAAAAGGATATATATGGGGAAATCTTGTCTTAAAGACAGCCTATCATCACTCGTCTCAGCAAATCACAAGGAGTTTGTAATCGTTCTTATTTCCAGTTTGTTGTAATCTTGAGTAGTTTATCCTTTCTAGCATTTGTAATATTTACTTACTTCCCGTTTCCTGCAATTGTTGTAACCCATATTTTTTACATATATATATGGGTATGGCGGGGCTCTGTCACGACCTTTTGATATGATGTATTCTTTAGAGGCTTGTAGACAGATGTCCTGTGTATAGTAGTCATGTATGGCCTTATCAGCCTTGGTATATATGTATAAAAGTTGGGCCTTTTGATAAGGTTTTACATAGCTTTTTTTCAGTATATTATCTTTATGTGTCAGCAAGGTACCTGGTAACGGGCCTTGGGGCCCATGATTGTTATGGGTAGATGTAAGCAGATGATTAGTGGTACCCAGCAGTGGTCCAGGGTAATATATGAATGCAATGCAAGTGAAAATGCATTAATGATAATAAAATACCCCGAGTGTTATAATATCCTTGCACCTTTGGCTAACACTGTAAATATCAACACATCTTCCGTATGCCTCAATAAGGACTTAGAAATATATTTAGACATGCTTTCAGCATAGGAATCAATAACATGAATATTCTTAACTACTAGAAGTAGAATAAATTATAGAGCAATATCACGGGTATATTTTGTTACATAAAACATGCCAAAAGGAAGAAATAATTTGCCTTAACATACCTTCATTTCGCTAATATGGAAGGAAGTATTGTTACTGCACTTGTACACTTTCCAAACCCAACAACTGAAATGATTCTCCACTGCATTCGAATGGAAATTGGGGCTGCCTCAATTTCACGTTACTACTTAATGGTTTTTCCTAATGAATTTTATAAGGAGAAGTCTACTAAATGAAAGGTTTAGCAAGGAAAAGAATTTGTTGAAAGTCTTTGGGGCCTAAAGGATTAAATGCCCCTCATAATTGTGCTCTCCACTCAGCCAAAACTTGGCGGTGGCATTCCCTTATCTCACGACACCTTGCACAACATGCAAGTCTCCGCATAATTTATCAACCACACACATAATTAATTATGTGATTACAATTCACTTAAATCTTAATAACTTATAGGACCTTCATATATTCAATGTCATAATTTGTGATATGACACTAGCCCATAACCTCTTTATGCACGTGCCAAATTTATTTTCGGCTTCCGTCGTCATACTTCTTACGTCCAAAATTATTTTGGGGTTAAATCCTTTTTACATACAAATATCTTTATTAGCATGCATAAATATAACATAAATTTTTCCCAACGCTCAGACCTATTTACACATGCCTCGCAATTTTATAAACACTCAACGATTTAAATCGTAACCCGAAAGTATGTGATGTTACATCTTTCCCCCCTTAGAAACATTTGTCCTCGAATGTTGGGGTAATACATCTAATCCCCATTACTTAGCCCGAATACACAATCATTAAATATCATGATAGAAATTTGGAATTTACCTTTGGCTTCTCATGAAATCTTGACATTAGTCTGGAATAGGTGTGGATATTTGCGCGTCATTTCCTTTTCAGCTTCCCATGTCATCTCTTCCACGTTCCTAATTCACCACAGAACTTTTACAGAAGCTACTTCCTTAGTCCTCAGCTTGCGGACTTGTCGATCTAGGATAGCAATAGGAATTTCCTCATATGACAGATCCTCTGTAATATGCACATCCTCAATTGGTACAATCCGAGAAGGATCTCCAACACATGCTCTCAACATAGAAATATGGATGACTGGATGAACACACTCAAATTCTGAAGGTAAGTCCAATTCGTACGATACCTGGCCAATTCGTCGAATTATGCGAGATGGCCCAATATACCTTGGACTAAGTTTTCCTTTCTTCCCGAATCTCATTACACCCTTCATCGGCGAAATCTTCAAAAATACCCAGTCGTCCACCATAAACTCTAAGTCTCGTCGTCGTACATCTGCGTATGACTTTTGATGACTCTGTGATGTTAATAATCGTTCTTTGATAAGCTTTACCTTTTCTACGGCTTGGTGTACCAAGTCAGGTCCAAATAACCTTGATTCACCTACCTCGAACCATCCAATAGGAGATCTACATCTTCGTCCGTATAACGCCTCATATGGAGCCATTTTAATACTGGCGTGATAGTTGTTATTGTATGCGAACTCAATAAGGGGTAAGTGATCATCCCAACTTCCCTTAAAGTCTAACACACAAGCTCGTAACATGTCCTCGAGCATTTGAATCGTTCGCTCAGCTTGACCGTCTGTCTGAGGATGGAAAGCCATACTCAAATTAACTCGGGTGCCTAACCTTTTTTGAAATGACTTCGAGAAGTTAGCTGTAAACTGAGCACCTCGATCAGATATAATAGAAATAGGCACACCATGAAGTCGAACAATCTCCTTAATATATAACTTCGTGTAATCTTCTGCAATGTAGGTAGTTTTTACCAGCAAGAAATAAGTTGATTTGGTCAATCTATCAACAATTACCCAAATAGAATCAACTTTTTGATAGGAACGAGGTAATCCCGTAACGAAGTCCATATTAATCATTTTCCATTTCCATATTGGAATCTCGATATTTTGAGTCAAGCCACTAGGCTTTTGGTATTCTATTTTTATCTGCTGACAATTGGGACATTGAGCTACAAACTCTGTCACACGCTTCTTCATATCATTCCACCAATAAATACTCTTTATATCATGATACATTTTTGTTGATCCTGGATGAATAGAGTATCGTGAACCATGAATCTCTGTCATAATTCTATCCCACAGTCCTGCTACATTTGGAACACATAGACGACCCTAGTGCCTAAGAGTTTCATGTTCGTCAATCTTAAAGGTCGTGGTCTTCTTCTGTTGAATGCTCTCTCTTATCTTCTTCAAATTAGGGTCTTCCCGTTGACGTTCCTTAATTTCTGATATAAGGAATGATTTTGACACATCCTGGACCACAAACCCGCCATCCTCCGAATCCACTAGTCGGACTCCCAAACTAGCTAAATGATAAAACTCTCTTACCAATTCCTTCCTTTTGACTTGCACTGGCATCGAACTGACCATTGACTTACGGCTGAGCGCGTCTGCTACAACATTGGATTTGCCAGGGTGATATAAGATGTCCACATCATAATCTTTCAATAATTCAAGTCATCTTCTTTGTCTCAAATTCAGCTCTTTTTGTTTGAATATGTATTGTAGACTCTTGTGATCCGTAAAAATGTCCAAATGAACACCATATAAACAGTGCCGCCAAATCTTCAGTGCATAGACTACCGCGGCCAACTCTAGATCATGTGTCGGATAGTTCTTCTCATGTTTCCTCAATTGCCTTGAAGCATGGGCAATCATTTTACCATGCTGCATTAGCACACATCCTAAACCTGCTCCCGAGGCATCACAATACACAACATAACCTTCTGGACCCTCTAGGATAGTAAGGACTGGTGCCGATGTTAATCTTCAACACCTGGAAACTCTGCTCACAAGCATCGGACCATTGGAATTTTATAGCCTTTTGTGTTAACTTCGTTAGTGGTGCTGATACGGTAGAAAATCCTTCTACAAACCTTCTATAATAGTTGGCTAAGCCCAAAAAGTTGCGAACCTCTGTTGGAGTCGTGGGCCTCGGCCAATTCTTCACCGCTTCAATCTTCTGAATGTCAACTCTTATAGCCTCGTCTGACACTATATGACCAAGAAAATCCATTGACTTCATCCAAAACTCACATTTAGATAGTTTTGCATACAACTTATGGTCCCGGAGCGTTTGTAGTATTATCTGCAAGTGATCCACATGCTCCGTTTCCGAGTGGGAGTAAATCAGAATATCATCTATAAATACTATCACAAATACGTCCAAGAATGGGCGGAACACGTTGTTCATTAGATCCATAAATGTTGCTGGTGCATTTGTAAGTCCAAATGACATTACTAGGAACTCAAAGTGCCCATACCTTGTCCTGAAAGCCGTCTTTAGAATATCCTTCTCCTTAACCTATAGCTGATAGTACCCCGACCTTAGGTCAATTTTTTAGAAACACCTCGCACCTTGTAACTGGTCAAACAAATCGTCAATTCGGGGAAGAGGGTACTTGTTCTTGATAGTAACTTTATTTAGTTGCCGATAGTTGATACACATCCGTAATGAGCCATCTTTCTTTCGTACGAAAAATACCAGCGTGCCCCAAGGAGATATGATAGGCCTAATAAAGCCTTTCTCGAGCAAATCCTTTAATTGCTCCTTCAATTCTTTCAATTAAGCTGGAGCCATCCTATAAGGAGGAATAGATATCGGTTGAGTGTCTGCCAACACATCTATACCGAACTCGATTTTCCTTTCAGGAGAAAGGCCTAGATGTTCGTCTGGGAATACATCAAGAAATTTATTGACCACCGGAATTGATTGAGAATTAGGTGGTTCAACATCGACATCTCTTGCCCGAACAAGATGGTATATACACCCCTTGGAGATCATCTTTCTTGCCTTAAGGTATGAAATAAACCTACCATTTGGCATCGCCGTATTACCTTTCCATTCAAGGACTGGCTCACCTGGAAATTGGAATCTAACAATATTTGTTTGGCAGTCAACATTAGCGTAGCATGACGTTAACCAATCCATGCCCATAATAACATCGAAGTCAATCATTTCTAATTCCACAAAATCGGCTAGGGTCTGATGACTACAAGCTAATACTGCATAATTTCGATAGACCCATCTAGCGATTACCGATTCACCAACCGGTGTAGATACCATAAATGGATCCCTTATCAACTCATGATCCATACCAAATTTACAGGCAATGAAAGGAGTAATATATGATAAATTTGAGCATGGATCTAACAACGCGTACACATTATGTGAAAGAACCGATAGTGTACCTGTAATGACATCAGGTAAGGATTTCTGATCTTGCCGCCCCATCAGTACATAAGTACGGTTCTGGCCCCTTCCTCTGCCTCAGCCAGATAACGCCTGCTGACTCTGTCCTAACGGGCGTACTGATTGAGATGAAGCTGCTGCAGATCCGACCGGCTGAGCTCTACCACCTTCATTTTTTGTCGGACAATCTCGCGCTATATGACCTTGCTCCCCACAGGAATAACATACTCTTACATCTTGTTGGCACGACCCTGTATGAGTCCCACCACACTGCCCACATCGAGCCAGTAGCGGCCTCATCTGTATAGAATTTCCTCAATAATAAGATCTTGGTCCCGTTTGAGTATAACGATCAGCTCTCGATCCTGAAGATGACAATGATGAGTTGGATGCTGGGTAAGATGGTCGTCTGTAAGGCAGTGGCCTAGGCCCGCCTCCAAAGTCCCTCACGCCACTTACAGACCGAGCCCTTTTATGCTGGCCCCTATCATGCTCTCGATTGATCCGATGTTGCCTCTTGAGATCCTCTAATTTTTGTGCATAAGCATGGATGCGAGCAATATCCATGTCTGGATTCAAAGAAACCGTAGTACACTTGTTGACCAAGTGTGTCCCCAAGCCAGTAACGAACCTGTGTACCCGGTCACTCATTTCAGCTATAATTGTAGGAGCATATCGAGCCAAGGAATTAAACTGCAAGCTATATTCTCGAATGCTCATACTGCCCTGTTCAAGACGTAGGAACCTGTCATGTTTGGCCCGTCAAAGCTCGACTGGTAGAAAATGTTGTAAGAAGGCCTCTGAAAATTCCCCCCATCCTGCTAGCGTAGCACGAGGTCCCCTATATTTCTCCCATGTATCAAACCATATTACTGCGACATCCCTCAGTCTATAAGAAGTAAACTTTACCGACTCGGCATCGGTAGCATCCATCACCCGCAAGGTGCGTTGTACCTGATCTAGAAAATTATGCGGGTCCGCATTCAAATATGTTCCAGTAAATACCGGAGGGTCTAAATTGATGAAATCCTGAGCTCTTGCGCTAGCAGCTCTTTCAGAAGGACTGGGAACCTGACGTTGGGATTTAGCGGCCACCAATCGTGTCAATAACTGAACAACACTCTGCATATCAAGATCCATGTATGGAGTATCATGTGGATGAACTAAAGGTGTTGCAGCTCTACTAATCTCCTCTGATGGTGATGTACTGGGAGAACCATACGAAGGAGTCATACCGAGGGTCTCACTCTAGCCCTCGCTAACGGGTGGCAATCGGCTGGTACCTTCACCCGCAGTTGTATTCAATTCCCTCATACTCTTGGACTTCTTCCTTGTTGTAGGCATCACTGGAATCATAAGCACGAAATGAATTAGGAGTGAATTACTTATAATTCAGTTCTATAGCATAATTAATGAGATAAAAGAATAGAAATCATCCCTAAAATATCAGATAGCCTCATGTTTATAAGTATGGTGCACAACATACTCATAAACAAGACTCTACTAGACACGGCTTGTAGACTCTCTAGGACAGACATGATTTGATACCAAGTTTTGTTTTTCACGACACAAACCGTAGGGCCGCGATGGGCACCCGGATCCCACCCGCCGGGTACCGCCATTCTTACCATGAATATCTAATCATAATTAATTACGGACTAAGCCGAAAGAAAATTATGAACAATCAGGTAACCAACTTATATATATACATGTACCAAGGCCGACAAGGCCATACAAGACTACTACACACAGGACACATGTCTACAAGCCTCTAAGAGTAGCAATATCAAAGGTCGGGACAAGGCCCTGCCATACCCATGTAGACACGCAAAATTGTATCATACCAAAATCAAATAAGCATGTACCGAGGAAATACCACATACTCAAGGAGATGGTGGAAACTGAAGAAATAAGATTAGACTATGTTCTCACAGATGATAATCTAGCTGAACCGTTTACTAAACCATTAAGCTTAGTTAAATATAATGGTGATTTTGAAAACATGGGTATTAGATACATCGAAGATTGGCTCTAGGCCAAGTGAGAGATTGAAAGTATGTATGTCCTAGAGACAATCATTATTAGGGACAAATGTACTTTAACACA
Organism: Anisodus acutangulus; assembly: GCA_029783415.1. NCBI lineage: Eukaryota > Viridiplantae > Streptophyta > Magnoliopsida > Solanales > Solanaceae > Anisodus > Anisodus acutangulus. The sequence continues at coordinate 33,288,911 of CM056502.1, read as the reverse complement.
TTCATATTATTAATAAGGTTAATATTTATGGCAGTTGCAATTATTGAATTATTATTTGATTGTTTGTAATTATTCATTAATGTGCATCATTTGAGCTTACGTTGTCATTAATAGAGTGAGATGTTGATGATAGAGCGTAACTCTAGAATAGCCTCGACTAATGATCATCGAGAATGGGATATCAATGATATTTTATAAGTCGACATGTGGTATGTGTCACACTCTTAGAGAATGTAGTATGTCTCACCTACTACTAGTAATGGTTACTAGTGATGGACACATGGATACTTTTGGAAAGTATTGGTATACCCTGCTGATAAACTATTTGTTATACGTGTCTAAAGTGTTATCAACGTGTGGGAGATGAATGTCCTTTGACTTGAGGTCAATACGCACCTTGTTTACAAAGTAATGTACTTTGACCTTGTCCTAAGCTTAAACTCCTTATAGGATAAGATACGACTTGTGTTGGGTGCATTATAATGTAAATTAAGGTGGTAGTTGAGCCAAGAATAGGATTCATTCCTCGATTGGATATTCGAGAGAACACTCAACTTCTCAGTGATATTAGGTCGACCAAGTCATTGGCCAATGTAAGAGACATATTTAGAATATGGTCTAGTTGTCGACTAATATGGATGAGATAAAGTGATTAATTCATTTGGATAGACACATGGCAAATCCTAAGCTTGATCGAGTGTGTCGCGAATGAAATAATCATCTCACATAAAGGTTATGTTTGCAAAATTCATGTAAACGTACTTCACATATTGAGTTCGTCATACGGTGCAGTATAGGAGTTATGTATGGACATTAATTGGATTAGTGTCGATATGTGAAGGCCTATAGGGTCACACTATGTAGATTGTCTTCTCGATCTAAGGGTGTATTGAGAAAGTATTAAATATTCAATTTGAAATCGAGATATTTAAATTAATAATAACTATGGGATAATTTCTATTAGATGAAAATTATTTAATTAAATCAAAGTTTGATTTTGGATGTAATGTGATGAATATATATATCAAATGAAAACGGGAAACGGAATTTCACGTAAGGTGCCGCAGCGCCAACCCGACAGTGGGCCCAGTCAGACTGGCCCACTGCACCTCGATTTTTGGGCCAGGCTTAGAGCCCAACCCTAATCTGATTTGTGACCTAATCCTCCCTATATAAACAGCACTAAACCCCATAAGTTAAACACACCAATTCTATAAACTTTCTAGACTTAGAGTCTAGGACGAAACTCTCTCAAACCTCTGCCAAGATTTCCTAGCTTTCTTGACAGAGGAATACACCGTAGCATAGTGCTTGCAGTCGAAGGGATAGTCGCGTGTACTCCCTAAGTAAAGACTCTAGTTAATACATGTAAGTGTTCTACTTTTATGTTAAAGGTTTTGATTGTCATATAACCATACTAGAAGAAATTGTTGGCGTAAGTAGAACAAAATTTTAAACTTTCGTTGTGACTACTTATATGTTTTGAACCCAACAAAACCCTACATAAATTGCTTAGGTTAATAAATCATTTTTCACTTTGGTATCTTCAGTCACTGCCTGTTTACTTTTAATATTTGAGGTATACTTGCATAAAGAAAGATTATGCTGCAAACATGACTTCTTTTTTTTAAAACTTATATCAGGTGCTCAATATGCCTGGCTTCAGGATGATCTGAAAAAAGTAGATCGTGGCGTGACTCCTTGGCTCGTGGCTGCATGGCATTCTCCTTGGTACAATAGCTATTCGTCACACTACCAAGAATTGAGTGCATGAGGCAGGAAATGGAAGAAATACTATATACATATCGCGTTGATATAGTTTTCTCTGGTCATGTAAGCTACAATATAAAATAAGCGAATTAGTGATCTCAGTTCATACGAAGTTTTCTAACACTCTCCCTATCTAAATAAAATTAACCAATCCATTTCCCTTGAGAAAAATTCAATTAGGACTTGGCCTTAAAATAAGCTATTTTTACTTATGTTCTATCTTTATCAGATGATATAATAACTCATAAGAAATATTTCTGGTGTCGTTCAAAAATGTATGTTCATGTAACCGTTGACAACCTAGCTATAAGGATTTAGGATTTCAGAAAACATTTGATTAGGATCTCTTCATGTTTCTCATGTTAACTTAATTTGTGTAATTTATCTCATGTGCATGCATATGAGCGAATGAATCGAGTCTACAACTATACCTTGGATCCATGTGGCCCTGTTTACATAACAGTAGGAGATGGTGGTAATATTGAGAAAGTTGACGTTGATCATGCAGATGATCCTGGGAAATGTCCTTCACCAGGTGACAACACTCTAGAATTTGGTGGTGTATGTCACATCAACTTTACCACGTGGACCTGCCAAAGGAAAATTTTGCTGGGACAAACTGTCAGAGAAAAACAAGAGAGAAATTGAAGAACTATGTCAATTTGTTCATCTAATACATCATACTACATAGATATTTATATACAAGAGGAGTAAGAGATAAAAGGCAGAAAAATATCCTACACTTAATGTAAATCCTACTAAATATTCTATGTAATATTCTATAGTTAATGCTACACAATATTCTACAATAAATATAAAATATCTCTAAGTATATTTTCATATATCTAGAGTATCTCTAATTATGTTTCCAATATTCACAATATCATGTCCATCATGCTAACATCCCCCTTCAAATTGATGTTGGTGAATCAAGAAGCATCAATTTGCCTACTAGAAACTGATGACGGTGTCGTGTCATGGATTTTGTGAACGCATCAGCTATCTGAAGATCACTAGACACATGTGGAAGAGTTATGACTTCCTTATCTACAGCTTCCCGGATGTAATGACAGTCCACCTCGATGTGTTTGGTCCTTTCATGATAAATCGGATTTATGGCAATCTGAATGGCACTTGTGTTGTCAGCGTGGAGAGGAGTAGGATTATATTGAGGAAATCCAATCTATGCAAGTAGACCCCAAAGCCAAACAATCTGGGAGCAAGCAGCAGACATGGCTCGATATTCAGACTCCGTTGAAGAATTTGAAACGTTAGCTTGCTTCTTGCTCTTCCAAGATATCAAGGAATCCCCAAAAAATATGCATCAACCTGTGATGGAGCAGCGAGTATCATGACATCAAGCCCAATCAGAATCACTAAATCCATCAAGCTGAATTGGAGAACCACTAGGAAAGAATAATCCACGAGTAGATGTGCCCAAGAGATATCGAATGATGCGATGAACAACCACCAAATGTAGATGACGGGGAGCCTGCATAAATTGACTCACTTGTTGAACTGCAAAAGAGATATCATGCCGAGTAATAGTAAGATAATTTAGGCTCCCAACTAATTGCCGAAATAAAGTTGGATCAGGAAGAAGATCTCATTCCTCACGCTGATACTTTACATTCGATTCCAATGTAGTATCTACAGGGGAAGATTTTTGAAGACCAGTCAAAGCAATCAAATTCTGAGTATATTTGTGTTGGTTTAAGAATACACCTAAAGAATCATAATGAACTTCCAACCCCAAAAAGTATGTAAGAGTACCAAGCTCTTTCATATGAAAAGAATCCTTAAGCTGCTGCTAGAGGCTAGTGATTAATGAAGAATTAGTTCCTGTAATAATAATATCATCGACATATAACAAAAGAAGAACACAACATGTAGATGTTTTACAAAGAAACAAAGATGAGTCATATTTGCTCTGCTCAAAAGAGAATTGAAGCAAAGTAGACCGAAACTTGTCAAACCAAGCTCTGGGAGCTTGTTTCAATCCATACAAAGACCGTTTCAACTTGCATACATCTGATGTAGGTGATGAGAACAAACCAGATGGAGGTTTCATATAAATATCTTCTTTGAGATCACCATGGAGAAAATAATTTTTCACATCCATTTGATGAAGAGGCCAGTTTTGTGAAACGGCAATGGCAATAATAGTTTGCATCGTTAGTCATTTTTTCTACTGGTGCAAACGTCTCCTCATAGTCCACACCATACTCTTATTTGTTACCAAGGGCAACCAATCGAGCTTTATATCGATCAAGAGTTCCATCAGAATGAAGTTTAATGGAATAGACCCATTTACATCCAATTGGGCGGACATTTGAAGGACATGAAATATTGTCCCATGTGTCATTTTCTTTAAAAGCCAAAAGTTCTTCCTCCATTGCTTTCTACCAACATTCATGCTTGGAAGCTTGTGAGTCATGGGTTGGAACAAAAATGGTGGATAAAGTAGAATAAAAACCATACCAATTAGGAGTACGAGATACTCTGGTAGATCGTTGAGTGGGCTCAAGAGGAGCAGAAGAAATCTCCAGTTCTGGTTGAGGAGCAGTCTCAGGTGGCGGATCAGTTTCGGGATGGGGTAAAGTTGGTCGACGTCGTTCATACACAAATCCATGTTTGAGCCTCTCAGAAGAAGATAACAAATCCTCAAAAGTAGGAAGAAAAGGAGAAACAGAAGATGACTCAACATGAGTAGCAAAGAAATACTGATTCTCAAAGAAAACGACATTTTGAGAAACACGAAATTTGTTAGAACTTGGATCATAACAAATAAAACCTTTCTGCGAAATACTATAACCCATAAAAGCACATTTACTAGATTAAGTAGAAAGTTTATTGCGTTGAGAATGAGGCAGATGCACAAAACAAACACAACCAAATGTATGAAAATTATGATAGCTTGGATTTTGGTGATAAAGACGATAATATGGAGACTCAAGATTTAACCCTTTAGATGGAAGTCTATTAATTAAATAGACAGCAGTAGATAAAGATTCTACCCAATATTTAGATGGGACAGAGGACTCAATCAATAAAGTAGGAGTGACATCTAAAAGATGATGATTTTTACGCTCAGCAACTCTATTTTGTTGTGGCGTATATGGGCATGAGCGTTGCGAGACGATTCCTTTCTCAAGCAAAAAAAAATATTGAATTCATGAGACATATATTCTCCACCAGAATCAGATCTTAATATTTTGATACAAGTAGAAAATTGAGTCTCAATGTAAGCCAAAAATGTCTTGAATATGAAAAATACCTCAGATTTGGAATGGAGAAAATACACTCATGTAAACTGACTATAATCATCAATAAATGTCACAAAGTACTTGAAATGAGCATGAGAAATAACTTGTGAAATACCTCAAACATCACTATGAATGACATCAAAACATTTTGCAGCACGACTACTAATATTAGGGAAAGAAAGAGTTTTACTTTTGCCTAATTTACAAGTAGAATAATCAAAGGAAGCAACTAAAAATTGATTTTTATTTCCTAATAAACCGGAATTTGATAAATGAGATAACACATTAGAATTTGGATTTCCTAAACGTTTATGTCAAACCTCAATCTTACTAGTTGTAGACGAACAAGCCAAAGAAAGAACATGGGGAATGGAAAAGTATATAGGAAATAATCTTCCAACTTTAGGTCCCTTCGCGATTATCGTCCCCGACACCTTATCCTGCACAAGACAACAATTACGAGAAAAATTCACATTACAATTGTTATCCACCAATTGACCAACTGAAATAAGACTAGTGGAGAGCTTAAGTGAAACAAAAACATTTTTGAAAGTTTGAGTAATATCCTCAACCTTGGTAATGGGTAAATTACTATCATTGGCAACCTGAATTTGTGAGGGACCTCGATACTCACAAACATTTTTTAGCATACTAGTTGAGTTGGTCGTATGATTGGAAGCGTCAGAATCAACAAGCCAAAAATTAGATGTAATATCATTACCTTGTAGCCCCAAAGCTGAAAAGGCTGACACGGTCATTTGTTGTACCATTTCAGGAGTAAGAACTTGTCCTGCTGAAGATGAGTTATCAATAGTGAAATCTTTTATCCCAGCTTGAAAAGCATTGAACATATGGTTTTGAGGGCGTGTGGGACACTCTTTGCTCATGTGTCCTTGTTGTTTACAATAATTACAAAACTTCTTGCCACACTTGCTAGTAATATGAACATATTCCTTGCAACTGTAACATTGAGTTCTAGTCATATCTCTACCCCTTCTTTTTTCTTGAGCGGCAAATGCAACAATGACAACATTTTCTTGTTTGAAAGCATTTTGTGTGACAAGACGATGTTCTTCACGAAGTAATTCCATTAAACAAACATCCAAGGAGGGAGACGGGTCACGATTCATCAAGTTAGAGCGAACACTCTCAAACTCAGATCGTAATTTCATCAAAAATTGGTCTCACTTGCTCTGCTCATGAACTGCCTGAATTACAGAGAGAGATTCGACAGGTATTTTGGCATACATAATATCAGTAAATTCAGCCCATAGGTTCTGAAATCTAGAAAAATAATCCTGAACAGAGAGATCTCCTTGAGAGTAATTAGCAATTTCATGTTCTAACTGAAAGCGTCTTGCGGCATTGTCTTGGTTGTAAACCTTTTGTAAATAATCCCACATGGCCTTAGTAGTCTTGTACGGCCTGAGATTAAGAACTATCAGAGGATCAATTGACCCTAAAATCCATGTCATCACCTGAGCATCTGTAACCTTCCATTGACCAACTTTGTAGGAGCAGGATCACTGAAATAGAGATACTCTAGATATATAAAAATATACTTACTCCCATAATTCTTTTCTGGTGACAAATAGTTGAAATTGAAATTCCCATGCAGAATAATTTTTTCCAGTGAAACGAACATTGAAGGATTCAAACTGATGTGATGTTATGTTCTTAACTAGCTAAGAACACCAGAAACACAATGATCCAAGAAAATTACTAGAATGACCAAGACCAAAAGCCCTAGATGTGTACGACTGACTCTTGATGAACAATCAAGAGAACAAAGACTTTCAAAAAACATCTGGAAAAAAAAATCACAGATGAAATAACTAAGACTCAACAGTGAAAAGATGGTTCTGATACCATGTAAAGATAGGGCACATGGGCCTAACTCAACCTCAAAAGCTAGCTTGTGAGGAGAGGATTGCCCAAGTGCATATAAGCAAACCACCAGTCCATTCCCCAATCAATGTGGGACTTTAACCCACTCTAACACCCCCCCCCCTCACACCCAGGGCCCAACTGGAGCGTGGACCGGGAGCCCAAACGGGAATGGACCTGGCTCTAATACCATGTCAAGAACAGAGAAAATAAGAGAGAAATTGAAGAATGACTATGTCAATTTATTCATCTAATACATCATATTACATAGGTATTTATATACAAGAGGAGTAAGAGATAAAAGACAGAAAAATATCCTACACTTAATGTAAATCCTACTAAATATTCAACGTAATATTCTATAGTTAATGCTACACAATATTCTACAATAAATATAAAATATCTCTAAGTATATATTCATATATCTAGAGTATCTCTTTTTATATTTCCAATATTCACAATATCATGTCCATCATGCTAACACAAACAACCAGAATGGAGTGCATATAGAGAGAGCAGCTTCGGCCACGGGATACTAGAGGTAAAGCCAGAGCTTCAACTGTATTGCTTTTCTTATTCTAGAGGCAGTTATTGAAATGAAATATATGCAACAAAAACAGGTTATAAGCGTTGATTGAGCATTTGATTGTGTATAACGGAAATGACAAGTATGACCTGAATCATATTTGCAGGATAGGATATTAAACTTGGTCGACCTTATCTATTACTGTGATGAGCTACATATGACAGTGCATCTTAATGTGTGAATGTGACTTCAAATATATTTGGAAATGATTTGCTGATTCAGAAATTAGAAAATTATCTTCTCAACTCAAAGAAAAAGGTGCTCATTGCAAGCTTCGACAAAAAGCATATTATACATTACTGTAATTACTTACCAGTTAAGCTCTTAATCAGTGTTGGAACTCGGAAGTATCTTGATGCTTTATCAAGACTCAGAGTTACTAAATTAAGACTTGGCAGTTTCTTAGTGTAACAGCCTATTACTTACGAAAATTTTATGTTTAGTAAAAATATGAAATGGCAATTTGCTTAGGTGTTTTCTCATCCGGTCCTAAATCATTCAAAATGTTGTAGCTCTTTTTTTCTTGGCTGCTAGACGAGAAGCTGAGTAGAGAGATAATAGATCCTCCCCCTAGTCATATCCTCTTTCAGACCCTCTTAACTTAATTCATCGTCCTTATTACCATTATCATCTGTTTTTTGCTTAACTTTTTCTCTTCTCCATTCATATATGCAGATGGTAAATTCAACCCATGCATTATGGACTTGGCACCGCAATCAGGATATTTACCGTGAAAACAGTCATGGTGATCAAATATACATTGTACGACAACCTAAATCTTGCTCTGTTGCCTCGAAGGTATCCTTTCATCTACCTCAAAGGTGATCGCGGACATTCTTTTTCCATTTTCATAGCCCCTTCATCAGCTATTAGTCATGGAGTCATGATATTCGGCCTAAAATGAATATATTTATTCATCGTTTGACTCATATTTTAGTACTTTTAATTATTGTTTGAGTATTAATTACAATGATTTGTGCTAATATTATATTTTTGCTATGTACGAATAAAATAATGTGAAGATGAAGAGATTCGAAGTAAATATATATAAAAGGTGGAAGGAGTTACAATTGGAAAAAGAAAAGGAACAATGAAGTGTTGAATACCACGTGAATTTAATTGCAATGATTATAAAGTTATGACGGCCAAATGATTGGAAATTAGTTTCTAATGATTGGAGCTAAATTGTTTGCAAAAAAAAGTGAGACAAAAATTAAAGAAGCAAAATAAAGGAAAGAGCATGTGACGTTACCTAGAGGGCAAAAACTGCTTGGCGGCGCGAAAAACAAAGCGAGCAATTTTGCCGTTGTACAACTTGCTCACCGAGGCTATAGGTGACGGACTCAATTCTTTTTTCAATTTATTTTGGACTCAGTTATTTCGTCTGGGCTTTTTCCTATACCTATAAATAATTCATAAGATAGATTTTTACATAACTTTGGACAACTTGTGCCTGCAAGTTCGGAATCTTTGACCTAAAGAGAGCTTGGAGACGCCGTGGAGGCCAGAGATTATTGGGTTTTACCTTTTTTTTTCTCTATACTACTCATTTTTATATTTTCTTTAGATGATTTGTTGTATTTTCTTCATGTCTATGTGGAGCTAAACTTCTCGTTCTAGGTTTTGGTTCTTTCATGAACGTTGTTATTTGAATATTGATTTCAATTAATTAGCTTACGTATTTGTTTATTTATTTAATCCTGATCTTAATTATTTGGTTTCTTGATCACCAATCGAATACTATCTTTGATTCTTAGATTGAATTCGAGAGATGAATACTAAGATAGCAATTGGTTAAATAGAGCAGGATCTCAACTCTGGGCATCGGGGAACGGATTTGCATCTAGGATAGAGATATACCTAGTTCACCATGCTTGGTTGGAATACATGAAATATAAATGCATTTGGGTTAAGGTTCATGACCATAGAGATATATGCGTGAAAGTAATACAAATAGGTTGCTAAAGGACTCGAGAGATTCGTAGTCGTAATATCAACCATGTGAATCAGTAAACTGGATAAATTAAGAAGTTGAATCAATTGAAAAATACAACGTGATTGTCAGATAGCCCATAGTGTAATAATTTGAAAATATTTTCCTCAATTGTATTCCTCCGTTCATGGAATAATATATACACAATATACAAATAATTGTGAAGAGGAAATCAAGCCTCTAATCTTCCTAATCAATAATCAATCCCTAATAATCTTCTTCCTAATTAACATATTCCTAATTATCATTTTACTACTTACCAAACATAAAATGATAATATCATTAATTATAATAAATAATTATTCTAATTATTGTATTCTAATATTCTAACACTCCCCCCACAGTCGAAGCTGGAGGGTGACGAATGTTGAGACTGTCCCGAAAATCTTCAAATAATACCAGCGGAAGTCCTTTTGTGAAAATATTTGCGATTTGATGGCGTGTCGGGACATGTAACACTCGCACTTGTCCGCGAGCCACCTTCTCACGAATAAAATGTATATCTAACTCAATATGTTTAGTGCGTTGATGATTGATCGGATTCCCTGATAGATAGATTGCACTAACATTATCACAGTATACCAGTGTGGCTTTTGGAATTGGGCAATGAAGTTCAAGTAACAGATTTCTAATCCAACATGAGTCGGACACAACATTGACAACAGCACGGTATTCTGCTTCAGCACTTGAACGTGATACTGTGGCTTATCTTTTTTAAGACCAGACGATCAAATTGTCACCGAGGAAGACACAATAATCTGAGGTGGAGCGTCTAGTGTCCTGACAACCTGCCCAGTCTGCATCCATATAAGTGACAAGTTTGGAAATGGAGGATGAGGATAGATGTAATTCATACTCCAGAGTGTCGTGAATATATCGCACAATGCGTTTTAGAGCATGCATATGTTCCTCCATCGGATTATGCATGAATAAGCATATTTGTTGCACTGCATAAGTAATATCCGGCTTGGTGAACGTGAGATACTGCAAAGCTCCAACTAGGCTGCGGTATAATATTGGATCGGCAAATGGTTTGCTTGAGGTGGACTTAGTGTCTACCTGAGTTGTCGAAGGTTTGCAAGATGACATTCCAGCTCGTTCAACAATCTCAGATGCATACTTCTTCTGGGAGAAAAATAATCCACCTGCATGATGTGTCACAGCAATTCCTAGAAAGTAGTGTAGTAGACCAAGATCTTTCGTAGCGAATTCGGAACCAAGTTTTGACATGATAAACTTGCGAAGAGAGTCTGATGATGTTGTTAGGATAATATCATCCACATATAAAAGAAGATAAACAATATTATTACCCTAATGATAAATAAATAGAGAATTATCAGAACGGCTGTGAGAAAAGCCAATGTGTGACACGAAATCCGCAAACCGCTTATACCATGCCCTGGGGCCTACTTCAGTCTATTTAATGATTTGTTGAGCAAACACACATAATTGGGATATTTGGGATCTCTGTATCCCAACGGTTGGTGCATGTAGATAGTTTCATTGGGTTGTTCATGGAGGAAGGCATTTTTGACATCCAATTGATGAAGGGGCCATCTTTTTTAAAAGACATGCTTAGAACTGTTCTGATAGTTGCTGGTTTGACCACTGGACTGAACGTCTCCCCACAATCTACACCAACTTTCTGTGTCTTCCCATCACCTACAAGACGGGCCTTATGCCACTCAAAAGTTCCATCAGATTTTTCTTTATGATTAAAAATCCACATAGACCGAATTATATTAGCATTAGATAGACGAGGTACTAAATCCCACGTCCTATTTTTAATTAGAGCGTGATATTCATCATCCATGGCCATTTTCCAATTTAGGTCATTTAGAGCAAACACCGGGTTACAAGGCAAATGTGATTTTGAGACCTGGTGTGTAGGCTATATTTGGTATTGGGTTTGACAATTCCATGTTGACTACGGGTAACCGGACGATTTTCAGGGTCAGTGGATTGGACGCCACTGGACGAGAGTGAGGAATTCAAACTGTTAGGCGACCCAGTGGCAGTGGGCTGAGCGGCCCTATTTAGGAGAGTGACCACTAGGTTCGGGATTGGGCTTGGAGCTGAGAGGTGGCCCAAGCTTCCTGTGGGTTGTTCCTGTGTGGATTGTGAGAGTGAGATAGGGTTACTAGGCCTTAGAACCGAAGGTCCAAGCTGCTGGACTGAATTGTCAAGCGGCTGGGCCATCGTTCTTTGGTCCAGTGGGCCCAAACTTGTATTTCCAACGCAAACAGTTGGTACTTATAATTATTCATTTGGAAGAAATGTCGTAACATTTGTAACTGCGATGATTAGTAGGATATCCCGAGAAGACACGTGAAGTAGACCGGGGTTGGAGTTTTGTGATTGTGGTGGATGGAAAGAGAGGGTAGCAAAGGCAACCAAACACTCTTAAATGAATATAGGAGGGCTCTCATAAATAAAGCATCTTTAGTGGAGCTTTGTAACACATGTTTTTATGAGGAAGAATATTCAACAGGTAAGTGGTCATTTGGAGTGCATGATGCCAAAATATTGGGGGTAGTGAAGAATGAGCAAGAGATATTCTAACAATATTATTTATGGTTATAATTTTGCGTTCCGCCTTCCCATTATGTGATGATGTGTGAGGACAAGATAGACGAAAATTTAGACCATTTGTTTTGAAAAAATCCCAAAACTGATTATTGTCAAACTCCCTCCCATTATCACATTGAATATTTTTTATTGAGTTCGAATGAATGCTCTAAATGTGAGAAAAGTGGAAAACACTTGTGATTTTTTCAATAGAGGAAATGTCCACAAATCATTAGAGTAGTCATCTAGTATAAGCAAATAATATCTATGACCAGAAGAACTCAAAACGGGTGATGTCCAAATATCACAATGTAAAATATCAAATGGCATAAGGGTGCACGAAGTAAAAGAAATAAATGGCAATTTAACATGTTTACCAAGTGCACAAGAATGATACTTATTTAGAGTCCGTGTTTGAGTACATGAAATAAATTTATTTTGTTTAAGAGAGGCCAAAACAGACTCTCTCGGATGTCCAAACGTTCGTGTCAAAAAGATGGTGTCAAGGCTGCAAAGGTAGATGGAAACTTGGACTGTTGATTGGGTAAATTTATTGGATAGAGCTCCCCCTTGCTATCACGTCTCATGAGAAGCTTTCCCGTCTAAAAATCATGCACGGAAAATCCAAAAGGGTCAAAATGAACAGATATCCAATTATCAGTAGTAAACTTTCTAACATAGACCAAGTTTTTTATTAATGTAGGAGCATGAAGGACATTCTTTAAAATTAGTGGTGGGTTTGGTGGTGATAATTTGCTAGAACCATACCCTTTTATTAGAATTGAATGGTCATTTTCGACAATTATATCATTATCATTGCTCAAATTAAAATAGGATAAGAGATTACCTTGGGAGGACGTCATATGGGACGTCGCTCCGGAGTCCATGTACCAATTTGAATCTGGTGGGTTGAGTCCAATGGTGTACATGGAGGACTCAATATACGTGGGGTGGGCCACTGCTAAATGGGCCTCCTGCCACTGGATTGGCAGTGGCCCAATATTGTTGCCTGCCAAAACAGACCCAGCAAAATGGGCCTGTTGGGCATGTCTGTGATTCTGCCCATTATTTGGATATTGAGGAAAATAATTAGTGTGCTAGGATTGGCCATTGGGGCGGCCTGGCCCAATTCCCTGTTGGGATTGGGCTGGGCGGTACAGCCCAAGGCCACTGCCAGGCCTAGTTGCCTGCTCCACTTTGATGTTGCCAATGCCCGCCACCGGTGTTAGTGTTGCCGCTATTTTAGCCGCCACCAAAATTCCGATGGCCTCCACCTTTGTTATTTCTGTGATTTCCACCCTTATTCTTATTATTATTACGTCCTTTTTGTCCCTATTTTGTTGAGAAGGGTCAAAATAATTACCATCATTTGAGGAAGTGGCAATTATGGCGGAATTTGAAATAGTTGAAGCCTTTTTTGCAAAGCCCGACTCTTCAAGCACAAAAATGGATCGTGCTTGATAAAATAAAGGTAGAGGATTACTTTGACGGATTGGTGTTCCCACGCCGCTATACGCATCGGTGAGCCCGGCAACCAGTTGTAAGACTAACTGATTATTAGTAATCGGTGAACCAACGTTTCTTAATTGATCTGTCAACACTTTGAGGTGTTGACAATATCCAGAAATATTAGGGAAATCCGCCATGTCAATGGTTGAGAACTCCTGCTCCAATGTAACAGCGCGAGAGTTTTGGTTATCTTAAAAGATATCTCGCAAGCGTTCCCAAGCCGTCATGGCTGTTTAATCCGGTTCCATTATTGTATGCAACAAGTCAGTGGAGATTGTTGCATAAATCCCAACCAAGGATTGTGTCATCAAGTGTATCTCATAGTTCCTTGTCTGCATCGGATGTTAATTCCTTCCCTTTTTCATCTTTTGGAGGAATTATATGATGAAGAACTTTGTGAGCACGACAACACATTTTGAATAATTCCGCCCAAGTTGCATAATGAACGTTTTCCATTTCTAGTTTGACGGAAATATGTGTTTTGATGTTTGAGACAGTAAGGGTAGGATGAAAAGATGATTTAGACTCAGACATAGTTGGTTGGGATGGATGATGACCACTAATGGAGGAACGAAAATAAAAAAATGAAAGAAAATTTTGGCCAAGCTAGGGTTTCTGGGAGGAAGATAACCGAAATTGGTCGGAAAAATGTTTTGGATCATTTTCCTTAAACTTCTGATACCATGTAATAATTTGAAAATATTTTCCTCAATTGTATTCCTCCATTCATGGAATAATATATACACAATATATAAATAAATGTGAAGAGAAAATCAAACCTCTAATCTTCCTAATCAATAATCAATCCCTAATAATCTTCTTCCTAATTAACATATTCCTAATTATCATTTTACTGCTTACCATACATAAAATGATACTATCATTCATTATAATAAATAATTATTCTAATTATTGTATTCTAATATTCTAACACATAGCCCCAGATCGGTTTCATATCATTGATAATATAAAAACGATCTTTATTTGTCAAAGTTCATTATTTGTTTTCTTTTTATTTTAATTAGTTTAGAATTAAAACCTACGTATCTCATCTCTTCTTTAGATAATTAGGATCATTTGATTTAGTAAATAGTTAATCACAAGTCCATGTGGGTTCGACATCCGATTTCTAAAATCAGTATATTACTTGTACAGTCATGTATACTTGCGTGTGTGTTTGGGAGCAACAAGTTTTTGGCGTCTTTGTCGGGAACTTAGAAATTAATTATTTTTCTATATTAGACTTTTACTTTTATCTTTACAAGTTTTTTTTGTAAATATTTTTATTTTTATAATTATCTGATTTTGTTCTCTTACTGTGTTTCTAGTTCTCTCAAGATGACATATGAGGATGAAATATACAGAGGTAAAGTTATTGATGGAGACGCTTGGTTGATGGAAGATTTTTATGGCCCATATTTTTGGTCTTGTCATGACTTGGCATCTTGGGAGTCTGAATTTGAATTTGGGAGTAAGGGTTGGTATTGTGAGGAATATATTATCGATTAAGGGAATATGCGAAACGACGTTTTTACTAACAACGTTGGTGAATGATTGGTCTAAGGAGAGATTTGATCTTGCACAAGAAATTGATAGGTTTGGCTTGGTTGTGCACAACTTGCATGTAGATTTGAGTGCAAAGGTTGATGCATGTAACACCCAATAATTTAGTGATGAGTTGTGTGAGGTTGAAAAAGATCTTGTAGGACAAATTGAGGAGCTAAAATGAGAATATCAATCATTAGACCATATTTTTCTTGATGGTGTCAATGTTGAGAAGAGTGCTCTAGAGTCATGTGAGAGAGTAGATAACATTACTTTTGGAGACTTGAGTGTGTGTATATATGGGATATAAATAGTCATACAATTCATGAGTTAGGGCGCATTAGACCTCATTCCAATCATTTTTCCACATTGTGTTTAGATAGTAAGCTAGTAATCGAGCCATCTGAGCCTATGGGGGGAGGGGGGGTCAAAGGGTGAGGATGAGAGCGCATATATTCTTGAATTTATTGTGCCAAGAGCAAAAATTACATTCCTCATCTGAAGGCCGAGAAGTGCAGAGTGAAAAATTTATTACTTGGCCTGGTTATCTTTGTACCCCCACCAAAGGAGCATAGCCACAGACTGGATGCCCTGTTAGGGGTACAATTCATAAGTTCAAGGTGGAGAAAAAGGTTTTTCACCTCTTGCCGCGACTTTAAATCAAGCGCTTGTTGGGAGGCAACATATCTCGTATTTTGTTTTATTTTTATCGCGTATTTTGTTTTATTTTTATTTTGCAGATTAGGAAAAGTCTGAGTACCCGAAGTTAAAGCTGAGGAGCATGTTTGATCTTAAGTGTGGGGTCGTCCCGACCCTTGATATTGAGGATCATGTTGCTAGCTAGGCCCTAGAGGGCCTCAGGGAGTATTTCTCACCCTTGTTTTAATTTTTTCTCTATTATTCATGCATTGAGGGCAACGCATATTTTTAAGTGTGGGGTGGGTACTTCCGATGCTTTTGAGGTCGAGGATGATCATGCCATAGATTTATTTTTTGAGTTCATTAACTTTTTATAAAATATAAAAAAATCAGAAAATCAAGAAAAAATCAATAAGATTTTATTTTGGTTTTTTTATTTTTTGTTTTGTCTTTTATTTTTTCTCTCATTAGTGGCATAAATCATCCTCCCTCTTTGGGTTTTCTTATGACCTCGGTTCTTTCTCGAGGGGGGCCTTTGAACCGGGAAATTTCTTTTATTTTTTAGAATTTTTTTTTTAGGAGTAGTAAAGGACAGGGAAGAAAACCCTTGGTGGCTTGTTTGACACTAACATATTTAGGCTTGAGTTTGAGTAGTACTTTTCTGTGAGTGTTTGAGTAATGAATAAAATAGCAGACTTTCTGACACCTAGGCTCAAGGTTGTGACTCTGTATATAGCTTATTCTTATATTGTAGTTCGCCATGACCCTGTCTGTCTTAGAGTAGAGTTGATCCATCTTGATTGATACTTGTGCCATGTGTGGTGAGAATTTTGTATACATATTCCATGTTTTGCATCTTAGTCTAGAACTTGTCATGCATGTTATTGAAGCGAAATAAAAAGTGTTGCTCTGTTTAGAAGATGATGCTAGGTTTTCTTTGATAAGTCCTGTGAATTTAGCCTTTTTAGATACTGTTACCACTAGTTAGCACTTTGAGCCTGTAGCATTTAGTTTGGTAGCCTTATTTTTACCTTGATCCATTTGTTGAATCCCTAATTTTTACAGCCTACTTCCTTGTGCACTGTAGCTTAGACTGTATCTTAAGAAATAGATGGTCGAGTGTAAAAAACAAAAAAGGTGACCGATGATAGCTTCAAGGTGAGGGAAAAGCCCTCTTAGAGAGAATGTGACATTAAAAAAAAGAATGAAAAATTGCTTTGAAAAAATGATTGAGATGTTCTTGATATGAGGGAAATACTTGTGAAACAATTGATGAAGAGGGCTGAAAAATAAAGTGAAAAGTGAAAAATAATGGGTGATGAAGTCTAAAAGTGCCAAGTGCTTAGGGAAGTGTAAGTCACTATTATATAGTTTTCCTACTCATTCCCTAGCCAACATTACAACCCTTTAAAGTCCCATTTGATTATATTCGAGCACTCTTAATTAGTAGAGATGTACATAATGGGCAAGCCTATGGTTCTTTGTGCATACATGTGAATTCTTTTGTGAGTGCGAGAGTTGTGCTTTGATGTTAAGTCCTTAAATTACATTCGATTTTTTGATTTGAGTGTGTGGACTATTTATTCTTGTGAGGGTACTTATTTCATGATATATAGGTAATGTTATTAGCTTCTTTGACAAAGTAGGTGAGCCAGCTTAAATTTGATAAGTTAGAGTCCGTCCCTGGGGTTAGGAGGTTAGAAGTTTGTTGTTTGATTGTGTGACTTGTATATCTTGCATGATGATCAGGAAGTATATATTTGATAGTTTGAGTTGCTATATGGCCTAATTGTTGGTATCAATAAAAGTGGTGGTGTTCCTAGACCTGATTTATTGAGATTGGTTTTAATGCTTACTCGAGGACAATCAAGAGTTTAAGTGTGGAATGGTGATATTCGGCCTAAAATACATATATTTATTCATCGCTTGCCTCGCATTTTAGTACTTCTAATCATTGTTTGAGTATTAATTATAATTATTTGTGCTAATATTATATTTTTACTATGTAGGAATAAAATGATGGGAAGATGAAGAGATTCGAAGTAAATATATATAAAAATGGAAGGAGTTACAATTGGGGGAAAAGGACAATGAAATGTTGAATGCCACGTGAATTTAATTGCAATGATTACAAAGTTATGATGGACAAAGTTATGATGGCCCAATGATTGAAAATTAGTTTCTAATGATTGGAGCTAAATTGTTTGGAAAAAAAAGTGAGCCAAAAATTAAAGAAGCAAAATAAAGGAAAGAACATGTGACGTTACCTGGAGGGCAAAAATTGCATCGCGGCGCGAAAAACAAAGCGAGTAACTTTGCCGTTGTACAACTTGCTCAGCGAGGCTAGAGGTGACGGACTCAATTATTTATTTTGGACTCCATTATTTCGTCTGGGCTTTTTTCTACACCTATAAATAACTCATAAGATAGATTTTTACATAACTTTGGACAACTTGTGGCTGCGAGTTCGGAATCTTTGACCTAAAGAGAGTTTGGAGACGCCGTGGAGGCTGGAGATTATTGGGTTTTACCTTTTTTTCTCTATACTACTCATTTTTATCTTGATAATCAAGACCCTTCTTTTGATTGTATCATTTTGCTACCATCCTAGCTTTGAATCTTTCCACCTCCCTTGTAGCCTTATATTTGATCTTGTACACCCACCTACATCCAATATCCTTCTTGCCTTCAGAAAGTTCTACTAACTCACGTGTCTTGTTTTCTTCCAATGCTTGAATCGTAGCCTTCATTGCTTCAATCCACCTTCTGTCTTTGGCAGCTTCTAAATAATTGTATGGTTCAATGTCAGCAGAAACTTGTGTCACAAAGCCTTGGTAACTGGATGACAATCCTATATAACTCAATCCTGCAGATATAGAATATAAAGAACTAGTGAAACCCTATTGTGTAATGTAATCTTTATGCCAAATGGGAGGTCTACTAGTCCTTGTAGACTTCCTAATTATAGGTTCAGATGTTGATGTTCCCTCCATCATGTCTATATCTTGATGATCATGATTATGACAATCATCAGTAGTATCTCTATCAGCAGAAATGTCAGCATCTTGACCTTCTGGATTGCTATGGGCAATCTTCATACTCTGAGGGTGTACTAGATCATCAAAACAAAAGTGCTCATGTGACTTTATAAAATCAAGCCTGTCATCAGCATCATTCTTAAAAGGAAAGACTGACTCTATGAATACTACATCCCTGCTCATAAAAAAGTTCTATTCTCCATGTCATATAGTTTGTATCCTTTCTGTGCAGATCCATATCCTAGAAGAACAATTTTCACTACCCTGGGACTAAACTAGTCCAGTTTGATCAAAGTAGTTGCAAAGCATAGGCAGTCTATCACTCTTAAATGATAAAGTGATGGCACCTTATTGTACAGCATCTCATAGGGTAATTTTTTACATATAACAATAGAATGTATTCTATTTATAATATATACAACTCCTTCTACACATAAACCCCAGAACCTGTCTGGCAAATTTGCCTGAATCTTTATGGCTCTAGTTGTTTCTAATATATGTCTATGTTTCCTTTCCACTACACCATTTTGTTGTGGTGTGTATGGGCAAGAACTTTCATGTATTTCACCATATTGTTGAAACAATTCCTTACAATTGTGATTAAAAAACTCAGTCACATTATCTGACCTCACCATATTGTTGAAACAATTCCTTACAATTGTGATTAAAAAACTCAGTCACATTATCTGACCTCACCATTTTGATCTTGATATCAAACTAAGTATTCACTTCAACAAAGAAATTTTTAACCAAGGTCTTCACATCTAATTTCAGCCTCGTTAAAAAATCCAAGTCCATCTAGAATAGTCATCCACAATAGTCAAAAAATATCTCATCCCATTATATGTTTCAACCTTATAAGGCCCTCATACATCCATATGCAGCAATTGAAAAAGTCCTGTCTTTCTACTAGTACTGACAGGAAAAGGCATCCTAGTTTATCTAGCTAAAGGACACACTTCACAATTATGCAAGATGAAAGAACTATCATTATTGAAACATGAAATTTTCCTCAGAACGTTCATAGATACATGACATAACCTTTGGTGCCAAACAATTGCATCTACATGCTGAGTTCTGTGAATTGAATGAATAAACGGATGAAATCAAGAAATAATCAACTAACAGTTCGAACCAAGAATAAGAAATGGTGCTGCTAAAAATTGAGACATCTTTCCTCCTTTATTATGTGTGTCTAAACACAATATGTACATTTTTTCTTCCTTATTACCAACCACCCTCACCTTCCCAGATGAGAGATCCTGAAATACACAACATTTAGGAAAAAAGTAACATTGTAATTCAGTTCCTTTGTCACCTTTGAAACAGACATAAGATTAAACTTGAATGTTGGCACACACAAAACATTTTTAAGAACATCACCTCCTCCCAAGTGATAGTCACCAACATGTGAGATTCTGGCTGAATCTCCTGTAGGTAACTGCACATTTCCTGTATTTTTTATCAAATTTTTATTATATAAGTGTTTCTGATTACTAATCATATGATTAGTTGCACCTGTGTCCACAATCCATTTTAATATTGCCTTTGTGTCAATATTAAATGTACCTGCCATATTTGCAATTGCATCAGTTTCTCCAATTCCATATTTGTTTTTGAGCAAGTTGAGTAGTTGTTGGTGTTGGCTAGGTGTGAACTGATTAGTTATCATCTGCATCTCTTGATGATACTGATATGGCTTGCAGTTTGGCATAATATTTGGTCCCTATGAATAGAACTGTGAATTTGAAAATTTTCCATGATGATGTTGTGTATTTTATCCAAACTGTTGGTTATGTGTGTGTCTTGTGTCATTCTGTTGATGTTGTGCTTCACCTCTTTGTCCAATATCTTCAAAAGACAAACCTCCTCATGTCACCACATTTGCCTTCTTTATTTTTCCTTTAAATTTTTCTGAATATCCATTAAGTTTGTAACAATCATCATGTACATGTCCAATTTTGTGACAAAAGGCACATTTCATCAACTTAAAATAGTCTATTTTTAAATGTCCCCTGATATGGCAGAAATCACAAATTGCATTAGGATTATATGGCTTCTTTTTCTTTGGACCTCCACTTCCATTTCTAGCTGCTGTGAACATGGCAGAAGATTTCATTGTGTCCTGCATCATCCTACTTGTTCTTGCTACTATTTTTTTACTTTCCTCCTGATTGATCATTGCATATACCTAATTTAGATTTGGCATTTGTTGCATCATTATCACCTGACTCCTTACTTGACCATAACTGTCATTAAGTTCCATCAGAAACTGCAACATTCTTTGGTATTGTAGATGGTCTACAAACTCCTTGGACTTAGGACAGCAAGTTGGTGGTGGTATGATAGAATCATATTCATCCCAAAGATCCTTAAGTCTTGAGTAGTACATAGATACTGAAAGTGTTCCTTGTCTTAATGTGAATATCTCCTTGTGCAATTGAAATGCTCTTGAACTATTTCTTTTATCAAATATATCCTTCAATTCTTCCCATATCATGTAAGAATCAGAATTGAATAACATTCCAGTGAGCAAATTTTTGCTCACATTTCCCATTAACTAGGATACCACAATTGCATTACTTCTATCCCATAGTTTAGCTAAATCACTATGGAAAGCTTCTCTCTTCATGTTCCATCGATGAAGCCTATTTTATTCTTTTATAATAGAGCTAATTTCATTGCTCTACTCCACAATGTGTAATTATCCATTCCGGATAACATAATTCTAACAGATAACGGACTTGATGCATCTGAAGGAAAAAGGTACAAAAGATGATTGTAATCGATGTGATCGATGTTCGTCACCATTGTTGTAGCTCCATTCGTCACATTTTCTCCATTGGTTCCCATTGTCCTTGATTTGTAATACTCATGCCTCAATTGTAATCGTGATTAACAATTTTAGTTTCAATTGCACTTGAAATAAACTGATTTCAGTTTTCTCAATTTTCAGCCAAAGACTCCTCAGGATCTTCATTGCATGCAACATAATCTTCTTCGATATGCCCCGATCGATTGCTCTGATACCATGTGAACTTTATGTGTTGCTTCGTGAAGAGAAGAGGAGAGTTAAATGGTTGTGGTGGCCATTAAAGGAAAACTGAGAAGCAGTAGAGCAGGGGAGTAGAGAAGAGAAGTAAGAAGCTCGAACTTGAGGTGTGTCTATTTGATATATTGCCTTGATGGAAAAAATAATACAATGTGAATATATATACACCACAATTCATCTAAACAACCTATTAATTATACTTCAACTAATTCTCAACAAACTTAACAAACTTGTAACTAACTCAACTAATATAACATACTTAACTAACTAAGAATAAAGCTTTCATGTGCTACACCTCATAGCACCTTGGTGCACTTGTCTAATTCCTTCACATTGATCATATCTCAAACTAGAAAAGATAATAATAAATTGGTTTTATCATAGTAATTACTACTATTCATCAACATCATTTGTATTCTCTATCATGTACTGAAGCATTCTTGTTCTTCCTTGTAAAATGGCTATAAGCGCTTCCAGTCCAGTTTGTCATTGTTTTTGCAACTTTGAAACAAATGTTTCTTAGACTCTATGGCCCATGAAAAGAGTTGATATTGCTGCCTTTGTATCTTCACACGATCCTTTTAAAAGAGAGAGATACAATCACCTATCATTCTCCAACATGACAATACCTGTAAAATTTATGTTGGTGACACTATAGTGATTAAGCTACGAGATTACATTAGCTGGTGTTATCGATTGCAGATTGTACAGTATCAATATCTTCAACCTTTGTACTATATCTGTTATAGGGAGTTTTCCTTCTTTTTATTTTGGTACATATATGGATATTTTCCTTGGTAATACAACTGATGTTCCTTGTTCAGCTGAAGCTGGATGATATTCTTGTGAAATGTGATTTGTTGCGAAAAATGGGTGAAAATCATCTTACTCTTTAGTTTAAATCTCAAACTCCCCTCTCAAAAATAGTTTGAATTATAGACATTCTTCTCTCGTTCACTAATTTTTAAACCACTACACGTGTCAATGAGCTTTCAACTCGATGGTATCAATCTAAATTGCTCCAACTCGGGTGCGGATATCCAATACGGGTACATATCTAAAGATGGAATTCTTCATCACATAAATTTTGGAATTTTGGCGTGTAGATTCGAGTGCCGATACGGGTGATAGAATATAGCCAATAAATATATATTACAACATATTAAAGTATATATCTTGATTAATTAAAGTTACTAAACTAAAAGTCTAAAACTAAAAAAATTTAATTCTTTATAAATATCTATGTGTTATTCATAAGATATATAGTGTAATTGCATAACATGCTCATACTTTATATAACTATGTATATGACCTAAACCCAAAAATCAAACTAAATACTCAATCAATCTATACTTCTCGGTCATAGAAATAGTCAAAACAATCAAGGTTAGTTGATCATATACAGTGTAGATTTCACAGTCACACCCATGTCGACATGACACGGGTGTAGCAAGGATTTGAAGAGTCGGGCAATATAGGTATCGATGGAAGTCCACTATACAAAATGTCTAAGTTTGAGTCTTAATATTTTTAACAATAAAGAAACAAAAATCCATACACGTCTTGGATTAGGGAATGTAATGATGCTTAACATGAAACGCGAAATGCATACGAATAACAATAGCAATCATTTCATCAAAAAAGCCCGTCTAGCTCAGTTGGTAGAGCGCAAGGCTCTTAACCTTGTGGTCGTGGGTTCGAGCCCCACGGTGGGCGTTTCTCTTTTTTCTTGATTTTTGTTTCCCTTCTTTTTTGGTTTTCTTGATTTTTGTTTCCCTTCTTTTTTGGTTTTCTTGATTTTTGTTTCCCTTCTTTTTTGGTTTTCTTGATTTTTGTTTCCCTTCTTTTTTGGTTTTCTTGATTTTTGTTTCCCTTCTTTTTTGGTTTTCTTGATTTTTGTTTCCCTTCTTTTTTGGTTTTCTTGATTTTTGTTTCCTTCTTTTTTGGTTTTCTTGATTTTTGTTTCCCTTCTTTTTTTGGTAAAGCAGCATATGAAAGAAAAAAAGTACATAGGCAGAAGTTATATAAGTCAATTGATAAGCAATTTTGCGAGATTAAAGAGGGTAAATAGCTATTAATGAAGAGTGATATTATCAAATATCAAAAATTATACATTGATTCTCCATAACTGTTATATATATGTAAAATATACTCCATAATATTCATGGTGTAAACTGTAAAGTAAGCCTTGAGAAACCCTTCCCTTCTCATAAATTTATAGCCTGTCTATGTTTCTCTGATTTGTCTGATTGTTCTTTCTATCAAAAATACCACCGAAGTTTGAAGTTTGAAGTTTGAAGGGAGTCGTACTTAATGAGCAATTATGTAATTATTTTAACATAATATGCACACATTATATGTAACACCATGTCTAGTTATTTATACAAGAACGGATAAACATATTTGAGAACACCTGATTTCTTATTTCTAGAGACAAATTAAGTATTCCTTTTACACTCAGAGCACAATAAAACCACAAGCTCATTTCTACCTTTTCAATATCAACAAAGTGTTGATCCAGTGGCAAGAGCACAACACGTGATATGTGGGTTTAACGTATATCACAAGTTCGAGCAAGTGGCAAACATAAGCCTGATATTTAAGTAAAGAATAGTAGAGAAGCGGATCCATTATCCACCGAGTTTATAGAACTGTTAGAGCTGACCTCAGGGATATCTCGATTACCAAAAACAAGAAATATCAACACAAGAGAGAACACAAAAATGTACTGTCCTAGAACTTCAGTCCTCTTCAAGGGGAGACTAGACTTTCAGATTCCATTAGCCCAAAAAAGAAAAAGAACCTATAATGTCTGTCTACATTAGCAATGTTTTGGTTTCTATCCTACCCCTCTGACCACCCCCGTACACCCCTTAACCATCCAGTCATGATAAGCCTAGTTGAAAATGTGATAATTGGGTATGACTTTTCAAGTCTTGTAAGAGAATTCATTCTTGAACTCCTTCTCAAGTTGTTCCCTAGTTTCTGTCTTTGCAGCCAACACAACATCATCAAGGAAACCTCTCTGAGGAAATTCTTCGGGTACAAGACTTTGATATATCTCAAATTGCTCAGCCGCTTCTTTCTTCTTGTCCAACAAACTGTAGACTATTCCCTGCCACCAAGTTCCAAACACGGTCAGATTCGAGAACAAACATATATGTGTTGACTGCCGCAACTTTAAGCTCTCACTATAATAAGCTCTAATATTTCTGTTCTTTTTTTCAGAACACAAGAATCAAAATTAGTTACACTCAATAGCAAATTTTGCTGCATATGCATGAAACTTGTTTATTGCTTAACCATGAATCGTCTTTCCTCACTGTGCACTAAATTTGCTTTGCCATCTTTTGCCATCCATTTAATTACTACTATCTTTTGTTGCATGAGGCCATGTTTATCAGTGACAGTCAAATCCGGAGTATATCAAGCATTGCATCGAGTACATACTAAACAGCATTCTATCATCATTCTTCTCAGTTTCACCGATCTCATGATATATGAACCTTGATCAAATACAAGATCAATTATGAAAAGCTCTAAACAGTTCCAGTCGCCCTTGAGTCCACAAGGATGCATAGTAACATTTTAGCCAGAAGTTTAAGCTGATTAGCAGAGCTACAATTTTGCTTATTCGTATCATTTATCCTTTTCAAAAGCTCACAATTCAAGAACATTTGAAGCCTATAAAGCAATATGCTGAGGAAAAGTCGAACAAAAATTACCTGGCACAGATAAGGCCTGAAGTCTCTTGGGTTTTCTTGGACAAGAAGTTTAAACTTCTGTAAGGCCTCTTCTAACTCACCCTGCAAGACATGAATGAATATAAGAGAGGTGAACTAGTCTGAACAAATTTGTATCCTCCTTTTTTTAGGTGGATAGGAGAGAACAAATTTGTATCCAGTGTTATTATTACAAAGCAACAAGGGAGACAAATCTATTACACTTAGTTGTATCGACTTAGGCACAAGATATTACGGCAAACAAGCTACAACAGCTACGCTAATAGTGGGAGGACACTGTGATTTACATGGCCCCTCATGAGAATTAAGTAATTCCTGTTGATGTAGCAGATAACGTCACACTAAAGAAACCAACTTTGGCAGCTGTACCTCAAGCCATTACCTTAACAACATGCATTTGTGCGACTAATATTTTTATGTTTCTCTCCTCGTTGACTTTTTTTTCCCGGCGAGCAACTTTTAGAGCGCCATTCAGCATCTCAAAAACAGCGGGACCTTCAAAGTTTTTGTGCATCACCATAGCTAAACCCTGAAACAATTCCATAAAGAGATAAGCTTAATAAGCAAAAACTTATAATTGAGAAGGATGTATTCTACTTCTAATGAAATGTTCATACCAGGCATGACGAGTTAATTGTGGCAAACAAAAGGAAACAGGCAAAGCAAACATCAGTACAAGATTCAAACTCGATGCCTAAAAATGCATGCTCATTCAATAATAGAAGTGGAGAGAAAACAGTGAAGAAATCAGAAACAGCATGACACCTGTTCTTTGTTGCCTGGACTCCTCATTGATCTGGACATACCAGTGACAAACTGGTAGGACATAGTGATGGGTATCGAATTTCCATACACAAGATAATTTGACCACACATCATACTGAATACTCATATCTAGGGATACACTCCATTTGCATCCTCCCTGAGAATGGAATCTTTTAGTTCTCAACAAACACTACATGCGCCAAAGTGCTTAATGTAATCACTCGACACAGATACCTGCTTGATTCCAACTACTTACAATGCTCACTGCATAGATGTATATGTTTGCACTTGATGATTACTCTCTTCCTCCACGCTGAAAATTTGTAGCCATCCTTTAAAGAATTGTCTCTTCATTCTAGTGGGAATGGTACTTTGAAAATGACATATGATTGAAGTTCAAAATATTCTTGTCTCAGGTTGGCACCCACTGCAAGTATATATATATATACATATAACTGAATAGCCAACTTGAAGGCATAGTAAACACTGAGACCCAGGCTTTGATAACACTACAGATTAACTGACAAATGTAGAACTGCTCTCCTCAAAGAAGCTTGATTTGTATTTTTACATCATCGTGTCAGACCTTACCTTATACGAAATATCATTTGTTCCTTGAGTATTGATTTTTTATTACATCAGGTAGTACCCCCAGTGTTCAGACCATGGTTAGCACCCCCAGTAAGACAACGAGCTTCTGAAGCAACCATTCTTTTATCATTCCTCAGTTTAGCAAGGGCAAAGTCGAAAGGAAAAACCACATCAGAGGGAACCGAGTATTGCTGCATCTATAGAAACAAGCAGTCAAGGAAAGCAACTTGAAAAACTCAAGAGACAGGATTTTCTGCTATTGCATGGTTGTCCAATACAATTTTTGCCAAATTTATTGGGCTTCAAATGTAGCTACTGTTGAAATTTTCAAGATTAGCTTAGAACAAACCTGCATTTTTTTTTGAGTCATGTAAAACTGTCTAGGCCAATGCATTCCAGCCAACTACAAGATCCTTCTGTTTAGCCTTTACAGAATATCAATTACAATAAAGCATTGCTCAATTACTATCTGGATAACTGATAATATGGTGACAGTGGCTTAACCACTGAGTTGATAAAGAAAATGGATATTGCATCCAACATCTATTGTGAGAGAGCAGAAATTTCCACATAAATTAGATTCTAGAATCCATGTTCAACCTTCAAACCATAAAATAAAATCCAAATAAGTACTAGGTTATTGACATTCTCCATGCCATACAGAATTCGACAGTTGAAAGACATCACAACTATATGAGCTACATCAGTCAAACCAGCATACATCACAACAAATAATAAGAAGAAGAAAAAGCACATAGTGGTTGTTAGGTCTACCATTCAGTGTCTTAATGCACAAAGTGCTACACAACAAGATATTTATATGACCTCCAGAGTTTTACACTCAACAATGTTTTTAAGCGCGTCCAATAACAACATTGACAATATCCATTAACGAGAATTACTCAAAAATCAAAAACAGATATTACCTAATCCTCCTCAACTCATACATGGTTTTTGTATTGGTCAAAATACGGATTTGACAGTTGGGCGTATCAGGAGATGACATGTGGCAGTCCGAGTCTAGTCAGGTCCAGCTCAGCAGAGACGACACCGGACAGGATTCGAGGTCACACCCGGGTTAAGATCGCTCGGACATAATTCTAGTCCATCCCAGACCCGGTGTAACGATGATGATCTGCCTCACCCCGGAGTAAAACGACTGGTAGGTCATCTGCAACCGGTCGAGATAAACTTCACCAAATAACCGGCTCCCGGAAATTCGGGATTCACTCCAGCAGTTACACTACACACCCACGTAGGTAGCGGCTTCAACGTGCAGATAATGATCATTATGAGGGGTTGAGTACACGCACGATGTTACTTAGGGTTTGGACTATAAATCTACCCCTTTCCCTCACTTGTATCCCATCTGATTTTTATCATCACTACTACATAATCGCATACTTTGTAACGAGCAATCAAGCATTTACTTTTCTGGCCGGCCGGACTGACAGCTTTGCCGGACACAACTGTTACCATAAGCAAGTCCTTACTCTTATTCTCTATTGCATTTCAGTTTGTTTTCATTTATTATCCTAATTATTACCATAAGCAAGTCCTTATGCATCAAGAAGTTAATAGTTGATCATTCATATGCATGCCCTTGACCTTCAAATACTACAACAACAACATACCCAGTATAATCCCGCAAGTGGGGTCTGGGGAGGGTGAGGTGGACGTAGACCTTACCCCTACCTTTGTGGGATAGAGAGGTTGTTTTCGATAGACACTTGGCTCAAAGAGCCCTTGATCTTCAAATATAAATCCAATTATTATCCTAAGTTACAGATTAAACAGTTTCCATGCAATAGTCATAAACAAGTGTGTAAGGCCTAAAAAATGGGAAGCATCTAAGCATTTCTTAATTGAAATTGAATTAAAATACATTAAGGTTTAGCACATACATGCAAAGCTCTCAACAATAGAGGCCTCTGCTTCAAAATATCCTTAAACAGCCTCTTAGCCTTGCTCAACTGCCCCATCATCTCATAACAAAGAGCTTGCAAAAGCCTCCACTCCATTTCTCTAGGCTGCACCTCAATAAGCTTCTCAAGATACTTCAAACCCTCTTTAATCTTCCCTTTCCTCATTTTCATGTTAACAATAGTCTTTAAAGCCTCAACATCTCTTGGATTCTTCTCCAATAACTTCACATACATCTCTTCTTCCTCACTATTATTCCCCTCTTGGGTTTCAAGAACACTACTTTCTTGAACTGGTTGCTGTGGCACAGACAATACATGTTTGGCTCTTAAACCCATAATCAAGAATGACCCAACAAGTAAAAAAACAATCTTTTCATTGAAAAAGTTGGAAATTTCCTTGTGGGGTTTCCAAGAACAGGTTAAAATAGATGAATTTTGGTATTTCTTGGAAGTTGATTGGAGTTTGGGGTAAAGGGTAGTGATGGTTTTGGGAGTGTAAAGGGGAGGAGGAAGAAAAAGGGTTTTGAAGGAATTGTAGTGAAGTTTTGGGTTGTGATGATTGAGGGTTGAGTGTAGGCAAAGTGGGATTTTGGTGGCAAATGAAGAAACCATCTTAGCAAACTAGTAGAAAGAAAGATAGCAGCAAGTGCTTAACAAGGAAAATTTGATTTGATTAATGATTGTAGCAGCACTGTAGGAGAAGCAGATGGTTAGAAGAAGAACATCAACAAGTTATTTTCATGGGATGGTGGCATTATTATAAAACCTCCAAGGGGGTTTAAGAATATAATCAATAGATGCAAAGGTACTCTTCTGCAATTATTGTAAAATCTAACTGGTTATTAATTAAAAAATGAGATATTTCTTTCAAAATAAGTGTTCACTCCATCTTTTTATTTTTGAATCAAAATATGTATCCATTTACAAAATTAAAAAGGAATTAACTTCATTTTTTCATATTTGCCTTTATTTACTCAAGACAATAAATAAGCAGAAGTTTTATTATTAAACAAGGTAATTTAATCAAAATAACTATTTTTTTCTAAAATTTAGTGTTTTCTTAAGAGGTACGAAAAAGGCTAACTAATACTTATTTTGAACCGGAGGAGTATAATATAAAATTAAGAATTGTACACCGCGGGAGCCGTGTCACACCTATCAGAGCACCAAGAACTAAGAGCAAATTGCAACGCCCTCCGGCGCGGCGCATGGCCATTTGGACACCTTCTGGTAGTGTCACCCCACGACATGTTAGAACCTTGAATTGTATGACACCGCATGAATAATCTAGGTGATCGTGTTAGGATCATCCGACACACTTATCATATGGCGATATACTAGAAATAAAATTAGTCAAAATCTATGGTACATTTTGTGTATATCTTGTATATTTGTGTGTGATACACAACGACGTTTACATATAGCTTTTATGTATAACAACAATAATATACTCATTATATTTTTATAAGTGTGATTCAGGAATAATAGAGTCTACGCAGATTTTACCCCTATTTTGAGATATACTTTTTTTTGTATATGATTGTATATTAATGTATATCAATGTATATTTATGTGTGATACACAATGATGTATTTCAAGTCGATTTCGGCTAACTTTAACTCCAAACTATTCTAAAATCACTTTGAAACTTCCTCAAAATTAGCAAAAAATCATTGTCCAGGTGTTCCTGATTAATTCAAGCCACGCCTACTCAAAATAATAGAGAGAAGTATTTTTATGAAAAACTAAAATCAATCAATGGCAGAAAAATATACAATACATGTGACTTTTTGGTAAATCTGCAACCTGCCATTATTTCGATTACAAAAGACTATCATAAGAATTTTATGAGTCATTGAAGGATTGTTAGAGAAGAGAAACGGGGTGCATTGAGAATAGTTTGAAGAAAAATATGCAAAATTCTAAGAGTTATTTGTTTGCAAATTTTTTTGAGCTACAGGTGTAAATACTAATTATTGGCTAAGTGACTGTCAAAGTCTTAAAAATTTTATATAAGCGTCAATTTTCTTTCTTCAAATTTTTTTTTAGAAAGATAGACAAGAAAACAAAGACCCAATAACCTTTACAAATTTGGTATATTCGAAAAGCTTAAACAAATTTCTTAAAATCTCTCATAAACAATATGACTTCAAATATGTGAAAAGAAAAAAACATGAAGCGTATGTTCTCATATTAATTCATTTTCTTCATGACTGTCACTTTCATTTACCAGAAAGTCTGCACTGGTTTGCTTCCCTACACAAAAATAGGAAAATTTGAGTAACATCTCTTCATATTTGGCTTCACAACACCAATCTTCGTTGTGGTTATGATATTATATTTTTCTCTTTTATTTTAATTTTTTTCTTGTATTAAATTTTTAAATCTATTTACCATTAATTTTAAAAATTATGATATGACATGACTAAAAATAATAATTTAGAGCAAAACAATAGCGGTGAATGAAACGAAACACTACGTTTGCCATCATCGAAACTTTCTTTCTAAGGATGAGTTCAAGCATAACCATACATGTGTATAATATAATTTGCTAGAAATATGAATGTTCCTAATTAATTTTGAACTTTCTTACGTAAGGAATTGACCCTGATGAGGCCCATTAGCCATTTTTGTGTAGACTTTTAATTTATGTTGTGTAGACTTTTAATTTATGTTTGTGCTAATTTGATTTTCTTAGATAATAGAGTTATGAGCATATGAATTCTTAGAACAGATGTAGTGAGATTGTTAATCCATTATATTGTAAACGTGTAAATATATGAAATAATATATTTCCTACCCATAATTAGAATATTTCCATATATTGTGTAAATATAATTATGGTAAGACTAGGATTCCTCTTTTGTATAGGCTTAGGATTCCTATTGTATAAGGGATGAATATTGTACTTTATATATACCTTGATATTAATGAAAGACTCATCAAGGGAGATTAATATCATCTAACATGGTATCAAGAGCCAAATAAACAAAACCCTAAAAACCTTTCTCTTCCACAGCCGCCGGCTGCCTCTCCTACGCTGCGGCCCTCCCGGATTTTCTTCTTGTTTTTCGGGTTTTGTTCTTCCTTTCTTCTCTTCTCTAAATGGCTATCTCTGATTCTTCAACACTTTCTGACGCATCTACCTCCACAAATCCCACCACAAAGTCATCACCCCCGTTTCATCCCGCCCTTACTGTTTCCAACATCAAGAACCATATTCTCATTATTCTTGATCAAGAAAACAACCAGTATTCTCCCTGGGTTGAACTTTTTCGCAATCATGCATGTCTCTATAACGTGCTTGATCATATTGATGACACT
Source organism: Anisodus acutangulus (assembly GCA_029783415.1). NCBI lineage: Eukaryota > Viridiplantae > Streptophyta > Magnoliopsida > Solanales > Solanaceae > Anisodus > Anisodus acutangulus. The sequence goes on along the minus strand of CM056502.1, from coordinate 33,256,711 downwards.
ATTCCGCGCCCTACGGAGGTTGATGATTCTATCTGACATCATCTCGACGCTGGCGTCAAACAATGGATATATGGTAGTATCTCTCAGGATTTGCTCCTTACTATCATGAAATCTGACTCCACAGCCCTTGACTTGTGGAATTGTTTGGAGGAAATTTTTCAGGACAACAAGCACACTCGTGCCGTGTATTTGGAAGAACAGTTCAACAAAACACGTTTTAAAAACTTCTCCAATGTCTCTGAGTACTGCAAGCAGCTTAAACTTCTAGCGGATCAACTCTCCAACATCGGCATGCCTGTCACTGACGATAAAATGGTGCTACAAATGATTTCTGGCCTTACTAAAGGCGAATATGATACTTTGGCCACCATTATTCAACAAGCAGATCCGCTACCGAGTTTTAACAAAGCTCGCTCACAATTGTTGCTCGAAGAAACCCGTCGTTCTAAGAAGGATAAGCACGCCCAGCAGGTGTTAGCTGTCGACACGCAACCCCAAGATCAGACGCCACCAGACAACTCCCAACAGCGGCAGGGCCGCGGCGGCAAGGGTGGAAAAGGCCGCGGCGGTAGAGGAGGTCGTGGTCGTGGCAAGGTCGTATCAGCCAGAACCAACGGCGGCAACAACGAGATCGCAGAACAAGCTGGGCTGCGGCTCCTCGGCTGATTCGTCTGGCCAGTGGCGCCTAAGATCTGATCGCGGACTCCCGATTGAGCCGCGGCGCCAAGTCCATTCGATGCAGCGACCATATAATCTGTATTCTTACCCCGGTTTGTTAGGCCCCGCTCCAGCCCCACAGCAAGCCCACTTCATGCAAGGTCAAATCCCGCAGCCCTCCTCCGTCATGACACCCACTGAGTTGGGTCAGGCGTTCAGCACCCTCTCTATGCAACAGCCTGACAATACTTGGTACATGGACTCAGGCGCCACATCTCACGTCACCCAGTCTGCAGGTACTATTCTTAAACTATTTCGGTTAAAGCATCATCAATATGTTACAGTTGGTAGTGGACAACACATTCCAGTTAAGGGTTATGGTATCTCATACACACAACCTCCTCATCCACCCTTCTCCGTCAAAAACACCCTATATGCCCCACACATGATTAAGAACCTCATATCTGTCCGCCAATTTACTCGTAATAATTCTGTCTCCGTAGATTTTGACCCTTTTGGTTTTACTGTGAAGGATCTTCATACGGGGACACCTCTTACGAGATGCAATAGCACGGGGGATCTCTATCCATTCACTTCCACCTCCGCTGCCAGATCTTGCTCTCCTGTCACTCTAGCGGTTGTTTCTTCTTCAACTTGGCATAATAGGCTTGGTCATCCAGGAGCCCCCGTTTTTCATTTTCTTAGAGGCAACAATTTCATTGCTTGTAATGGGAAACTTGCCCAAAATTGTGTTTCTTGCTCTTTAGGCAAACATATTCATCTTTCGTTTAAATCATCTACTAGTGTTACATTTGATCCTTTTGATATCATATATGCCGATTTATGGACATCTCCTATCTCTAGTTCTCTCGGTCATAAATAATATCTTGTGTTGCTTGATAATTTTTCACACTACATTTGGTTATACCCTCTTAAATTTAAATCGGAAGTGTTTGTCAAATTTCTTGAGTTTCGCAAGTTCATTCAAACACAATTTGGAAAATGCATAAAATCATTTCAGTGCGATAATGGTCGTGAATTCAATAACTCTATGTTTCACTGCTTTTGTACCAATAATGGCATGGTCTTTCGTTTCTTCTGCCCTCACACCTCACCATAAAACGGTAAAGCTGAAAGAATCATCCGCATCATTAACAATATGATTCGCACCCTATTGATTCATGCCTCCCTCCCTCCACCCTTCTGGGTCTATGCTGCTAAAATGTCAGAATATATACTCTAAATATTCTCCCTATTAGCACTCTTCACAATATGACCCCTACCGAAATCCTCTAACATACAATCCTCTGCGATCGTCTACGAATTTTTGGTTTGTCCTGTGCTATCCCAACCTTAGCTCCACCGCTCACAAGCTCGCTCCTAGGTCCACTTCATGTGTCTTTCTAGATTCCCCATGAACCATAGGGGCTATCTATGCTATGACTTGTCGACTCGTCGGATCCACATATCTCGTCCACGTCCACGTTCGACGAGACCACATTCCCGTTTTTGAATCTTCCAAAATTCTAAAAACAGGACTACTCATTTCTTGACGAGTCTGCCATCTCTCCCCTCATAATCAAACAACTCACATCCTCTGTTCCGTCGTCAGAGCCGCGACGCCTGATTTCCAGAGAGCAATCTTTTGAAACACCGTCGACAGCATCGCGGCCCTGTGCTGAAGCGCCGCGGTGCCCAAACTTTAGAGAAGCATGTCAATCTTCTAGCGCCGCGACTCTCGATCCAGGAGCCGCGGCGCCTCCGACGGCTTTGCCCCCACCTTCTCTTTATCCGACTTTACCCCATGTCTCAGACACCACTCCGCCACCCACTGTCCCTACCCATCCAATGGAAACTCGTTCAAAGCATGGAATCTTCAAACCCAAAGTCCATTTCAACTTGTATGCCCAAACCATCTCTCCACTTCCAAATAACCCATAATTGGCCAAACAAGACCCTAATTGGAATGCGGCTATGTATGAGAAATTCAATGCTTTAACTAAACATCACACGTGGGATCTAGTACCTAGACCTGAGGGGGTGAATGTCATTCGTTATATGTGGCTATTTCATCACAAGTTCAGAGACAATGGGGATCTTGAGAGGTATAAGGCCCGTCTTGTGGCTAATGGCACAAATCAGCAGGAGGGCATTGATTGTGGTGAGACCTTCAGCCCGGTTGTCAAACCGGCTACCATCCGCACAGTTTTGAGCATAGCCATGGGCAAAAACTGGCCGATCCATCAGCTTGGCGTGAAGAATGCATTCTTACATGGGGATCTGCGAGAGACAGTCTACATGCATCAGCCACCAGGGTTCACCCATCCAGCAGTTCCATACTATGTGTGTCGTCTCCGTAAGTCACTATATGGCCTGAAGCAGGCCCCCCGTGCGTGGTATGATCGCTTTGTCATGTATATCTTGCAGATTGGGTTTGTATGCAGCAAGAGTGATACATCACTTTTCATTTTTCATCGAGGTAGTAGCACTGCTTACTTATTACTTTACGTGGATGATATTGTTCTTACTGCCTCCACCGACGGATTGAAAAATGAGATTATTGTCTTGCTCAAGTCCGAATTTGCAATGACTGATTTGGGGAAGGCGAGTTACTTTTGGGGATATCATCGACCGTGTCCGCCAATCATATGTTCTCAGGTCAGTAAGTATGCGTAAGAGATTGTGTATAGGGCTAAGATGACGAACGTAGAGGTGCCTACTCCAGTTGGGATTCCAAATATAAGCTTCAGTCTTATGGATGGTGCTCCAGTCTCCGATCCTACTCAGATAGGAGCATGCAGTGCACTTCAAGATCTCACATTCACCAGGCGGACGCAAGCTTATGTTGTTCAACGGTGTGTTCTTATTCATGCATGCCCCCATGGAGTCTCATTTCACTGCTCTTAAGCGTATCATTCGATACATTAAGGGCCCTCTTGATTATGGTTTGCACCTATACCCCTCTGCGCACCCTGCATGTGCTGCTTTCATATACGGATGCTGATTAGGCGAGGGTGTCCGGGACCGCTGACGCTCCACCTCCGACTTTTGTGTTTTCTTGGGGGATAACTGATTTCTTGATGTCAGCGACATGCTACTCCTATCTCGCTCAAAGGTCTTGAGGGCCGAATGCGAGGCATTGCAAATGTAGTAGCCGAGATTTGTTAGCCTCAATTTCATAGAACTTCAGTGTCCTTTGCGTCAGGCATCTATTGTGTATTGTGATAACATCTTTGCCATCTATCTTTCTCATAATCCGGTTCAACATCAGCGAACCAAGCATATTGAGATAGACCTACACTTCGTTCGTGAGAAAGTTGCGTTAGGCCATGTTAGAGTGTTACATGTTCCATCATCCTATCAGTATGCAGACATATTTACCAAAGGACTTCTCAGACAGTTATTTCTTGACTTCAGATCCAATCTCAGCGTCCGGCCTCCTCCCACTCCGACTGAGGGGGTGTGTAAACGTGTAAATGTAGGAAACAATATATTCCCTACCCATAATTAGAATATTTCCATATATTGTGTAAATATAATTATGGTAAGACTAGGATTCCTCTTTTGTATAGGCTTAGGATTCCTATTGTATAAGGGATGAATATTGTACTCTATATATATATTGATATTAATGAAAGACTCCTCAAGTGAGATTAATATCATCTAACATATATAATCATAATAGGTATTGCTCATCTCTCTTGGATAGTTGCAGGCCCTGATGAACATGTTGGGTGATTCACTCATTTTGCATGACTATTGTGAGAAAATATGAGAAGAAATATTATTATTGGATTGTGTATTTATATTATTACATTGAACTCTATTTATAGACACTACGTCCCAATCGTTTTTCATGTAGGATACTATATACAAATTCTAATCATATTCTAACACTCCCCCTAAAGATAGTGCATACAAGTCATATGTATCGAGGTTGTTATAAATGTATCTAATATGAGGACCACTAAGTGACTTGGTGAAATATCCGCAAGTTGATCACTCAACTTCACAAATTTAGTAACAATATCTCCGGAGAGTATCTTTTCTGTGACAAAGTGATAGTCAATCTCAACGTGCTTAGTTCTCTCATGAAATACCGGATTTGATGCGATGTGAAGGACCGTTTTGTTATCACACACAAGTTTCATTTGACTGATTTCTCCAAATTTTAGTTCTCTGAGCAACTACTTAATCCAAACTAGCTCACAAGTTGCTACAACCATTGCTCGATATTCTGATTCAGCATTAGATCGAGCAACGACACTTTGTTTCTTACTCTCCCATGAAATCAAATTACCTTATATTAACACACAATATACGGATGTAGAACGTCTATCATAGGGTGATCATGCATAATTAGCGACTGTATATCCAATGATTTGCTCATGGCCTCGATCTTCGAAAAGCAATCCTTTATGACTTAATATATCGTAGAATGCAGACAACTGCATCCTAATGAATATCACATGGAGAATCCATAAACTGACTTACAACACTCACAGGAAACGAAATGTCAGGTCTAGTCATTGTGAGATAATTCAACTTACCAACATCCGCATATATCTCTTAGGATCACTAAGTGACTCTCCCTGTCCTGGCAGGAGTTTAACATTCGCATCCATATGAGTGTTAATGAGTCTACATTCCATCATTCTTGTCTCATCAAGAATGTCTAAGGCATACTTGCATTGCGAAATAACAATATATGACGTGGATTGAACAACCTCAATACCTAGAAAATACTTCAGTTTGTCGAGATCTTTAGTCTAGAAATGCTGAAAGAGATGTTGCTTTAAATTAGTGATACTATCTTGATCATTGTCAGTTATAGCGATATCGTCAACATAAACCACCAAATATATACTCAAATATGGAGTATAATGTCGATAAAACACATAATGATCTGATTCACTACGAGTCATGCCAAACTTCTGAATTACTGTGCTGAATTTACCAAACCATGCTCGAAGAGACTGCTTCATACAATAAAGTGACTGACACAATCAACACACCAGATTAGACTCCCCCTGAGCAACAAAACCAGATGGTTTCTCCATATAAACTTCCTCCTCAAGATCACCATGGAGAAAAATATTCTTAATGTCTAACTGATAAAGAGGCTAATGGCGGACAACAACCATGGACAGAAAAAGGCGAACAAATGCCATTTTAGTCACGGGAGAGAAAATATCACTATAATCAAGCCCAAATATTTGTGTATACTCATTCGCAATAAGACGAGCCTTAAGCCTATCAACTTGATCGTCCGGACCAACTTTGACTGCATAAACCCAATGACAACCAATAGTAAATTTACCTGAAGGAAGAGGGACAAGTTCCCAAGTACCACTCATGTGTAAATCATACATCTCGTCAATTATAGCGTGTCGCCATTTGGGATGAGAAAGGGCTTCGCATGTAGACTTAGAAATTAGGACAAAAGACAATGATGATACTAAGGCATAATGAGATGATAACTTAAAAGGGTATAACGTGGGTTAATATTACGAGTGGACCGTTTATCTTTTCAAAGTGAAATCTGCTGATTAAGAGGAAACAAGTCTGCAGTAGGTACATCGCTTGACGCATGCCATGAATCATTTGGACCTGATGTTGTGTCTGATGCTGGACGCGGTCGACGATGATAAGTAAAAAATGGTGATATTGTGACTGGAGATGTAAAAGTAGTAGATTCCTCAAAGGTCGGTGTAGGTAAAACCCGAGGTATATGTAAGACTTGAGATCAATAGATCACCACATAATTCTACATAATTGAGCGTCAACCTTCTCCCAATGTGTTTTGGACTTTCCATCCGTATCACTAGTCTTTTTCTTTTCGTCAACCACAATAGCCTTTTGCGTTAAGTGATCCTGAACACCTGACCCTTGCACCACAACTCAAGCGAGGAAGCCCAAGCTAAATAGTTTGAACTTCTCATTAACGGTTCAGAAGTAATCATAGGGCTTGAAGTTTTAATTTCCGTATTTTTTGAGCAAAAAATATCATATCCGAGAGACATGACTCAAAACTTCAAGAAAGACACCAAAACAAGGATAAAACTTAGTTGATTGTGCTAAGAAAACAGAGATCCAGAAGTTGCCAGAAATCAACTGTCGAAAAATTTCGCTGGAAAACTAAAAGTGACTGAAAGTCAGAAATAAATACCGGGGTATGTGCGGAATTGATGACACACCAGGCTGGGAAATTTGTTTTGTCAAAAAGGTGGACGAGAAAATACAGATCTATCGAAAACAGTGCAATAGTCGCCAGAACCCTAATTCTGGCGATCAAAATCTTTTGCAAACTGATATAAAGTGCTCAGAAGACATGGGCGACCTCAACTGAAGAGAAACAGATTGGAAAACAGTGCTTTATCGCCGAAAAAATAGTGCTGAACTGTCGGAGACATTGTTCACGTCAGGAAAAAATTTTGTTCCGGTGATAATATTCTATTATGGCTCTGATACCATGTAAGAAAATATGGGAGATAAATATTATTATTGAATTATGTATCTACATTATTACATTGAACCATATTTATTGACACTACATCCCAATCCTTTTCCGTGTGTGATACTATATACAAATTCTATTCCTATTCTAACAACTATAAAGAGCTAAATATATGGCGACAATCAGAGAAGTAAGGGAAGACGTTTGGATATTTTTGGGAGCCACTTACATCAGTCTAGAAGTTGCTATTTGTAATAGCGAAAAACTTTCATATCGTCAACTCACTACTTTCCAGTCCAAACAATTACATAGCACCCATAATATTAAACATTGTCGACGCTAATCCTTCAACTTCCGCCTTTTGTAATCTGTCATCAACTGAAAATGGTAGCCTCCTTCTTCATCACCCCGATCCAATTAATTTAACTTCAAAATCGCAATACAAAAATAGACAACAATGTACTCTAGACCCAGTATGACCCAATACTCCTTGTACTTTTATTTTAACATAATAGAATGCAAAATCTCTTGACAAAGGAAAAAAAAGACAGTGCCAATAAACCATAAATTAGGGACTGCAAATGTGGTTTGAAACGCTAAAATTTCTGCCATGAGCGGCAATGAAAAAATTATAAAAATGCCCCAAAATATTGTCAGGTAAGATAAAAGATGCTATAGAAATTAAAGAATTATTATAAAAAATTAAAATAAGAATAATATCATAAACCACAAAAAAATGCTAATGTTTTATTAAGTCAAATTCAAGAACAGCTTTGAAATTATTCAAAAAACGAATGCATATTCTTTTTAAAAAAATACAATATTGCTTAAATTTAACTACAAAATTGTAAACGGGTCGAGCCGCACGTTCTCTTCTTTACTAAACCCTCTTTAAACCCTAGTACATAACATAACAGACACATCAGTTGAGCCGGAAGAAGAAGAAGAAGAAACAAAATGAGGAAGAAAGTGGATGAACGCATTAGAACCCTAATTGAAAATGGTCTCCGTAATCGTCACCGTTCTATGTTTGTCATTATTGGTGACAAATCTCGTGACCAGGCAATTTAATTTCCATTTTGCTCTGTTATTATCTGTTTAGATTACTTGTAACTTGTATCTAACTCTTTTTTTTTATGGAATAAAATAGATTGTTAATCTGCACTATATGTTGAGCAAAGCTGTTGTGAAGTCAAGGCCTACTGTTCTTTGGTGCTATAAGGACAAACTTGAACTTAGCAGGTTGGTTGGTTCTTTACTTACTCCCAACTTTGCCTTTATTTTTTTTAAATTTTAGATAGGAGGTTATGGAGGACACATATTAGAGTAGAAGGTTAGGAAGTAATTGAGTGTTGTACTACTTATTCTTTCATGCTAGTAGTTGTAATATTATTCTGTTAGTTCCTTGTCTTTCGATTTCTGTTACTATTTATTATTTTTTGTACTTTGATTATCGTTCTACATGCTTGTTTCTTTCACTTTGTTAACTTGCTTTCTTGATGCGGTTACTTCTTATTATCAATGTCGCTTTCGTTTCTACTTAGCCGGGAGTCTATCATAAATAGCCTCCCTATCCGTCAAAATGTAGGGGTAAGTTCTGCGTACACTTTACCCTATCCAGAACCCATATGGTGGCATTATACTAGGTATGTTTTTTTTCCAATTATGGGTGTAGGTTGTTACTCCATGTGTTTCAATTTGTTTGCCTTTGTTTGACTTGACACGACAACAACAACAACGTACCCAATATAGTCACACAAGTGGGGTTTGAGGAGGGTAGAATGTACGCAGATCTTACCCTTACATTGGGAGGTAGAGAGACTGTTTCCTATAGACCATCGGCTCAGAATAAAGCAAAAACAAAGCAGGTAAAAAAGGAACAGTAACTACAACAAAATAGTATGCTAAGCAAATAACAAAAGATAATAGATAGTAACAGAAATCGAAGGATAAGAACTACATGAGAAATACTACGACTACTAGTAAGGAAAGAAAAGCGAGACAATGTTCTACTACCCCTACTAACCTTAGTTTAAGAAAATAAGGAAGACTTTTGAATCTTGATGTCTTAAATTAAAGATATGTATGATGTACCAAAATGTCCTTTAATCTTGTGATCCTAAACATGCCGTGTGAAAAATTGGAATTAAAGAGTTGCCAAATTAGGAAAGAGACATTCTTTTCGAAACGGACTAAAAAGGAAATTAAGACAAACAAATTGAAACTGAGGGAGTATTTGTTTTCTTTATTGAAATTTGAGTTGGTTAGTCCCATGTGGAAGTTGGACTAAATTTTGTAATGGAAATTCGAGTTAGTTACCATTGGTTTTATTTGACACAAAAAAACTGCGAAAACTCTATAAGAGACTTTGTTGTAGCAGTTACTCTGACTAGTTGGAAAATGATAAAAATGTAGGTTTAGTGGGTGTTTGGACATAAAAAAAAAATGAAATTTGTAAAAAAGTTGAAGAATGGTATTTGGACATGAATACTACTTGGAAAAATGTTGAAGTTTTGTGAGTGATTTGGAGTGAAAAATGTGAAAACAGGTATCTGGAGTTTTTCGAATTCCGGAAAATTGTAACAATTCTCTGTCCAAACATGATTCAGGAATAAAATTATGAAAAAAGTGAATTTGAAATGTCACTTATGGAACTTGTTTTCCCTACTTCTACTAGGGAAGTAATTTTCCTCATTGTTAAGGAACCTGTTTTCTTAGAGAAAATGTTTTCCAGAAAGTTTGACCAACCGAACATGCAAAAATTGGAATCTGGAAAATGTGTTCCTCTTATACAGAACACACCCAAAGAAACTGTTACACTGTCTAGTTGGAATATGATAAAAACGTAGGCTTAATTGCGTATTACTGAAGAAACTTTAAGTTTTTGTGAATGTTGAAACTAGTTTTTGTGTGTTGAAACTTTAGTGACTACTCGTTGTGCTAAAAGTTAATTTAAGCAGTATATCTGGCGTAAATATTGCTGGTGAGAGGAAGGAATGGTTGGGTCATTCTTTTGTGGAGGTTGTAATATTGGGATGATTATATTGGGAGTGATTGGTGGGGACCTTGTTCTGGTGTTTTTTCTCACTGCATTCATATCAGTTTGTCAGTAGATGGTAAAATAGTCATTTGTTTCTCCATTGCTCTTTTATCATCCTACTGTGGCAACTCTTTCTAAATATTGTGGGGATCAAGTGGTGTGTGCTTGCAAACACTGTTGAGCTTCTGAAGTGTTGGAACAATTTGGGAGGATCAGTTAGACAGAAGAAATGGTGGAGATTAGTTCCTGCTTGCATATGGTGGACAGTTTGGAAAGAGTGTAACTCCAGAGTTTTTGATAATAGGGGTAATCATGTGCAGGACATTAAGATGAAGTGTCTGCTTTTGTTTCACTTTTGGTGTTAAGAGTGTTATGTAGAGGAGGAGGTTTCTTTAATAGACTTGATAGGGAAATTGTAATTTGTTTTTAGACTTTTGTTGGTTTGTGGGGATCCCTCCTCTGTAAATATGGCTTTTGCACTGCCCTAGTGCTTCTAATATCAATGTTACCAGTTTTAAAAAAAAGTAGATGTTATTAGTCATTTAGACACAATGATAAAACCAATCATCTTTTTGCAGTCACAAGAAAAAGAGAAAGAAGCAAATGAAAAAAATGATGCAGCAAGGAGTACTGGACCCTGAAAAAGCAGATCCATTTGATCTTTTTGTTGAAACTGGAGGCGTCAGCTATTGCTTGTATAGAGATTCAGAAAGAATTCTAGGAAACACTTTTGGCATGTGTATATTGCAGGTAACTTAGAAGTTTTAAATTTCCATAAACTATTTAAAGCAAGTCGAGTACACCTATTTCCTCTTTTAAGCCCCGCTATGGTATCATGATATTTGGGAAAATTTTCATTTCTTTTCCTCTATGATGTTCTAGGATTTCGAGGCTTTGACACCCAATCTTCTTGCAAGAACAATAGAGACAGTTGAAGGTGGTGGGCTAATTGTATTGTTGCTTCGCAATTTGTCCTCTCTAACCAGCCTCTTCACCATGGCCATGGTACACTCAGTACCTTATTTCTTGCTTTTTTATTTGTTAAATAAGATTTCAACTGATCACACACAGAGAAAAGATTATTTGAATGAAGAAGCTGCTACTAGCTTGCAGATAGTTAATTGGTTTTCTATGTGTGCTTGATGTTAAAACACAGTAAAGTTTTTTGAATATGCAGGACGTTCACTCCCGGTTTCGTACAGAATCCCATTCACAGGCTACTGGCCGCTTTAATGAGCGATTTATACTCTCACTTGCATCATGTGAAACATGTATTGTCATGGATGATGAATTAAACGTTTTACCAATCTCCTCCCACATGAAGAAAATTACTGCTGTTCCTGTTCAAGAGGTAAACTTCTTCCTGGATCAATTCGATCATCAGTGTTCTATTTACTGATTTCTATATCTTAGATAATATATGCTGATTCAGATGATAGGCCATATAAAATGTAATGCCCATGTATAATTACATTATATCGGATGTTGAACTGCGAAGGAATTACTCTTTCTGGAGTCACATTTAGTACACGATAAACTATCTTTGGTAATCCTTTGATACAAGTATTCTTGATTCTTTTTTAATTTACTTTGATGAAGGACTCTGAGGGGCTTTCAGAAGCAGAAAGGGAATTAAGGAATTTAAAAGAACAATTGAATGAAGACTTCCCTGTCGGTCCTCTTATTCGGAAATGCTGTACCTTGGACCAGGTTAGTTACCAAGAAAAGTTCTTGCTTTTCCCATCCTGTTCCAACAAAAAAAAAGTTCTTGTTTTTCCCTTTCGTAAAATAATACTCCTTCCATGCTTTCATTAAATAAATCTGTAGTTTTCTCTAATTGTAATTTTGAGTCTAATAGTGAACTTTTTACATACTACTTTTACTAGCTTAGATGGATGGATCAGTATTAACTTATATTACCAAGGTTCACCATAAATAGCAGTTGTGGGTTCACTGCAATTTTTTTGTCCTGCTACTGTATCGTG